>OX392415.1:2400000-3600000 GCA_947623395.1 Synanthedon tipuliformis | reverse complement strand
GCGAATTCACTCGAGGGCAACTCAAACCAATGTTACTTAATAAAAACGGTGAATCAATTTGATCATTTAAAATCTTATATAAAAACAGTTGATCTCTCAGAATTCGTCTATGACTAAGAGGTGCGAACGAGGGTGCATTGTCAAATCTATAATGAAGATGTTTCAAATACAAGCTGAATACCCTATCCAACTTCTTAATTTGAGTTTTATATTGTGGGTTCCAAACAATAGACCCGTACTCGAGTAGAGGTCTGACGTAGGAGTCGAATAAGAGAGAGAGGGTTGAACTGGCTTTGAAATCCTTGCTGACTCTAAGAACAAATCCAAGCATGCGGTTGGCTTTGGATATTATATAGTCAAGATGCTCGTCAAATGTCAATCTACTATCCAGTAGTATACCCAAGTCTCTCGTAACTAAAACACGCGTTAAAGTGACATGGTCGAAATTGTACTCATATTTAAGATGATTAGGGTTTCTAGAGAAAGAAATTACATTACATTTCTTAATATTAAGGTCCAAGTAGTTAATTTTACAGTAACTTATAAATTTATCGAGATCCTCTTGTAGGGCCATGCAATCGGATAATGTTTTAATTTTTCTGAAAATCTTCATGTCATCAGCGTATAGTAGAAAGTTGGACTGATCAAAAACATCAACAATGTCATTAATGAATAGGTTGAAAAATAGGGGAGCCAGATGCGAACCCTGAGGCAGGCCAGATGTGACCGGAAGAAAAGAAGAGCAAAACCCTTTAATTGTCACTGCTTGGCTTCGTTCACGAAGATAGGATGTTATCCATCGTAAAAGATCTCCGTGTATGCCGGCTACTTGTAGCTTACGCACCAACACCGAATGCCTTACTTTGTCGAATGCCTTCGAGTAATCGGTATATATAGCGTCCGTTTGAAAACCAGTTTCCATCGCAGAGGCAACCTGATGTACAAATTCACAAACATTACTTTCAGTGGATTTTTTATTTACAAATCCGTGCTGTTGGTTGATAATTGTAGGCCTTAATAGGGGATAAATATGGTCATATATAATTTTTTCAAATAATTTAGCAATAGTGTTAAGTTTCGATATAGGTCTATAATTAGCGATGCTGTGTTTGTCACCATTTTTGTATAAAGGAATTACATGGGATTGTTTCCAGACTTCAGGCATCGTACCAGAACTCAGCGACAGATTGAAAAGAATGAATAATGGCGCAGCAAGATGCTCACGACAACTTCTAAGGAAAATTGGTGGTATATTGTCCGGGCCAGAACCTTTATTTGTGTCCAATTTTTTTAAATAGTTCTTTACGGTCTCCACAGAGATATTAATCGAATTGATGAGAGTAGGGTTAGATGGTAGAATGTTAGGCTGTGCACTGTTAGAGTTGAACGCAAGTTTGGGATCAACGTCAGGTTCAAAGACAGAGTGAAAACATTTATTGAATAACTCGCATATTTCCTCGGTATCGCTAGATGAGATGTTGTTTAGTGTCATTGTCGCGGGCAAGTCGGAGCAGCTTTTTTTGGCCTTAACAAAAGACCAAAAATATTTGCTACTCCGTTTAATGTTACTTTCTGCTCTAGATATAAAATTATCATAGCACATTCGCTGCACACGCTTCTCTCGATCCCGTAAACGCTGAAAAGTATCACGATCACCAACCCTTCCATACTTTTTAAATTTTTTATGGAATTTCAGCTTTTCCTTAGTAATTTTTATTAGCGCCCTAGAATACCAGATTGGGAAACGATTATCGTTTCTAACGTATGTGGTCGGGATGTTATTAATAATTATATTGTTAATGATTTTATAAAAAATCTCAACACACAAATTGATATCGTTAGAGCATAGCTCAGAAGACCAGTCAATTTTAGATAAAATGTCATTGATAATACCAAAATCTGCAGAATGAAACAAACGAAGTAAACGCGGTTTAGATTGTATGGAGGATTGGTGCGCAACCCGCACAGCCACCTCCAGAGCCGGGTGATGACCGTCCTCCGTGACCAATGGTTTATCGCAGCGAACAACCTCGCAAATAAGTCCACCGATAATAAGATCAAGCTGCCTGGAATTAGTATTTAAAACGTAATTATATTGATTAAAATTTGTAACACTTAAAAAATTGTATAAAAGATTAATTAATGTATCATTTCTACAGTCGTTAATTAAGAGTGAGTGATTATCAGGTGACCACTTCGCAGAGGGGACATTAAAATCACCGAGAATCAGATAGTCATCATCGGGCTGGTTAAGAAAGACGTCCGTAACGAAATCGAAGAACTGACTCAACGACTCACTGTGGTTATTATTTTGTGGAAAATATCCACAAAAAATGTGAAGACGGCGGGAAGCTTTACAAGATAATATTAGTTCAACCGCTTCAGCGGAAGCGTTGTTGAATGGGACCGATGCTGAGCTATGTATTGACAACTCTCGCCGTACAGCTATCAACACACCTCCCCCAAACTTTCCTCCGCGAATACAATACTCTCGATCACATCTGTACACCAGATACCGGCCATCGAAGATTTCAGTGTCACATATGCCCGACACAAGCCAGGTTTCTGTCAAACAAATTATGTCATAATTATTCAACAAAAGACCCCGATAGAAGACACTGGTCTTGGTGCGTAAACCACGTACATTTTGATAGTAAATAGACAGTTTATTATGTGAAGCCATCGCTAACATGAACAAACTTATTACATAAAAATTTTGACCACCCACGTAAACCATTAAAATTCCGTATGTTGAAACCGTTACTATCAGTATATACTCGAAGCCTAAATATTAAAAACACAAGACACAGTTCCGTTGAGATCACTGATGTTAATAAACTCATCAATCCACGCAATAACAAGCCCTCCGAAAGTGAAGTCGAGCCAAAGTGTAAGTAGTTCGAAAAGTTTACATTGAGAAATTCGATGCCCCCGAATACACTCTTCAGATCTGAACATATTAAAAAACAATTTACATTAAAACTACAATAACACAAACATGAATAATTGGTACCAAAATGTTTACAACTAACAAGAAAGTAACGTAGATGTGATACTACTTTTATTTTATCTTGTTTAAATCTTGTTCGCTTGAAATAACAATAACTGGGCTAGTATCGTTACGGCGAGCAAATATAACACAATTTTTGACCCAAACATAAGCATAATGCTTTTCCTTGGCCAAGGATTTGGCTCGATGTAGTAATGATTTATTAAAACTGGTCAAATGGTCATTAAAGTAAATTTGATTTTCACAATTTGCATAGCCAATGTCGCTGGCTTTTAATTTGAGCCTTCTTACTTGAGAGAGGAAGTCGTCCTTTCTATAGCGTGCCAGGAAACGTATAATTATAGGCTTGACCTTTTTAACCTCCGTGTGCTTTGGTGAGACTCTAGTTATGAAGTCAATGTCCGTTGCAGGATCAATCCGACAGCTTGTGCGCTCCGAGATTGTTTTCAGAATATCAAATAGATTTTCATTCTTCCTTTCCGGAATCCCATATATTTCAATATTCGAACGTCGTGACCATTGTTCACTAATATCACTTCGAGCCTCCAGTTTTGCAATAGACAATTTCACCTGGCTAAATTCGGATGATACAGCCTTATAGGATTTAAGGTCGGTTTCGACTTTATCGATTCGCTTTGTAAGCAATTCAAATTGATGATTAAACAGATTCAAGGAATCCCTAATACTGCCAATTTCTTCCCTGATGGGCTTTAACTCTTCCGATATTATGTTACGTACTAGAGATCTTAGACTATCTTTCAGAAGACTCACCTCGTTTGCCACAATGTGCTTTAACAAATCCGCAGACAAGGCACAATCCGATACCGACAGGGAGGGGGACGAGCCCGTAGCAGACCCGTCTTTATGTAACAATACGAGATCGTCCGTACATTGCTGCTGACGTGTAGAACCCCTCACAGGAGTGTTGTCGTTTTTCGCCTGTTTAGGTAGCCTTGATGTGCATCCCGGACAAGTCCAAGTCCTCTTAAAATCCGTGAGAGTTTTTTTCTCCGTCGGATATAAACATTGTATGTGGTAACTTTGTTTACACTTAATACAGGTTAGGGCACCGGAGGCTCCTTCTGTCGTATTCTTACAACATTCAAATTTCATCTTTATAAAATGAAAAAAACAATATCATAAAACCTTGAGGATCGAACTCGGGGTCTCGGAATCGTAGCTGTGGAACTACGCACCGCGCCACTTATCACCTTAACGACGTGGTGAAAATATTGATCTATTAGATCACGTAGGTACGTATTATTTTTTAAGGAGTGGGGTAAGACCTCTGATTAGACTCCAACACAGTATAATACGTACGCTACCCACACGGATTTATTCTTTTCACACTTTTAACAACTTTAAATTGCCAAATTTGCAGGATTACAATACTTGTCACGGACTCTTCTAAGTATTATTTGTGGTATAATTTATAATAATAGGATGTAGCAACATTTAAATGGCAAAACAGACTGTTTGAACTCGGTTAATCAGATAAGATATTACGAACGATACAAAACACACCCGCTCCAACCAACTGTCAACTGTCAACTGGCTATTAAAAATGGCTATTAAAAATTTTCGCACATAGATTTATTAGAACTTTTATATCTGAACACAATCATGTGTAATCTAGATAGATGAACTATACAATGGTAAGTAGAATACCATCTGAAAAAAGCGTTTCCAGGCCTGGTCCCATTTAACTAAATTCTAACTACTAAGTAAACCCATCTAACTGAACTCAACTAACAGCGGGTTCCTATAATCTACCATTCGTCACTGTTTACAAGTAACTACTCGTTTTCATTTTCCGACAACGGATTGTAACAAAGCGTTCCATAAGTTTTCTACAAGTAGATGAATATAGGAACGCGTCACCCTTACGACTCGTGGCTATAAGTACCGTTTGTAGGCAAAAACGATTCGTTGTTGGGATATAGGAACCGGCCCTAAGTCAATAATGTTTTTATGAATAAATATCTACTGAGGACACATGTGTTATTAAAAAGCAAATGGTGTTTGTTGGTTTTGTGTATCCCTCAAGAAAGAAATACATGCTGACTTACTGTTTTAAAATGTTTCATTAAAATAAAATGCTTGGTTTATGATAATGAAATAGTCGCGTAACGTCGCCGACGACGTGGTCCGCCTCGTCGGGGGGAAATCTTAATGCACTCCACTGTCAAATAAAAAATCCTGCGAATCATTATTGCGCTTTCTACCGCTCGCCCCCTCAGCACATTTTTATTGTAACTTTAAACAATGCTATGTTATATAAGGTTTTTAATTTTGTTTTTTTTTTCTCCCTCACTAAAATGAGTTTTTAAATGTTTCATGAAACGTAACTAAACTAAGATAAAACAACATGTTTTTGTTTCAATCTGATATTTATTTAATAATCTTTTATTGTAAAACTTTTACGATATTATAATATATAAACTTTGTACTTACGTAGCAGGTATATTTCGAAATTACTAATCTGGTTTAAAAAATCTTTCACTAATAGTTAGAATAGAATGTCGAGATAGATATATCCTAAATATTCCATGCAAGCGAAGCCGCGGGCACCAGCTATCTAAAAAGAAAGATACGGCGTTTAGGACTTAACAACGCCAGGTATGCAGAATGCGGTGCAGACCATTGAATATTTTAAGAAGCCGAAAATATTTCAAGATTGCGTTTAAAAATAAAAGTATTTATTTTTAGGTGTACATTTTTACTGTAACACATTGTTATGTTGCATTATTGTTTCCCTGCGTTATTGTTCTCCTTTACATAGATATTTTAATGTATATTAAAAAAAAAGTAACAGTAAAAAGTTTTCCAAACACATTAATGTAATGAATTTTTATCTATCGTATTTCCAACTGGTTGACAATTGAGTTATATTTTAGTGTAATTTTAACTAAATTGAATTTCATTTGAAATTGAGTTGACTTATTTATATATTATATTAGTTATAAAACTAATATTTATATATAAGATATAGGTTTATTTATATATATTTTATATTAAAAAGGTGTAAATCAAGAATTTCAAAATAAACTTAACTAAATTTGTAAATATCTTAACTAACTAAACTAAATAACTTAACTATATAAGTTAAAAGTTACAGTTAAGTTATTAAGTTAAACTTAACTGTATAGCCTTTTCCATTGTCAGTCGTTTAGAGTTGTAAACACCATCGATATAAATCTGAAATAAGAAAACAGACAAAGACGCCTTTATTTACATATAGCAGCATAACAATGGTGTGAATTTTGTGAATTAATAACAAAAGCATATTGCTTACGCGCAGAGAGCACCATGTGCTCTTATCCGAAACAGTTTTCTTGAATATAATACCTGCCTCTGGATGTAATTTATTATTCATAAAATTCATTTTCACATTCGCTAGTAGCATCCGGCGACTGGATTGATTAATGACGGTACGCGCTTGTTCTCGCCTTTGCTTCTAATGAAAACAGAGAAAAAATCTTACTAACATTTCAACAATGTTTAAAAAAAACTGTCAGTCGTACGACTGCACGTTAGAAGTGAAAACTATGGAATGTTACCGCTATGGCTTTCGAAAACTTTATTGCCATCCTGTATAATATAATCCGCCACCTGCTATCAAAGAGTTCTCAATTACTTTGGGCACATAGCCCGCAGAGAACCAGAAAACTTGGAGAAGCTGGTGGTGGTTGGAAAAGTGGATGGCAAGAGGTCTCGAGGTCGATATCCTAGCCGATGGATAGACCAAGTTGTGCAACTCACAGGTCTTACAGTCGCGAAGGCTCTGCGAAAGGCTGAGGACAGCGTGGAGTGGAAGCAGCTGGTGGTCGATGCCACCAAGGCAATTCAGAGCGGGCGCGACCTTCAGCAGTGAAGAATTCGAATCTATATATAAATAATATAATAAACATCTTAACAAACTATTGACGAAGTCAAGCTTATTATGAACCAAGAAGTACTACTTACCGCCTTCCCCTTTCTTCCATCGGACATTCAGTTGTACGGCTGGTTGCCATCCTCATCTTGTAGAAATTCCTCTTTTTTACGGACCAAGCCCTTTAAAACATCCTTTATAATGCGCACTGCCAAGGTTTGGAACTCCTTGCTCATATAAGCCAAATCTTTTCAAAATTTGAATGAATAGGTAACTTCTGAATGAGCTTGCTCCATCATAGGCCTCATCTTCGCTACATAGAGGTTAGATGTTGGCCAAGAGCAAAGCCATTTCTAAAAAAAAATTAAAAATAGGATGGCGCTTATTAATTTCATACAATGAAACGTCACTGAGTGTGTCTCTCACAGAACGTAACAGACGAATTTAGTGTTTTTCCACATACTAAATATGCCTAACGCGACACTAGAAGTTTCCATTTTTAAAAAATAAACAAAAATAAACTTTTTTGTAGGCGTGTAAGAGAATTTTGCTGAAAACGAAAAAAAAAATCGTCACAAAATACTCACAAAATCAACGGTCCCCCAACTGTTCCGCGCATTGCGATTTGCATGTAATTAAAACTTGCACAATTAAACACAGTCGAGAAGGAAAACACGGGAAAATTGAGATAAGATTAATTTTCTGACTAGTTCCTCCGCGGAGTTTGTGAGGCAACTCGGAGAGATAGCCGCTCGAAACGGTGGCTGCAAGCTGCGTGGTCTGTAAACCGCGAAATTATTACTTAGTTGAGATTTGAAGAAAAACTAAGAAATACTTTCGCAATCTTGAACTTGGTTTGAGCCCTCTGATTATGAAGCTTTTCTTTATTACTAGCTCCAGTTAATTAGGTAAACACTTCCTAACTTTGTGTTTGAATTTCAGTTAGAATTGTACATTTACACAGTTTGTGGTCTGAAATAGACATTTGTTATAATATTATTTCTGGTGTCCTGCTTCTGCACATTCATGCAACAGCTTCAAAATTCAACTATCTTCAAAAACTTGAATTTTTTTTAAAACGTAAGAAAATTTTGAACAGATTTTCGTCACATTCTTCACGAAACATTGAACGAACAAACAAATTTTTCGAAGGAAACAGATTTATTTTTAAAGTAATTCCTTCTAACTGGAAGTGATGCCGGTGAAGCACATAATACCGCTAATTGATTATTTATACAATCACGTTGAACTGCCTGTAATTAAAGGGACAGCAGGCAAAATAATGAGTGCTGCCATCGAACGATCCTCGTTAATCTTCTCAGACGAGGGCGGATGGAGGTATGGTACAATTGATTGACGATAGCGTTTTTACGCTATCAATACTAAAATTTAATAAGCAAATTGATATATTTTGTTGAACAAAAATTCTATAACAATTACATGATCGTACAAAAACAAGCTTTTGCCAGAGACTTCATCGGCGCCCTTTTTTCTTAGATATTAAAACATTGGTTCAATATTTATTGCTCATATATTTTGGTCAGGAGTTGAATTTTTATTTATATTTTTAGATACTCCTTTGGGAACACTATATTTTCTGGGTGAAATGTACCTTCTATATTTCTGTTCTGTATCATTAACAACTTATATACAAAATACAAAATAATCGGTTGAGTAGTTAAGAAGTGAAAGTGTAACCAACAAACAAACAAACAAACAAACTCACTTTCGCATTAACAATATTATTAAGGATATGCCTATATATAGGCTACATATAGGCAGCGACCTTTGAATACAGAGATATACTATTTCGTTGCATATAGGTCACTAGTTAAGATTTATATTTTTACTTCACACCCAACGCTAAGGCAGTTAAATAGTTTGTATTTATAATTAAAGGAATATTGTAGAATAAATTAGATGACACGTCGTACAGGACCTGGGTAATGTGTGTGGGTCGGCTGGGGTACAGAGCACGGAGCCAAGCGTAGCTAGCTCGGCGCCATCAAGCCACTTGTTTATTTATTACTTTATTACCCCACTCAACGTCGAGTGGCGGGAAGAGCCACAATGCGACCCCGAACTGATTGAATATTAAACATTCCAGTGGGCACGCCACCACTAAAAACTAAATATAAACGTTTGTCTTTCCTGACACAGGTGTAGATTCTAGTATTATAATATGGGATATGTCACAGATGTTGGGAGAATTCTGTCTTGTAGAATTTTTGACTTTAAATCTACAAAATACTGATTTTTTCTTTGAGACGGCACATTTTTATAAAATTTTATAAAAATGTTTTTATAAAAGTGCCCGCGACTTCGTTCGCGTAACTTTATAAAATATAGCCTTCCCAACAGTCAAAGAATTTTTCAAATCGGTTCAGTAGTTTTTGCATGAAAGCGTAACAAACAAACAAACAAACTCACATTCACATTTATAATATTAGTAAGGACTAGTCTACTAGTTAAATATCTAACTATACAATTTAGTATTTTATCAAGGTTTTTTTTGCTAAGGTTGACAGACAGGCTGACGATCTACTTGTACCGTCATCTATAACACAAGCAACGCCACAGGTGCTGCTAGTGTGCTGCCAACCATATTGGGGTTGAATACAAGCTATTGAGATGGATCACAACAGCACATATACTGTTATTTCATCCAGCTTATATGGGGGGGAAGAGGTTTACTGCCGCTAGACGGACAGCAACTTTGAAAAGTTCATTTCCGAAGTTGCTGGGAACCGAACCCAGTACTACTAAGACAGAGCGTTAAGGAAAGCACTTTAATCACTCATCCAAAGAGCTCGTCTATGCTCGTCGAGCTCGATATTAATTTCATTTTATGGTAGCACAGGCATTTGTGGATATTCTTATTTATAAAAATTGGTTGTAACTTAGAAAGTAGCTGCCGTAATTGAAAATTAAATTGCATTACTTAAAACATGTCTTAAAGATATAAAAAATCCGTGAAATCTTCTTTCAGCGTCCAGCAAAGCTCATTCATTACACTGATTAGGAATGAAACGGTAGATGCCCAAGTGTAATTTAAATTCTCATTCATTATAAAATGCTTTGCAAGCTTCGCAGCTCTTCATAGTGAGTACGTGTTTAAGTAATGAAATTGACTTGTAACTACCTATCAGCTAATGGATTTATTTGCAATATTTGAGTATGCGGTTACAGAAACTTTCGTCAATTATAAATCTTTATATATAAAATCCATAGCTATTTTGATTACATCCTCAGATTAAACATGCTGTGATCACGTGAAGTTTAGTTAGCGATCGGATAAACATGTTTCCTCTTTCTATTAATATTAATAGGTTTTCTATTTAAAAATAAAAATGAAAATGGTCAATGCCTGACAAAAGAATGAACCAATGTTTTAAGGTGACGCTCCCAAAACGCTTTCTGTTGGCGCACAGCGCGGTACTGAGGAACACTCGCATGCATTCCCTTTCAACACAAATACGGTTCGAATAAAGTTGAATATCGAATGATCCATTTCTCTGTTTTTCTTGCATAGAACTAAAGGACGTAAGTCTCAAATCAAATTTAATTTATTATGAGAATAATAATCGTTCTAGGTAAATTTTGTCTTGAGAATAACTAATAAACCTCATTTTCTTTCTATGAGTATTTATTTTGCATATGTAACTAAAGTTGCTTCTGAGATAAAAGCAAAAATATCGATAAAATGACTCAATTTTAAAAAATAAAAGTATCGAGTCAATTTCCACTAATTGTGTTTCTGTCTTGACATTGACTAGAAAAAGGTGTAAAATATAATATTATTTAAGTTTTACATTGATGTGATATTTGGTTTACTTACAGTTTTACGGCAAACAATCATAATGTTTAGGGAGCGGGGCCTTAAAAGGGCGCGGACGAAGTCGGGGGTAAAAGTTAGTGAAAAATAAAACCAGTTGTGTATCTCAATAAGAATAATTGCCTTTATATTTTAACGAGTCCATTGTGTAGTTCCCATAATAAAAAGCTTCTTAAATTGGAACCAAACTAATGTCCTTTAATATTTTTATGGTCAATGACGATTTTAGATATGAAATTCGATTTTTGTGCAGACGAGTACAAAATATTTACGATGGAAAGTTCTCAAATAAACTTCATAAAACTTTATCGCTCAAAGACTAATCACTAAAGTTTATCACGACAGTTTTTTACAAGGCAATAGAGAGAAATTAAAAGAAATACGAACTTAATTCATAATTTTGTGTTAGCTTTGAGTCTAGCGGTTGTGAGATTTCTGTTTTACTAATTGAATAACCGCTTCCATAGTAGTGCAAGTTTATGCTTAGCGTTTCCGTATCCTACCAAACTGGGTAACCTATTTAATATGTTATTGTAGTATGCAATAATTGCTAATTCATTATTATAATAAAACTCAATTATTATAAGAACAAGAGTAACTAATACGGGGTAAAACCTAAATCAGCATTAATATGCAATTTGTAGATCGCTGATTTAGATATAATCAGGCCCTGAAATCGTGTGAAGACATAATAGACGCCGAGCCCACGAAATCAATTAAAATATGTTTATAGATTTTATTGTTATTAGTACAGAAAACAACACCAAAATCATATAAAAAGAGTCTATACTCTCAGCACTAAACTCGCTCGTTTCGGATATTTTCAAAATGACTTCTGCTCAAAATACATTTTTGATTTACAAAAGACATGGGATATACATACATATTGGGTTATTGTAAGGCCGCAGGTTGACGGTTGATCGAGGCTACTTTTGACTGATCCTATTGGAAAATTATGGAAGAGGCCTAAGTCCAGCAGTGGACTTCCTACAACTGAGATGATAATGACGACATAAGAACACAATTGTCTAAGACTAACAGCTCTAATGCACTCATTTTTATATTATAAAAATTATAAATAGGTTTTTTAATAGCAAATATCTAGGAAATTCAACTTACCGCTTATTTATATAGAAAATTTATAGTGTCACCATATTAAAGCAACGGTTCTTACGTAATACATCAAAAATATATTCTAGTTTATAACAATAAATTACCAAGAGCTACGTGCATTCGTGAAATGCAAGAATTCGTGTATATTTTCCAACAATACATTCAAAAATAATGCTCGGAGCATATATAGCATTATTACCACGGCGGAAAAGTCGAGTAGTATGTTTCGAAGTTCGTATTTTACAAACAAGAGGGATTTGACTTCACCTTAAATAAGGATAGGGAAGAAAAAGAAAAATAAGGAAAATATATTAATAAATACAAAAAATATTCAATGTCATTTTTTAAAAACAAGCAGTGGCCGGTCAAATTGCGTTACGCAATTTTTTGAACAGAGGGCCTAGTGCGAGTTTTACTCGATCAAACTCGATCGTCAATTTGTATGGGAATGAAGCAGCTCTACACGACAGGCACTAGGTGGCGCTGCTTCATTCCAATACAAATTGACGTTTATGCGTTCGACACGTTTGTTATAAAACTCGCACTAGGCTCTCAGTATGCACCTCCTTGCAGAAGACCACCGTGAAATTATAGCATATATGCTGCTACGTTTCGGTAAGTGAGTAAGGGATGCCATAGCCCATTACCCCATCCCTTTCTTCTCCCTTATCCTTAATCATGCCATGGTCGACAGCGTTTTTGCGTATTTGCTTGTGGTAATATAGGCTGTAGCCTGACGGTCCATCAAGTGAACCGTCAGCCTGTCTGTCGACCTTAACATAAAAAAGTGTTTTCAAGATCCAAATAGAAAACAAAAGAAATATTTTAATAAGTAGAAAGTTAGACAACTGTGATAGTTGTGTGGGGTTTAGAAATTCATTTTGTGACTTTAATTTGGAACTTTTTCACAAGGGAAAGTTACAAAGGAGAGAAAGGTTTGCACGCGAGGCGGGGCCGGATTAGGAAGGTCTGCAGAAACGACATGAAGGAATAATGGAAATGAAAGTTCTAACAGGCTCGGCTTACTTAGATTGTGCGGCTTTCAGGAATCTCAGCTACGGATTAAACTAGACACGTTCGAACCACAACATAAATTTCCTCTTAGCAGCCCGTGTTATGTAGGTACATGCGGACTAATGTACATACACTCTGTATATATTTATACCTATAAGTATACCGCGCAAACTATACGAATTTTCGCGTTATACAATTTCCATATCTGACCAGACTTAATCTAATATAAGTACTTGAAATACAAATTAAAGAAATGGTAGACAGAAATGTCATAGTCATAGATACTCAAAGAAACAATTATACATAAAAAATAGATAGAGTAGACATATAAAGTTTTCTCTCTCATTTATGTTGTTTTATTTCTAGTACGAGTATAATATTAGTACGAATATAATGGCGACAGTAAACACCTCCTTACGGAAGAACACTCTGAAATAACATTATTTATGCTATTATTATGACGACACATTTGGCCTAGTGGCTAGTAACCCTAGCTGTTAACCAATCTGTCGCGGGTTGGTAACCAACCAAAAGTAATATAAACTGTCTGGTATCCATAATACAAGCATTAAGTTGCTTACTTTGGAACTAGATGGTGCTGTGTGGTATGTGTGAATATATTAATTAATTTATTTTATTTATGTTTCGGGTAGTGAGTAAAGGATGCTAGACCCTATTTTCCTATCCCTTCAAAAAAGTGTACAGTCTAACGTCCTAGTAAAACATACAAATACAAATTTGCTCGTTTCTGTTTTTCAACTCATACATTCAAGTCACCTTTGATCATACGTGGGATTAAAAATAAATTTAAAAAGAACATAACGAGGCAAACTACAGATCCAAGAATACTGAATACAACCTTTGATGTCTTCAGTAGACACAAACATAGAAAGATCGCAAGACTAATTGCTAAACATTCCCTCGGAAAAACTTATGGTACTTCATGTTTCTAAGCCTTTACAGTTCATTTAGTGTCAATGAGCACTAACGATGCTTATAAAAATAGCAATTGGTGTCTGTTTCGGAACAAATTGTACATTTAAAGCTCCACTAATGAGTTCGCGTAGGGTGAGGTTGAGGCCGTAGCGCGGCACAGGACCAAGGGAGGGAGGTTAGGGGACCGAAGGAGATTGGGAGGCGCCTGTCTCCAAGGACTATATTTTACGTTTAATTGACGCGCAGCTGTCACTTAATGAGACGTGGATTTTTATAATTTTAACTCCAATTTATTTGCATCCAAAAAAAATTCTTCCCCGAGCTAATTAAACAAAAAAACAGAATGCCTACGAGTTTACTCTTTACTTAACTTTGTGATTCGAACTGCTAATTACCACAGGGTTTTCGTTTTTCTCTCCTTTGAAAAAGTTGATCAAGGTTGCTATTAGTAAAGGAATGAAATTCATCTCCGTTTCCACAAACGAAACGCTTTTAGCTTCTCCACAATTTCCTTTAATTTCATATTAAAATAAAACTAAGGGTCATTCGTTCTTGGGTTATGGGAAATTATTATGGGGTTTAATTTGAACTTATTTAATTAAAACTTTAATTAATGAAAAATATATTTTTGCTTACTTTTTGAGATAAGAGTTTAAAGTTTGACAGCTCCTATATATAAATGAGTTTAAAATAATATACAATACATCATGCAGATAGCAATATTTCACTCGATTTATAATAATGTACAGACAATTTTCGATAGATTGTTATTTCAATTGTTACTACGAAGTCTACAGGGGATTTGTGTATTTTCCCAGGGAACAAGCACAAATGACCCCTTTTAATACTAACATTTAATATTAATACCCACTCATGCGACCCCATGATACCCCCCCGTTTAATAAAAGATGAAGTCCAATTTAATTTTCAATATTGGCGAACCTTCGTAAACCGTAACCTAACATTTTTTATAGAATGGATTTCAAATTGTTAATGTAGGATTAGCATTATGTGGCACCAATATATATAATTAATTATATTCTATTAATATTAATTACGTCTTCTATACAAGACGATATAGAAGGTAAGATTCTATACAAGGTATATGTTCAATTCACCTACCACCAAGTGCTCCGTCGGACTGTCTGGCAAACTTTTCATAAAAAAATATGTAACGATAAAATTATTGTTTAGTTCAAACGGTTTCTAAATGAAGAGGTTTTATTTAAATATTTCAACTTTAAATTTATTATGAGCAAATATTCTTCACTTTTAAGCTGCCTCGTTTCAGTGGTTTTTCATTCATATTCTGTTCTCAGGTCAGATATAATTTTATTTGATAAGGTAAAGGAAACGGTCGGACCTGAAGGAATTGAGACGCCGAACGTCGTAATAGGAAAAATGCGCTACGATCTCTACCAAGTTGAAAAATATGGATAGTTGGTAGTACCAACTATCCATATTTTTCAAGTTAAATTGGATTGCCGCTTCAACCAACTTTATTCACATTAAAATTTTGTTGACAAATAAATAAATTGTAACTCTTATAAGAACTTTAAAATATTACTGGTGGTTAAGAGTGGTAGTATTAATGGTTAAGAGTAGATATGGTCTAATCGTGACATATTATTACTACAGATATGTTGGTATTTGTGGTCGTGCCTCAGCCGTATAGTACGTCCACTGCTCGACTAGCATTATTTCCCAATAGGACTACTTAGTCAGAAGCAGCCTAGATCCACTGCCGAAATGGCTCCCTTATAAGATCGCCTTTACTTGTGGGTAGACGTCCTACGCTGTGCCCGTTCATGGCCTCCACTCAAGAACCTTCCGGTCCCAGCCACCGTCGACTCTCCGTACCAAAACTTATTAAATCGCCCGGTTATGTCGGTAACTTTCGTTCTACTACGGACCTCCTTAGTCCTGATTCGATCTCGCAGTTTAACCCCGAGCATAACCCTCTCCATAGCTCGTTGAGCGACGTCGAGTTTTTTTACGAGTCCCATAAAAAGTAACAAACATCCATAAGTCCTCACAAACTTTCGTATTTATATCATTAGACTACCTGGCGCCCGCGACTTAGTCCACGACTTCGTGAAAAAAGTAGCCTATCGTCCCGTACGTCTAAATGTTTATCTACCAAGTTTCTTGAAAATCAGTCAATTCCTTTAAGAGTTATTGAGGAACATACCTACATACATATAATACCTACACTTACAGATTTATTATTAGTATAGTTGATTGATAACGTACTCACGTCACTCTGATGTTCTACCAATCTACCATAATATTATAACATCTTACCTGCCATTTGATATTCTGTCAGCATCATCTAATCATTCCAGTAAAAAAAAAAAAAAAAATACTTAACCGAAGTTTAACAATTCATTTTACAAAATCTAGTAAAAGCTTACAAGTCAGAGATAATAGTTTTTATTTTGCTTTGTTGTACGGTTCGTTATATTATTCAAGGAGGAAGTCTGAGGAGGTTGCCAAGCAATTTGGCAGGACGGCGCGGCGCTTTGTAGATAGAGCGTTATTTACAGCAGCTATTGGAGCCGGGGTATATCGTAACTTCTGCTTAAATACCTTGTTACAGCCTCACCATAGCCCTGGCTACATCCCGTCGCTTCCGCTTTTCACTTCTAATACCATGAAAAACATAAACTAAGCTTTACCTTAACTAAAGTTAGACCCACACTGGGACATCGGCCGCCGATAACAAGGCCTATATTTTTACCAACCTAAACCATTATTTATGTCATCGGAATGTATTGTATTGTACTGTACGTAAACCGAAAACCGAATAAATAGCATAAATTATTGAGCCCTTAAATAGAAAACCGTAATTTGTCGTCAACAATAGGTGCCCTCCCTGCAATAGGTATATTTTATTCACTCTGACATCCAATTCTTTCATCCATTGTTGTTTTCTATTGTCTGTGACGCCATTGATTTTGTTATACCCAGTTTCTGAAGGATTTAAGCGTGTTTGTGTGTTTGTTGATTTTTTCGAATACATGTTAAACAAAAGAGAAACAATTTCAGAACTGAGAGGAATTCTTTGTAACATTTTTTAGAAATAGTGATCTGACAGCGTATTTGATGGTATGTGGTTAATGTCGTCTATAACACAAGCCGCGTCACGGGTTCTGCGTTGCCGACCATAGTAGGGTAGGTTCATAGATTTTATATAGAACTAGATCCGCCCCCGCGGCTTCAAACGGTTCCTATATATTTTTGCAAAATATAATACACAAACTTTCCTCGTTTATTGCTCTTTTCATTGGTGAAAACCGTATCACGATCTGTTTGTTGGTTTACTGTCTAGATATACTCGTTAAAAGTAATTTTAAGATCTAGTGCGGAGTGTAGATAAATTCAGTGACATATTATTTTAATTGTGATGCCTTCCCAAAAAGTACGAGAAAATAAATTTATTTTTATACTGAATTTAAAAAAGAAGCATTATCGTGATCTAATAAAACTGTAAGATGTCAACAAATTTTCATTGGGATCATCTTCGCCTATTACTTATTCACAACTTTTGTTCCAAATTAAAAGCACACATAAAACTAAGCTTCTTATTTGAGTCAACTACAATCTATCTTCTTATACATTTTATAATAAGTTGGCAAATTTTAAGTAACCTTAAAATCTTAAAACACAATAATCCTTTGGTGGAAAATAGCTTGAGAGTTGAAAGGTTACAAAATAAATATCGGATACTGAACTTGGCCAACCTTTGAGTTGCAAAATTGGAACCTTTGAGTTGCGAATTTGGACTACTCCCTATTTTTACTGACATCAATTGGTAAATATCGATAAATAATTGATAGCTTCAATATGAGATCAATAAAAAAGTACCAGAACATGTTTTAGCATTCTTTAGGTAAAATGAAGTAAGTCATAATATTTATTTTAATACAATATTTGCTATAAAACTCATTTTAATTGGTATAATTAATTAAAGTGCACCTGCACGCCTGACGCAATATAGTAAACATATCTAGCAAATTAATTCAAAAATATTAGTCATATAGCCGCAGTTTAAAACCACAGACAAATTGATTTTATTATGGCTCATTATAATTTTAAACACGTTTTCGTATTATGCTCTTGTTTATTATACTATTGTGTTGAGTGGTGTTTTCGACCATTAATATGATTCTAATTACACCAAAACTAAGTCGTTTACACTTTGCGTAATTGGGTTTGTGAGTATTCAGGTTTACGACGATCACTTTAACAGCACTATTAACTTTGGGGTAGGCAGTGTTGCCAGCAACCAACTCTCTATAGGGACGCATTGCCATATTGCTCTGCTAAAGCACAACACAAACACATTACAGTAACGCATCTCCAAGGTTTTTCCAAGAATTTTTTAAACAATGGAACTAATGAGAATAAAACTTATAAGAAATATTTTTTTATACATAAAAGTAAAAGTGGCTTTATACTGTAAACTGGTGTAGAAACATTTATTTTTGACATTAAACATAAAAAACATAACATTAAAAGAACTATGATGTCGGTTCCTCCATTATTATTATCAATTTATTATTAACATTTCATTATCAACTTAGTATTTTAATAATTAATAAGACCTTTAATAAAATTTGAATAATCAAATATTTGGGCGAAAAGGGCGAAATACATTATATATGTATTTCGCTTATAAGTATACTTATAAGTATAATAATGATTATACTTATAAGTATAATCATTATAAGTATAATCATTCAAAAATTATTTTTATTAAATTTAATTTACCTTTTCTTAAGTGTATCACACACATCTTAAGGTGACCCTATTCACAAAGTTTATAGGTAATAGGAATAAATTAAATTTAAATTTTCCAACCCCCTCTCAATTCGTATTTCTTGCAGATTTATTACTGCTGTCCAATTATACTGTGGGTACTTACCACCACCGGCGATATAATATTTGTGTAGCTAATAAACGCTCACAACATATGCGGGCTAATGTCTCGTTACGTATTCATAACACAGCTATTGTTTCGAGTGGCACAATGGAATTCTATTAGTTCACGAAAAGGAAAACTTATCAGACAATCTCTTTCTTCTCAAAGTTCCGGAAAGAACACAAAATCGTTTGGCTTCGCTCGTTGCAGATTCAAGTGATTGTTTGAAAAAATCGTTCACAATTTAATAAAATTAATTGTAGTTGTTGATTTTGAAATATTTATGATTCTTGTTAATATTTGCGTGATTTGTTGTTGATTTTAGTACGTCAAACTATTTATAATTCATTGGTAAAACCACATTTATTATACTTGATTGAAATCTGGGGGAGTGCCTACAAATCAAATCTAGCTAAATTACAAATTACGCAAAACAAAATTATTAAAATGCTGTTTCATTATTTAACACCGACTAACAAAATTTATAAAGAAACAAAATTAATGAATTTAACTCAATTATTTAGATTTAATACATGTTTACTCGTTCGAAAGATATTAGATAAATCAATTCATTCCGATATTACCTTGCTTAAACAAAAAGATATTTCCAACTGCATAACCAGACGAGCAAGCCATGTTGTCTTACCAAAGACACGAAAGTCTTACCACGAACAACATATGGTAAAAAAATGATTACTTTTGAGGGAGCACAACTGTTTAACCAATTACCTTTGCACATAAAACAGGCAAAATCTTTCACAGAATTTAAATCCAAGCTGTTGGAACATGTTATGTTAAGTGTTTGAATGTTTTGGCGTGTTTTTGTAAAAATCAGGGAAAATATTGTTTAAATTTTAATGTCTTGTTTAATGTTTCGTCTTTATAATTAAGTTTATTTTTTATTTCTCATGTAACTTAGCTTTAAGCTTTAATGAGAATAAATACTTATAAACCTATTTTTTTTTACAATCTGCTTTGTGCCAATTTAAGGAACCTCGTATTACACCGTGAACCACGTGATTGTCCCATCTGCGACCGGATATTTCGAAAAAAATAAATTTTATTATATTTACTTTATTTTATATAAATATATATGTACCTATATTTATTAAATAAATAGAGTTTATATGGTTTTATATCAATTTATTTAAACAAAAATACCTACAGCTATTATCGTCATGTGAAAGTATAAATAAACTCAATATACATACCAAAAGTAATAAAAATACTTTGCCTGTATAATAAATTTATATGATTTTCTTTGGTTGATCAAATGATGTAAATAAATCTCAAGTTTAGCAGGCGGAGACTCCGCTCCATAAATGTAAGGTACGCATGTCGGCAAATCTCATTACTTTGCGAGGATAAAGAAAATTCAATATCTATCTATCGTACTTTGTCTGTCTTTCCTTACAAATTTTGTTTCGTGTCTCCGGCTTAAACTTCGTATAAAAGTTCCACTTTCACACGAGTACCTAAACGTAAATTACTTTATTGTGTGTGTCGACGAAAATAAATACAATCATACAAGATATTATTAAAATTTTATATAGAAATCGTGTATTGAATAGTTATAAACATTGGTTTAAAACAAATCTAATTTACAATATATAAACGATTTTAGCTTTAGGACGTGGACTTCCTGAGGGTGAAATAATTTTATTTAAGAGTTCACAATATTTTTGGACCAGTAAAACTCTTAAAGAGGTTGTGCTACCTGTAACCCGAAGAGCTGTGTGGGTAGCTAATAATTTATTACTTACTTAGCAAAAATTTGTGGATAAAACTTGAATTTAATAAAGCCACCTTAAAATTAGTAATCTACTTACACACTTCGAATTGATATAATGTTGGTACACCAAAATACCCTTTTAAGAAACCATCAACAAAATTAATTTTTAAATCAATTTCCCTTTGAAGTTATACACAGCGTTTCAAGTCATTTTCAGGTAATTTCCGACATTAAGCTCGTCTTCATTCGGCGTTATTGTTTAGGGACTGATGTAAATTAGATGGCGGGTGGGCTTCACAGGGAAATTCCATTAATTATTCACTAACTTACCATTTGCGATCTAAACACAAAATATACACTTACAAAATGAAATATCAATTGAATAGTTGAAACCTTGTGTGGTCAACAAATTACAGTAACTCACTAAATACCACTAAACTTATTTTATTAACCCCTGACGCCCGATATAAGAGCGGGGTGTTTTTAGTGTTATCACAATGCCAGATATTCGCGATATGAGTTTTTGTGTTTGTTGTTTAATGCATGCTGAGTTAGCCTATAAGTGAAGTATACGATATTATAAAATAGTGTTTGAATGTGTGTAAGTGTATGAATTGATGTATACTGTGTTGGCTTCCTAATAAATAAAATAAATAAAAATAAAATGAACAAAAAAGTAAAAACGGTACCTTCAAACACCCCCCTTGCACCCTCAGAACAACCTTAAGGGTTTTTAATATTTTCATGTAGATACCGTAAGCTATAATTGTACTAATTTTCAAAACTAATTGTGAGTAATGTAGTCTTAACTTTTCGTTATTCTTTCTAAAGTTCTGCTACGAAAATTAATTCCAGTTCAAATAAATTATTTTGTTATTGTTTACGTTCTCTCCGTCCTCTTCCATTTTTCCCAGCAATTTGCATTTAACCTTTGTTCTGTTAATCTTTCCTGAAGTGTCATTTGTTGTTCTTTAAACATTCAAGTATTCCGTAAAATTGTAACAACAGTTCTCCAAAGTATCTTGGACCTGTTCAGGTATCTTTTAGTAGATGATTCGGTTTTTTTCGTTATAAGATTGATTAAAGCTTAAAATATTTTTCAATCTTTTAATTATCTATGTCTTTATCAGCCTGCCTACCACATTTTATAAGTAATTTAAAAATATATCAGTAAGAGCATAATTTTTAAAAAAATGACATACATCGCTCCCATACAAGTAGGGCCAGTATTTGTCGTATTTCAATCCTTTATAGTCCTTTATAGTTCTTTTTAAGCGTATACAGATTACATGAATAAGATAGGTAATTATCTACTAAAACGAAGAAAACGTAACATTTTACATTCAAGGGCAAACTATGTAACTTAATAGTGTACACGTTCTCATTTCATAATACTCTCGTAACATATACCGAATCAGTGAAGTTTCAATGGTTGTTTCAGAAAACTTAAAGGAGAATGAATTCTTGCGTGAACCGGGAATGCGCGAACTTCCATCAAAGGAAAGTTCAACTTACCCATGATATCAGTTCACGGCGACAGCGGTGATTTGTTAACTCACAGTCATATAGCAAGGAAATAGAATGTATATTGGCTTGTACGTTATTGCTGTCACGTGCAGGTAGAAATTGGCAATAAATACAAGACTTCATAGAACTCCAAACTTTTATTTCAAAGTGTTCGCTTTTGAAAGCCGGGCCTTCGAAGAATCTCCATTACCATTCGCTCCGTACTATATCACAATTTTTCCAAAAGGATACAAACTTTCAATAAATATCCGGCAATACAATCGTTCCATTCGAATACCTGTTCAAGACAAGACATATATATTATATATTGTATGAAATTTTCAAAAATCCATTCTTAGCCAATTCTTACGTTATAAAATAAACTATAAAAATGTTCTAAATTTCAGCTTTCTAATCTTAATAGTTGAAAGTCAGTCAGAACAAATCACTAAATTATTATAAAACAAAGTCCTCCTCCGCGTCTGTCTGTCTGTCTGTTTGCGATAAACTTAAAAACTACTGCATCGATAGATTGGTTCTCGGGGAAGGTTTTAGTATATAATTTACAAAGGCCCGAAGGGCGAAGGGCGAAATCGCGAGTAGCAGCTAGTGATTTTATAATTTACTAGCTGGTGCTCGCGACTTCGTCCACGTGGAAACGCAGCGTACGCAACGGAAGCCCTCAAAGATGAATAATTTTCCCCGTTTTTTCCACATTTTCGACTGTTTCTTCGTTCCTATTAGTCCCAACGTGATGTTATATAGCCTAAAGCCTTCCTCGATAAATGATCTATCCAACACAAAAAGAATTTTTCAATTCGAACCAATAGTTCCTGAGATTAGCGCGTTCAAACAAACAAACTCTTCAGCTTTATAATAATATAAGTATAGATTTACTTATATAGTAAAAACAGAGTAAAAACCGCAATATATAACTACAATAACCAATAATGCAGAAATCAATAATAATGTAGGTATATCTAATAATTAAACTATAGATAACTTTTATGCTGGAAAAATTTTAGGTTTATGTCTGTGGAATTTTCAAAAATGAACTACATCGCGTACGAAGTAGCGAGCACCAGCTAGTTTTATAATATGTATAAATATAGATAAAAACATAATAGACAAAGTAATTAACATGAATAATAAACCTAGAATTCATTCATTTGTTTGAATTACATCTCTTTGTATATTGATACAAACATTTGACTGATTCACATGAAATGCCTATGTAATAAATGCCCATTCGCGAACAAGTATTCAATCGAGTTTGAATAGACAAAAGCCGAAGCGATAAATTTTAGATAGTACATCACGTGGGCGGCCCGACGCGTAGTTTACATTTTCATTAGGTGTGCCAAATTTAATATAGCCTATCTGTATTTTGTGTTCCACTGATAATCCCCTCTCGCTTCCAAAATATACCTTCTCGTTAAACTGTGACGGAGTAGACAATGTAACTTTTAATCGACGATTTAGCTTCACGACGACAAGGGAAAAGAAATCATTTAAGAAAAGGTAAAAATAGGACATTTTTACCTTCTCTTAAATGTTTTCTTTCTTTGAACAAAAGTTCACGTCCTGTGTGCTTTTAATATTTTCAGACATTTTCCAGAGGCTCATACCTTCAAATTAGCTCTAACGTCCATCAAAAATTGGTAATAAATAGACTTATTTATTTTGTAGTATTAACATTGTTTTTTGTAGTATTAACATGACTGTGTTTTAGCTTGGAAGTTTAAGTTTTGATCAGTATAAATAAGTTTAGTTTTTTCGTAATATTAAAATATTCAAATATAAAATATTAAAATTTGTAATATTACTAACTTTTAAAAATAACATAAAGTCTTCTTTCAGCAAAATATCCTATCTACGATATTAAAGGTACTTTCCCTTCATGTCGTATAGTCTTGGGACGCTCTGCATATTAATAAAAACGTCTAAACTAGACCTGTACTTTGATTCAGTTTACATGTTTGTCTGTGTAAGTGTAATATCATATTTTGTTATTATGTTGGTATCACATACGCTATTGTTTGGAAAGCCTTATCCCGCTTAGTTCGGTGTTGATCCTCGCGCTTAATCCCATTTCTCGACGTTGTGTGGAGCCAATCGCCTACGATAACTAGATTGTTCTCTCCGAACATTGCCGGGACACGTGACATCTCCTCGGGGACATCAACTGTGAACCCAATCACTATTACCAAGACGACTAATTAAATTAGTACATGATTCATCGATAGCTATACTGGAAACGTATCCATACTAATGCATACTCCTTACTAAATTATACATGTGAAAGTAACTCGGTCTCTTTGATACCTTTTCACGCCTTTATAGCTACTCAAACGATCATCACGAAATTTTGCATAAACATTGTCAGGGATACAGGACAAGTTACCTTTAAGCTCTAAAGAGCTTAGAATCTAAGCTATCAAAATACATAAAATATATCAAAATAAAAATACATATTAAAATAATATTAACCCGAAAGTAAAGAGTGTTACACAAATATTATTAAATTTTAAACCATTTACTTATTCACTTTATTTTCTCTGCAGTATTTAATAAACAATCATCTTTGTTTCTGCCTGTCTCTTCAACTAACAGATGACGATCGCAACTTATTGTTGCCAACTTTAGAACGCTTGTTATAAGTTTATAAACCCTCTTTCATTTTTATTAAACAATACTAAAGTTGTTCAGCTTTTATTATATAAATAGAAGGAAGACATTTTCTAACTTTTCTTTAGTAACCGGTAACAAACCCTCATGTTAAAAGTGTTGTCTTAAATTTTACTGTCCTACATTCTTCATTCGTTAAGAGATCATGAGAGTCACTTTGTATAACACACTTACATCGTTACTGAATATGATTCAAATATGGAATGAAAACCTTTTGGTGGTTCCATAATTATTTGAAATGGTTTTGAATATGGTTTCGAATTCGTAGTAAGAAAAAAAAATATCGTAACTAAAGATAACTATCAAAAGTTTTCTTTTTGATAGTTCAAAATATTTTCTTTTTCAACGCGTACGAAGTCGCGGTCACCAGTCACCAGCTAGATTTGAAATAAATAAATGATTTAAATAAACTCAAATCCATACATTGTTGAGCAATGATTGCGCGTGTACAATATGCATTGTTAGGTACATATGATAGTGTAACAATGCGGCACAAATTGGCAGGAGCGTGAAACCACGCGTGATGGAGGCGCGCGTCGCTACACACAGCGCTGTGGCTCGGGTTAATTGCAACAGACGTGACTGGCGACGGCGAGTAGCTCTCCACCTCTTGCTTATTATGTATAAACTGTCGTTTCTAAGTTTGTACACGTTTGCACTAAGATTGTGTTAAGAATAGGATATCACGTAACTTCTGCGTAGCAACAAACATTTCCACATTCATTACCTACACGTGTTTTTAAACATGTGTAATGAATGTAGAATAAAGGTAATTAAAATACAGTACTCGTTAACGAGTGAACTGTATTGAATAAGGTCATTTTTCGATTTGCATCTATTTACTTGATTTTTTTTTCGGCAGACAGGCTAACGGTCGCTATCTGCCATCCCTTATTATTCACTCTGTAACTCTATAACTCTCCAAATTAATTTTATAGGGTCTGGCCTGGTGTTTCAGGCATATGGTATTTTTGCATAAATTTATTACTTACTTATTTTAAAATGCCATATAAATAAATATTAGAACATTATTAATATTAGGCAGGAAGAAAAACATTATCAAATTATTCATGAACTCTTCATGCAATATTCAATGTTACAATATCGAGTGATTTTGAAAAGTTGAAACATTAAAAGTTATCCTCAGATTTTTTTCACCCCTCCGCACTCTGCGCTTCTATTACTTAAATACGAAAGTAATCCTGGCGAGATTTTGTTTCATAATAAATAAGCGATTGAAATTCCTCGCATTACACAAAACGCAAACACACTTCAAAGTAACTTCCCCTCACGATTCGAAACTTTGTAGGAACCGATTTCTTTGTTATTTTTAATATCGACTTTTTTGCGCTCGAACGGTGGTTGCTAATGGATTTTCAATATTTGTGTTGACAGACAAACAAGGGGGGCGAATGGAGTGAGCTCTCGAACACTCCTACGACGATCGTTCCTACGTTCGACGACTCTGACGAACCTACGGTACATTTGAGCACCAGACGACGGCAACACTTACTTTTATTTGCATTTGTTCTCCCCTCTTTATCCATAATTAGTGGTTGATCTCTTTGAGGGGAATATTACGATTTACTTTCGGACGTTAAATCTACTTTATTTCTTGTTTTACTTATAGATAATAAATATAATAAATATACTTGAAAAATGCAAATATATGAGTTATACCGCCTGTCTATCGCTGTGACCACTGTTCCTCGGGAATAGTTCGGGAAACACTTTTTTTCCAGGATAAAAAGTATTTTATATGTTAGTCCAGTTAAAAACTATATGTGTGCAAAATTTCATCCAAATCCGTTAGGCGTTTTTGCGTTTTTAACAAACATTTTTTTTTCATATTATACATTTTTTTTACAATATTAAGTTGAATTTTAGAAAAAAATATGAAGAAGAAAATATGAATTTGGCTACTTTTTTTTCGTGTTTCATTAGTTATGTGCAAAAAATGAAGAAGACAAGAATCATCAACGCGAAGCGTGTGTACCAGACTGAAAAATGTCCGGTTTTATACGACTGGTCGACTGATTAGTACGCATAAACCCATTCCTTTCAATCAAAACGTATATTCGTGATTTATACTGACTGCTGTGATTTCATATGTCCGCTAGTGTCAGACTTTTTGTCTTCCCTTTGCTGTATCACATAGAATCTGTCATGGGCCTAAAATATAGAATCACGCTGGCTTTCCTAATTCTTCACTATATTTCACACTGGTATACTGTGTAATTAAAT
Source organism: Synanthedon tipuliformis (assembly GCA_947623395.1). Lineage (NCBI taxonomy): Eukaryota > Metazoa > Arthropoda > Insecta > Lepidoptera > Sesiidae > Synanthedon > Synanthedon tipuliformis. The sequence goes on along the minus strand of OX392415.1, from coordinate 3,573,124 downwards.
ATTGTTTCCTTTCGTGTGGTGTTTACAATAATTTTATAACTATTACCTACTACTTATACCTAATAGCGTTATGGGTAAAAATCATCTGGCAAAAGAAATAGATTAATTACAAGTGCGGAATATAGAAATTGTCCATGGAAACCACACTGTGGTCTTCTATAGAGGGTGGTTAGCCTTTATTCTATTATTCGGCATTTAAATTTCTCGATTGTCTTCTGTAAGGAGAAGGTTACCCTTTAACCTATCACCTCTGCCTTACGGTAGCAACGTATCTATTATCTCAACTACTGTTACCAATGCATTATATAAGCACATTAAGAGCTACATACAGTATTTAATAGAATCGCGTTCTTTGAGTCTAAAATAAAGATTAACAAAAGTAAACTCTTTCGTTAACTCGCCAGTCACGGCGGCTGAAGTGTATTATCATAACTAAGTACAGATTTCAGTGAGCTGACCCCGCTCCATTATCTTATATTGTAGCCGACCAAGATGAGTTAGCAACATTTTTATAGTCCCGACATTACGCCAACCGTTATTTATTAACTTTATGTTATTGCGTGGAATTGCTCCTGAAATATTTTTTTCTATGGCGTAGGTGTACTACAGTGACAGATGAAGAATTTGGGTTTCTCCGTTCGCACGTAATGAACCTATTCCAATTTTTTTTTACTTTTTTTATATTGTGCTTTTGAATGCGAATTAAAAATTAAAAAAAAACAACTTGTAACAAAAATATGTGAGCAATAGAATTAGTAGAAAAAAAAGCACACGAAAGAGTTTGGTTTTTAAAATTAGGAGAAAACTTCTTCGTTATTTTCAAATGTGTTTTAAAATTTATAGTTGCCTTTGCATATTTTTCCATTTTAATCAGCTTAAAAATGCAACATGACCCAGTTTTCCTTTTAGTAGTCCATAAATATTTTGTTTATTAAATATTTCAATGCAAATATTCGAAACTAAAAATACTATATTTCACTAATATTTTCACTAAAAATATAATTTTGAGATTACTAAGTACCATAAGTCGAGATGGATCGCTAGTAATTTTTAGTTCAAAAAGTGATTGCGTATATTGAAGTTTCTAATATGATTTGAAGCCCATTTGTAGAATGAAACTACAAAGGCCAATACCATGGATGCATATATGAGATTAAAGGTACATCTCTAGTTAGGAGAATTGGCTGGCAGCCCAACGCCATGCCGCTTCGGCCGAAACCACTACGCGTCACTCGTGTTACGCCCGTCTGACCGCATACCGCACATATACGACCACTATACCTACCACGTCACACAACCAACACAATCATTAATTTAACTAATTACGTAATACCATATCGTCATTGTCAAACCAAAATCTGCTATGTGCACCTTTTTAAGGTTCCATCGTTGTGACTTTAGTGAATAGTACGTACCATCTGAGACCAACCCCACTGCCTTATATATCGTATAAAAAACCTGCGTGAATAATAGAACTACAACCTCTGAATAAATATGCTATGTGCAACAATTAGAATATGTTTGTTGTGTGCAAAATTTATTCTATTATCAAAATTATAAATTAACTATTAAATGTTAATGTTTAAAAAACAAGTAAGTGTATACTTTTTGCACATTGAAGATTTTGTTTTGGCAGCGACGATATGTACTAATAAATATTAAAACTAATAAGAAATGTTTTGATTTAAAACTTTCTGTTTTAACGTTTCTGCTATTGAAAATTATTTAAAAAAATTGTAATATTTATACATACTCGTATAAATATTACAATGACCTCAACCCGGCTTTGTATGGAGGCATATTTTTTTGTAAATTATATACTTAAAACTTTTTCGTTTATCGCTCTTTCAGTAGTGAATCAAAATACGTTTAGTGGTTTAGAAGAAGTTAACGGAAAAACAGACAGAAGCGGACTTTTAGTTTAACAAAATTAAGTTAATTTATCATAAACATAAGCAATGTAATCGTGCTACGGCGTAGCATTAGCGTAGAATGTACAAGTTACAAGTTCTACGAGTCTACGAGTTTAGTTACTCGTAACCAAATACATAAAACGTAATTTGCTGTTGTTCCGGTGAATAAGTAAAGGATGCCAGAGCTCGCTTCAATATCCCTTCGTGATTCCTTATCCTGAATACTACTAAGGTAGACAACGTACTTGGAACACCTGTGTTAATGTTACCATTAGCCACCTATTATAAAGTTGACCAATAAGTAATTAAAAAAAACATATCGAAACAATTTAAGAAGATTTAATAAAGATAATCTACATTGAAATATATTTTCATATAACCAAAATTTCATTAATTTGGAAAAGTAAACGGGTTCAGTTCAGCTGTTTCTTAACAATGGAGCCAGGGGATAAAGGAAACGGAATGAAAATGAGTTTTTGGTTGAGATAATTTATTTGTGATTTAAAATATTACGAAAATATTAAACTTCGCAGATTTAAGGCTGGGCTTAAGTTCCATATTACCTTAAACACAATATTTTGAAAACTTATTTAGAGTCCTGGGTTTACTCATACCACATCAATTTACGGTAACCAATAATTAACTCTTAAGTTTTTTAAGATAATAATAAAAAGATAATCTTTAAAAAACACACTTTTGTAGTCATAAAAAAATTAAAGATTTTTTGACTGTTCTCACAATACATGCTTTAGGAATACAATTTCAAATTATAAGATTCAAGTATAATAAAACTCCATAAAATGAAATCAACAAATATAATTATTTATTCATATAATTAGTTGTACATTTTGAGAAAATATATTTATATTTACAATTGCATGTTATCTAAAGATAATATTAAGATCCCGCCTTAACGGTAGTTCTAATTGTGTGAACCGAAAATGTTTACCGCGCGGTTCCCTTTCATGTCTGCAGAATAAAATAAATAAATATTATGAATAAAGGTGGCGTGACGCACTTAGTAACAATTTGTATTTAAATTCCGCTTAATAGGAATTCAGGTTTTGTCGAGGAAAATCTACAAGCAACCCTTAGGTGTCCTATTCATCTGTAAATTTGTGATGTATCACATTTTTTAATTGAAATGAGCAACTTAAAATATTCAATGAGCTATCAATCTCAAGCATTTCCAGCATAATTTAAATTAATAGTTTTAAAGAATAAAGCCGGAATATAAATCTAATTACACATAAATCTGATAACATAAGAAGTTTCATGTAATAATCCTTTTTGATATTATTCTCATTTATGCACTCAATAAAGCATTCACAAGAGAAGCCTTAAATCCGATCCGTTCTGTTATACTACTAGTAGTATAACAGTACTAGTACTACTACTACTACACTACTAGTAGTAGTAATTCTAGACTGCTTGGACTATTTATATTTAAATTTTAATGGATTAGCTATAAAGCTTTGTGCCACTGAATGTGCAATATTTAGAACGATTCTAAATATCCGTAAGCAGCAGTTAGTGACCTGTAAAATAGAACGGGTATTATGATAGCGGTGTAGCCGACAGAATTTATTTCAGGATGTCTAGACGGTTTAATCACACTAATTGACATCGCACCTGAACCTCCATTTGGTTAGCAGAAATTTTGTTAATGTTTAATGGAAGGGATTTCCTCAGTTCCATCTAAACAAAAATTTCAGTAACCTCAATTTCATTTGACAAATCTACAGTTTCACAGTGTTCTTCAAAAATGGAGCAAAAATTTAACTTTCGTATGCAATACCTGCATACAAAAGTTGTATTGTCTGTTTGCATATGAAAATTTCCTCTAGAGCTAGAGGAACAAGCCCTTGTTTAGTACTTCTCGCAGTTCTTACGGCTGAAGTAAATTGGGGAAATTGTAGTTTAGGTGAGTCCGGGATAAGTAAACAAGGGAAAAGTTGCAGCGCGGGGTGATCCTCGGAGTGTAATTTTTCAAAGTTGCCCTCTCAAGTTTAGATCTGTGATTTACGTAACAAAAACCCCAACACTGACAAGGCAACTTTTCGAGTAACTTTAGTTTATTGTTAACTGTGAACATTATCGATTAAGTGCTCACATTTGTATATCATTTGTTATAATCATTGACGACTATACTTAAATAGACAGATAAACATTAAAAGATAGGAAATAAATTCTCTGCCTGAATGTCCAGATAATTTGGGTTCATGTCGTTATGCACTAGTCAATCAATTGTCAATTGAGTACTCATTATGTAGTAGTAAATTTAAGCTCTAGGCAAAAATGAAACGTAGTCAGATTGTGTTCTAGACAGTTCATGACCAACCCTAAATTTCGCCTATAGTCAATAACAAATATAAAGAAACGGAATATCAAAGCCAAAAAAAGTTACCGAAGCTTTGTAGAATGTAAATAAAGTACGCATATAAAAGACGCATTTCAAAGTGGAGTGTTCGAACGTAAAAGCAATCGGTTCAAAAGAATAGATAACGAATCAAGGCGCGGATTCGATGATTAGTTCTCGGCAAGGAACCTGATCTCTCAGGAGGGGATCAGCCCGGCTATAAAAGTAATTGAATTGTTCTCCCGGCTGCTGTTCCATCCACGGTGCATGAGCCAATGGCCGCTTTCTTATTGTGTACCTTTTTAACTTTTATGGGTTTATAGCTGACTTTGAGTTCAAGTTTCTTGAGGAAAGAGAGCGTTTTATGCAATCCTATTAACTTAGTTTTATATTACTTACTAGCGACCCCCGCCCGGCTTCGCACGAATGCAATTGTTTCAAATTATTTAAAAGACACTTTCCTCGTTTATGGCTCTGTACATTACCGCATAAAAATCCGTTGCGTGGTGTAGGAGGAATTAGCGGATATGCAGACAGACAGACGGGGACAGCGACTTATATATATTATTTATATTTAGTTATTGCAATTTATACTATGTAAGGATTAATTCATTCATAATTAAGTCTCCGCTAACTACTTCTAAACCACCTAAAGGATTTTGATACGGTTTTAACACATGGAAAGAGCGATAAGCGAGGAAGTTTTGTATATACAATTAGCAAAAAAATATATGTGTGCGAAGCAGAACGCGGGCAGCTAGTTCTTTATAATACAAACGAAAGCGAAGAAGCGAAAGCTTTTTCGAAAGAAAAATAAAAAATAACGAAAATCACGCACGTACCTACATTGTTTGAAAAATCCTTATTGCCAAACAGAAGGATGACTTTGAATAGAAAGTACGTGTTATAAGTTCTAAATAGACTACAGTGAATATCTCCATAGTCTGATATCAGTTATTATATAATACTGCTATTAGGCTCTACAATAAAACTTGGACAATTAAATGTAAGTTGACGTTCGGTAGAGGCAAGATAAGGTCCTAGCGGCGTCCCCTTGCGGGGTACTTTCGCTATTAACAGGGTGGCCCTACGAGCGTAGGCTCGCGGAAACTCTCTTGAAAACGTGATTAGAAATGTTTATTGATTTGAATTATATGCAAAATTTTCCGCTTCATTGTAAGTTTACGATGAAAATCGTCTTCAAATGATTTTTGAATCCTACCTGAATCCTACTAATACATTTGAATTTGGAACGTGTAGTGGTGTAATTGGCCAATCTTCGTAAAAAAATGTTATTATGATTTAGTTTTTGAGTTGCAGTGGAAGCTTTATAGCTTTTCAGTGACAGTATTATAATTTACATTGGAAAATGTATCTTACAACATTGCTTGGAATTTATTTCATGGTTCAGCTTACATTTCAGTTTATATTTTAGTTTAAATTTCAGCCAACTCTGTATTAATATTATATTAATAAAAATTTAAATCTCTTTAATTTTTTTACTATGTACTTATTTTATTTTATTATTATTTTAAGTGTAATGATAAAGAGTGTCTATTTGATGTGGCGATACTAATACGTATATAGTAGGTACTTTCATACTCCCACTAAGCGCGATATTATGTATCGATGTAGGTAGGTACTCTTATGCAAAAACTACTAAACCAATTTTGATGAAACTTCCTATATAGTTTATACGTCATAATAACACATAAGCTATAGGTATTTTTAAAAATATAGGTACGAACGAAGCTACGGCCAATAGCTAATTATACATATTAGTTTAGAACTTACTTAATTTTTTTAAGTGTAACCTCATTCATGGTCACAGTACACGTAATTGTACAAGTTGTACTCGCTAGGCTGATGCGACGGCTGTGGGACTGACGCCAACTTTTACTTATTCCCCCATAATTGCCTTTATTACTTCTCAACCACTATTATACTGTCGTTATTAAAAATTAATGTGGTATAAATGAATAATAATGTTTTTTTTTCTACGGATTGACATGTACGCAATTCATGTTTTATACATGTTTTTATAGTGACTTTGAATGTGCGGAGGGAACTGTATACTCCTTATTGTCACCTTGTTGAATCAAATCATGAATTTTAGTTTGAAATAATTCGCTTAATACAATGAGACTCACATAATTTTATAGTAACTTATACGCTCAAAATCAGACTAATTTCGAATAATATTTTGTTTTTTGTGGTAAGTGTATAAATTTGTTGAAACTTCATATGAATACTTACCTTAATTTTTGTTTTATTTTCATACAGCATTAAAAGCAAGAAGAAGAAGAAGTAAGATATCAATAATCAAAGAATTTAAGAAGATTTATTCAGTAACTTTCCTTTTCATATAAATTGAAAATTTTGGATTTATAAAAATAAATATTATAAAAAAATTAAGTACCGCAGCGGTATGTTGGTGTGCTTGAAGAATCACACTGCTGAGAATAAGACATCAAAAAATATAATTATACTCCCTTTGACAGTAAAATGAAGTGGCACTTTGAATATTTAAGTTTATCCGGTTTTATTAGCTTCATTTATAAGATAAGTATGTATCCATCCACGTACTAGGAAAGATTGATGATTCTCATGTCTCAATTTTATTCTCCGCAGATAATCTCGTTGTCTCCGGCTTAAGGACATGTGAGCCGGAAATACGACAGCAATTTTCCTTCAACTACAAAAAAAATGAGGAACGTTTAGCTACGCGCATGGGTGCCCCCAAGTATGAAGCACCCTCGCAGTCTCACAGAAAAGATCACCGATCCATTTTTACGCGTTCACTTGCTAAACAAAACATTCTATCTTATTGTAACACAAGACTAGACTATGCTAGTCAATACATTTATACTAATATTATTTTGTTGGTTTATTTGTTAATGAAAGAATTTTTCAATTCAATAATTGAAAGAATTTTTCAATTCAATAATTAAAAGAATTTTTCAATTCAATAATTGAAAAATTCTTTCTCTACTCGTACTGGGAAGCTATATTATCAGCGAGTAACATAGGCTATATTTTATAAAGTTACACGGACGAAGTCGCGTACAACAGCTAGTATAATATAATCGTAATAGAATTTTTTTTTATAAACATTTGTAGGTACAGTTTTTACCATCGAGGTCAAAAAATAGTTTTCAGAATTTTTGTCTGTGTGTGAATTAATAGAGGTACAAAACTAAATATAATTTTATTATTTAATTCTATTCCAGGGATTATAGTTATAATTTACTAGGTGTTCAGAATCACATATTTAGCAAGGAACAGAAACAAAATAGAGGCAATAACTTTATCGTACTTTACCAAACTAAACATAACAAGTAAATAACAAGAAAAACCAAACAGTGAATTTTCACGTAAGCACTTAAGTACCTAAGAATTTGGAAACGCTATAGGTGTGGTTTATGGGAGGCCGGTATCCCTATTTCCTGCACAGATGTGCAAAAATTTTAGTATTCCACACCAGTAACGAAGCGTCGTTTTTGTGCCTTTTCAGCAAGTAGTACCTACCTAGGTACTGTGTTTGTGCTATTACACACTTTATTATTTTAAGTGAAATGCTTATGCTTGTGCTTTAATTACTTGCTTTAATTATAAAATATTATTATTAAAATTAAGTGGTGGCACAACTTATTTTTTTTTTTAAATCACTTTGGCCCTGGACTATCTATAGTCAGATTTAAGATAACAACTGTATATTTTGATCTCATTCATCAAACATAAAAAAGTAATCGGTCTTTTGTGTTTGTCTGGTTTCAGGCATTTGAGTGATGCGCCTTGTGTGAGCCTCTGACGAATGTCTTGATTACATTCCAGAGACTCGTGAGCGCCACTGACAGATGACCACTTCTTTTATTGCCTCTCCAACCACAGCCGTAAATAAACTTCCACTGAAACATTGTTGTACGTATTAAATAAAAGTTAATGCGTAACTCGATTTTTGTAGTTCTAATAATAAAGTTCAATTCTTATCATCTAAGTTAGATATGGAATTAAATAACGTATTATATGTGTATTCCTCACATAGCCTAAAATTCGAGGACCTGACCTAAAATATTTTCAAACTTCTCTTGTGTAGTCAACATTTTTAAATAGTTAATTAAACAAATATATTTTGGTATTAAAATAACCCATCGTTAGGTACCTTTATTGGCAAGTCAGTTTCATTTCAATAAGTTTTTCAGAGACACTTAACACTTAACACTAAAAACAAGAAATATATAATTAAATTGTGTAAATTTAAAGTCTGGACATGTGTGTTTATATAAAGCATAATTTTATATCCGCTATTTCAATGTGAAATCATCTATGAGACATATTCAAGAGGTTGTCATCGTCCTTGTCAATTTGTGTTCACTATTTTTTCTGATTTTTTAATTTATATTCACTAGTTCAATGTGAAATACCTACATCTTGACATCAGAGAATTCGAGGAAAGATATTCCGCGTGCTTCGCCGATTTTAGACTCAAAGTTGCTACCGGTTGTCTTATAAGTATACTTGGAGGATTCATTCTACGTGGCTACAGAAGGTAGCCCATATACATTGATGGCGGCATTGTATTTAGAATGACATACAACATTTGTGAAAATAATTTCAACAGCTCTCTCTTGTATCACCTAACGGAAAAGACATCATGGAACTATGGACATAATGAGATGCAACTGTAAAAAATTTCGTCTGATTCGAACATTTAGTTACATATATTGTGTTTTGTTATTTCTCGTTTTTAAGATTTTTATTAGAATATTTTAATATTAGTTTTAATTTTTAACTTTCTTTTTTAATATCCTTAGTATAATTATTATTATTTAACTGTTGTGAATGCAGACCGTGACCCAATCTTGTGATGGCACGTCGAACGCGACCCATACATGCACACAGTGTAACAAGTCATTCAAATCTTTGAAAGGCCTCAACATACACACTACAAAAACACACAGGAAATGTATTAGCCAAAACAGTTCACCTATAGACATACATCCCGTTATTCCGAGTGCGCCTACTTATGTAGCTAACGATCAAACTCCTTTTCACACATATCTTAGCCATTTGAAAAACAGTATACCCATAGTTAAAAGAATCCCGCGAGGAGCTCGAATAACCGTTGCTACACATTTGTCACAATTAATCCATAAATGTTACATAAGCAATTGTACTCAAGACTGGCAGAACCTATTTTTATTTTCATACAGCACTCTACATATAATAAAAACTGATGAACCGAATTTATCCTTGACACAAAAGATTAAGAATAACTGTGCTGTAAGCTCCTCGCCTTCTCCCGCACCTCTAATCAAACATGATGCCCCTCGTAATCGCAATAAACTCATAGAAAACAAAATCTGTGACGGAGATCTCAAAGGTGCCGCTCGCCTTTTGTTTTCCAACGACGTGCTATCACCAGATACCCCTGACACCCTTCAGGCCTTACGGACAAAACATCCCCCAGCTCCAGTAAACCCATATTTTCTCGACCCACCAACAGCAAGGCAAGCATGCCTTCAAATTCAAAACAAAGATGTTATGGATGCCATTTTATCTTTTAAACCAGGTTCGGCTGCCGGTTTGGATGGAATCTCACCCCAACATTTGAAAGACTTAACATCACATTCTGTGGGTGATGCAGGCGATCAACTAGTAAATTCGATCACTAAATTAATCAACTTTATGTATTCCGGTAATGTCAATCCAGAAATTGTTCCCATTCTTTTCGGCGCGAACCTCATTGCCCTCACCAAAAAGGACGAAGGGGTGAGACCAATTGCTGTTGGATCAACACTACGACGTCTGGCCTCCAAAATTGCTGTTCGACATATTTTACCAAAATTAAATTCGGAATTTGAACCCGTACAGTTAGGCTTCGGTGTAAAGGGAGGGTGTGAGGCAGCCGTCCATGCCCTACGCTCTTTCCTAACTTACGGACAGCCTGACGTGTTGCTCAAAATTGATGTCAAAAATGCATTCAATTCGGTAAATAGGGATACCCTGCTGACGGAAACAAAACAACATATACCGGAAATATACAATTATCTTCTTCTTAGTTACGCTGACCCAACAAAATTGTTATATCGTTCTAATGAACTGTCTTCGGAAGTAGGTTGTCAACAGGGTGATCCCCTTGGGCCTGCAATTTTTAGTTTGGCTATAAATCCGATAATCAAAAATTTAAATTCTAAATTCAACGTTTGGTATTTGGACGACGGAACCCTAGGAGGTGATGTGGATACTGTGTTTTCGGACCTTTTTTTAATCAAAAATAAATTTGAAGCCATTGGTTTGGAGCTTAATTTTAGCAAATGCGAACTTTTTATAAATAACTGCGACTTAAATTTAAATGACGTAAAACAAAAATTTAATATTTTGGCTCCAAATATTAAAATAGTTAAGAGTAATTCCCTTTACCTTTTAGGTTCTCCAATTTTTGATGTATCTATTTCTGAATATATTAATAATTCAATTACTAAATTTCAAAATTCTGCTGACCGTCTCCTTGAAATTAGTCCACATTATGCACTTTGCATCTTAAAATTCTGTCTCTTCGTCCCAAAATTTACCTATGTGCTCCGTTGCTGCTCCTTTTGGAATCACCCAGATCTTTTGACACAAGTAGACGACTTAATAAAAATTAGCTTAGAATCAATTCTTAATATGCAGCTGAACGAGCAATCTTGGACCCAAGCATCCCTACCCATCCGTTATGGTGGTTTAGGGATTCGCAAAATTTCCAGTGTCGCTTTACCAGCCTTTCTATCTTCTGTCCATAGTTCAGCAAATCTCATAAGTAAAATTTTAAGGGCTACTCCTTCAAACTTTGAGATTGCTGGCTTGGAAGAATCTAGAAACGCTTTCTTAATTGCATGCCCAGGTCAAAATTTTCCAGTTTCGCCACATTCACAGAGGAGCTGGGATGACACAATCTGTGAATTAACATTCAAGTCGCTCCTAGATCAAAATACAGATTCAGAACAGACCAGATTACTGGCTGCAGGGGCGAAAGAGTCCGGAGATTGGCTCCGAGCCTACCCGTCGCCAAACATTGGCACATTTCTCGAGCCAGATACCCTTCGTTTGGCAACGTGTCTTCGTCTCGGGGTTCGTGTCTGTGCTCCACACAGGTGCGCCTGCGGCAGCGAGGTTGACGAGTTGGGTCACCACGGGCTTTCATGCCAGAAAAGTGCTGGCCGCTTTTCCAGACACGCCGCACTCAATGATATAATCCGCCGGTCTCTTGCCACCGTCAACGTGCCTACCTTAATGGAACCAACTGGCATAGCCAGGGATGATGGCAAGAGACCGGACGGCATGTCCCTGATTCCCTGGAGTGTGGGAAGGATTCTAGTGTGGGACGCTACTTGCGTGGACACACTGGCTCCTTCCCACGTCCACGGAACGAGTAGGCAAGTGGATGCGGCCGCTAAAGCAGCCGAAAAATTAAAGACTGCGAAATACCGGGGTCTCAGTTCCGGATACACTTTTGTGCCTTTCGGAGTCGAGACCCTTGGTCCGTGGGGTCCCAGCGCTCGCCAACTTCTAAAAGAACTTTCAAAAAGGCTTATTAACGCCACTGGTGACCGACGAGCTGGCAGCTTCCTCGCGCAACGCATTAGCATTGCAATACAGCGAGGAAATGCTGCCAGTATCCTCGGTACCATGCCGAGGGCGCCCAATTATATAGATATTTTTTAGGCGTATTTATTTTAGATTTTAGTTTAGTTTTATTTAGATTTAATAATTAATTTAATTGTATACTTTTAAATAATCAATACGGTGGATAATTCTGCTTCAGACCGGTCCTATTGGAAAATTATAAGAGAGATCTATCAGCGTTGGGCATCCGGATTTTTTTATAGATTGAGTATAAAATGGCTTATCAGCGGTGTGTTCTGTAACTTTATATTTTAATTTTATTTCTTTCTTTTTGTCCTCTTTTTTTATTATATAAAAACTCCTCTTTTTATTACAATTTAAAATACTTACCAAAAACCCACTCGAAATTACAAAAATCTAATCTCTTTTCAATTGCCTTTAAATATTTTCAGAAGTGATTTAACGTCAGTATAGATGATATGGTATGGAAGAATACGATTCTACAAATGGAAATTGGAAAGGATAAAAGTTCGTAATGAGACTCTCACAGTTGAGATGACATTAATGAACGCAGGCACGTTGTCATTAGTATAAAAGCGGAAAACGCGAAGCTTTCACTGCATTTCACGCCTGATTTACGTACTGTACCTACTCCCACCTAATGAGATACACTTTAAGCGAGGATTTTTGTGCGAAATAATTGGTACTGGAAGTATTAATTTGCATGTACTTACTATTGAACTAACGTGGTTGCACATTTGTGTATTCTATAAACATTCTATACTTGTCTATACTTACCTATATTATAAAGAGTTGCAGTATTAATTGCACTATTGAACTATGGTGGTTGCACATTTGTGTAAGTAGATACCTATGATTGTATACATTGTATATACTTGTCTATACTTATATTATAAAGAGAGAAAATTTTATTTAAATTTTTATTTGATCTCGCGGAGTGAGTCCAAACATAGCCCTATCCATAGCTCCACGACGATCAGCTTTCTTATAAGGCCAAAGTAATGACCACGTTTTAGCGCCATAGTCATCCATCACTAGCAAAAAAAACTGATCAAAGACCTTTTTATGAAGCACTAAGTAGCTTTAATCTGAAGATTGACCTTCCTAATGATCGCCATAAAAAATTATATCTTTGCTCTAATATCTGCATAATTTTTGTTTCATCAATATGTTGAAAAATGTTTTATATTAAAATATAAAATAGATCAACCGAAGGACCTAAGTACATACACTTTGCTCTCTTGTACATAAATAATATGTGATAGTTTAATTAAATCTGGTTATATTTAAATATTAAACAAAAAGACCATTATAGAAATTGTATAACTTTCAACTACATATTACCTAATTTTGTACAAGTTTATTTTTGAATAAACGGTATTTACTACATAAATTAATACAATGGCTCGCCTTACTTCAAACTCTAATGAAGGTAGTTACTCCAAAGTAAGATTCACTCCAAAGTAGAGGTAGGTATGAGTACATATGAAACCTTTTTGTCGCTCGGCTGTAGGTACTAAACCCTTTTTATTTCTAAAAGAAAGTTGTGCGACTGCAAAAAAGTACGATAATGCACGAAAAGTGGTTAGCAAATGGATTTTCCTTATCGTCCATTTCGCGTCTAAATTTCAAACTTATTTTAAGATGCATTAGATCGCAGATATCAGATATTAATACAAGAAATAATTAACACACAAGACGACACGTTTGGTCTAGTGGCTAGTAACCGTAGCTGTTAACCAAGCGGTCGCGGGTTCGAATCCCGCTAGAGGCAAACGTTTATGTGTTAACATTTTACCTTTGTACCTGAGTCGTGGATGTTTTGTATTTATAATATGTATGTATTTACAAAAAAAAAGTAATGTACATATGTAGTATATCAACTGTTTGGTATCCATAATACAAGCATTAAGTTGCTTACTTTGGAACTAGATGGTTGTGTGGAATGTGTGAATATATTTATATTTATTTATTTATTTAATTATCTTAGAGCTTTTATCGTTCATGAAATTATGTACTGTATATCCGTACTAATATTATAAATGCGAAAGTTTGTATGGATGTGTGGATGTTTGTAACTCTTTCACGCAAAAACTACTGAACCAATCACCATGAAATTAACATACACGTTGTCTGAGACACCAGAAAGGACATAGGGTACCTTTCATCTAGAACGCGGACGAAGTCGCGGGCACCTGCTAGTATTTTTATATGTTTAGATTACAGAAATTTTATCTACAAGCGCTTATGAGTGTAATTTATTATTAGGTGTAATTTATTAATCTATATTTTTACAGCAAAAAGAGTGAGACACAAATTCTGTGAAAATGGTGATAGATTAAACCAATATGATATAATTACTAGTCATTATATTTATAATTATATAAGATACAAATGCTAGCCGAGGTTCGAAAAGCCTTCCCGGCTAACGAGGCGTGGTTTCCAACTGATCTATCACCGATTACTATGTTCGATTACTATGTTAATATTTTTCACGTGTAGATAATTTCTGTGAATCCTATTCTAAATATAATGCTACAAAATAACTTTTATTAGGAAATCCAATTGGGATTTTCTTTGGCACACAGCCAGTTTTCCGACAACAGAAAATAGGTACCAGCGAATGCATACGTTCTATCTCTTTTTCGATGCTTACTTGAACATGACATCTATAGCTCAATTTGTGTTGTTATTTAAATTTATATTAAGTACAAATAAAAAAATATATAAATTATAACTATAAATAATTATAAATATTTATTTTATTTTACATACATATTTGCCCTAAGGATTGTATACACGCATAGATTTTTATATAATAAAGATTAACAGTACCTATACATTGTTTGATAAAAGTTTTATCAAATACCTAAAGAATAAACAAGGGTGAAATTTGTCAAAGATAAAACAAAGTCCTGGTCTTCCTAAAATAACGAGACGTTAATCATTTGTCTTGCAAAATTTAAAAACACGAGTAAGCGCCTTTCAAGTTACATAATTCCTGACTTTTGCTCCGAAATCCCTGCTGTCCCTTAAATCGTACACTTATTCATTAGAGCTTCCCTCTTAAAATAAGCATTGAGTCACGAGAATAAACAAACTCTTAAGAAAAAGCATTTTAACACAAAGAATCTTAACAAATATAAATTTAAATCTTAATAGTAAAGAGGGACGCTTATTGCAAGCGAGTAAGGTTTAATTTTCTTTGTTACCTTTAGGCTCTCATGCAACTGTTCGTTAAACTTTTTTAAAGGCTGAAAGAAACAACGAATGAACTTGAAAGAAATGTTCCAAGCGTTTAGCTAAGCTAACCTCATCTGAGTAAATTTAACACCAGCATTTATATATTAGTAACTGAGGTAGGTAGATACATCTATAATATTATCACTACAATTATTATAAAACAAAGTCCTCCGCCGCGTCTGTCTGTCTGTCTGTCTGTCTGTCTGTCTGTCTGTCCCTAAGTATGCTTAGATTTATTGCGATTTTCACTAATGGATTCACTAAGAGTGGTTCTCAAGGAAGGTTTTAGTATATAATTTACAAAGTTATGCGGGCGAAGTCGCGGGAAGCAGCTAGTACCTAAAGAGGTAAAATTTGTATATTTTTTTGTTTGTATGTATGTAGGACGTAAACTACTCATCCGATTTTAAGATAATATTTCAGGATGGACATAATTATGCTATTTAAATATTCCACGCAGACGAAGCCGCGAGCACCAGCTATCTAAAAATAAAATTACAAAGTTTGGCAAAAGTATAATAATCTCATGTGTAATATTGCTTTATATATTTTGTCAGGCTTTTATTTATTTGTTTATTTATTAATTTGAAAAGGCTTACCAACTAAAGACATACTCAATAACAATATACAACAATAACACATTATTTGTTAACATTAGGCTTTTAAATCGCGTTGAAAAACAAGTCGGGAGCGAGCACCGCTAGTTCCTTGATAAAGTTACAGGTACCTACATGTTGACCAAACTGAACATATGGGTCGAGTTGTTTATAATAAGCCGTAAGTAATTTGAACTCTCTCAAGTAGATAATTAAATACATTACGCATTGTCTCACCGGCAACACCGATTTCACCATTCTCATTTTGAACTTCCTCACAAATTGTTCCCCACACTTTCGTGAAATATTGAAGCAATAAATGTAATTGGATATCGTAAATTAAGGTTTATCTAAATAGAACTCGTTCACAGTCACAATTCACTTGAAATATATGTGATATTGGTGATATACTCGTAGTTATATTATTATATCGTTTTGATACCATAAATACTTATAGTTAGTTAAATTATGGTTTAACTGCCGTCTAGATAATTTGAAGATAATATACTTATAATCACCCTACCTTAGATAAATATGTAGGTACCTACTTAGGTAACCCATGTGGACGACAGAGTGAAGCCGGTAAAATCAAATCACACCTTCGCTATTACATACGCATACGCGTATTTAGTCCAGGGGAATTTTCGATATAAGACTAGAATGTTGTATAACAATATCGATGAGTGCAATGATATTGAGTGAAAGAAATGTTCGAATCCGACTTCGAAATTTTTCGAAGGGGTGACAAATATTATAGAGAATTTAGTTTTACATAACTTTTTTGCTAAAATTAAAATTAACAGAGTTAAGCCTAGAGTGTAATTATATTCTTTGAGAAGGTTAGAAGATATGTATAGTATTTTTTTAAAATTACAGTGTATAGAAAAAACCAATAGAATTGACGTTAGTAACCAAGCCTTGGGATTAAAAAAAAAGTGTCATCACATTTCGCGGGCTTTTGTTATTCATTAACGTCAGTTTAATCATATGTCAAACTCATGAAAACAGTTTTTAAAATCGTAATTTTTCTTTCTCTTTAAGTTAATTTTCTAGTTTTAAGTTAGAACTTTATTTATTTCTTTTATTATGAAGAAATAGAGGAAAATACTTTTAACGTTTCAGTGCAGTGTTTACCGTTTGTGATTAAAATGAGTGCTTTTTTGTCGGCAGAACTTTCTGCCACTTGTAATGCTTTAGGAACATTTGATAAAAAAACCGGCAAATATTTAATAGATGAGTTTACATTAAACACCGTTAAGGATCTAATAAGGTACTTGCGTCGTGACGGTGAAAGCCATGAAATACGAAGACATTTTGGTAAAACCAAAGTATTGCAATCTGACCTTTTGCCGATGTTAATAGATCACTGGGAAAACGCAGAATTATTCGACGTCACACTAAGGTACATAACCACAAACTTATCTTTTATTTGGCGGATGCCAAATTATATTAGATTTAGTAAAATAGATTATAGCAAACTTTAAACATCTTTTAACTCTTTTCGCAGACTACTAGTTAACCTCACAAACCCGGCATTGTTATTGTATAGAGAAGAGGTACCTGTCGAAGCGACTTCGCGTCAAAATTATTTGCAAATACAGTCACATTTACAGAGCTATAAAGAAGAAACATTTACCAAAGTTGAAACATGGTCAATTTTTGCAAAAAAACTAACTAAAAATCTAGAAATAGTATGTATTGTCACTGTACTTATTCTTTGTCCTATATTTTTATGCTATTATAGTATACACCACCAACCATGACAACTGTACATGATCAAGCCTATCGTCCAGTCAGCTTGATATGATTGACTTGATGAAGAGAATCCTCTAGACATTACCTAATCTTGTAATGAATATATGTAATTATACATATATTAATATTATCTTATCCATTCTATTTAAAAGGCGTCACAACTTAATCCTTTACAACTTTATCTATTATACATAGGATTGTTCAGAACGAGATGAGGACACTGGTCTAACTATCGAGAGGATTTTGATTCTAATTAGAAATGTACTCCATATACCGGACGATGAAAAGCAACTTAATAAATCAGCTAGTGTACATGATCAGGTCAGTTACTTTATTTGTTAGAGAGAATGGAAGCCAAATTTATGCTTTATCAAAACTTCTTTTGTTAAACATAATAACAAAAGCTTTACCTTGTAAAAAATCATCTTAATTGAGTTTGTTACAAGTTTTAATCAAAATCACTTATGATATCCAGGTTATGTAATAACAATTAGCATTAAGTCTATGAAATTTTGAAACAATTCATATGAAACTCATAGCCTGTACTTAACATTTTGGTAATATTTTGGATTTTAATTTTGTTATAATTAATCTCTTATTACTCAATATAATTATACCAAACTCAAGTAACAACAATGATTTGTCTTAAAATTGTATCGGCTTGTGTTTATTGTAGTCCATTTTTTTAGGTTCTCTGGGTCCTGAATCAATCTGGTATCCTAGATATAATCCTTTACATGTCATCGGAAAATGAAAAGCAATATTTTATGCACATATTGGAAATCATGTCGCATTTATTGAAAGAGCAAAATCCGATGAGCTTGGCTGATGCAGCGTTGCATAGACATACGGATGAGAAAATAAGAGATAATCAGGAATTACTCTCTTTGAGAATGTCCGAGAATAAGGAGAAATTAAATAAGACTAAACGATTTTCTGGAAGGTGGGTAAATCATTGAAGGACCATTACCTATTTTAATTTTATTTGACCCAATTTGTTACCAAGTTATGATCTTTACTAGATCTAGTGCTTTTAGCAATTTCTTTTAATTAATTGTACTTTAGTTTTTCACGCTGTGTAGTCAGGAATTCTGCAGATTCAATCTGGTAGGTTAGACATAGGTACATTGAATTTTTGAAGATTACACTTTAATACAATAAATAAATACAATTTACGGTTTATGTTTAATTTTCTTTGTATGGTATTTTTAAATACTTATTGAGTCGATTTCATGGACTTAACTTGACTACTTTGGACTGGACGGACCTGTTTTGGAAAACTAATCAAAATTATGACTTGACTGAACTTGACTTGACTGACTTGTTTTGCTATTTTTGACTTTAATTTCAATAAATTACGAATTGCTATATTAACTTGACACTGGCAGATAATGAACATTTTAAAATGAGCCGCATTGCCATTTCAACCTAAGAAGAAGAAGAAGAGTCAATTTCAAATATGTGTAATGAATTTGGAAAGGAAGAAATAATGCGCTATTTCATTCTTCTTACTTACTTTACAGTTACTTACTTACTTACTTAATTAGTAATTATTATAACAGATTGAAAAATTGGTAATTAGTACTTACTTACTTATTAGGCTTATTTCGATCATGACTTGTATTGCAAAATTGCTTGATTTTTGGTAAATATTAATATATCCGACATGTATGACAATAATATTATTTACAAGGAAGTATAATAACTTTAATACATATTTAAAAGTGCTAGGTCACATACTCCTCATTGCATTCTTTTAGGCACTCTCTCTTTGGTGGAACATATACGATACAGAACATGAAGTCCATATCAGACAACAGTTTGATTTGCTTGAAGCCTGTAAACAATATAATGGATTTGAACTTCAGCGGAAGTAAAAAGTCTAGACTTGTGAGACCGAAGAATAGGAGACCTGTGGAAAGCCCCGTGTTAGAGAGAAGATCGGCGTTCGCTGTAAGGTAAGTGAAATATAGTATAGGCATTGTGTGTATTCTTATATTATGTTGTTATTATCTGCATTAAATCAATAAACTGTCACCTTTAACTAGTCATAAATGTAGGAAATTGATTTTTTGAATGTTTAAATATTTTAAGATTAGATTACAGTAGGTACATAGCTATGCTCTGCAGACGTGGATTAATCTTTTTAAAATTATTTTTAGGTTATTTCTGAAGGAGTTTTGTATAGAGTTCCTAAACAGCAGTTATAATTCCTTAATGCATTACGTCAAAGATGTATTAGTGAGAGCCAAGGCGCAGCAAAACGACGAATCCTATTATTTATGGGCTGTTAAATTTTTTATGGAATTTAATAGAGGGCATAATTTTCAAGTTGGTTTAGTAAGGTAAGGTATGGTCCTATATATGTAGGTATATATAGGACCTAAGCAGTTTTCTTAATATTGTTTTTTTTATGTTTTCCCGCTTTTCGAAGATTTTAAAATTGTTTTATGTAAGTTACCTATGTATTATAAAACTGAACTAAACGAATGATAGTCTCGAACCCTTTTAAAGATGAAATCAAAACGGTAGATCATAGATAAATGACTGGTCTTGCTGCGCTCGACTAGATACCGCCGTCGTACTTGTAAAATGCGGCATAAAATAGTACGCCGAATTTGGCGTACCCGAACCAGTCACACTGCAAACTGTCTGTGATGTGTACGTGCCGAATGTTTTATTAAATTTTAGGCATAATAAAATACCAGTTTGCGTATGTAGTGAAACTGTGTAAAAATATAATAAAACTGTGTACAAAGTGATAAAAAGTGACGATTTTTTACACACACTACAATAAAAAGTTGCCACATTTTCGGATCTATTGCCTTTGTATAGCGCTCCATCTAGTCGAGCGCAGCGAGACCAATCCATTATCTTTGGGGTAGATACCTATACCTACTCACTGTCTATTTATTAAAAGAAAACCAATTCGCAGCGAAACAATGTCGGTGTCAATGTTCCATTACGTACAACAACAAATGGAAATATACTATGACATGATCAAAGTTGAGAGGAAAAAGTTCGCCGTTTGGGTGAGACGCTTGCACTTAGCGTTGCGCGCTTACAAGGAGCTGCTAAACACATTACTCGCGATGGACAAAACCGAAGATCCCACAGTCAAGGAATCCGCTAAAGTACTCAAAAGCAACATATTCTACGTGCTCGAATATAGAGAGTTCATTCTCCACATATTTCTCAGTTATGACGAGAACAAAATGCCAAGGTATTCTTATTACTTACGATCGGTTCGCATATATTTTATTGTGCTCTATTACGACTGCTCACTTATCTCGTGATCGCTTCGTTTCGTTTTGCAGGTGTTATTTAGTGGATTTAGTGGAAACTGTGCATATATTTTTGAAAATGTTAGAGAATTATTGTAAGAAAACTGGCTTGGTTGTTCAAAAGAAGGTCCGAAAGAAGAATAAAACAAAAAGTAAGTTGTGCTTCTATCGTAGTTAGGTGGAAGCAGAAAGAAAGATTAGTGACTCAATATCCGCGCTTGGGTCTCATATACTGAGTCCAATGAACTCAGTATCATTCAGTCGCTCAAAGGACACTGTCACGTGTACGTGATAAGTTAAAAATACCGTCTATTCCCACTAGTTCAACTACTAGTTCAATCAATTGTATTAGTGAGAATTTTTTTCCCAGTAGTTCAATTAGGTACATTAATCAATTGAACTAATGGGAACAAAAATTCTCACTTGTTCAATTTTTATGGAAATTTTTTAATACACATGTCAACACTCTTATTACACTTGTTCGGTATTTAAATTGTAGTTGTAGAGATGACCATTTAGGTATACAGTTTTATGAGACCCATATCTTTCTTTGTGCTTCCATCTACGGCTTCTATTTATATTAATTACTCGTACAGTGTCATTTTTAATTTATTCAGCAATGTTGAGTCAATAACGTAATATTAAATTTGGTTGCCCTGATTTAAAATTCCCTTATTTATCACACAAATATATTTATACATTTTTGTGTTTATATAAATGTCCTACTGGTTTTTGTGTAGAGCTGACAACCCTGACATTTAAAATATTTCCATTTTACAGTTGTAATAGAAAAAGCTAAAATCGTGAAGAGAAATTCATAAATAGCAAATATTTTGAATTAAAAGAAATAATTTTTAGGCGAGATGAAAAATATAAAATCTTGAAATCTGGTTAAAAACAAAACATTAAAATTTTACCTTTAAAGAATTCTAGTCTATATTTATTATTGTAGGTAGTACACTATGTTCTACATGATAATAGGTACCTTACCTATGTATTGATCTACGAATAATGAAATCATTCGTAGTCTTTTTTTTTATTGGCAAAATGAGACTAGAAATTAATTTCCTATATGAAAAGCCTGGCCAGTTTATTAATTTATTGTTTCCATCAAAACCAAATTCGTTTGGATTACGGAGAAGCGACCTCAACACGATGATATTCATTTATGGGCTTCACCAAAACGGTATTTGAAGTAAATTAACCCTCTCATTTTCACATCCATAAAATTAAATGATATAGGTAGGTACTTCGACTTTGGATTTATTTAAAGTATCCACAAAAAATTCTCTTGTACGATCTTGCCAGTAGTTATTACAATTAAGCCATTTTAAATTTTAAGACAACACCATTTTGATTGCGTATTTTGTAGGTTGTTTAGTAATTTTTTTTTTTTGATTCGACCGTGTAACAAATAAACTATTTTTCTTTCTTTTTAAACAGTTAGTATTATAAAAAATATTGCCACAATAAAATAATTAAGGCTCTACATGAACTCTCATACTACTATTAGTACTATTGTATTCAATTAAAAATTTACTTTTCTTTAAGTAACTTAAACTTTAAATTAAACTTAAAGAAGAAAGTGAAATATAATAATGTGATATTGTATTCCGCAAAAAAATTGGTTCAATCCTTACTAATATTATAAATGTGAATGTGAGTTTGTTTGTTTGTTTGTTACGCTTTCAAGCAAAAACTATTAAACCGATCACCATGAAATTTTGCATACACGTTGTCTGGGACACTAGAATGGACATAGGGTGCACCTTTCATCCAGAACGCGGACGAAGTCGCGGGCATCAGCTAGTAATATTATATAAGTTCCATTAAAATATGGAATACCAAATAAACTATAGTGCGGTTAAATCATTAAAATTGTAAATTAGATTGTAAATTGTCACTCTAACAGTGTTTAATGTGTACTTAAGTATATCTATTTTGGTAATAGAGCAAAAGCCTCATAAGCCCAAGGCTCCCACAAATCCACCGAAAGAGGTCCCCGAGTGGGAGTGTGTTCGACCTCAACTGGCTGCCGTACTTAGCAGCGACCTTGACAATTATCCCCCACCATTCGACGCCGCCTCCGAACTACCAATAGATCAGCAAAAGTAAGTGTGGCATTTCTCTTAAAGTTATCTACATATAAGTAATACTTATAAAGTCAAAAATTTTACTCTTTTCGTTCACTTTAATCTTTGCACCATAATTTTGTAAATAATTAATACTTTCTATATTGCTTCTCATCATCAATTTATTCACTTTTAATTTCCTGGTACATACATAGCTATGTATAAATATCTATATTAAAACTTACTAAACAATATAATTTCTAAAGAACATTCTCTACTAAAATCTTAAAAGCAACTGTGTCATTCATTCTGAAAAAAAAGCTTTTCACTTATTTTTTTAAATATCATTCCAAATTATATTTCTTAAATTTATCACCGGTATAAAATTCAAACCTCTAAAAAAACTACTAAGTCTTGAAATTTATACCAAAAATCATTTTAAATCCTCTATGAATTACGTAAAAACCAAAAAAACATAAAAATATTTTTTTAAGTTTTTTTTTAATCAGCCTGCCTGTCAAGTAATTAATCATAATATAATTAGAAGATTTTTTTTCCAAATCATAACTTCAATTAATTGAATGTTTGTTAATATCGTTAATATTATTGTTTGGTTATTTGGTTGTCATTAAGATTCTGAGCTCAAGTTAGCTCAAATAACCAATTAGATAATTGAATAATATCAATAAGAGGAAATTCGCAATTAATGCCCTCGCAATATTACATCATGTGGACATAAATTATTACCCGTTTAATCTCTTTAGAGCTAAAAATAGCCGTTGTACAAACTGGCTCAGAATCCTTTGAAGGGGCCTTTAAGTACCTACATCGCATGATTTATTTGCTCTATAGGGAGGATTGTATGAAGAAAATACAAAAGCTGATGCGCGATCACAAGTACGAAGACGCCGTCGGCATGTTGCGCGCTGCCAGGTATAGTTGACATTAATTTATAATCTATATTTTATGTGTTACTCCATCAATGTAGGTACTACAACTATGGATTTCGCACGCCATACAAAATACTGGGAACTTTATGTAACATTAGCTGGTGCCCGCGACTTCGTCCGCGTTCTGGGCGAAAGGTACCTATGTCCTTTCTGGTGTCCCAGACAACGTGTATGCAAAATTTCATTGTGATCGGTTCAGTAGATTTTGCGTGAAAGAGTTACAAACATCCATACATCCATACAAACTTTCGCATTTATAATATTAGTACGGATAGTACGGATTTAAAAGTGACATTTAAAACCAACCAAAGATAAAATATGTCATAAGAAAATGTGACTACGTCAACACATTGAAGTTTAAAATGAATAGTAGAACTTGGTCGTTAGTACCTTTTACCATTGACACGCGAAGCCAAGACTCCGTCATGATTTCGTTATAGGCGTACTTTTTGTGTGCTTACTTTGGCATTTGTGACGCAAATTCCATACTTGTATAAAATATATTTATATTTTATAATATAATATATTTTATATAAAATATATTATATTTTGTTACAAAATGTGTACACATCCCGTCAAATCCCGTTTGTGTTTGTACAAAAATGTACAAACACTGTATCCCGTCTCATTTTAAATGGGTTAATTTACCTATTTTTGCTAACAAGTTCTTTTTTATCTGCTTCGCTACTATCTATTTGAATTTCCTCTATTTAAATATTCATCTAACGGACTGAGTGTTTTAACATGCACTGGAGTGTGTGTCCGATAAAAAAAAAAAACAAAGATCTAAAACATTTCCTTTTAAAGCCACGTCTCCTGTGACTAGATGTTTTTCGTGTTAAAACTAGAATTGTCTGAAATGTTTTTCTATCGAAATGGGAGCGTGGTCTATCTGTTTGACCAAACAAAAACACACAAACTTGTTATGCAAGACGAAATGAATAACGTCCCCTTGCCCGACAGCGTGGGGAGGGAAATGATTATTTTACCGCGATCTTAAACATAGCCAATGTTTCACAAAGTCTTTCACCACTCGCTCTCCATAAATATTTTTAGTTGTTTTTTCCGTTTTCCACGTATTTTTTTTAGTATCCACGGGGCGTAGATAGTTGATTTTTTTATACACGTGAAAATTCAAGAAAATTCTCCTCGGTTGATTTGTTGAAAAAGAAATTGTCTAACCGTATTAAATTTTCGAACCACAATTGTTTTGATTTACAACCATTATTGAGTCAATCGGTCATAGGTCAAGTCGGTAATAAAAAAAACGTGCTTAAGACCACACGACAGAAATGAAAACTTCGTCAAGGCGAGGTTAAATATACTTTTTTCACCCAAACAAGCGAGTTACTTAGTTGATGTTATCTATACTTACATTACATACTATATATACTTACTACTAGCTGGCGCCCGCGACTTCGCTCGCGTGAAAAAAGTAGCCTATCATGTGTCCCGTACGTCTAAATGTTTATCTACCAAGTTTCATGAAAATCAGTTAATTCGTTTAAAAGTTGTAGAGGAACATATACATAAATAAAATACCTACACTTACAGATTTATTATTAGTATTGATTACTAAATAATATTATAAAGAGAGATTTGTATGTTTGTAATGAATAAACTCAAAAACTATTGGAACTATTTTGAAAATTCTTTTCACCTATAGAAAGCTATGTTATCAGCGAGTAACATATAATTATAGGCTATATTTTAGAAATTTACGCGGGCTAAATATGTATTGTGCGCATTAGCCCGCGCAACTTATGTACTGGACTGAAATATAAAATTCATATATTATGTTATAACATAAATAAAATATCATAGGGAGGTTTGGCCCGAAGAAGGCATATTCGGCGCGACCGGCATACAACAAGACGAAGAGCTCAATATGTTGGAGACTATCTACTCCTCTGATTTAGGAGTCGAGGATGCCGGTAAGCATATTCACTTAAATTTATAGCTCCAATGTCGCCTTGGACATATTACTTTAAAGCATTTTCGACTCTTATTAAATGTCTTTGCCATCCGGTTACAAGTCTCCCTATCTTTTTTTAAACATACAAACTGATAGCTTGCCTTAACTGGCAACAAAAATAACATTTTTCATTTATAGAGTTAAAGCTTTACGATAGCTATAAGAACTATCTGGCTGAATATATCACGATATTTTATTATATAACAAATTTATTTTTATTTACCAGTGTAAAAAGACAATCAATAACAGACAAAAATATTTTACTTATTTTGATTTTTAATTAGTGTTAAAAATCTTGAATTATGGAAAATAAAATGCTTTAAGTTTTGCAGCCTAATTTGTTATACATACCAGTAAGTAAGCAAATATAATATATATTTTAAAATCATAGCAAATGTTGTTTTAGAGAAAAGATAAGATTGTTCTTAATAAAAGTAATTATAATTTCGGGTTACCATTAGGCGATTTACATTTTTACTATTAAAATGTAAAAGGAATTTGTGTTGGTTGATTGAGTAATTCGTGCATGATCATATTTCTAAACTTCACTTAGCTGTCTATGGCGTAATTAGCCGCCTATTTAACGCTCGGTATGTACGCATAGCGCAACAAGTGTTGGGGTTTTAATTAAAAAGGGATTGGTACTAGATAGTGTTGCGGTAACCGAACACGGTCTAAACCTCGTACAACGGGTACGTAACAATTTCACCTAATCACGAAGGGACGTAGAGGTCATATTAGAGTGCTATAGTGGTCAAAAAGTGGGCTATAATCACGAAACACTAGCTGCGCTCTGGGACATCACTCGCTTTTAATTTGGATTTCTGACGTTATGGAGGGATGTAATTATGCTCTAAGATCCGAAATAAGGTCCTTCACTCATTTGTTAACCAGACCACATAAAACAAGTATATTTTATCAATTTTTATCTATGAGAAAATAAATCGCGGTTGTGTTGCCTATTAAAATATGCTCATGGATATCTTTAATTTAAAAAATTTGTTTGTTGTAACTTTTTTTTTTTTTTCAGAAATCATACCAAATGAAAATGAACTGAATTCAGATTATGAAGATGAAGATGAAGGTAGGTAGATACTTAATATTTGATCGTTCACATTTTTTATATATATTAATTATTAAACTAAACACTATTTTTCGTATGTCCACTGAAGAAGAGGAGAGGGAAAAAAGTGCAGCGATCGTGGAAACCGACTTCGATTTTCCAGATTTTGTACAAAGGTAAGTGTTTGCATATAAATCGATATTATTTTTAGAAATTCGAAAGCGTCTCTTTGGTACATTAACTCTATTTCATACGTTAATTTAATATAGAAACCTTGAACCATAAGAACATGTTGTTAAACTCTAGGAGTGAATTAATATATCTCTATGAAAAATGGTATTATACGTAATTTAATCGATCGCAAAATAAATAAATTATCACCTCAGCCGTAAGACGCCACTGCTAGACAAAGGCTTCCAATAAGTCCGATAAGGGGGCCTAGCCAAGAGCAAACCAGTGCAAACGCTCCCTTTGCGTACTTACGAAACGAAAGAAATAGAGCCCGGTGATTGGTATTGTAACGCCCACATAAAATTTTGACCAATTAAAAAGCTTTCTCCCAAGCGTAGCGTAGCCTGAGCGTAGCGTTTACGACTGTACGTTTGCTCTTGGCTATGGCTCCTGAAGTAGCGTCGTTAGGGCGGTTTCAGATTAGCGTATTTTTCTGTGCGTATACGGTCGTTTCGGCATCGACTGAGAAGATGAAAAAGATGCTGGGTGTCACCGATAGTTGCATCAAGACTGAGAACCGGTCACTTTAATACACTTTACCCAGAAAGTCTCTCGCGGCTCGCGCTTATACGAGCTTAGAAGCGCGTATAAAACGCTAATCTGAAACCGCCCTTACCCACAAGGTGGACGTCCTACGGCGTAGCACCGCGACCCGGGAAATAAGTATATTACGCTATATTTGCCGGTCCGCGGTCTCCACTCGAGAATCTTGCGGTCCAAGAACGTCCCATTACTACTTCAACTATAGAACGAGTATTATATGTCCGGCAAATTTCGTTATGTCTGTCTGCGGATCTCCCCATTCTTGATTCGATCTCACATAGTACCGGGCATAGCCCTCTAAATAAACTCTATCATTTTTTGACCCTTTATTATCAAAAACATAAGTTTTTGAAACACATTTATCAAAAACCTATGTTTCGAGACACTGAAGAATAAAAATAAACAAACCGTCCGTATTCCCTAAAAATATATAATGTTATTTTTAAAACCTGACTTGATTTTATATGTATTACTTTGCATAAAAGCACTCGCTCCTAATAGTCCAACTAAGATAAATATAGGATTTGTGGAGAAGTTGGATAGTGCAATTATCCAGCGAGCGGTGAAAGCTTTAATTTTTCAAAAGATTTACTTAATAAGTTTCCAAAATAATAAAAGGTATCTTAGAAATGAGTTCGTTTCACTATGTATTTTTATCAGCGCCTAATGATACATTGTTGAAATTATACATAGATTGAATAACTATATTATTTTTTTGGTCGTAATTTAAAAACAAAAACATGGGTATCTTGAATGGGGAGGATTCTAATTTACAAATATTTTTAACATCAACCATTATACATTATAATATATAGCTCACGTAAGAAAAAAACATGTCAGTCGTTGGACTGCACGTCAGAAGTGAAAACTAAGCTTCACAAAATTACATTACATTACATTGCATGACAGTGTCGCGAGTTCAATGATTTTATCCCATCTCTCAAAAATGCCCAACGCGCCTAAAGAAGTTTTCACTTGAAAAATAAAATGGATTTTTTCCTATACTAATGACTATTACCCTAATTTCATTAAGTGTATCTGATAAATATAATATTTTGGATGTAGGTTTTGTCATCCATCTATAGTGAGTGCTTGCGTTTCTCTGCTGCACCATTTCAAAACGAACCTGCCAACTACCAACCACTGCGCCATCAAAATGTTGCACAGGATCGCTTGGGACTGCAAGAGGCCATCAATGATGTTCCAAGCCACTTTGTTTATCATATTTCAAAGGGTATTTAACGATCCACAGCCACAATTCAAGGTACTCATTCACCCACCTTACTTCTTCTAGATCATAAACAATCTTTGATATGTGTAAACAAGTCGTTTGCTAGACAAAGTCATGCCAAACAATTTATAGAAAAAAAAAACTTAAACATTAATTTATCTAATAGACTTAAACCAGTATATAATGACAAAAGAGTCAATTAGAACTAACTTTTAGTTCTTTAATTTTATACAGATATATACTCTTTCAATCAGATGTCCAATTGTTTTGCGATTTATGTCTCTGTACTAATTAAGTTGAAAACAGACCTCACATATTTTTGTAGATATAAAAGTATTAAGATATTATATGTATATCCACTTTGCTTCGTGTCGTTTTCATTTTGAGTACTAAGCCGTTCCAAAGTTATTGTTCGAACGTGTAAATAATACTCTCTCAAGTTTCATGAGATTGGTGCTCGTGTTTGAATAAACATATACGGTCTTACTACAAAAGATTCAGTAAGCACTGTTCAAACACATGCTTAGTTAGACAAGCATTAAGCATTTAAGCATTGGTCAGCGAGCGTTTAAAATGTCCCTACCACAAAACCATATTTAGCGCTAGTTTCGGTAGACAGTGTTAAAGTACGTGAATGTTATTGAATTATGGCAACCTTGGCAAACATTCATTCAGTCACTCGCCCTGCATTCATGTCGTTTTCATTTTACGCAGATCTGATAGGCGTATAATGATGAATTTTGGTTTTCACAAGCTATTATTACTGACTATATTAATGATATCAGCAAATTATAAGATTGGAATAAGTAATAAATTACAACAAATACGTTAGATTATTTATAAAATTTCGTAATACCAAAAAATATTGAGCATAATGGAACGTAACTAACACTGACGTAATTGTCAATTGTGGTCAAATGTAAAGTTTGATTTGTTAAAATTGTTAAATAAAATTTTTATTTGAGGATCCACCTCTAGCATCACATGGTAGATCATCCTTTATTAAATAAATAATCTTGTTACCAAAGTTATATATTCGAATGGATTAATTCTCTCACGATGTATTCCATCTCAAAAATTATCCATGTAATCCATATCCACCGTGTCAATTAAATTTAAAATATCCATACCTACTCATTTATAAAATCAAAAGAAATCTTTAATATTAACTATTAAGTATACGCAAAACGAAATTTGACACAATACGTCAGAGAAGAGAGGCCGTTAACTAGAGAGACCCTCGTTAAACTAGCATATGGTGGTGGTTAAATTTAAATAATGCTCAAGCATTGTTAAACCCTAAACAATGCCTAGACACTCTTTTGTAGTAAAGTTTTTTTTTAACACGTGTTTTAAGCCTGATTAAAGTGTGTTTAATGTTTTTGTAGTAAGACCGATATTGTATTATGTTATTTCCATTTTTATTGCTAGATAATCCGATATCAATATTCGCAGGAATTGGAGAAATTCGCCATTTATATATTCAGGAAATTCACTGAGGTGGCGTCTAAGCAAAGTAAAGTTTTTATTGAGCTTCTGTTCTGGAAATCGTCAAAAGATGCCGCAGAAATAGAGTACGGTTACGACCTCTACTCGGATCAGAGGTGAGTGAAGTATACTCATTAAGTAAATCATTGAGCGTTACTTGTTTTGCATCTTTTTAAAGGCGATAGGTACTCAATAGGCATTCCCCTCTCGAATATTAATTGAAAGCTATCCTTTGAAAGGTTTTTCTCAAAGAGCCCAATTAAAGTAAATATTAATACCTACCTCATCGCCATGCCATAACTTTATTGGAGATCGTCTCGTAAATTAGGTTGTTTGATATATTTTTTTGCCTTAAATTTCACTCACCGAAGGTATATCTATAAAATATTGGAACTCGCGAGTAATGGTATAATTTGTTATTTTGTGAGGTAGAGACTTTAAGAATGTGAGAATCTGTCTTCAAAGATTTTAAAAGCAAATTTCTAGGGCTCGATATTTTCCTCCACTGTTATATAGCAAGTGGTTATTATTTCGAATCTGTGTAGGATATTTAAATAATAAAAAAACATTCAAATGTGTAAACTAGATTCCAGCAAAGGTTTGCATAGGTTTGACTCCAGCTCATGGTCGACATAGGCGTTAAAAAACCTTCTCAACATGCTGTTTATCAAGGTGATAAGAGGGAATCACTGCTACCAGTCAAACGCACTATGTACTGTTTGTGATTAACTGCCGTTATAACAACATTAAATTAATGATTTGTCCTAACAGAGACAAGCCCGCCAAAGGCCAGTGGTCCGAAGAACAAGAGGAAGAGTTACGGAATTTGTATATGGAGAATCAAGCTAACCCTCAAACTGATCAAGGTCTAAAAATATCTATTACATATTCTTCTTTTATATTCAAGAGCTAATAGTAAGTACTAAAATTATCCCCTTCTAAAGAAGGCAAAAAAAAATTAAAATTAAAATTAAATTAAAAAGGCATTAAAATGTTATGTTAATAAAATAGATATTTAAAAAAGACTCAAATCAATGTCATTATTTTCTACTTGCTTCTCTCCAGTCTTTTGTTTGATGATGTCGATTTGACCGGCGAATGTTTTATAGAAGATTGCGTTCAATAATGATTTGAAAATTTTGAAAATACAGACGTAATCGATTGGTTACTGGACAACTTGATCGAACGGAACCGAACAAGACGAGGAGTCATCAAGAAGCTAAAAGATTTGGGACTAATATTCAAAGCTCCCACAAAACGCAGCAACAAGGCGCGCTCCGGCAATGTTGTTGTACCCAAAGAGTTCTCAGAAGAAGAAGATCAGATACTTGCTGACGCGTGGGAACAGTTCAAAGAAACTGATGGTGAGTTCAATGATTTTGGTTTAACTAATCCTTGACTTGACGGAATTTTTTTTTATGTTAAAGTCAAAAGACAGGCTCCATTCGATGTGATGATTTTCACAGTGCACCTTGCACTGTGAAAATTTCTACGCCAAAAATATTTGCAATTCTACAACTCCTAATTATTTTCTCTACGGATTTTTGCAGAAAAATCTCGACATATTATTACCGACATATTACTCACCGGCACAAAATGTGGCCCAAAGTTAAAAATTACTTACTGTTTTATTATAATAAAAATTTTGTATGAGTTTTAAATTGTATTTTAATAGTTATATAACCATTGGCTAATTAACTATTACTACAATTTAAAATTCATACAAAATTTATTATAAAAAAAACAGTTGAAGTGACTTTTAACTTTGGGCCACATTTTGTGCCGGTGAGTGTATTTCCATTGTACATTGAGTACTCTTGACCTTTCTAGACTAGGCTACGACTCTTTGTAATTTTTAATTATTATATACACAATTACACACCGTAGATAAATGATTGGTCTCGCTGCGACTAGATACCGCCGTCGTACTTGTAAAATGCGGCATAAAATAGTACGCCGATTTCGGCGTATCCGAGCCAGTCACACTGCAAACTGTCTGCGATGTGTACGTGCCGAATGTTTTATTAAATTTTAGGCATAATAAAATACCAGTTTGCGTAGTGAAACTGTGTAAAAATATAATAAAACTGGGTAAAAAGTGACGATTTTTTACACACACTACAATAAAAAGTTGCCACATTTTCGGAGCTATTGCTTTTGTATAGCTCTATCTAGTCGAACGCAGCGAGACCAATCAATTATCTTTGATACACACATTGATAGAATATATGTATCTGTATTACTTCTGCCTGTATTTAGTGTAACGATCAATGATAATTTAAATAAGTAAATATTGTAGATCCAATGAGCTTGATAATGTCGCGTATGCCACGCAAACGTCAGAAGCGCAGTTATGTGGAACGACTGATACAACTAGGATTGGTTGCCGACAAAAGCGAGTGTCGCAAGAAGAGGCGCAAAAAACGCGACGATAAACAATCTGATGGTAATCTTCCTCTTAATTAATATACATGTATTGTGTTTTACTTTAACTAATAAATGCGTGCGATTCAGACTAATCCGTACTTCCGTACAAATATTATAAATGCGAAAGTTTGTATGGATGTATGGATGTTTGTAACTCTTTCACGCAAAAACTACTGAACCGATCACAATGAAATTTTGCATACACGTTGTCTGGGACACCAGAAAGGACATAGGGTACCTTTTGATCGCGCGGACGAAGTCGCGGGCACCAGCTAGGTATACTAATAAAATTGACTTAAATTTATGAAATTTGCTAATAGAAAAAAAAAACCTTTTTGGGATTATTTTATCTTGAATCAAAAAAACCAATACTATTTCATTTGCTTGAGTGATTTATTCTTTTGGTGCCTATCTCTATATAGATAAAAATTTCGTGTCACATTGTTTGAGGTCAATGAACTCCTAAACTACTTAGATTTTGATAAAACTTCGTAACTATGTGGTAATTTGGTCGAACTTAAAAGATAGGATAGGTAGCTTTTATTTTGAACCCAGGCGAAGCCGGGAGCGTGTAGGTAGTACTTAAATATAAATGAAAAAATTGTACATTTATTAGTTTGGTCTAAAAAAATGTATTTGGATAAGTATTGTTTTTAATAATTTATAGTTTATAATTTTTAATTATAACATCACTAGCAGGTGCCCGCGACTTCGTTCGCGTTCTGGATGAAAGGTACCCTATGTTATTTCTGGTGTCCCAGACAACATGTATGCAAAATATTATGGTGATCTGTTTAATAGTTTTTGCTTGAAAGTTGCGTGAAGTTTTTGCGTGCTTTTTTTCCCACATTCACATTTATAATATTAGTAAGGATTGAAAAGCTCAAAAAATAAAATGAAATGTGGGATGTTCAACAGAAAGTTCATCGGATTCGGCTTCCTCGGCCGAATCGGATAGCGATAGCGATACGAGACCTCCGTCCGTCGCCAACAAACGGAAGAAAACCGTAAAGAAGAGGCGAGAGCCGAAGAAATCGAACCCGAAACCGATCGAAGTTAGCGCTAACGACGTCGCCAAGTTATTGGTCCGGGCCGTCGAAGCCGGTGAGTGCTCTCAGCTTATTCAAATCCTATATATACATAATATTATATACACGCATACACGATACTGCCAATTTCAATCCAATTTATTTCAAATGTTTATGCTTGTTTTATATTTGAAACTAGTGGGCATATAATAACATAACATGAGATATTTATGTTTAGCCAGAACTAGTATTAGTAGAAAGTAGCTCTCAAAAATAATCACACTTAGCGACTTTTCATAGCTTCTTAAGGTTAATTTCTTTTTAGTTCGTTTTAATGTTAAGTTTGACAGACAGGTGGACAAATGCTGTTTGTGTGGTCTTCCGTAAGGGGGTGGTTACTGCCACCAGACGGGCTGCCTGAATGACTGTTAAACGCAATGTGCCCTGCTACTACTTTTCAAACACAGACCAGAACCAATTTTGAAAAGTTCATTTTCAAAGTTGACCCCGCCGGAAATCGAACCGCGGCCTTATTATCTAACGGCCAACGACAGCAGACGACTTGCGATCGCGTCTGCTGCCATACAAAAATTATACACTTTAATTTTAGTTATTGTCCGTAAGAGTCTTTATCGCAAACCACACACACCTTTGTTATGAGTTACGTGGTACCAAAAACACGATTTAGTGTGATATTTCACAAATTAATAGAAAATTTTCACCTGTCGCAAAGTCGTCTGCTGATCGCGGCCAAGCGCTGCCTTGTTTCAATAATTAAAAAAAAACTACGTGTATGTATTGTTTAGATCTGAGTGAGGGTTTGTCGTGGGTGGCGGAGTGTCTGGAAGAGGTGGCCCTGGATCAGGAAGCGGAGGGATATGACCCGAATGGCGAAGGAGTCCCGTTGGTGCCAATCGGCTCAGCTGCCGAGGACGCGCTAGAGAACTCTCTATTCTGTGAAGTGCTCAGAGCACTAGGACTGTCTTCGCCGGACATGGAACAGGTAACACCAATGACTATAAATCCACTATAAATAACACAAAGGCTATCTAAAAAAAAAAAAATTGAAGTGTCAAAAAAACTTCTTTTTCACTAAATTTTTATCAAAAGTATGTAAGTTAGGTACTTATAAAAAATACAGTTTTTAAATTTTTTATTCGTCTGTCTGTCTGTCTATCTGTTTGTGACGGCTAATCTTGGCAACAGCTGGACCTATTTTAAAGGGACTTTCACTGGCAGATAGTTGATGTTAAAAGTTACTCTCATTTTAGAAAAATAAAAATAATATTATAAATTATAATTATGCATATTATAAGCAGTGTTCTGAAGTCGCGAACACAAAGTAATGTATTATAAAATTCTCGTGTTTTTCTTCATCATCATTCTGTATATAAATACCACCTTTTGTTTGCATTCAATATTTTCTGCCATATTAACGCCACAAAACCATCGTTTTCTTATAGGAAACGTATTGGAGAATTCCGAGTAGGTTGCATTTTGAGACTATAAGAAAGCGTCGCGAGATTATAATGAAAGCGTTACACAAAGAGCTCATATTGGAGGTCGCAATCGATGCAAGTGTCGAGCATCGATCGGACGCGATCTCCAGCGACGAGGACGACGTGTTCGATACACTGCGCCGAATGCGAGAGAATAAAGCGGACAGTGTAGCGAACAATAGCAGCAATGAAACATCAAATGAGTCGAAACGTCGCAACCGTAAACGAAGTCGCAGCGAAGACTCGTTCGAGAGCGCGAACGACGATGGACGAAAATTGCAGAAAATTGTCGAACGCAACGAAGACGAATACAAGAGTGACGATGAAGATATATTGTCGTTCGCAAAGAAAACACTCGAATACGAAAAATTGCCAGACACTGAGGATATTTTGGCGAATATTCCGCAAGACGATGATAGCGGTAAGTCTGTTTTTTTAATTAAGGTTGACAGACAGGCTGACGGTCAACTTGATGATAAATGGCAACCGTCGCCATATAAAACGAGTAACGCCACATTAATATTTTAACTAATTAAGATATTTAGTTAGGTATATGGTTTGGAACAAATTACTATTCTTATGAGTAGGTATGCAATAAATAACTTCAAAGTTTTACTTAGTTGTGGTAAAAAATTAAAACATATCTAACAAGATAAGTTAAAATTTTTATGAAAATAAATTTTCCAAGTATTACTTATATAATGTGTTTTGCATAATCGTGTTATGTATTGGCAAGTAATGGGATTTTTGTTTGCAGATGACAGTGAAAAAGAGGACATTGTTTTGTCGAAACGTGACAAGAAAAGGCGCAGGGCCGTCATACAAGATGACTCAGATTCAGAATAAATATTATGTGTTTGTTATTATTTCAAAACAATTAAAAACTTTTTTTAAGAAATAATGGTTTTATTAATAACATTTTCAGGTAGTAATATTTTATCTGAACATCGCTCAACAAGGAATGGAGAGGGCTATGTCTCTACCTTTTATCTTATCTAAAGTCTTGTACCATAGATGAATGATTGGTCTCGCTGCGCTCGTCTAGATACCGCCGTCGTACTTGTTAAATGCGGCAAAAAATACTACGCCGAATTCGGCGTACCCGAGCCAGTCACACTGCAAGCTGTCTGTGATGTGTACGTGCCGAATGTTTTATTAAATTTTGGGCATAATAAAATACCGGTTTGCGTAGTGAAACTGTGTAAAAATATAATAAAACTGTGTAAGAAGTGATAAAAATTGACAATTTTTTACACACACTAGGTACAATAAAAAGTTGCCGCATTTACGGAGCTATTGTTTTTGTATAGCACTCTATCTAGTTGAGCGCAGCGAGACCAATCAATTATCTTTGGTCTTGTACTTTATGTTTAAAGAATCGGTTATCGCTTCTAAAAAGAAAATTAAATACATATTTTCTAAAATATCTGAGCTGTAATGTAATGTAATGACTTTTTATTTATTCGTAGAAATACTAGTGCCTAAATAAGTACCTAATAGTTAGGGTCTTTATATTGTGACATCGCTGCTTGGTACGAATATGTATAGAAACGTTGTGTTATTTTCACATTTCCTTTTGATTGCAAGATAGCGAGTGTCTTCTCGGCTCGATATTGCAAATGTTATGTGAACTGTATAGCCGAGTGTTATTGAGAAAAGGAAATTGGTGCTTTTTGAAAGACTCAATAACTATATTGCTTTAACATAAAATAAATGATGCAGAAAACAAATCCCAATAATTTACTTACGAGGATTTAAAGACTTTAAAAGTAATACGTAATAAAGGCCGCGGGTCAGCGGTGGATCCAGGCAGCTTCTGACCGGTCCTATTGGAAAACTATGGGGGAGGCCTATGTCCAGCAGTGGACGTCCTACGGCTGAGATGATGATGATGATGAAAAGTAATACGTGATAGCGATATCGCAAATAATAAGTCATATATTTCAACTAGCTACACGCTCCCGGGTTCGCCCCGGTTCAAAATAAAAACTCTTTTAAGTTGGACCAAATTACACATAGTTACGAAGTTTTATCAAAATCGGTTCAGTAGTTTAGGAGAGTGTCAAACAATTTGACACGTAATTTTTATATATATACCTATGACATTCTACTATTGAAAAGAAATGTCATTTTATTTATATTTTTGTAACGATAAAACGAAACGTAAAAAAATAACGATACGTGAATTTATTTGTTTTGTTTTGCGATGTTCATTTCACCGTTTGCTTTCGCGTGAAAAAACTCGAATTGATGCAACAAACATCTGCTGCACTTTGTAACAAATTGTCACTTTTACGTCCTCCATACATATTAGGCATAAAATGAACATGGAATTCAAATATTTTTTTAATTAAATAAAGCCGCAGGTATAATTTCATTAAATTTAAATTAATATATTAAATTTACATCCGTTTAAAGTTACTTACTAATTTAATTCTTAAGATAACCTAGCACCAAAAAGACAAAAGCGCTATCGAATTAGTCTATTTTTATCAAGCATTATCGATTTGAAGATTTTGATGCCCTTGTGCGCAAATTTAGGACCGAAAATATGGAGCTTCATAACCAGATATTCATAGCCTATGCTTAATAGAAAGAGAAGATTTGTATGTTTGTAGTGAATAAACTCAAAAACTACTGAACCGATTTTAAAAATCTTTCACCTATAGAAAGCTACGTTATCAGCGAGTAACATAGACTGTATTTTATTAAGTTACGCGTGCGAAGTCGCGTGCAACAGCTAGTAATCAATATGTTAATATCCTAAAATTTCAAAATTTAGATCCTAAATTCGACATGGTTTTTTTTTTTTTCAATTTAAAATATATTCTAAGGTAATCTTAAATCATAAGCTAAAAAGAAAAATTATTGGTCTACTATTTTTACCTACTTATTCTGGTTTTCAATAATCATTTTTCCCACAAAGAAATCTTGAAATTTGCATGAAGAAACCATTTATTAGCAAGAACACTTACCTACTCAAATCGACCAGCTTCTTACTGTCCAACTCTTACTTCTAAATAAGATAATCAAAAGGAACTTCTGAAATCAATATAGATAGATAGGTGGTCATATATAATGCAGAGCAACATTAATTACTGCTCTAATTAAATATAGTATTCCCTTGGAGAGGGCCTATCGTATACCGTAAGAGATTAGCTTGTTATACCCTATAACTTGTGAAGATTAATTTCGTAGGGCGTGCACTAAATCTTTTCACTCAGCATCAGATTAGCACCCCTCTTGCCAACCCCCGGGATACATCGTTGTTTTTCTAACATTATCTTAACTTTGCAAATACGCCGCCCTAAACAGGGATACGAGCTACCTGAAATAATATTTACGATACAAAAATAACGTCCCAATTTGCAATTTACACAGATTTATTTACGATTAGGTATATGTAGGTATAACATATGTATATGATTTGGGATATGTTTTTGTCAATAAGAAAACTAAGCTTAGATAACTTTAAATAGGGAATGTCGATGTTAAAATGTGGACTTAGCCTAAAGTCAAGCCTATAGTCCTACCAATCGAGAAATGGGTGTGAGTCAAATTATAATAAGAGTATATATACTTCATAGCATGAAATCGGTTCAACCGCCATAATTGCTACGTTAAAAATAATTTACATGCTTATTACTATCTGGAACATAATTATATTAAAAGCGAATGCCTTTTTAATATAAACAAATGCCTTATACGCAGGTAATCCAACAAATTAGAAAATTTTAATTCTTAAAAACAATGTATAATTTAACTATGTATGAATGTAACTACTGCAACTACCCAACAAAAACTTCGTTACATCCACAACATTTCCAATTCATATATCAGGACCTCCTAGTACATAAGTGTATTTAAAATAATTATTTCTTATTCTTCTTTGAATTTCTTTTCTCATATCTTTTTTATAAATAAAATGTTAGTTCAAAATTCCAACATTAAAAATATATTACATAAAATTGCCTATTTGTTAAGCCTGAGTCGTGAAAATGTGAAATAATTGCGTTTATTTGATCCCTTGCTGTATCGTTATTACTAAAGTTTTAATTATGCAATT
The DNA here is from genome assembly GCA_947623395.1 of Synanthedon tipuliformis. NCBI lineage: Eukaryota > Metazoa > Arthropoda > Insecta > Lepidoptera > Sesiidae > Synanthedon > Synanthedon tipuliformis. The sequence goes on along the minus strand of OX392415.1, from coordinate 3,533,772 downwards.
AGTATGTAAGATATTTAAGGATACATTCTATAAATCACACTCTTTAGAAACACGATTACTTATAATTTTCTCGATAGAAAAAAAATCCAAAGTTACCTCTAAAAAAATAAATAAACCGTTAGTACGGCATAAATACTTCACGTAAGGTTATCAGTTTGTGAATAATAACAAAACAACATGTTTTCTATAACGTACACTCTTCACATTTTCAAAATGTATATTTGTTTTTTAATACGAAGGAAATACCTAAATTCCCGTGCATTCGGCCTATATTAGCTAGAGCCGCCAAGCTTCCCCCCTATCCGCTTTAGTATTGCTTCGGCCGTCGGACGGGGAGGTTGTGTCGCTTGTGCTAACGCATATTTTTAAAACGTAAGCGCTTCGTAAGTGTTAATTTACTATGGGGAATAAAGTAAACAAATCAAAGAAAAGAAGGGGTTGGCAAAAAAACAATGGTAAACGCTTGCAAGAAGAAATAAAGTAAGTAAAACTCGTACCTATACAATAACTATTATTTTTTCTTCTATGAAATTTAAATTAATACTAAAATGTATAGTATATGTATATTACATATTACATAATGTATATGTATGTAGGTATATTGTTATTATTTTTTAATTCTTTTTGTACATATAAATTATAATATATTTTATATAAATTTTATATTTATTTTTAAATTTTTTACATTTAATTTTACATTATATATTTTACATACATTTTACAATTAAATTCATATATATATATTTATTTTATGAATTAGTGAATTATTATATGCTGTTAGGCTTATATAAATAAAATAAATATTATTATGTTGTAGGGCGAGTAGTAATAACTCCACATATTTCTATTTACACGATATATTTACAGAGAAGATTTACAATTGCTAAAAAAATATAATAATTACACGTGCAGTATGTAAACTCGACAAATAAAGTGCGTTATCATCCTAAGATTGAACCAAAGATAATTGATTGGTCTCGCTGCGCTCGACTAGACAGAGCGCTATACAAAAAGAATAGCTCCGAAAATGTGGCAACATTTTATTGTAGTGTGTGTAAAAAATAATCACTTTTTATCACTTTTTACAAAGTTTTATTATATTTTTACATAGTTTTACTACGCAAACTGGTATTTTATTATGTCTAAAATTTTATAAAACATTCGGCACGTACACGTCACAGACAGTTTACAGTGTGACTGGCTCGGGTACGCCGAATTCGGCGTACATACTATTTTATACAGCATTTTACAAGTACGACGGCGGTATCTAGTCGAGCTCGGCGAGACCAATCATTCATCTATGGTATTAGTTTTAGTAAGACCCATGGCATCTGCTCATAAAAGGGATGCTAAGTTTCGAAAAATCGGTGGAAGAAATTAGAATTGGCCGAATTTTACTACTGAATATAGATAGGATATATATCGAATAATTATGCCGCATTTTATTAAGTATTAAGTTTAAGTACGACGGCGATATCTAGTCGAGCGCAGCGAGACCAATCATTCATCTATGGATTGAACATTCTTTGTATGTTGTAGAATGATAAGGTCTGTTTTCCTTTGAAAATTCAAAGTGACAATTTCTATTGCTATCTTTATTAGCGATGACAAATTATGTCAATCAGTAATCAATACTTTTTTCAAATCTAAGCCAGCGAATTTTGAAATGAATGGAATTTCTAATCGAAACTGATAAAGCACTTTTAGTCCATTGAAATATTAAATTTTTTTGGCTTTAGAGTGCGTTTGTCAGAGGATGCAATTTTATTTTTTAGATATGAAGGGGGGGTTATTGTAAAGTTAAATCCGAGGTTGTGGGGTTGCAACCCTTGCCCCCACAACCTCGGCCACCATCTTGGAAAAAGGGGTTAAATGGTTTTTACGGTTTATCTGCCAAGCTATAGGTCTCACAAAAAAAATTGTTCAAAATTTTTTGTTGCAAATAAAATTATCTACAACTTTTGTTTAGTAACTTTTAGTCGTAAAACCGTAAATAAAAAAGTTATAAGCGAAAATCTATAAAAATTTGAGTTTCTATTTGTCGATATAACTTTTTTTCTAATCATTTTACAAAAAAATTATATCAGACCATTTTTATGGATGGTGTTTTAAGGAACAATTTTCATCATAAACATTTTTAAATTTATTCATAAGTTAAGTTTTACAGCGCTGCGAAACGAATTCTTCAGTATTCATAACTATTATTAACTATACATAAGTATTAATGATTTGCCATAATTTTTAATCATTGTTATTTTTTTTATGATAATCTTTTTAATTATTGATAATGCAATATTGTTATTACTTAATTATTGACTCTTTTCCCCACGTTCTACGAGGTAGAGTCTGAGGTAGAATAACAATATTGCATTATCAATAATTAAAAAGATTATCTTAAAAAAATAACGATGATTAAAAATTATGGCAAATCATTGTTCCTTAAAACACCATCTATAAAAATGGTATGATATCATTTTTTTGTAAATGATTAGAAAAAAAGTTATATCGACATATAGAAACTCAAACTTTTATGGATTTTCGCTTATAACATTTTTATTTACAGTTCTACAACTAAAAGTTACTAAACAAAAGTTGTAGATAATTTTATTTGCAACAAAAAATGTTATATTTTTTTTTGTAAGACATAGCTTGGCAGATAAACCGTAAAAACCATTTAACCCCTTTTTCCAAGATGGCGGTCGAGGTTGTGGGGGCAAGGGTTGCAACCCCAAAACCTCGGATTTAACTTTACAATAACCCCCCCTTCATATCTAAAAAATAAAATTGCATCCTCTGACAAACGCACTCTAAAGCCAAAAAAATGTAACATTTCAATGGACTATTTTCTTGTCTGCTTTACATACAAGATTTCTGCAGCAGAATGACAGATGTGTATACTCTGTCTCTGTTTTTGCGTTTCTTATTTGTTTGATGAAGGAGGTCGCCACGATGTTTATTATAAAAAAATCAATACAACAAAAAATTAATTGTAATACAAAATAAATTTATCTTTCTAGAGCAAGATGAATACTGGCCGCGAATTTTGAAGACAAAGAGAATACTCCTGTTGCTTTATAAGTATACTCATACTTGCCTACCTACTTGCTGGCTACTAAAAGCTCAAGGCTGTCCCCAGCTCGCAGAGATATACTATACGCAGAGATATTTCGTTGGCTGTCCCCAGTTCAAAAGTAAAAAAAAGTGAATGACAAGAAAAAAACATATTTCTGTTACATAAGACTTTATGGTGCTCAATATTTTGTTTTTATAACCGGCCCGCTTTCTTTGGTGCCCAGTATAGGTATTTATTATTACTGTTTAGAAAAAACTGATTCTAACAATCTAATAGGATGATTATTTGAAAATAAGGAGATCTCTACGGACAGGCTGACAGTCCACTTGATGGTAAGTAACTATTGTCGCCTATAACACAAGCAACGCCACAGGTGTTGCAAGTGCGCTAACGACCATAGTAAATCCAACTGAAAACTTTTCAAAGTTGACACCTCCTGGAATCGAACCTCCTCCGACGGGCTCGTCTATATATTATGTTATTATAATTATTTATCTTTTTCTATTTATAGAATAAATATACCAGTTGTTGGCGTTTCACTACAAAACAAAGAGTCATCTGACGAACCGGTAACTTTTGACAGCCAAAAAACGGTGAAAAAAGTTACCTTTTTTTCAGATTTTGCCTATATCTTCGTTCCTTTCGATCTTACCGCTATGAGGTATACTTATAAAAAAGAAAGAATGGAAAATTCTCTAGAAAAACGGTGATATTAAGTTTATGTATACAAATTTTCAGCTTGCTTGGAGTTTTTCCGAAGTCATGCCCATTATTCGTCTAAAGTTACTGGATTACTATTTAGAGACATACATCTATACATTTCAAATCAATTAATTAATTTTAAGTTTAATTACCTACTTATTTGACAATGTTACGAGTTTAAGAAATTTACTTACTTTATATAAACTACTTACTTTAATAAATTAAAATATTTTTAAATCGCCGATTTTTAAACGAATTAATTTATTATAATATGTATATATGTCGATATTATATGTACACATATAATTTATAAATATATAAGTTAATACATGATCTTACGAGTCGTGTTTATCGATAAAAGTTTTTATTCAATTACGCTCGTAAAACATATACCAACCTACCCACCTATGGACAGTAAGTTATAAAAAATAAATGTGTGAAATCTGTGAAGTTTCCAACCGTATAATATTTTTAATTTAATAAAAGTTTTTGAGACCGTTTCTATTGTTTTATTTTGTAAATATTAGTAGGCGATTGGCGCACGACTCTAGCCACTCGGCGCACCGCTCTCCCGCTCCTGCGTTGTGCCTCACGCACACATACACTACCTAAAATCAAAACGCGGAAGAAGCTCGGTACCCCCTTAACAAAAGACATTTTTTAAATGAAAAAATGAAATGAAAACCAGAATGACATCCTTCGTTTGCCAAAAACCTCACAAATAGCAAGCAAAGAATACAAACGATCGCGTAATCCCGCGGGCAATCGAGTTTTTCTTATTCAAATATACAGTCAGCTCTTAATGTTTCAGCACAGCACATCATCAATCTTTGCCGGGGCCGAACGTGGCCCATTACTGACGCCCCTTGCAATTATCCACTCGAATAAAAACGTTTTAAGTGTTAAATTAACGATATCTTAGCGGACGAGAACCTTGTTCGACTAAGTGATTAATTTTAATCCAAACTATTGCAAAGATCTGTTTGGAGAAGCTTTCAGGAACACATTTTCGCTTTTTATATCGCATGGCCTACATTGATCAACCTTTAGGGCTATATAAATTTACCTTCGTACCAAACGCAAGGCTTTCCGAAGTTAAAAAAACATTCAAGTGTTTAAAGAAAAACAAAAACTTTCTTAATTTATTTCGTGTTTTTGACCGTACGATTTCCGTTTTTGACTAAATTGTTTTTCATATTTTTCTATGCATATGTATAAGGTTTTATTGTAAACTAGCTTTTACCCGTGGCTTCGTCGACGTTGAAAAATCAAAAATATTAGGCCAGACAAAATTTATTTAATCTTTTTTGCTGTTATTGCTTTGCAAAGCGTTGGATTTTTATCTGTTGGGCGCGTGATCCCTCGGGAACAGTACCTACTCTTTTTCTGGGTGAAAGTTGCCCTATACCTTTTCAGTTTCCCTGGGAATGTGCAGGTTAAGTAGTTAAGGCGTGAAAAGGTAACAGACAGACAGAGTTATTTTCACATTTAAAATATGAATAAAAATTTAATATAAATAAAAAAAAGCAATTTACAAGTAACATATAAGTTTAAAAGAGACCCCCTTAAATGCGTGTGTGTGTTTCAAACAAATACTTATTACATAGCTGTTATGAATTTCATTCGGGCTTCTGTAATAGAATGTCGCGCATAGATTGCTTTTAATCACCCCGTTCGTTAACAGGGAATGGTCCCGATATAATCTCATTATCGCGGACAGAATGTAATTTTACATCAGGCAACACTGCCATTATTTTGTTTAGCAACAGCGGGAGATGATTATCTAGATTATGGGACTTGACTTCTTTGGACTGGACTGGTTTTGGAAAACTAATCAAAATTATGACTTGACTGACTAGTATCGGGATCTGCTATTTTTACTAATGACACTGGCAAAATCATCGGAGAAGATCTGATGGACAAGCGACATTAACTTGACACTGGCAGATAATGGCCATTTTAAAATGAGCCGCATTGCCATTTAAACCTAAGAAGAAGAATTATCTAGATTTCAGAGAGATAACTGCAATGTACTTTTGTTAACAAATTGTTGAAGTTATCAAGGAGTTTATTTAAAAGTTCGTCGCAAGCGCAAACACCAGTCGGCACCCGTAAATGTTTCTCATTTCTGCCACAGTCACTTAGCTACGTAAATATAAACAAGTCATTCTTCTTCTTTACGCGCGTCGGGCGAAAAGAAAAGAATGACAAACGAGATGAAGGAATAATGGAAAGTAAATGACAGAGTTCCTCCCTTGTTCATATCTCACTGCGCTAAACTACTGGCCGTGCCCTTAACATCAATCTTTAACCGATCCCTGCTGGAAGGTGTTTTTCCTAAGGCTTGGAAGGATGCCTTGGTTGTGCCCATTCATAAGAAAGGTGACAAAACTCAAATTAAAAATTACAGACCAATATCGCTTTTGTCTACTTTCAGTAAGGTTCTGGAGCGTTCTGTTTATGGCTACATTTATCAGATCATTATGCAAGGCGTGCCTCTGGAGCAACACGGATTCGTTAGGGGGAGATCCACCACAACCAATCTCGCTGAGTTCGTTGGTGATGTTCTTCGTGGCATGGCTGAGAGCGGACAAGTGGACGTGATTTATACCGACTTTGAAAAGGCATTTGATCGAGTGGACCATGTTATCTTGCTTCGTAAGCTGAACGAACTAGGCATCCACGGTGACTTGCTAAGATGGGTTGAGTCCTACCTGACTAATCGAAGGCAGGCGGTGGTGCTTGGTGGTCATAGGTCCGACTTCATAGGCGTGCCCTCGGGAGTGCCTCAGGGATCTTTGCTGGGACCCCTCCTGTATATAGCCTTTATTTACGACATAAAGAGCTGCTTCATGCACTCTAAGTTTCTCTTATATGCAGACGATAAAAAGATTTATCGCAACATTGATAATCTCGGAGACGCTCTTGGGTTGCAGGAGGACCTCGACAGACTTCAGGAGTACTACATTGCTAACAGAATTAATGTCAACGTATCAAAGTGTACGCATATCACCTTCACAAGGAAGCATAAGCCCCATGATCACACATATAAAATAGGCAACACATGCATTCCTAGAGATAGCGTGGTAAGGGACCTTGGCATAACACTGGATGCAAAACTCACTTTTAATTTTCACCTAGATAACATTATGAGCAGAGCTTTTAGAAATCTGGGCTTCGTGTTCCGAGTCAGTAAAGATCTGACTGACTTGTCTTGCGTGAGGTTATTATACAATGCCTATGTGCGTAGTGTCCTTGAATATGGTAGTCCGATTTGGAACCCGCAGTATGTCACGAAAAGTAATCAAATAGAGCGTATACAAAGAAGGTTCGTGAGATGGCTCAACCTCCGCTCGCACCACACTTCCCTAAGCTACGCCGACTCTTGCAAGCGTCACGACTTGATGACTTTGGAGGACAGACGCACAGTCTCTGATATGTCGCTCCTCCACGACATCTGTTCTGGGGCGCTCAACTGTCCGGCACTCCTATCTCAAATGTTGCGGCTTCGGGCCGGGACCAAGCGTGGTAGAAGGAGAAAACTGTTCCACGTTCCGCTATCACGAACAAATTACGACCTTGGCTCTGTATACCATAGATTGCCCTCAACTTATAACGATAAGTTCACGCACCTAGATATTTTCCACCTCCCCAAAACATCTTTCAAGCGCAGCGTCGCGAATACACTTAAAGATAATTAAATGGAACCACACACAAACACACACACACACACACACACACACACGCACGCACGCACGCACGCATCCCTTCCCCGTTGTTTAGAATTATTAATTAGGTTAGGCTTAGGTAATATAACTGTAATTTTCTCTTTTTTTTTTTTACGTCTTACACAGTAGAGCCCTGTAACTGGCAATGAAGCAGTAATATGATATCTATTGTATATTATTTTGTTTTGCTGTAGGGTTGTTGTTCAGAATAAAAATAAAAAAAAAAAAAAAAAAAAAAAAAAAAAAAAAAATAAAAAAAAAATAAAAATAAAAAATAAAAAAAAATAAATAAAATAAATGAAAACAGCAAAATCGCTTTTGTCAACTGCTTTCTTCGCCCATTGTCGGCATTCGGAAATGTTTCTTTAAAAAACGCCTTAAGTATGTACGGAGCGGCTCAAAGTTGTGTATATCTCTTTACGAATTCATCGGACGAATTTATAACAACAATTTTACAAATTTGAGGAAAACTTCGGCGTTCGGGTGGCTATTGTGTTTACCTACTGTACTGTACATTTCACATCGACGTCACGTGTTGAGAATTTTCAATTTCCCTGCAAAATCCTTCTTGCCTACCCGCTCCAACTTAATTACATCTCGTTTGTGCTCAAAATAGTCTGGCCATGCCGGCTTCGTCCGACCAAAAAGATATGAAGAACGTGCCTTGCGTTGGCTATATAATGTATGTCATCATAACGTACGAATACTTTAAATATATCTACTTAGATAAAAACAGTTAAACGAAGCTTATAAATTGAAAATGGAATACAATATTCTGTATTCTTATTCTAATATTATAACTGCGAAACTTTAGGATGTATGGATGTTTGTTACTCTTTCACGCAAAAACGGCCTAACGGATTTAAATAAAATTTTCCAAAAATATGAAAAATTGGGCACCGCCGTCGTCATAGCGATAAAAATGTGAGATATTTTCTCTGGTTAATTTTTTCATTTTTCAATGCTGACGAAGTCGGATATTACACAATTTTTAAATTTATGTTAAAAGGTGTTAATAATATTTTACCTACATTAGGCAATTTTGAAAAAAAAAATCAAAACTGAGTGCCAAACTTCATCCAAATTCGCTCAGCCGTTTATGCGTGATTGAGTAAAAAAACATACAATTTTTCACATTTATAAATAATATTATTATTAGGATTATTTGGCAAGACATACAATGGTACCAGCCGAAATGGTTTTACAGTACTTATATCTAAATAACATCCATTTAAAAAGAAACTTTAACGACAAACGGATGATTATAAAAGTCATTTAATTATAAAATACTGTGGAGTAAGCTGTAAAATACGTTTATGTTTTCGTTGGAGGCATTCAACAACATTAAGGAGAGGATGCGAGGGTTCGCACGAACCACCCTCAGGTAAAAACCAAATTGAATTTTCCCTCAACCAAATAGAACGGTATCGCGTAGATAAATCTCAAGCCTGCTTCATCCCGCACTACGGAAAACAAAGTTTAATAGAAAAGTAAATAGGAAAAGTGAACGTGAAAACACTGAATGTTCAAACTTTTAATTCGATTTGGATTCGCCATGGTTACGTAGTTGCCGCTACTGAAACATATCGGAGCTATTTTTAAATTTATTTTTGGAAAACTTACTTTTCAACAGTTCTAATTGGAAATATATTTCCTATTTCCACACAAACTTATGCCGCGGTAACTATACCTAACATTTTTTTTAAATTTCATTCTAGTTGACTGGACATACTCGCACTGCGAACAACAAAACTGGACGCTACGAGACTTTGCTACCTATTCGAATGCAAGCATCAAAATTTCCAAACAATTCTGAAGTTTAAGATATGCAAATTTTTATTATATAAGTACATTTACTTTGAATTTAAAAATAACTCTTTACACGGGGTTTATATCTACATAATGTACATATTATTACTTAATAAGTACAATATAAGTAGCTTTTTACATAATTACATCGTTGTCAGGTAACATTTTCGACTATCGTAAAAGAAATTGTTTGCAACAGTTATTATGAAAGACATTGTAAGTAATTATATAACACACAAATTGCATTCATTGTTAAAAAAATTAAAATGTGGTTCAGAAACACATACCTACTCAACTCGTACATGCTACAAGTACAAGTACAAGTATTTTAGTACAAGTAGTCCTAAAATTAGGTATGTACTGCCTAGCCTAGGTACTGCCCTTAAAACTTTAAGCTTAAGGAGAATTGTGTGTAATATTGAATGTTTTGATTCGAATATGAGTTAAACTTAGTTAAATTTAGTTTAAAACTTAAATTAAAAAATACTTTTCAATTTTAAAATTTGTGTATTCTCTATTCCTAACAGTTAAATAGAAACAGACTTTTCAACCCTTATAATATAAAGTAACAACAGTTCTGTTAACTAGTAAATACTTAAGCTTTCTGTATCTAATCTGTAAACTTTAATCCCTTTAATTTCAACCTTTGTCAGAGGGGATTAAGGAGACAATGTTCGTCAAATTATTACGCATTACGACAAACTATTGCTGAATCCGCCCCACCATATTGTGTTTGACAGCATTCGCGTAGAATGTAAAACTGAATTTGAGTTCAGATTAAGCCATTTAATCAGGCGTGGAATATTAATTTGGCAGTACAATTATCTTTATATGGGTCCCTTTAATCGAGTACTCGAAACCGCTCTTTACGATAATATAAGGTTAATGTAATTTTAGAACGGGTCTTAGGCGTGCGTTTAATTTGAACCATGCTGTGGGCGTTGTGGTAGGATGGGAGAACCTTTCGACCTTCCAAGTTTTGAGCTTGAAGCGAAAGCGTCTATTATTTTATTTTTAATTTAAAATTTTTGACATTTTGAATAACGCCGTTAGGTAATTTAATAGTTCATACCAATAAAAAAATGTGTTTCAAAGAACGAACCTAGGGTTTGAGAATTCATTCTTTTTCGAAATTAGTTTTAATATTATTTTTAACTTCATGTACATGCATGTACGAACAAATTTAATTTCATTCTTTTTAACTTTCGTCGTATACCTATTTAACAAAATATTTGGGTATCACAAATATCAAAGTCTTGTGAATTCTTGTGTAATCCATTGTAAAGTAAAAAGATAGAATTATTATTTTGTGTAGTTTTAACAATTCTTTCTATGACCTTTACCTATGTCCAACTATGACCATATCGGTTTCTTCAATATATTCATTGCGGCAAAATAAAAAACAATATATAACTAGCGATTCGCCCGCGGTTTCATATACGAATATACTCTATATAATACCTTCCTCGTTTATCGCTCTTTTTATTGATGAAAACCTTCCCCTACAAAGTGATCGCTTACAACTAGTATAAAAACATTTTATAGGTTTTAAGAACTGGATGTCCTAAATTTCGCACATAAAAATTACGAATAGAAATAATTGTTCGCTTGTGTTTTTGCACCAACCGCGTTTTGGGTAATCTGTGCAGACTCAGCCAGTCGCTGCTAAATCGTGCGCACGGCTCAGCTCGCTACCGCACACATAACTCTTTCGCTCGCCTTTGTATTCACGCTCACCGAGAACGATTAAAAATACGTATTACTTTAATCGCACATCTTCAACTCATTCGCTACATAGGAAATAAAGACTTTTTCCCTCTGTGTCGACTCACCGAGATTCCCTATCTCTTTAACAATAATGACTGGATCTCCTGGGGAAGTTTTAAAAACGTTTTAACATGCCATTAGGTGAAGAAGCATTAAGAAAATTTAACTTGTTATAAATGTATAACAATTATTACGACTGAACGATATTAAGAACGTTGAATTATTGATTGAATCCAATTAATACGTAAGTAATAATTGTACCTACGTATTGGACGTGATCGTTTGATCTGGTAAGTACCTAATAATCTTTTCAACAGCTTTCGATTTGTGTAGCTGTCAATGTAAAATACATTATTGACACATAAGTAAAAGCTAAAATAGATTACAGTAAATTTTGATTGATATTTAAGATACCAATTAAATTTTATTGACATTTAAATAACTTGGGCGCTATATAACGAAACAAATAATGCACTTTCTAACTTATTACATTGGTTTAGTATAAATATTTTTTCTTCTTAATGCTAAGAAAACTAAACTTGTTAAATTCAGTGACCCCCGTCAAAGAACGAATGTGATTTTGGGTACTTAAATACTGGAGCTCATAGAATCGATGGGATTCTTCATTGGTGTAACGCTGCAGAAATATGTATATAACATAAATACTGTCTCCATTTCACAAAAAAGGGCCATCTATCAGCCAGGTCCTTCAGTCTTCCGAAATATTAATATTATTATACGTAAATAATATTAAAAAAAGACTTAGTGTAAATTATTACATAACTTAAAGCAGGGTCGATCTCGCCGGTGACGTTTTTGGGTCGTTGTCGCCACAAATAATTAAAAAGTTTAGATTCATTCGAGCGGCGTGAGAAGGTCGAACACGCTTCACGATACCAAGCAACGAACTGAGCACCGACCACTACGGCGCGCCTGTCACAAAGTTAGACTTTAACTTTTCATTTGCAAGTTTCAACGTATCTTCCTGCCATAGCAACGTACGAACTTTAGGATATTAAACCACTTTTTAGATAAGTACTTCTAATGTAAGTTAAGCTAGTTTGAAACAAAGTCAGTTCTCTATTATATAGCTGTTAATTACTAACATGTGAGCAACTTGTAAAGTGTAGTGGCAATAGAAAAAAAAAGTACCCAGACCCTTTCACTGTTGGGGAACAGGGAATGGTCCCGATATAATCTCATTATCGCGGACAGAATGTAATTTTACATCAGGCAACACTGCCATTATTTTGTTTAGCAACAGCGGGAGATGATTATCTAGATTATGGGACTTGACTTCTTTGGACTGGACTGGTTTTGGAAAACTAATCAAAATTATGACTTGACTGACTAGTATCGGGATCTGCTATTTTTACTAATGACACTGGCAAAATCATCGGAGAAGATCTGATGGACAAGCGACATTAACTTGACACTGGCAGATAATGGCCATTTTAAAATGAGCCGCATTGCCATTTAAACCTAAGAAGAAGAATTATCTAGATTTCAGAGAGATAACTGCAATGTACTTTTGTTAACAAATTGTTGAAGTTATCAAGGAGTTTATTTAAAAGTTCGTCGCAAGCGCAAACACCAGTCGGCACCCGTAAATGTTTCTCATTTCTGCCACAGTCACTTAGCTACGTAAATATAAACAAGTCATTCTTCTTCTTTACGCGCGTCGGGCGAAAAGAAAAGAATGACAAACGAGATGAAGGAATAATGGAAAGTAAATGAAAACAGCAAAATCGCTTTTGTCAACTGCTTTCTTCGCCCATTGTCGGCATTCGGAAATGTTTCTTTAAAAAACGCCTTAAGTATGTACGGAGCGGCTCAAAGTTGTGTATATCTCTTTACGAATTCATCGGACGAATTTATAACAACAATTTTACAAATTTGAGGAAAACTTCGGCGTTCGGGTGGCTATTGTGTTTACCTACTGTACTGTACATTTCACATCGACGTCACGTGTTGAGAATTTTCAATTTCCCTGCAAAATCCTTCTTGCCTACCCGCTCCAACTTAATTACATCTCGTTTGTGCTCAAAATAGTCTGGCCATGCCGGCTTCGTCCGACCAAAAAGATATGAAGAACGTGCCTTGCGTTGGCTATATAATGTATGTCATCATAACGTACGAATACTTTAAATATATCTACTTAGATAAAAACAGTTAAACGAAGCTTATAAATTGAAAATGGAATACAATATTCTGTATTCTTATTCTAATATTATAACTGCGAAACTTTAGGATGTATGGATGTTTGTTACTCTTTCACGCAAAAACGGCCTAACGGATTTAAATAAAATTTTCCAAAAATATGAAAAATTGGGCACCGCCGTCGTCATAGCGATAAAAATGTGAGATATTTTCTCTGGTTAATTTTTTCATTTTTCAATGCTGACGAAGTCGGATATTACACAATTTTTAAATTTATGTTAAAAGGTGTTAATAATATTTTACCTACATTAGGCAATTTTGAAAAAAAAAATCAAAACTGAGTGCCAAACTTCATCCAAATTCGCTCAGCCGTTTATGCGTGATTGAGTAAAAAAACATACAATTTTTCACATTTATAAATAATATTATTATTAGGATTATTTGGCAAGACATACAATGGTACCAGCCGAAATGGTTTTACAGTACTTATATCTAAATAACATCCATTTAAAAAGAAACTTTAACGACAAACGGATGATTATAAAAGTCATTTAATTATAAAATACTGTGGAGTAAGCTGTAAAATACGTTTATGTTTTCGTTGGAGGCATTCAACAACATTAAGGAGAGGATGCGAGGGTTCGCACGAACCACCCTCAGGTAAAAACCAAATTGAATTTTCCCTCAACCAAATAGAACGGTATCGCGTAGATAAATCTCAAGCCTGCTTCATCCCGCACTACGGAAAACAAAGTTTAATAGAAAAGTAAATAGGAAAAGTGAACGTGAAAACACTGAATGTTCAAACTTTTAATTCGATTTGGATTCGCCATGGTTACGTAGTTGCCGCTACTGAAACATATCGGAGCTATTTTTAAATTTATTTTTGGAAAACTTACTTTTCAACAGTTCTAATTGGAAATATATTTCCTATTTCCACACAAACTTATGCCGCGGTAACTATACCTAACATTTTTTTTAAATTTCATTCTAGTTGACTGGACATACTCGCACTGCGAACAACAAAACTGGACGCTACGAGACTTTGCTACCTATTCGAATGCAAGCATCAAAATTTCCAAACAATTCTGAAGTTTAAGATATGCAAATTTTTATTATATAAGTACATTTACTTTGAATTTAAAAATAACTCTTTACACGGGGTTTATATCTACATAATGTACATATTATTACTTAATAAGTACAATATAAGTAGCTTTTTACATAATTACATCGTTGTCAGGTAACATTTTCGACTATCGTAAAAGAAATTGTTTGCAACAGTTATTATGAAAGACATTGTAAGTAATTATATAACACACAAATTGCATTCATTGTTAAAAAAATTAAAATGTGGTTCAGAAACACATACCTACTCAACTCGTACATGCTACAAGTACAAGTACAAGTATTTTAGTACAAGTAGTCCTAAAATTAGGTATGTACTGCCTAGCCTAGGTACTGCCCTTAAAACTTTAAGCTTAAGGAGAATTGTGTGTAATATTGAATGTTTTGATTCGAATATGAGTTAAACTTAGTTAAATTTAGTTTAAAACTTAAATTAAAAAATACTTTTCAATTTTAAAATTTGTGTATTCTCTATTCCTAACAGTTAAATAGAAACAGACTTTTCAACCCTTATAATATAAAGTAACAACAGTTCTGTTAACTAGTAAATACTTAAGCTTTCTGTATCTAATCTGTAAACTTTAATCCCTTTAATTTCAACCTTTGTCAGAGGGGATTAAGGAGACAATGTTCGTCAAATTATTACGCATTACGACAAACTATTGCTGAATCCGCCCCACCATATTGTGTTTGACAGCATTCGCGTAGAATGTAAAACTGAATTTGAGTTCAGATTAAGCCATTTAATCAGGCGTGGAATATTAATTTGGCAGTACAATTATCTTTATATGGGTCCCTTTAATCGAGTACTCGAAACCGCTCTTTACGATAATATAAGGTTAATGTAATTTTAGAACGGGTCTTAGGCGTGCGTTTAATTTGAACCATGCTGTGGGCGTTGTGGTAGGATGGGAGAACCTTTCGACCTTCCAAGTTTTGAGCTTGAAGCGAAAGCGTCTATTATTTTATTTTTAATTTAAAATTTTTGACATTTTGAATAACGCCGTTAGGTAATTTAATAGTTCATACCAATAAAAAAATGTGTTTCAAAGAACGAACCTAGGGTTTGAGAATTCATTCTTTTTCGAAATTAGTTTTAATATTATTTTTAACTTCATGTACATGCATGTACGAACAAATTTAATTTCATTCTTTTTAACTTTCGTCGTATACCTATTTAACAAAATATTTGGGTATCACAAATATCAAAGTCTTGTGAATTCTTGTGTAATCCATTGTAAAGTAAAAAGATAGAATTATTATTTTGTGTAGTTTTAACAATTCTTTCTATGACCTTTACCTATGTCCAACTATGACCATATCGGTTTCTTCAATATATTCATTGCGGCAAAATAAAAAACAATATATAACTAGCGATTCGCCCGCGGTTTCATATACGAATATACTCTATATAATACCTTCCTCGTTTATCGCTCTTTTTATTGATGAAAACCTTCCCCTACAAAGTGATCGCTTACAACTAGTATAAAAACATTTTATAGGTTTTAAGAACTGGATGTCCTAAATTTCGCACATAAAAATTACGAATAGAAATAATTGTTCGCTTGTGTTTTTGCACCAACCGCGTTTTGGGTAATCTGTGCAGACTCAGCCAGTCGCTGCTAAATCGTGCGCACGGCTCAGCTCGCTACCGCACACATAACTCTTTCGCTCGCCTTTGTATTCACGCTCACCGAGAACGATTAAAAATACGTATTACTTTAATCGCACATCTTCAACTCATTCGCTACATAGGAAATAAAGACTTTTTCCCTCTGTGTCGACTCACCGAGATTCCCTATCTCTTTAACAATAATGACTGGATCTCCTGGGGAAGTTTTAAAAACGTTTTAACATGCCATTAGGTGAAGAAGCATTAAGAAAATTTAACTTGTTATAAATGTATAACAATTATTACGACTGAACGATATTAAGAACGTTGAATTATTGATTGAATCCAATTAATACGTAAGTAATAATTGTACCTACGTATTGGACGTGATCGTTTGATCTGGTAAGTACCTAATAATCTTTTCAACAGCTTTCGATTTGTGTA
Source organism: Synanthedon tipuliformis (assembly GCA_947623395.1). Taxonomy (NCBI): domain Eukaryota; kingdom Metazoa; phylum Arthropoda; class Insecta; order Lepidoptera; family Sesiidae; genus Synanthedon; species Synanthedon tipuliformis. The sequence goes on along the minus strand of OX392415.1, from coordinate 3,517,349 downwards.
GCTGTCAATGTAAAATACATTATTGACACATAAGTAAAAGCTAAAATAGATTACAGTAAATTTTGATTGATATTTAAGATACCAATTAAATTTTATTGACATTTAAATAACTTGGGCGCTATATAACGAAACAAATAATGCACTTTCTAACTTATTACATTGGTTTAGTATAAATATTTTTTCTTCTTAATGCTAAGAAAACTAAACTTGTTAAATTCAGTGACCCCCGTCAAAGAACGAATGTGATTTTGGGTACTTAAATACTGGAGCTCATAGAATCGATGGGATTCTTCATTGGTGTAACGCTGCAGAAATATGTATATAACATAAATACTGTCTCCATTTCACAAAAAAGGGCCATCTATCAGCCAGGTCCTTCAGTCTTCCGAAATATTAATATTATTATACGTAAATAATATTAAAAAAAGACTTAGTGTAAATTATTACATAACTTAAAGCAGGGTCGATCTCGCCGGTGACGTTTTTGGGTCGTTGTCGCCACAAATAATTAAAAAGTTTAGATTCATTCGAGCGGCGTGAGAAGGTCGAACACGCTTCACGATACCAAGCAACGAACTGAGCACCGACCACTACGGCGCGCCTGTCACAAAGTTAGACTTTAACTTTTCATTTGCAAGTTTCAACGTATCTTCCTGCCATAGCAACGTACGAACTTTAGGATATTAAACCACTTTTTAGATAAGTACTTCTAATGTAAGTTAAGCTAGTTTGAAACAAAGTCAGTTCTCTATTATATAGCTGTTAATTACTAACATGTGAGCAACTTGTAAAGTGTAGTGGCAATAGAAAAAAAAAGTACCCAGACCCTTTCACTGTTGGGGAACAGGGAATGGTCCCGATATAATCTCATTATCGCGGACAGAATGTAATTTTACATCAGGCAACACTGCCATTATTTTGTTTAGCAACAGCGGGAGATGATTATCTAGATTATGGGACTTGACTTCTTTGGACTGGACTGGTTTTGGAAAACTAATCAAAATTATGACTTGACTGACTAGTATCGGGATCTGCTATTTTTACTAATGACACTGGCAAAATCATCGGAGAAGATCTGATGGACAAGCGACATTAACTTGACACTGGCAGATAATGGCCATTTTAAAATGAGCCGCATTGCCATTTAAACCTAAGAAGAAGAATTATCTAGATTTCAGAGAGATAACTGCAATGTACTTTTGTTAACAAATTGTTGAAGTTATCAAGGAGTTTATTTAAAAGTTCGTCGCAAGCGCAAACACCAGTCGGCACCCGTAAATGTTTCTCATTTCTGCCACAGTCACTTAGCTACGTAAATATAAACAAGTCATTCTTCTTCTTTACGCGCGTCGGGCGAAAAGAAAAGAATGACAAACGAGATGAAGGAATAATGGAAAGTAAATGAAAACAGCAAAATCGCTTTTGTCAACTGCTTTCTTCGCCCATTGTCGGCATTCGGAAATGTTTCTTTAAAAAACGCCTTAAGTATGTACGGAGCGGCTCAAAGTTGTGTATATCTCTTTACGAATTCATCGGACGAATTTATAACAACAATTTTACAAATTTGAGGAAAACTTCGGCGTTCGGGTGGCTATTGTGTTTACCTACTGTACTGTACATTTCACATCGACGTCACGTGTTGAGAATTTTCAATTTCCCTGCAAAATCCTTCTTGCCTACCCGCTCCAACTTAATTACATCTCGTTTGTGCTCAAAATAGTCTGGCCATGCCGGCTTCGTCCGACCAAAAAGATATGAAGAACGTGCCTTGCGTTGGCTATATAATGTATGTCATCATAACGTACGAATACTTTAAATATATCTACTTAGATAAAAACAGTTAAACGAAGCTTATAAATTGAAAATGGAATACAATATTCTGTATTCTTATTCTAATATTATAACTGCGAAACTTTAGGATGTATGGATGTTTGTTACTCTTTCACGCAAAAACGGCCTAACGGATTTAAATAAAATTTTCCAAAAATATGAAAAATTGGGCACCGCCGTCGTCATAGCGATAAAAATGTGAGATATTTTCTCTGGTTAATTTTTTCATTTTTCAATGCTGACGAAGTCGGATATTACACAATTTTTAAATTTATGTTAAAAGGTGTTAATAATATTTTACCCACATTAGGCAATTTTGAAAAAAAAAATCAAAACTGAGTGCCAAACTTCATCCAAATTCGCTCAGCCGTTTATGCGTGATTGAGTAAAAAAACATACAATTTTTCACATTTATAAATAATATTATTATTAGGATTATTTGGCAAGACATACAATGGTACCAGCCGAAATGGTTTTACAGTACTTATATCTAAATAACATCCATTTAAAAAGAAACTTTAACGACAAACGGATGATTATAAAAGTCATTTAATTATAAAATACTGTGGAGTAAGCTGTAAAATACGTTTATGTTTTCGTTGGAGGCATTCAACAACATTAAGGAGAGGATGCGAGGGTTCGCACGAACCACCCTCAGGTAAAAACCAAATTGAATTTTCCCTCAACCAAATAGAACGGTATCGCGTAGATAAATCTCAAGCCTGCTTCATCCCGCACTACGGAAAACAAAGTTTAATAGAAAAGTAAATAGGAAAAGTGAACGTGAAAACACTGAATGTTCAAACTTTTAATTCGATTTGGATTCGCCATGGTTACGTAGTTGCCGCTACTGAAACATATCGGAGCTATTTTTAAATTTATTTTTGGAAAACTTACTTTTCAACAGTTCTAATTGGAAATATATTTCCTATTTCCACACAAACTTATGCCGCGGTAACTATACCTAACATTTTTTTTAAATTTCATTCTAGTTGACTGGACATACTCGCACTGCGAACAACAAAACTGGACGCTACGAGACTTTGCTACCTATTCGAATGCAAGCATCAAAATTTCCAAACAATTCTGAAGTTTAAGATATGCAAATTTTTATTATATAAGTACATTTACTTTGAATTTAAAAATAACTCTTTACACGGGGTTTATATCTACATAATGTACATATTATTACTTAATAAGTACAATATAAGTAGCTTTTTACATAATTACATCGTTGTCAGGTAACATTTTCGACTATCGTAAAAGAAATTGTTTGCAACAGTTATTATGAAAGACATTGTAAGTAATTATATAACACACAAATTGCATTCATTGTTAAAAAAATTAAAATGTGGTTCAGAAACACATACCTACTCAACTCGTACATGCTACAAGTACAAGTACAAGTATTTTAGTACAAGTAGTCCTAAAATTAGGTATGTACTGCCTAGCCTAGGTACTGCCCTTAAAACTTTAAGCTTAAGGAGAATTGTGTGTAATATTGAATGTTTTGATTCGAATATGAGTTAAACTTAGTTAAATTTAGTTTAAAACTTAAATTAAAAAATACTTTTCAATTTTAAAATTTGTGTATTCTCTATTCCTAACAGTTAAATAGAAACAGACTTTTCAACCCTTATAATATAAAGTAACAACAGTTCTGTTAACTAGTAAATACTTAAGCTTTCTGTATCTAATCTGTAAACTTTAATCCCTTTAATTTCAACCTTTGTCAGAGGGGATTAAGGAGACAATGTTCGTCAAATTATTACGCATTACGACAAACTATTGCTGAATCCGCCCCACCATATTGTGTTTGACAGCATTCGCGTAGAATGTAAAACTGAATTTGAGTTCAGATTAAGCCATTTAATCAGGCGTGGAATATTAATTTGGCAGTACAATTATCTTTATATGGGTCCCTTTAATCGAGTACTCGAAACCGCTCTTTACGATAATATAAGGTTAATGTAATTTTAGAACGGGTCTTAGGCGTGCGTTTAATTTGAACCATGCTGTGGGCGTTGTGGTAGGATGGGAGAACCTTTCGACCTTCCAAGTTTTGAGCTTGAAGCGAAAGCGTCTATTATTTTATTTTTAATTTAAAATTTTTGACATTTTGAATAACGCCGTTAGGTAATTTAATAGTTCATACCAATAAAAAAATGTGTTTCAAAGAACGAACCTAGGGTTTGAGAATTCATTCTTTTTCGAAATTAGTTTTAATATTATTTTTAACTTCATGTACATGCATGTACGAACAAATTTAATTTCATTCTTTTTAACTTTCGTCGTATACCTATTTAACAAAATATTTGGGTATCACAAATATCAAAGTCTTGTGAATTCTTGTGTAATCCATTGTAAAGTAAAAAGATAGAATTATTATTTTGTGTAGTTTTAACAATTCTTTCTATGACCTTTACCTATGTCCAACTATGACCATATCGGTTTCTTCAATATATTCATTGCGGCAAAATAAAAAACAATATATAACTAGCGATTCGCCCGCGGTTTCATATACGAATATACTCTATATAATACCTTCCTCGTTTATCGCTCTTTTTATTGATGAAAACCTTCCCCTACAAAGTGATCGCTTACAACTAGTATAAAAACATTTTATAGGTTTTAAGAACTGGATGTCCTAAATTTCGCACATAAAAATTACGAATAGAAATAATTGTTCGCTTGTGTTTTTGCACCAACCGCGTTTTGGGTAATCTGTGCAGACTCAGCCAGTCGCTGCTAAATCGTGCGCACGGCTCAGCTCGCTACCGCACACATAACTCTTTCGCTCGCCTTTGTATTCACGCTCACCGAGAACGATTAAAAATACGTATTACTTTAATCGCACATCTTCAACTCATTCGCTACATAGGAAATAAAGACTTTTTCCCTCTGTGTCGACTCACCGAGATTCCCTATCTCTTTAACAATAATGACTGGATCTCCTGGGGAAGTTTTAAAAACGTTTTAACATGCCATTAGGTGAAGAAGCATTAAGAAAATTTAACTTGTTATAAATGTATAACAATTATTACGACTGAACGATATTAAGAACGTTGAATTATTGATTGAATCCAATTAATACGTAAGTAATAATTGTACCTACGTATTGGACGTGATCGTTTGATCTGGTAAGTACCTAATAATCTTTTCAACAGCTTTCGATTTGTGTAGCTGTCAATGTAAAATACATTATTGACACATAAGTAAAAGCTAAAATAGATTACAGTAAATTTTGATTGATATTTAAGATACCAATTAAATTTTATTGACATTTAAATAACTTGGGCGCTATATAACGAAACAAATAATGCACTTTCTAACTTATTACATTGGTTTAGTATAAATATTTTTTCTTCTTAATGCTAAGAAAACTAAACTTGTTAAATTCAGTGACCCCCGTCAAAGAACGAATGTGATTTTGGGTACTTAAATACTGGAGCTCATAGAATCGATGGGATTCTTCATTGGTGTAACGCTGCAGAAATATGTATATAACATAAATACTGTCTCCATTTCACAAAAAAGGGCCATCTATCAGCCAGGTCCTTCAGTCTTCCGAAATATTAATATTATTATACGTAAATAATATTAAAAAAAGACTTAGTGTAAATTATTACATAACTTAAAGCAGGGTCGATCTCGCCGGTGACGTTTTTGGGTCGTTGTCGCCACAAATAATTAAAAAGTTTAGATTCATTCGAGCGGCGTGAGAAGGTCGAACACGCTTCACGATACCAAGCAACGAACTGAGCACCGACCACTACGGCGCGCCTGTCACAAAGTTAGACTTTAACTTTTCATTTGCAAGTTTCAACGTATCTTCCTGCCATAGCAACGTACGAACTTTAGGATATTAAACCACTTTTTAGATAAGTACTTCTAATGTAAGTTAAGCTAGTTTGAAACAAAGTCAGTTCTCTATTATATAGCTGTTAATTACTAACATGTGAGCAACTTGTAAAGTGTAGTGGCAATAGAAAAAAAAAGTACCCAGACCCTTTCACTGTTTACTTAAAGGGTCTCAAAAATTAAATCCACTCAAAAAGTAACTTACCTTTTCATACTTTGAAAGCATACCGAGTGATTCATTAATGTGAGTCTGTATAGGAAAGGATTGGTGGAGAAATTCGCTTTACCAATAACACGTCATTGGTTTTAAGAAACTGCAAATCAAATCGAAAGTTTTAAAGTTTCATACTTTCATAAACTAACCCATTCTAAGGAATTACCAGTACTAATAAAAAATCTTTCTTATGAATTGTCAGCCATTTAACTTTTTTTTAATTAAGTAGTCAACGTCACCTATAAATAGAAGGAACACCAGGTAATCAATCTAACTGCCGACCTTATAGATAAAGAATTGGACGAGCCGGTAGGATGCAACTTTTAATAACTGCTTTTACTTACGGATAATCCTTCGGAATAGTAAAAACTTTAATTATGAATGCGTTGTGCGAATTTTTCCAATTACAATTCCTCTGGATATTAACAATCCTTTGAAAAGATTGTTGAAGGGTTTGCCTTGAAATTAAACTCGAAATGATAATTTCGTCTGCTGCACAAACCTAGTTTTAGCCATCGCCATTGCAAAGAACGTCTCCATGGACATCTTAATATTATCTTAATAACTTTACTTAACTTTCTTAAATTAATTTTCGTTTGATCATTTCATTGGGAGATGAGTTTTAATTGAAGGGGCGCGTCTCACAATCGCTCGCGATCCACAAATGGAATAATGTCAAATCAATTAAAAGTTGAATTTAGCTAGACCGCGCCTATCTCCACCCAAACTTGATTCATTCGTATTGAAAGCCGTTAGATCCTACTCTCTCGGAATACCATCAGACAGACGGGCCTTCCAAGCCCCCCAACGCCGCCTTTCGCTTCGATTCATTCACCATATTTTACCCTATTGCCAGTTATCTACGCTGCACACTCTAATCCTTCGTATACAATTTAAGAGTCACGATGTGGAAACTAATTTATGAAATGCACCATTATTTTCTTCAGTATAGAATTATGGAATATTGTTAAGAATTCCTAAATTTATGCTTTCATTGTTAGCGCCTTGACGTGATTTCTAATTGGTATTCAATCACATTATATTCCGTTGTGTAGCTCAGAGGAACTAAACTCAACCGACTTTGTTTAACGCTTTCAATTTGTTTAAACTTCATCATCATCACGCCATCATCATCATCATCATCACCATAACCATCACCATCGTCATCAGCCTGTGTCTCTCCACTGTTAGACATAGGCCTCTACTAAAGCTCGCCAACCCACACGGTTCTCTGCCCTTTGCATCCAGCCGCTACCTGTGATGTCGTCTGTCCACCTGGCCACAAGGTTATGCGTGTGTTCCAATTCGTTGCCTCTACTCGGTAGCTCGTCTGCTCCGCTCTGCGACATATATGACCGGACCATTGATATGGTTTAATCGTATCTACTTACGTGGTATAAATGTTTTAGCTGTTAGATTATTATCTACATAATCATACTCGTATATATGCGTTACAATAGCACATCCTACACCTAGACAGACAACAACATACAACATACAACATACCATAGGGCTTTAGCTCACTTAGAACTACAATTTGCCAGACTGGCATCCTAAGTCATAACTACGAAACACAGTGCGCTCTGCTGCTGCTGCTCTCAATAATCGTATGTGATACCCTTCAGCAGAGCTCTAAGGCTGTTTTAATGTTTTATGTAGTTATCGATTATTATCTGTTGATAATTAAAAAATAAAGTTTTTTTAGAAAATGTTCATTCGTATGTTCGTATGTAAGGGAAAATGTTCCCTGAAACAATTCGTATTCAAATATAGAGAGAACAAATAAATTTTATTATGCATTACAGTAAAAATGTCGGATGCGTTGCGTCCTCAGTGGGCATGTTTTGTTAGTGAACGCAATAACATTTACATAGGTCCCGGCAACTGCTGGCGTACTCATAAAAGTAACGCGAAAGGGATCACACTCCGCTCCATAATAGTGAAACTTTTCCAAGGATCAGCAAAAGTAATTCAGTTAACATTCGCCTTCTAACTTGGCTAAACGGGAAGCTCAATCTTGTACATCTACCTAGCTTCTTGATATTCTTGGGACCTTCGTGTTAATCAGATAAATGCATATACCTTCTTAGCACGGGTGTCGGTATTGTTTGAATATGTGTTTATAATTATACTCATAGATTTCAGAATTCAATGATAACAATGCTATATGAATGTATTAACAGCATAAAAAGTAACTTATCAATGTATGTTGCAGCCTATGCTGAGTTGTGTTCTTTTGGTGTTTATTTATAGTGTTTTATATATGTTACATAACTCTTTATATGTTTTGTGTTCTTATATATTTTTTAAATGTTTTTTAATGCCAATTTCTTTGGCGATCGTACTCGTAATCTTTTGATTTCGATGTTACCAATAACGACCAGCTTTTCCACATTGTCGCCTCTTCTTACTATTTGTCCAAAATATGTAATAATACGATGCAGGCATGATTAAATGACGAACATTTATTTTTTAATTGTCCAACACTCTGTTATGAATATGTAAACATTTAATTAAATACCTATTATTTATTTACCGATGAGGGAAACAAGGAAAAATATTTGATTCCAATTATCAAATTCCCCAAACAAACAACCGAAATTTTTATTCAAAGCAACGCAAATATCCATTAAAATTATTTCCCAAACGACCAGAAAAAATATTAAAGACCATCTCATTATAATACGAAATGATTAAATATTTTACTAATAGGTTTGGCGAAGCAAAACAGGTTTAAGCGGAAAACCAAAAATTGTCGGTAGGAAAAATGAATATAATACAAGTTAAAGGCTTATCCGCCCCGAGCGATTTATTCAAACGACCAATAAATATTCAAGAGTAATTAACCGCCCGCCGCGTCGATATACCCGTAGAGCTGAATATTTTTAGCCGCCGATTTCGCGGTAATCCCTGCAAAGGTAGATTACCGGCCGAGAGCCAACTTTCCTTTCCACCATGCAAAATTTTTGGAAATTTATCAAAAGTGTATTATTTAATATTGATAGGTTTGTTTTTGGCCAGCTATCTAGCCGTACAACAAAAACGGGCCGACAATGGAGAGGATACTGACTAAGACAATGATCCGATGGAAGAAAGAACTCTCCGAAGTACTTGTAGAAGACACACAGTCATAAATAATAATATTCTTCTAGAAAACATAAATAAAGTAATTCTTTATTTAATACCACTCTTTGTGAAATGAAAGAAATTAGAGACATGGACGTCACGACTGACAATGGTTTGAGTTTCACACAACATTGCAAGTTCTGTAATTAATTGCCTGTAATTCTTTTAATACTTGAGGCACTCTGTAATTACTCACCAATTTTCACGCAAATCCTAATCTTTCTAAGGACTATACTAAAACTAAACCTCGGTTTTGTTGTAAGACGTGATAAAGAATGCTAGTCTGGACACGTTTTAAGAATTACCATACCTAAGCAGAACTGAAACCCCTACTGACCTGACTAATAGTCTCACATATCACATGCATTTTCTTGAAACAAAAAGACATTGTTATTATGTTATATATTGTGGCTTTGATCTTCAAATTGTTTAATGATGATATTGACTGCCTGAGAATTTGATGCTCTGAAAGCGCTCCAGAGTGTTACTTCGCGACGCCTTAGCAACAACCTTAGTAGGTTTCTAAGTAATTTTTAAATACTGATTATAAAGATATAGTGTTTGTATGAAGGAGGCATCATTTAGTTTTATATAAATATATTAGTTTAGAACCTAAAAGGAAAGTATAAAATGAATACATTACTTCTCATACCAGTATTAAAATTAGACAGCGTACTAAGCGCTTGGCACAACTAGACGGAACTTAAGTCTGACGCTAGCTCAAAAGATTTCGGCCGACGTTAGCTCCGGACACGGCACATTTCAGCTCTATTGTGCTTGCAGACATCAGCCATCTTCGTAGAATCGTAGCGCTGCTGTTTCAATCCGATTTACACTTTTCTTGTATTGTACACAATGCTTATAAACTTATTGTTTTTCTTACAAACATACATTGATCCCTTAGTATGCGCAATAGTAAAAATTGTTAGCGAAACTAGAGATTTAGACGCGCCGTTTTGAAAAAAGTTTCACCTATTCTATCTAGCCCTATAAGTAGTCTAATAAGAAATATCTAAAGGTAATGTAAATTCAATGAACATTTTAATCTCTCAAGGAGTTAAAAAAATTCATTTACCATTACTATTAGTGTAGGTACGCATACTAAAAATGCATTGGCAAAGTGATCGTAAAATGGTAAAGCCTGCCTGATAAATGAAATTAAACCTTTACAAAAATTAAAATGAACCTTTACAAAAATTAAACTCCTGAAAACGCTAATTAGAAAAAACTTCCAAAATTTCATTACAAAATATTCTGTTGGTGTTTTCCTACATTTGAAAAACGATATTTGTGCAAATATAGGTACACTACATACCTACATACGTCGACTAAATAATTTCCTGGAAAAGTAATACTGAAACAACATCTGTGACTCGTCCAATCGTGTTTCCTAGGTTTGTACACAAAGTTTTGTTATAACATTTCATTTATTTATCTACCATTTATTTTCAGGTGATGTAATCTACATATGAAGAAGATCTGACAAATATAGACAAAATATTTTAACTGTGTTTTCAGTAAGGACACTGATAGCGCATTCTTTGTCGATAACTACATTTTAGTTACAATATGTAGGTACTTTTAGGTATCTTTATGCTCAATCGCAAACAACGGTTGTAGTGGATTGCATACTTCATGCTTCATAATTGACTACCGTTCGCAGTTTGCGCTTTTTATCGTTACGCAGTTACCTAAAAGTATTTCAGATCAGATGCAGTGTGGTTTATGTCTGTTAGACATTTGTTACAATTTGCCACTGCGAGTGGACCCCGTGGTTGCCTACAAGAGCAGCAACATGCGAGATTTAAAGTCTAAACTAGTGTGAGGACACATACTTGTCTTATATATAATAAAGACAGATCGGTCCAGCGAGCAGTTAGTACTGGGCGTTTCAACCTTGGTCTTTACTCAACTCTGGGTCAACCCCAACACCCATGCCGGACCTACACGACGTGGGTATGTTCTAGTCCATTTCCTTTAAGTTACGTCTGCTATGTTCAGGTGTCTGATTAGTTGAGCTATGTAGATCACCTTGGTTTTCAGACGGATTTTCGGATCATTTTTTACTTTTTTAAGGAAATTTGTATTAAGGATAATAAACACTCTTTCTTTTAAATCCATATTTTGATCGGTAAAGAAATGAATAAGAAGGAATAAGATAAGATTAATAAAGATAAGATAAGACGTATAAGACAAATAGATGTCTTTATACGAAAACGTTAATTTATATAAATATTAGTACACAAAATCGTTTTCAAATACGTGCTGGTTTTAATATGTATCTATCGTTGGCCTATAACACTTTTGCCTTACCTATCTAACAAATAAAATCTGGTTACGTCACTACAAGGGACCAAGAGCCAATCACGTCAACAGTATTATATGTTACTCGTAGGCCCGATGTCGTCCGTCGTCGACGTAATACGGCAAATTTGTATGGACACCACACTAATGGAACCGGCTAATTAAATGGGTGAAGGCCCTTACAATAACACAACACACTGTCAGCGTAACCGTATTTACTACATGCATACATATTCATCTGTATCAAACCCTGATTAACGTCAGACATTACTTACTTCAACTAGCGTCAACCGACTATTGAACTATATGGAAATGAATCGAACAATTCATTGCATTGTCTTTTCATGGGTTTTCAAAGAAATAATTAGTTCATAATTTATTTTTAACTTTTAATTCAATTTTTAAGTAAAAAAAATTTGAAATAAATTTGGAATAAGTAAATAATGATTTTATTTGGAACCATGTTAGTAGCACCTACGAAATCTTGCAATTTACCTATATTATTCTCATATTATGATCACTCCCATATTGTAGATCTGAATGGGACAATTATGTATATATGATTATTCAAAATGAACAGATACATCGAATTGGGAATAATCCTGTAATGATGTACCATGTGTTTTATATTGTAAATAAATAAATAAATAATAATTAAAGACATATTGAACGATAAGGCCTAAAAACTGTCCGTTTGCAGTGGTCACCTACAAGCTTGTAAAAAGCTTGAAAATACGCCTTATTAAAAGCTGATTACTGGATTTTTACATGTTGAGAATCTTTTTATATCCTCGTCATTCCGAAGTTCTGCCCTCATTACTCTAGCTAGAGAAAACTATATTATACAGTATTAATACTTATTAATATTTGTCAATTTAGTAAAAAATATTATATTCACAATCTCAATACTAAAGATACAGATGTGTTGCTTTTAGTCAGAAATAAATAAAAGAATTTAAAATATATATATACTATGGTAAATATTGTACATTATAATACAGGATAAATTGAATGAGTTCAACCGCCGGCGGGAAATTGTCGTAGGTAAGCCATAATTATTTTAATATCTTGCTAAAATAGTCAAACCGTTTCATTTATTTAGGTTGAGTAGTATTATCTGCACATTAGTAAAATGCCTGAATCTATCTTGAATTGTTTTATATACGCCCTCTAAAAATCCAGCGTAAAAATTTTGTTTATTGAGGACTAGCTGTTGAACGCGACTTCGCTGTTAATATAGTTTTCTATAGGTGAAAGATTTTTCAAAATCGGTCTAATAGTTTTTGAGTTTATTCATTACAAAAATACAAATCTTCTCTCTTAATCTCTTAATACTTAATATTTGTATAGATAAATTACTCAAGATTCTTAAAAAAAGTTCAGATAAGACTTAAAATTGACTAAAAATGATACGAGTAATGTTGTATACAAGTTAGATTTCAATCACCATTCGGACTTTATCCATGAAGATAATACTGAGCAGACTTAGATAAACCTAGGTTTACTTGTTCTTGTATTTCCCGTAACAAATAAAAGCACAATTTAAGTCGTAGCTTTCTAGGCAATAGTTGTAGCGTCGCGTAGCGTCGTAGCATTACGCCGTAACTCTCGTAGCATCAATAGCTACGGTCTCAATACACCGAAGAGTATAATGTACATTTTATTAGGGTAGGGACCCTAGTAAAGTTGCACTTCAATCGTCACTAAAGCTACATCATAAAACTGAGTTGTTCGGTATAACTCAGTTTTAACCCCATATTAGCATAAGCCCTCACCGAGTTGTGTCAATCAAATTACAGAACTTGTAATAACTTCGTAGACAGTTATGTTTGACATGGTTAATATATAGATACGTAAATATTTACCGAAAACTTGAGGTTATAGTTTAAATTTCACGTACAACGTAATTTTTTTATTTCATATTTTTTTAGTATATGTATATAGGGACAATACAATAATGGACTCAATTAAATTAAAATAAGGCATTAGTAATGAAAATATTTTACAAGATCTTAGAACTGAATTTCTAAAAAAAACCTAAAAAATATCTTGAAAAAAAATTGTTAATTATTAATTGTTACGATGATACGATACGGCTGCCTTTTTCTATAAGGCAGAATATTAAATTTTATTATATAAAATTTATACATAATAAACTACTTATACTAAACATAAAATCCTTTATTAGACATTCGAGCCCTATCCTTGTTGCTAAAAACAGTTGTTTTTCCCACGGTGATTAAATTTTCAAATTAAATTAAGGTTGATATTTAAATTTAAATTGTAAAGACGAAGTGTAAACTCTACACTCATACATTAAACTTGTGCGAATCCAAACTCACTAGCGGCGTAAAGGTTGGAGATGTAGTGAGTGATCCTTCACCCACGTACGTGACAAGACTGCGTACTGCCTAGTGCTGTGTGCCACTTGACAGGCGACAGTATCGATCACACGCCAATACTAAACCAGAGTGGAATTCTAAAAGTTTTAATAAATAAACTGTTTTCGGTCGATGTCGATATTTCCAGATGATATACTATGAGCTCTTTATCCCAATATAATCCCAAGTAAATTTGCAGCGAAATGTTTAACGCGAGGACATATAAAAATATACTAATGTAGACCCAACCACAAAAATGGCTCTTTAAAAAAGATTTTTTTTTTTCGATGACCGACTGACAAGTTTTTATATTTTTTTACCTAGCGCTACGCTTGTAGCTAAAAAAACCGCACGGAGAGACGTTTTCACTAACTGACAAACTGACTGACAAATTTAAATGGAATAAAATTGTTAATGTCATTCATCGCGTAAAATTAATTGGCATGAAGAGTGAACAGCACTACACGCGGTCAGCTATAGCAAAGTCTGAAATAGATTTTTATTCATTTTGAGTAGCGCGAGCCAATTAATTTTGAACAAGTGCATCTGGATGCTCGCAACGGAGCTTAGCGATGCTCCGGATTCAGACTAAGTATATTATTCAACGCTCTTTAGGGAGCAAACTGTGTTTCTAATATCCTAAAATAAATTCTCTTCGGCTTGCTGGCTAACCATCCCAATTAAGAAAGAATCCAACATTAGTTGTTTGTTCTTACAGCGGAATCAATTTATTACTGTGAAAGTAGGTACGTTCTTACTAATTTTAACTTAGCGTTAAGCCAGTTTCTTCTAGTCTGTTATTCTACCATTTTTGGTATTGGCTAAATGTAGAGATGTGGTCAGTTTCGCGTTATTTACTGACTAAATAGCGATAAACGAGGAAGGTTTGTATATATAATTTGCAGAAATAAATTTTATTATAATAAACAACTAAACTAAAACAAAAAAATAGGTGCTTAGTATCCGCATTTATTGCTATACAAGAAACATAAAAACACCTATTAAACATGAATATGTTATATTATTATTTAAATTAATATATATATATATATATATATATATGTACTTAGTACACTATCATGTCTCCTATTTCATTAGTCATGTCAAAAGAGCTAAAGTGTCCCTTCTACGTAGCTCCATCATCTTGCAATATGTCGTCATAAATCACGCTTAAATGCCAGTCTAGATATTTGCTGGCTCGGCGTCTCGTGCATGGCCTCAATTTGGGATCCGCCCAACTTGCGGTCGGACGTCCTGTTCTTGCGTTGCACAGATATGTTAATGGCCATTACATCAGTTTACTTAGGCCACTATAACACATCGCACCTATAATGAATGCTCTTAGATTCACAAAGTTATACATGTTTTCTTTGGGAAAACCTTGTATCTATTCCTAATACCTATTACTGTCTATTAAATACATTTTATTTTTAGATGTCTGATATATCAACACTTTACTTCATATCAACACTTTACTGTCTGTCTGTCCCTATGTATGCTTAGATCTTTAAAACTACGCAACGGATTTTAATACGGTTTTCACTAATGCATAGAGTAGTTCTCGAGGAAGGTTTAGTATACAATTTACAAAGTTACGCGGGCGAAGTCGCGGACGGCAGCTAGTATTATTATATAATAGAACAAAAAAAAATATTTTCTCAAAGAAGAAGAGGAAATTCCACTTTTGTATTTTCACTGAAACCATTATTTAATACAATTTATTGGCTTCAACATAATTTAAAAAATTCTACTTCACCAACTTAATAAATCGAATGCTGATATTTCACAGTGCGCTTGGTGTGAATGAGCAATATTTTAATTGTAATGGAGCGGTCGTTCCGTATATATAAATTGCGATAAATTACTTTCATTTATCTCAGTAATATCTGATTAATTGACCGTGTGTGAGCGTCGCGCTGCCCATATATTATTCGCTGTTATAATTCATAATTATCTTATATACAGTTGTTATTAATGCGACCCTTATTAACGTGTTAATGAGTCAATAAACAAATTAATGATTACCACATAATTAACATTTAATTGTACTAACTCTCTAGGTTGATCCAAGAGCAGGTTAACAAGCTTAAGAGCGCTTTTTATTAAGGCGCTTGGAATCGTCAATGTCCTTGGCCGCTGGGCGGGTTGTAGCCCGCTAAACCCGCGTCCGCCGCTATACGGGAATTAGCGATGACGTGTTTAAGGTATAACTTATTCTTTATTTTTTAGTGTGTAAGTAAATGTTTCCAATATTCTAGCGTGCTTAGTTAGAAGCAGTAGGGGAATTCACACAAAAAACCACTGGTTAAAATTTTTTTTTATTAAAAAAATATGTACGAAATTTTATCTAAACTTTTATAATTTATAATATTTTCAAGCTTTTGGTCTAGTCATAAAATAGTGGTAGACTTGGGAAAATACCCATTTGACGGCACATAGCGCCTTAAGTGCTTATTCACTCACCGAGATACAGGAAGTGCTCGTGAGTCAGCGGAAATTTTCTTAGAAAAAAAAACGGTAGCGCTTTCTCCCTACGTAGGCGATTTAGCAGTGGCAAGTTTTCGGCTGTTAAATATAAATCTAACTTGTGGATGTTGAAAAATCATTCCCCGCGTCATAAATTCTAGCGGCAGGGGTGGGCAACAGTGAAAAATTGCACTCGGCGTGTAATCGTTGCGTCGAAGCAGAGGGTGCTAATGTTGCAAGTTAAATTTATCTCGTAAAACATTTATTATATTTGAGACACAACTGGCTCTTGTCAATGACTCAGCGACGCTCCACTGCCAATGAAAATAAATATAACGAGGGAAATCCTCGAGGGCATATTTTTATTTTGAAATGTTCAGAGGTTTTTTAGTAAATTATAAGTTCCTATATATAATATTACAAAAAAAAAATATTTCGTGAAAGTTAAAAATTAACCCAAAAAAATTAAGATTATAATTATACAGCTTTGATAAGTTGTATGACATAGGAACTATGTTTAACCGAACCGAAATTAAATAAACCGAAGCATGTTCTTTGCATACTAGCAGAACAACATCACTAAAATATAATTGATTATTACACATTTGAACCAATACATTTGAAATGACGAATTGGAGTTCAAATACATTTCTAATTCAAAGAAGACACCCCAGTTCGGTCGCTGTCAACTCTTCAATTAGAGTGAGTTGACTATTTTACTTGGAATGACAGGACAAGGCTGACGGACGCCGTTAGAGGGTGTGGGTGGTTCTACGCCTGCCCCTTGTGGTCGCACCCTCAGGCGAGTTATAGGCCTACAACCCCTGAATACTAAGCGGGAGGATAAAAATTCACCCCTCAGGTAGCCGTTTGTAAGCCGACAGATAACTTCGTTTTGCATCCACATGACAGGGAGGAAGCCCTCAAGTAACGAATCAATCCTGTACGGGATTTTAAGATCAAGCAGACAGGTAAACAAAAATACAAGTTTACTGATCCCTAACGCAAGGTTGTTTTGGTAGTCTGACGAAACGAGCGGCTTTCGAATTAGTCAATGTCAATCAAATGGTTATACTGCTTGTAATCTTGTTTAATGATAGCATTTGGGATGAGGTGAATATTGCATTTCATCATTTATATCTCGAATCTGAATTGGCCACGCGGTTTGCTAGTTATATGGAAAAACATGCATATACTAGTATATACCTATATAGTATTTTTTTTATAAACTCTTATTTTAAATATATATTTACATACATTCTAATCATTTGATAATTAGGAAGTATAGATATAGTATAGTATGCATATACTCGTAATAATAGCAACTTCGAAGATATAAGAATGATGAGCTAGAGCTCATAAATGTCTATACACGCAGGAGAAGCATGGTCCCAACAGTGTGAAATATTTATTTATGTAAGCGTTTGTAAGTACTTTCAATTGTCAAAGACAATTTATCACAGGTTAGGATAGCTATCTACGGGTAAGAAACCGGCATAAAATTTCTGCAGGTAATTTCCTGCTCTTTTCAAATAATGACCTAATTTATATTTGTACACTTTTTTGTCAGCAAGATAGTTTGCTATGTTGATGTGCATTATTTGGTAACTTTTTGACGTAATATATTAAAAGTACTTAATTTTTAATAAGTTAATTGTATTTATTTAGTCTTTAAAGTAATTTACTTATTTTATGAAGTGTGTATTGTACAACTAGAAACAATAAGGAATGCCTTAGTTAATAGAAGCCTTGTGCCCCTAGTTAAATGTGTATTCTGAATTAAACGCATATTAAACGTGAGACGTCCTCAAACACGTTTTCAGTCAATAGAGCGCAATGCGTTCTGTCTAAAGCCCTCCCCCTTCGTAGCTCTGTCGTAAGGCTCGTCAGTTGTCGTATGTCGTATAAGTATTCATGATGTTCAGGCAACGTACTTATGTGTCAACTGACACAGTTTCTTTGTGTGACACCACTTTCATGCTGTTAACATAGAAACGGTGACGCGAGAATTTTAATAAGACACTGCTTGTTACGAAATAAATTTTACGGAGCCATAAAACGAATAAAATGGAAAAAGTAAACTGTCTGCGTTCAAGTGTTGTTCAAATTCATTCAGAGTATTTTTTAATGTCGCTTTTTACGTTTTTTAATATAGCAAGTGTTCATTTAATATTGTTTCAAGTTTACGTCTCGAATTTTATGGGTCTTAATGAAATCTGTCTGATATTCGTATAAATACTCGTATAGTACTTCGTATAAATAAAACACCAAACACATGTTAGTGTCTGTAATAGGTACTAGTTATAGAGATAAAATGTTCCATTTTCTCACAGGCACTAACTACAGAGTTCAACAAAAATCAATTGCAATTTCGTTAATTTGCAATTGAGATTAGAGTGTATATTAAAGTGAAAATTAAGATAGACAATTTTAAGGGATTCATTTAAAAAGTTTTGTAATCATAGATTTTTAGTAATAAGATGAAAATAACTTAGCGAGGACGCTTTTAAAGATAATAAGAATGAAGATTTGCAGACTGTCGTTTTTCGATTAATAATGCATTCGTTGAAGGCAATGTTCAGTCAGTCGGCTTTGCATTCTTATTACAATGCATTCGAACGAAGATATAGTTGGCTATATGTACACCTCTGAGATATAAAGTACATAGATATAATGGGTATACAAGTTCTAACACTATTATTTTAATATAATACTATCTGTACATAATAAATATTAATAATAATAAGTTAAAAGAAAAACTTTCAATAAATTTTATAATTTTGGACGGTAACGATAAATCGTTGTCGTGGACGGTATTTTTTACCGCCACGATCCGATGTAAGTTACTAAAATTGGGTTTACTAAAAAGTATGTTTTAGATTTATATACAAATTAATTAAAATAAAACCTACTTGGATTCTTTTAAGTAAAGGTACAAACATTATCATGGTCCATCTTGATAATAGTGTGGCTACCGTCGCCCATTAGTCTAAACTTAGTAGGATATGGAATTGAATTAGGAGCTAGGTGAGTCGGTACTTACTCACCATAACATAAAAGCACATCTGCTGTTATTTCACTGCTGTCTTCTGTAAGAGAGTGATTACTACTGCCAGATAGATTACTCAATTATCACCTAAACCAGAGCCGACTTTGACAAGTTCATTCCTAAAGTTGCTTAGCCGGGAATCGAACCCGAGACCCCGGAGTCGCAGCGTTAAGGGCTCGTCTATTTGTATAAAAAGCAAAATAATAGGTACATTTATATTTTGTAAAAATAAAGTAATCCAGTTTAGTGAAAAATAATGCTGAAGTTACTGTATTTCAGCATTATTTTTCACAAAATATCATTAATTCTCACTATTAAAATTAAGATAAATCTTGTAAATGTAGCTATTACTGGCTAATTCGGAAACGTGAAAGTAAAAACAATCCTATGTTTGCGGAAACAGCCGTCGTGCGATACAGAATGCAGGCCATTGCACATTGCAGGCGGGTGCAGTGCATGGCACCGACTTACTATAAAGCTTTTTATTGCCTTTCAAGCCGACCGACCGGACGCTAGTGTAGCGGCCGACGGAAACTAACTCTCTCGCAGCCGTGTATTTCACAATTATTCAATGCAACTTGCACCAATGTAACCCACGTTATTCAATACGAAACGTTACACAAATAAATAAGGCGCCCGTTCAGCTAGCTCTCGCTGGGATTGGTTTACATGAAGTTAACTTGAGTACTGAACTTTGAGACCTACTGGGTTTCAATCTCACTACATTTTTATAGTAAATACTAGCTGGCGTCAGTTAATTCATTTAAGAGTTATGGAGGAACATACATACATACACTTACAGATTTATTATTAGTATTAATGACAACGCTTAGTTTGAGACCAAATCTGTCAATTATCTGATAGCCATCAATTAAAATACTGGTCTAGGTATACCTAATACTAAAAGTTGAACAAAATCCATTTAGCGGACTAATTCGCTTGTTATTGATATTATAACACTACTGCAGTAAAATATTTGTCATTTTTTTCTATACGTAATAAATCTGTTGATATCATTAGAATCAAATATAGTAATGATTATAATCTTAATGACATAAGGACAATGATCTAATTAGAAAAGACTGTTTTTAGGCAAACACAGATGTCTTCACTATACTTATAATTTATGATATTTTTATTAAAATTCCCAAAGTAAATATAACAAATAAGAGACCCTGTGGCCATATAGATCAAGGCAAAGCAATAAAAATAAATAGAATCATTGAAACGTTGAAGAGAAGAGATCTAAAATAAGAGTTCGATACAATGAAGTCGTATTTGCTTAAAATTGAACGTGTAATGTTAACAGCTCCACTCGTAAAATCTTGTTACAGTAGCGTACAAAGAATGGAGGCAAGAATCGTAAAATTTTGCATGTTCCTGTAGATCTCGCGACCGCTCAAGTAGAAAATTTCACTCGTACACGCGAGTACGCAACGTTTACGACCTTTTCATGACGTTGTTCAAGACCGGCTGCTTGCACAGACAACCATAAAATCCACCCTCATTCCTTGTCTATCTTTAAATTTTGAGATATTAACTAAATTTCAAAACAGAGTCCCACGTCGCAGTATTCCCACGATGTGTTGACAATATTTCGCTATTTTTAACACGTAATTGAATTCATTTTAACGTTATTTTTTTATGATTAGACTAAAGCAGTTATTACACTTTGCAGTTTTGACTTGACTGTAATAATTTTGTTGTCCTCAAAAGTCTCTTTACTTAAAGTCGTGCAATAATATTTCGATATAGCAGTTGTTTAAATGTTCCATTGTTCCATTAAAGTCTTGAGACGTAAAGAAAAATAAAAGTCGCCGATCTCAAAATGAACTGTAAGCTTGTGGGTCCTGGGCGCGTCTCGCCGTCGACGGGGCGGAGCGCGGACGATAAATCTTCCAACGCGACATCGACAAGCAAACGTTGCGCTTGCCAACGCACTAATACACCACATTAGAGACTAGACTAATGTCCTCTACGGTATAACATCCCACTCCAACGCATTTACGCAAAATTGTAAATACCAAGCAATGCCAATAGAGTAGAGAATTTCTATTATTCAAAAGCTCAATTAATAGTACTAATTAAAATTGTCAGTGTGTACAAAATTGTTTTTTATGTTAAGGTCGGCAGACAGGCTGACGGTCAACTTGATGGCAAGTGATGTTACTTTTTATGTGTGATGTCATATATCTTAAAAATTATGCATGACTAGGGCTTGACTAGGAATGACTATGACTAGGAATGCTTTAGGGCTTTCAAAGGGTTACAAATACAAATTACTTAAATGTACGATACAATCTACTTGTCGACTTCGATGTGTACCTATATTAAACTGCCATATGAGTATGGCTTGGTAAAGTTGTTTAAACGAGCAATGCAATCGAGATTTTTCCAATGAAAACCAAAAGCCATTGAAGTTTGAGATAGTATTTCTTAAGAAATATAAAATTCAATAGTATTTATCTTCTAAGACGGAGCGCAGAAAGGTATCATACATTTTCCTTAACGAGGGCACGTCGCCGGTCATCGATTGCTTATCGCGCTGCTCTTAAATGCAATTTATGGTCGGACCATCTCAATACAGGGCAGGACTATTGATCGCTGACGCAACACCGTATTTTACAGTTGTCCTGTGCGCTCATTCGACGGCTGAAATAGCACCAGTCCAATTTATCGTGCAATCGGTCTGTGGGCGCAAAATGTGCCGCCATCGCTTACAGGCCTAACACACTGGATAACGTGACATGACAGCCTCGACCGGCAATCTCCTCTAACAATCCCACTGTCTACCTTACCAAGCACTAGTCTGGTTACACATACACTATGAACTTCTAGTCATTTACAAAGTTTTGTATAAATTGTGGAATATGAAATTAGGGATAAAGCAAGGCTAACGAGACAACGCAAAAAATGTAAACAAGTTTTCAGGGGTTGTCAAAATGGCTTCCTATATCATGAAACAGAAAGCGCCGTCCACTTCGTGTGACGAAAAGGAGATACGGCCGGTTTTGTTTACATTGTTTGCGTTGTCTCTTTGGCTTTACTATACAATGACTAATGAAATAGATAAGTAGGTAGGCAGGCAACGAAATAGTATATCTCTGAAGGTCGCTGTAGGTGGGTCGTATGTGATATGCCACAACAATGACCGGACGGTCATACTTCACTTGCCCACTTGCAGTAATGTTCAGTCAGAGTGCGTTGTAGAACGGAGCTCTGCTAAATTCCCTCGTAATGCTGATTATTACTTGTATAGCAAAAAATACAACCTCAAGCCATTTAATAAGGTAGGTAGGTATAGTTTTCATTGGTAAGGTAAAAATTATAATTAGACTTTGTTTTGACGTGTAATTAATATTTTTGGAAGAAACTTTAGAATAATGTGTTGCAAAAATTAATTATTAATTTTTATTTTAAAAAAGAACCTATATCTATTTTTGAGTGTCACCGTAATTGGCTAAACATTTTTATGTAGTTCCAGCCAGGATTCAACGCACGTTGATGCCACACGAGAATTCTCGCTCAATTTTCTTTTTACGTGAAAGGAACTCTTAAGTGACGTAGGTATTTAAATCTCACGGGAACGTGTCGTGAAACACCTTACTTTACTCACGTTTTAGTAAAAGTTTACATCAAAAACTGAATCGGTAGGTTCTTATATTTAATTTTGTCACCTTTTAAAAGTGTTAAAAAGTAATGTATTAAAGTACAACAACACTGTTTACTGCAGTCATATCGTCTTTATGACCGCAACTACTAAACCACGCAAGTACTAAGTCGCTGGCACAGGTATAATAAGTCATAAATCTCGATATTTGAACGTATATAGGTAACGTCTATCTTATCAAAGACCATCGTGACGTGAACTACCAGCACGAACGTGAAGCAGCTAAAGAATGCAATTTTTCATAACTGATATTCTGATAATAATAAAAAACTTAAATTATATAACACTAGCTGGTGCTCGCGACTTCGTCCGCGTGGAATAGTTATTTTGGGAATCGTTTGGGTATCTCGAACGGTTTTCGCAGCGCACGCAACAGAAGCCCTCAAAGATGAATAATTTTCCCCGTTTTTTTTACACTTTCGACTGTTTCTTCGCTCCTATCAGTCGCAACGTGATGTTATATAGCCTTCCTCGATAAATGATCTATCCAACACAAAAAGAATTTTTCAATTCGAACCAGTAGTTCCTGAGATTAGCGCGTTCAAACAAACAAACTCTTTAGCTTTATAATATTAGTATAGATTTCGAGTGTATTCTCTACGTGAATATAATAAATTCTACATAAGTGCGACAATTTCACACAGTACGCCCAGCTTCGTTGCCATTTGTTCAATTATGGTGACAGGAGTAATGTCTGTGGAAAAGAAGTTCAGAAGGCTCGCCTACGGCCAGCTATATACCTAGTTTAAGTTTAACGGAACGAATGTGTTCCGTAACAAT
This sequence comes from Synanthedon tipuliformis, assembly GCA_947623395.1. NCBI lineage: Eukaryota > Metazoa > Arthropoda > Insecta > Lepidoptera > Sesiidae > Synanthedon > Synanthedon tipuliformis. Next base: position 3,493,668 of record OX392415.1, on the reverse strand, counting down.
TCCCGACAGGTTCCAGATGGTAACGAAATAAAATGTCCGAGTGATATGTTTGCTCCATACGTCTTCATTTCAATGACCATTCATTTGCGATCGGTGGACCGCTCGCCCGACCTCACAACAGATTAATGGCCCTCCGATTTTCTCTTCGCCTATATACCTAGGCTTTTATACTAACTATTTATATTACAATCGAAACAAAATTTATATTATTACCCTTGTGACGTATTACACAATTTATGTTTTTCATTTGACGACACGTTTGGTCTAGTGGCTAGTAATCCCGCTAGGGGCAAATGTTTATGTGTTAACATATTTACCTTTGTACCTTAGTCTTGGATGTTTTGTATTTATAATATGTATGTATTTACAAAAAAAAAGTAATGTATGTAGTCTATCAACCGTCTGGTATCCATAATACAAGCATTAAGTTGCTTACTTTGGAACTAGATGGTGCTGTGTGGAATGTGTGAACATATTATTTAACATATATTAGGTTCAAAATAACAGCACGAGTGAAGGGAGGGGAGACTTTCATTACTGGACATGTAGGTAACGAAGGAGTAGGTAGGCTCTTTGTTGTTTGTAATAGGTTACAAAAAAAAAGGAATTATTTAAATTAATTTAATAGAATTACTTATAACGTAGGAAAACTTTTATTCAATTGATAGTCTCGGCTGTTTTCTATGTAACTAATGGATAATCATAAAACTAATAAACCGATTCTAAATAAATAAAACTTCCGCATCTATAAATAAATAAAATAATCTAATAAATAAATAAAAATATATACCTATGTCGAGGTTCTAGCTATTGGGCCCTAATGGCTGCATTTGATGGTTGTTGCATTCAAGGTAGTTGCAAATACACATTATGATTACCTACAGGATCAACACGAGCAGCGAGCGACCTATCAGCCTCAAAAAGCATCTCATTCACTTGGCTTCATACTTGGGAAATACTTGAATGTTCTATACTTGCAGTTTTGTATTGTATAATTTAATTAATTGTTTAAATATATGATGGGCTATCTTTATTCAGTCTTTATTATGCTAAACGTATATGTTATCTAAGAGTAGGTACATAAGCAAAAGTCTTTGACAGTGAATTCTGATAGTCGTCAGAAACGTCGGCATCCAGTTGGTTGAGTCAGAATGTCTGAGCCGCAGCGCCTAGCACTAATCTCCCTTTTGTCTGTCTGAAATGACAGTGCAGTGCACAGACTTACGGCCGTGTGTCGATAAACTTATTTTTAGTTTCAAGTCTCAAACATGACTTTTAAATCCTTTAGCCGCCAGAGTCGCCAGAAGCAGAGCAGCGGTGGTCTTCTGTATCTCTTGTTACTACCGCCATAATAACTGCTGCTGCCCAAGTGACTGAAAAGCAAGTGTGTCCTGCCAATACATTGATGGAAAGATTTGTAAAGATTTTGGTAAATCGCGCTTGGTAAGTATTCTATAAGTCCACGATGTGGTATACTTAATCCATATCCTGGACTTATAGAATATATTCCGGTCCGGTAATGAATGTTCCAACTGATTTCGGGTCTTATCGCCCCTCCAACGCCTAAACCACAAAGAACAACAATGAGGCTATTACTTAAAACTATTAGATAAGACTATCGATAAGATGTTGCAACCCTACTTTACTTGAGAAATCAGTCTGCATCGAAGCTGCTGAACAAAGTAAGTTCTTGCAATTCTCCTGCATTCGCTTAATTATATAAGTAGTTACATTTGTTAATGTTCGTAACAATTCTTTCTTGGGGTAATATAATTTATAATAATTTACTTTTAAGATTAATTGAAGTTTATAAATTTATCAATAGAAAGAGAACGCGGTTTCGCAACAGCAATTTATATTTTCAAGTATATTTTTCTATATCTAAACATTTTTCACTGCACGGAAATTGTTTGAAGTCCACAAAAAACATCAATGCAAACAGTCTCTTTCAATTCGAAAGCGAAAAATATTATTTTTTAATCCGAACATATTGCATGCGAGAACTTTTCTAGGGCGCGCCTAGTCCCAGGTTTATTTGCTTGGGCGTCGTGTAAACTCGTAACAAATTAAAAGAGTTGCATCCTTTCTTTCGGGTTACTGAATTTATAGGTATGTACAGTACAGTATCTCACATAGATTACTGGTAATTTCCAATCCATACATAGGTAAAACATAGGTACATACCTAAAACAATACCTAGAATCCTAAACAATCCTATTTAGGATGCCTAAAGCTTTTGACAAAGTAGGTATTTTAAACAGGATAGCATTTTACTCTCAACGTTAAACCAATAAGCAACTAAAGATTTGGTAACGTAAATAATATTGCTTTTCGCAAATGGATTTAATTTAACGTAAGAAAATGAAGAGATGTAAAAAAACGTGTAAAATGGTGTTTCTTTATCACAGAAGATACTTAGTTATACATAGTTATACATACATGAAAGCATATATTTTCTATATTTATACTATAGTTATACATGCATGAAAGCATATATTTTCGTAAACAATAATTGATCGAACAAAACTAAAAATATTTTTTTAAAACAAATTAAAACAAGAGTGACTTCTAAGCCATCTTAAAAATATTATTTGAAGGACACCTACAATGATTAAGTTATCCAAACTATGAAAATCTATAAAATTAATTAGGACTAGGCAATCAATTAGACGAAAATTATTTGCTTCAGCTTTTTATTACATTCTTTTTAGGTACCTACCCTAATTATGAGATTTTATTTTTCATTTTCGAGTAAACTTGGATTGGCCCACTCCATTATAGAATAATCTAAAAACACGTGCAAAAAATTTACACTAAATATACCTATGTTATGTTAGGTATATTTTTAATAGTAAACTCTTTTACCACTTTTTAAAGGATATCGCTGTAACACTAAAATCGTACAAGCAATACATTCACGGGCCATAGGGCAGCAAGTTCGCTACTAACGACCGCGGATATGTTTAAACTCACCATCCTGAATTTGTTTGCAACACAACCATTTTAAAAGGATAGGTACTGCTTACTAGTTTTTTACTGTGTACAAAGCCAACTTTTAATGTTGGCGGGTTTGTACTAACTTGTACTCGTCTATTGTGAAAAGGAAGTGGTCATATCAAAACAAGCACATTACTTTTATTTACAAGCAAAGAAACACATTTATAAGTTGAACTGCTGCCAAATAGGAAAGTATTCTTACATAAGATATAGGTATCGTACTTAATATCCCTCCCTCCACTTGGCTCCCACGTCTAGGATACCATGGGATCCTAGGATATATTTTTTTGGATTTTGGCTCCTATGCTCATAGGATGCACTTTTATTGACATTTGAATCTAGGGATGCTAGGGTGTAAATATGAAAGTATTTACTACAAAGAGCTATGAGAACGCCAAAGACGTTTATTCATTGCTTAGTTTAGAATAGAACCAATTATTATTTTTTTTATAGACTACATACTTAGTTGGAACAATATCTGTTAGATGGCGCTTATTGTGCTTCATATAGAAAAAGCAAGCGACCTTTGCCTGGAAAGTATAAAAAATAATTATAATTAGGTAATATTTAGTACTTCACAGAATTATAGGTAGGACGCTCTTAGAAATATTTTTGCCAAATCGACCGGCCGGTAAAAGCAATTTACAGAGAGCTATCACCTGGCTATTCGTATTAGGTAATATTTATTTGATACAACGTTTTAGTGTAACAGATCATATAAAATTTAATTTAAAACAAATTGCATAATACGGATGTTAGGTATTCTGGTTTATTTAGTTGCTAATTTATAATAAGTTCGTCGTACTGGTAGTACCTATCATCATAGATGTCGTACCCAAAGAATAGTCGTACCTTACTGATGTTTACTTAAGTCATACGCTTACGTACCGGTATATTTCCTATAATGTAATATAAATTAATCGGGACCATATTATACAGCACTAATTTTTGCCCGCGGCTTCGCGGCTTTAAAGTAACGAAGTATTCTGTGTTCACCCTGAAAGTCAAGCTTCAGGATGAACTAATTTTACATATTAGTTCATCCTGTAAGAATTTTTGAAGACTCCACCATTTTTAGAGATTAGTGCACCCAAACTTAATCTTCTTACAAGTGTTGAATAATAGGATAAATAACGTCAGGTAAGCTGAGGAACTATACTATACCAATGAAACTATAGTAGATTTTTAAAAAACTACATATTATAGTACCTATAGTGTGGAGAACTGTTAACAGACAAAAACAAACGACTAGCTTATCACAATCTTTCACCCTTTTTTTTCCAAAAAATTCTTATAATAAGTGTGAGGTAAGTGAATTAGGGACGCAAAAATAATAAAAAAACGTAAATAAAACAGGTACATTTTATTGAAAAAAAATATGTACACAGCAAAACAAATAAATAATCTTAATTTGTATATTAATCTTTAAACATTAATTCTCATTGAAATAAAATACTATAATATAACTACATTACGATTATTTACATAATACCATCGCCATCGCACATCGCAAGGAAGATGCTTCGCGCTCCGATCCGTGTAACGTAATAAACAAATATTTAATTAATTTATCATTTTAACATTAAATACTATGTCGATATCTGGACACACATATATTTAGGAAAGTTCAAGTGGAATCTCTAGGGTACGTTAGATATAAAAAACAGTAAGCTATGAGATAATAATTATTTTAAAAATTACCGGACCAATATAAATCTAAAGATCACATTGATAATATCTAACAGTGACACTCTATAACAAATTACCTAGCAAATGTTACTTTGTGTGTTGTATTTTATTTTATTTTACTTTATATGAAGTGACTCTATAATAATAGTTAACATTACATCTAACTAGATAGATTCAAAAATCTTTTATTACATTACTTTTATATCGTTAGCGTTGAATTAAATACATAGAGGAAATACGACCAAATCCACGATTTTCAGTTTATTGGTAAAGAAATTGTGGGTTTTTGTTATATCTCAATAATATTAGCTTCAATTCAAAATTAATTTTATTTTTATTTATTTGACTAATTTTACTTCACTTGGAGTAGAATTGAATTTTTCGTATTCACTCTACACATTAAATTAAACGATTTCATTTAAAGCATTTTAGTAATTATTTTAAAAATAATTTATTGTACCACAAACGAAATACTTATAGCGACACTTATAGTGGATACCTTAATTAAAAACAAATATATAAAAAAAAATGTCAATGTTAGTTAAGATATGTGATTACAGTTGTGAATTCGTTTAAAAAATATCTTTATAAAGCCTTCGCTTTGTGGTGTATACAATCACATTGCGATTAGATTCGTTACTTTATTATTTAAAAAAAAATGTAAAATGTAGTGACCTACATTGCCGAATTTTATTATGCAAAGTATTTTTTTAAAAAAAAATCAAATATAGGCCTGACTCACACCGACGACTTTGTTCCTATATACCTATCTATATCCTACACTTTTGACCCATAACGATCTATATCTGTTCACGCGTCAAAATGTCAACAAAAATATAAAATTATATCATTTTAGCGCAAACAATTAGTATATATATAAAAGTACATATAAAAATGATGATGAATAATGTTTACTTACACATTAAAAAAGGTACCTTAAAAACAAACTTCTTGTTGTGACGTCAACAAACGCCAGGCCAGTGTTTATTGTCAATTACCTCGTCTATAAAATCTACATATCATTTATAATATGTATATAATATGCTCAATATTTTGACTAGAAATCGTGTTATACTTATTTAATTTCTAATAACACACATAAAATTTACACGAAAAAAAAATCTATTTATACCATAATTTCCTATCAAATACGGTTCGCTAAAATTGTACAAAATGATGACATGTGTGGTTCCGGACGATCCTACAATTGTTGGAAAAAGACTTCACAAGATTAGGGCTGTCAATATAATATTATTATAATGAAAGCAATAAAATAACTGCTACTGTCTGTACCACTGAGTGTATAAGTACTTAATATAAAAACATAATATTTCAGAGAAATATGAACTTGGTAAAAAGCTAACAGGTTAGATCTAAGATGGCGTCTGGACTATGCGTCTACATAATAGCTTGTCCAACTCTAACATAAATGGATATGTTCATATCACCAGATCTGGACTATTTGAAAAAAAAAATAGATAGGTACACGAATAAGCTAATATAATTAAATTTATAATGTGTATGATTCTAACTAACAGCTCTGATTCTTGTGATTAAGGGTGAATGCAGACCGAAAGCTCGACTGTGTCTTAGTTTAGCTTAGCTCGCATAGCTGACTCGGTTCTTCATACTTGTGTGCACAAGTTATGCGAGTTAAGCTAGACTAAGTCAGCCTTTTTTTTTTTGACGAGAAGAAATCCGCTTACAGATTCCAGATTCCAGATATGTGGGGGAAACTAAGTCAGCCTGGCTTTCGGTCTGCATTAAGCCCAAGTGCGTAGGGACGCGATCGTGGATTATATTTTAATCGATTAAATATGACTAAACGAAATTCAAGAAAACTGTGCAACTTACAAGAATACGCAACGTACATACAAACAACAAAAACGGGAAAATTATTTGCCTACATCAATATAAACTATACATAGATATACACCTACACACTTTATAGTGAAACAACAATGATTTAAAATCATGTTTCATTTACATTACATAATCATTTTCATTTACATAAAACATTTCTACTATATTTTTAAAGTATCTTTCGAATGTCTCCTCTATACAAATACATACATACATGAGAAATATACATGCATTATGTCAAAAATGGAAATTTCGAATAAAATCATAGGAACAGTTAACGTCCAAGTTCTAGATTCAAAATTCATTTTACATTCAATACAAATTGCACAAATATACAAGCATTTTCATTAAATTATAATAGGAAATGTAAAAACAATCTCTAGAAGTTAATTAATAATTTACAGAATATCTTTACACATAATATCAACACCAATTCACCTAATTATTATTATTATTATTATTTGGAAAAATAATACACAAGAAAAATGATATGACCTACAATTCGATGAAGGGTTACACGTTACAGTGAAATATTGTAAAAATCTGTTGTAATACAAAAACTCTTCTACTATATTATTGTAATAGAATTTTGTATTTGAACAATATAACTGAAAATAACTAATACGTCTACATAATTAATTGTGTCACAAATCAATGATTGTTTGCTCACGTAATTTTATCTAAACAAAAATACCCTATAAATTGTGATGCAATGTAATAAAATAACAATTTCAACCATAAAAACAAATGTATGCAATGATCCATAATAGCCTTAATCAAATACTTTCAGTATTATGTCCTTTTATAATAACAATCACTATATCAATAGACGTCGATCTTGTTTAGACAAATTGAAAGCGAAATCCAAATTTGTGCGATTCCTAGCACCAAAAAAACCTGCGTATAGGTCGCGCGGCGGATTAAGAATACTCGGCAAAAGTAGTGAGGGCATGCGCAGTATTCAATTTTTGGTCTGTTGGACAAGCTTGCGCGTCGGTGCCGATGTCGTGGGCAGATCGTAACAAATGTATGAAATCAAAAATCTTTCACCAAAAGTCAAAAATAGGTACGACGAGGAGCGGAACGAAGCAAAGCGAGGAGGTGCATGTTTGGTTTAAATGAAAATAAATTTCTGTTAAAACTCTGAATCTGAATTCTGAAATATCATGATATGCCCAATTCTACGATGTGCCGACAACACCGACCGGCACGTTATTGGTAGATTCAGTCGCTCTTCACCTCCCGCACTTCTACCGCGCGTCTCGTGTCTCTAGGGTACTGTTGCGTACAGAATTGTTTTATCGTATTAAAAAAACCTTCTTCTTCGACAACGCACGATGATTTAATGGAAGAAAACAACACTGCCTGTAATGCTAAGTTAGTAAGGTGCAAAAAATATGAAATAAGAAAAAAAAATTGCATTTCCATTAGCAATTTTGTACACATGCGCCGATTGCGCCCACTAGTAAACGCGCGACCTATACACAGCTAACTGCTAGGAATAACACGAAGAATCCATGTGTTCAAATGTTTACTGTTACTAATAAGTTGAAAGGGTGACAACAGTGACAAAAATATGAACGCAAATTAAAACATAATGATTCCAATTCTCCGGTTACAAATGTTAGATCTACAATGAAAAGATGACGTCTAAATTTTAAGCATGGATATAGAAAACACCTCGCTTTCTATACAATTTCACAAATTGCCCTTTCCTTATCCACAATATAAAATATCATTTGACACCACTATGATTAGATGACGCCATATAGCTTTGGGTCCCATCCCTAATGTTTATGTTCCCAATTACCCGAAGTACCAAACTCACCGAGAACTTCTCAATCTCGCACCGTCACCAGGCTTATTAGGATTTGGTGCGATTTTCACTGGACTTTTCCTGCGATGTCTATCTTTGCTCTTCACCTTGTCTTTCTCTTTCTTTGTGGTGGTTCTCTTGGGCGTTTCAATGATGGACGTTTCGTTGAGCACATCTTCAATAACATCGTTTGAACTCGTGGTGGCTTCGCTTTTCTTATCCAACTCTGCCATCGCCTCTTGTATGGCGTTTTCGAGGAGCGTGTTCAGTTTTCTACTCCTGTGAAATAGTTGGGAGGACATATTAGCTGTTTATCTCTACAATGTTATTACTATTATTTTATCCGCGAGCAGAAGATTTGCCGTAAGCTACATGACGCTGTAAGCAAACCATTTGCGCGCGGCTTATTTTCTAGTTATTTTATTCTAACAATGGAATCACAGCATACTTAAAGGGGGTGCAATTTCGCAAAAATATTTTATTATTATACTCATTTGTTGTCTTTGATTGAAAATCTTAATCTTTGGGTTGGGTTAATCTCACAATAATAATATCTCTTACTTTAATTAACGTCAAAATATTGCTCTTTTTTATCGAGTAATACAAGTCTAGCCGAGGCGAAAAAACTAGAGACGAAGCTTTTATTTAATTAATGCCGGAATCGGGTACGGATGAGTGTGGTGGTATAATTATAGGCCTAGTTGTTAAAAAAGTTAAACATATTCTATAAATAAAATTTAAAAAAAAAAACGAGTACTATACAACATTATTTAGAGTTCACAAGATATTTCTAACACTTGTAATTTTCATGTAAGTTAGTGCAACTAATAGGAGTAGTTCGTTCATCATTTTATACTTGAACAATAGGATCACGGTTATGATACATCCGTTAAATAATGGAGAAAACCAAGTAATCTACATCAATGCACAAAGTAATATTACAAGTTATGCAAGTCTCTTAAGTATGCAATATGTTGACTCTGCTCTGCTCACGAAGCAGCTGTGATTTCTTAGCAATTATATTTTTTGATTTGGTTGCACGTTAATAACGTTATAACGTTAAAATTAAACACGTTCGTGTTTAATTAAACAATCATTCTACATTACAAACTTACTAGATTTTGAGTAATTCACTGCTGCTTTCAAGTGCTTCAGAATTTTAGGCAAAAATTAGAAATTTCAATAAATTTTTAAAACGTATGTGTTGATATAGTAATGCTTACATTATATAAGTTATTTCTTACGAACAAAAATATGAAATTAGGAATGTTTGTAGCATCAGAACGGTTTTGGTCATGGGTGAGAACAGACGAATAAGTACGAAAATAATACTGAGATATAATCGCTACATGGAGCGTGACTACATTCAAGTGAATAAATGTAGTCTTCCCTTACATGTCCCTTACATGAAGCGAAGCTGTATAAATGTAACCAAAATCGTCCAGCGAGACGCAAATAGAGCTCAATAAGTAGGTACAGTCGGATGTGGGTAAAGTGAGTAGACCGATGTCGGTGAGTGGACTCACTTCCTGTGCTTGGTGCGCGCGGCGTGGTGAGCCTCGAGGCCCTCGCTGAGCGTGAGCAGTCGCTCGTGATGCAGCACCGAGGGCGGTCGCTCGCCGCCGAACCAGCGTACCCGCCAGCCGCCCCCGCAACGGGCCTCCAGCTTGCCCGGCCACGACGCGTACCCCTTCACCGGACCCCACACCACGTCCCCCGTCGAGAATCTTCTCACGCCCCGCCCCGACTCCTCGCCCTCCGCTCCCCTCTCCTGTCCCTCTTGCGGCCCCGCCTCATCTACCGACCGACCACTCCTTTAGACCGCGACAGTCTTCTCCAAACACCCCGACACCTACTCCCGTCGACGACACGGCCCAATATGCACCCGCGGCACTTAACTTGGCAATTTTACGCATCCTACACTCACGTGCAACAAAACAGGGTCACGATTAGTTAAAACTAGCTGGTGCCCGCGACTTCGTCCGCGTTCTGGATGAAAGGTACCCTATGTCCTTTTTGGAGTCCCAGACAACGTGTATGCAAAATTTACAACGCCATCTAGGGAATTCTGTTTGAAGCAATGTAGTACTCTAATTCATCTAATCTCACTTCGAATAATGGAAAAAGTCTGTTAACAGATGGCACTACATGTTAGTTATAGTTTATAAAATTACGTGTTAATAAAATTAAAGCTGCTGCCCGCGACTTCGCCCGCGTAACTTAGTAAATTATGTACTTAAACCTTCCTCGAGAACCACTCTACCCATTAGTGAAAACCGCATTAAAATCCGTTGCGTAGTTTTAAAGATCTAAGCATACAAAGGGACATAGGGACAGAAAAAGCGACTTTGTTTTATACTATGTAGTGATTAAGAAATTTATTATAAAAATAATCTCGCCATTCTTGCAAATTTAGGTGCCGGTTTAAATATAAGTACTATAGTTCGTCGATTTTAAAATCGCACGCATTTAAGGACCCGTGCGACCAGTACTGTTCACACGGGTGTGGCTGGCATTTATTTTTGTTTTTATTCCATCAAGTATCTGATAAAATGTGCTCCATAATTTAAAAACTTGTCTTCATTTGTGTAGGTAAATAGTAAGTATATTAATATGATCCATTTGATTAACTTTCACGTAATAATGGATGGATTCAAAATTTTTCATTCATTTCAGAGTTAACTCTTGTCCGGCTAATGCGTATTGTATGCACGCTCTCCATTTGAATCAAACATCAAACGTCTATTGGGCTGTGTCGACGATGCCCTAACTCGTATTTTTTCGACTGACGTCTGTTATTTATTGAACTAGTGGTAAAAATAACAAAATTAGATTAAAACGAGTAACTTTTCCCACACCAAATGAAAAATCACACATGAAAGAAATGTGCTTTACTTACAATGATGAACGGATGAAATGATGATGGCTTTACAATGATGCGTTAGTAATGGAATCCCAATCTGTGAGCCAATTTAGTTACTTCAATGTGTACGGTGCAATGGAAAGCGACAGAAAGCCAGGGTGAGAACATTTCAACGCTGCACATCACTTTTATTCTGATTAGTTTCCAGTACACCCTTTTATATACAGCTGTATCTTGTATTAACCCAACCAAAAGAAAACCAATGACCAATAGTATCGCATTATGTAGAAGCTGAAATATATCACAATATACATCAAAATGTATTTCATGGAGAAAAAAACGGCTTTAACAAAACAACGTTCATTTTAAATATAATAATAATATATAATATCAATTTGGCGAACACGCTGGTACATAGAATAATCCAAAACCAATACAAGACACAACATTGTAGTAAATTTTGAATTTTGTTAGCTGTGACTAAAGCGTGAGATGGTTCTGGATAATTAGTACAAACATACTGCTCTCATCGATCATTTCGAATCAGTTATTTAGATATATGTAATAATATTTGAAAACATTTTATTTAAAAAAAACCCTTTTTACAGATTTGTGCAATAAGCGAGATGTGTATTTTCGTTTGACGCTAAAATTGGTGCTAATTATTGTATACATTTATTTGAGTAGTGTGACAAATGCAATAAAAGGGGCTTCTTTCGTGTCGTTAAAATAAAAGGTCACATTGTAAAACATTTAAATGTATAGGCAGTAATTTCAATTACATTCAAGCTGATCGATCAAGAATTCCCACATTTAGAATTGTATTGAAAAAGTTTAAAGTTTGCAGAGAATCAAGCGTAGCAGGAAGATAATTAAGACAAAGAAAAATGACACTCACCATTACCGGAACCTATATTACGTCTGTCGAATACTTTTTGCATCGAATCTGTGCTAGTTCCTGAAGGTGCGAAATGCCTCTGAGTTTTGTCCGGTGGGCCTATGCCCATAGGATCATATTCAGACTCCTTCGGAAGCCCGTGTACCATACCGTAGTTGGTCCTCATGATTTTATCGCTCCTATATGTGGATCCATCTCCGAAATCGTTCTTTCTCTTATACTGAGAACGGTCGTAGTAATTTTGCGTCATGGACATATTGTTCTGTTGGTTGTTTCTTGAATGAGATCCGCTCAAATTTTGACCATAATGCAACTCGCTCGACTCTATGGGGATTTGTGTGCGATTCTGGCGCAATAACGACATGTTTGGGATTACATCTGGAAGTTAGCAACATTACACTAAATGAGATGAATGAATTTTAGCTTTATGTAACATAAATCATAGTGAAGGCAAGAAAATAAAAATACACAAATGTCTCGCCCATATTACAATAGAGTGTAGCACACGTTGACGTAACAAATTACTTCTTTTTTTAAAGAAACACAAAACATAAATGGCATTAAAATATATCTGTAATTCTTAAAACAGGAGGAGGTTAAATTTAGGAAGTCCTAAATGCTTTCTAAAAAGTACAAGATTCTTAAAGAAAGAGACCTTATGGTCTCTTTAGTTTCATCCGAATCCATTGAGCTGTTTTTGCGTGAAAGAGTAACAAAAACATTCATCTTCATTAGTAGGATTGTTTATGGTCGAATGGGCGACCTGTAGTAATAATAGTAAGAAACTCACTGTGCGCGTCGGTGTCGCTGGCGTTGTGTGGGTGGTTGTTGGCAGCGTTGTTGACGTTGGCGTAAGGTCCGCGCGGCGCCGCCCACTCGGCCACGTCAGGTTCGCTGCTGGACACACATTGCACCATCGCCTGCAAACAATTCAACACTTAATAGTCACTTCAAGCTTTTTCAATTATCACCTATACACAAAATCGTAGGTATCAGAGTATTATAAGTTATTGAAATATTATATAATAATATGTAATTTAAGTATATTTGTATTGTTACCGTTTGAAAAATTAAATAAACCTACCTTTCTATATAAATAAAAATTAATCTCTAAATGTGTTGCTATGCGCAAATCTCGAAGACAGTTGGACCAATTCAACATTTTTAATAACTGTTAAAGTTCAACGCAAATGCTATGTTGCCGCTTCGTTGACGAAAATGTACGTGTATGAAGAGACGCTACGTGAACAGTAAGCCTAAATTAGCAAAATGAATTAATAGACAACTCACCGAGGAGTGAAGGTCGGCTGGTTCGGGCGACTTAGTAGTGGTGTCGGCGTAGTTCGCTTGAGTGGAGAGGCAACGAGCCGGGTATACGCGAGGACTGGCAGCCGCGTCCGCCCCCAGGGGACTGTGCGTCGTAGTATCCGGAGGACTGCTTCCGGACACCGCGTCGCTTGGCGACTTCCTTGTGGCCTGCTGGTTCACTAGCGTTTGAGTGGACACACTAGACTGGCGCACGTGCGAATCATGTTTATCTTCTTTCCCCTCCTCGTTGTCAGGCGGCAACTCAATAAATCTACCCTTCTGGTTCGTTGTCACTTGTTTAGTTAGAACGTTTGCGTCTAACAGCCGCGAGGGATTCACGTTGTGAGAGTTCGACACGAGAGTTGTCTGTTGTTGCACTATCGTTGTGTTCTGTTGGACAAACGTAGAATTACTTCGAGTGGTAGCCGACGCCATCGAAGCTTGCTTCGGCGACAACGGCACCATTAATGTTTGACCCATTTGATTTGTCTGCTGAATGTACTCCTGCGTTTGAACATTGCCCGAGCGCACTTGATGAGGACTCGTATTGAACGTGACGTTCGGTGGACTCAGGTTCGCGAGAAGCGGACTCAATTGTCCGTTAAAGTTGGGACTGTTCATCATGACCTGGTTGTTAGACGGCAAGAATTGCGCTCCGGGGCTGTGCTGTGACTGTATAATTTTCCCCTGTTGATTCTGTGCGCGGATAACAACGCCTCCGTTCGCACCGGTGGCGAACATGCCTGCATTTTGTACGGGCGTTAACACGTTCTGACCGTTAACAGTTTGCAACTGCAATTGCATTGGCATTCCGTTGGAGTTGTCTTGAATTATAGTCGCTCCGTCGGCTGTCATCATCATTCCACCCAAATTTGGCACTATAAACTGTTGGAAAGCGGGAAAATTTGACATAACGTTGCTCGCGTTATTTATTAAATTTACTGGTTGCAACAAGTTGATCTGTTGTGATGGCGAAGTGTTGGTGATTATCTGTTGAGATCCAAAATTGCTAGTGCTGTTCTGACCGTTCATCACAATGTGTGCGGGTGTTCCAGATTTTCCGGGAACTATGGTTAACGCTTGCAACATCGGTGCCGATGATATATTATTATTTGGAGAAAGTTGAAAGCCGCGCGGGGAGAACTGCGCGTTTGAATTTTGTTGCGGAGACGAATGATGAACAACAATATTGTTTGAATTTTGTTGGGGCGCTGTAATCTGTAAGACGTTAGTTATGTTCGTTGTCTGATTCTTCTTTTTCTTGTTTCTCTTTTTCAAGCTTTCCGGGGAGAGCATTGCGACACCCTGCACGAAATTTTGACCGCTTTTGACCTCCATTTGACGTGAACTCTCACCGGGAGAGTGTCCCGGGACCACGCTTCCTGTCATGATCTGTGGTAGAACTGTGTTCTGTTGAACGACTTGTCCGTCGACCGCCATTATAGGAGGTTGAATAACAAAAGGAGCCGGCAATGTGTTGACAACGACGGTCGATTGATTGACTATAGGCGATACTCCTCCGACAGCCGGAACGACATGAGTCATCGACGCTGTCACGTTCGTTACACTCGCAGATCCCTGACCGGGTGAGATTGCCGTACTGACTTTCGGAGGAGGCGGTGGCATAATAATTTGTCCAGTCGACGATATGAGAATTTGTCCAGAATTAGTCGCCTGAATCGTCCTCCTACTTGCCTCCCTAGTGTTCGAAGTCAACGTAGCCGACGATACATTTCCAGTTTCAGTTTTAGAAGGAAGACTACTCATCACGTGTTGTACCATTTCCAAGGGAGATTTCGATATCATATTCTGCGCTGTCGTGCCGGCGATATGCAAAGGATAGCTGGTTGGTAAATTGACGGAATTGATGAACGGATCTGGTTGATTGTTGGGAATTGCGTATGTCGTGGCTAAATTTACACTAGGCGGAGGCGGTGGTCGGATAAAGTTAGCCTGCGAAGCGTTTATGGATGTAGTTGCAGTTTTAGCTCTACCGGCCAACACAGAAGTAACTGTGTCTCGAGTGACAGAAAACCCACTGGCCATCGTAGTTATGAACGTTTGAACGTAACAAGCTTGTATCAGCGAATGAGCGGGACCTCCGCCCAAATGTGGCGGCGGACAGTATCCGGGCATTGTATTCTCCATTCTTTTACTGGGATCTGTTACGAACATCTCTTGTGCATCACGCAAGTTAGGTTTGACGCCGACCATTGATATATTATCCACTTCCATGAGGTTTTTATTGACATTATGATTTGATATAAAATGTAACATTTGACTTCCAGTTATCGTTTGAGTCGTGGGTGGTCCCGGTGAACTGTAGTGATAAGATTGATTGCTGCCTGGTGTCGAGGGATTACTATTGAAGTGATCCCTGCATGAACCCGGATTAGAATAGGCCGGACTCGGCATAGGAAACGAACAACTTTGTTGCATTTGGGAATTATTATTTCCACCACTGTGCGGAGTGTCAGTGCTGCGAGAACTGTTCGATGGAGTTGGCGAAAGTTCGGGAGGTTGCAACGTTTCAATCGGTGACACATTACTCGTACTGACCGTTCCCGCTTGTATAGGACTACAATGCTCATTTAACATTGTATTACGATCCAAAAATGTCGACGACGTTACAGGATTATCGTCAAAGCCGTGTTTAAGACTAGACACAGAACGGTTTCCCTCTGTTTCCATTTTAAACATATTATGTTTCATATATTTCATTCGCATATTGTTATCAAACTCTGTATTGTTACTTCTCGTTGAATTGCAACCTTTATAACATTGTGACATTGAGTTATCTGGGCCTTTGTCGAGAAGAATGCTGCTATCCGGAGTAGTATTCGGCGAAGGTGATGGATTTGGCACCATATTGTTTCTGTACATGTTGGGCGTGTCACAAGACTTATTGTTGGATCGGAGTTTTTCCATGTTAATTTGTTGTCCATAAGCATTGGCACTATTGTTAGAACTGTCGTAATGTTTACCTTCGTATGAGGAATTTATTCCGACTTGTCTAGAAATTGTATTATTCAACAAAACCGTCTGTTGGGCTAGAAAACCGCTCGGATCTTCCATGAATGATGGCCCGCTATTATTTGACACGTTATCGCAAACTTTACCCTTGGACTCGTGAACTGTCCGCATACTATTGGCGCTTAACGCCATCATTTTATTTTCAGTTGGACTAGATTTCTTTTTAGTTCCTTTGTTATTATTAATTTTAACTTTTTTCTTATTAATGTCCGCACCTGACCATTGCTGGCTCATCATGCCGTAATGTTGAGGTAATGGTGGTACTCTAGAACACATAGCTTGGTTCATTAAGTTTTCGTTGTTATGAAACGAGCCACTAGAACTGGACGACTCTTCTGATAAGTTCATATTTAATTCTTCGTAATCTATATTCTCCGGCTTCTGAGGTTTGGGACTCGGGCACGTCAAAGAGTCGTTTCTTTTGACCTGCCAAGGAGGTGTTTTTGCAGGATTCGTTTTCACCACAGCTCCATTTTGAATGACGAGCTGGCCTTGTGGAACATACTGACTTTGGCTTTGAGATTTGGGTGCATTCGGGTTTTCAACTAACTGATTCCGGAATCCCTTCATTGCCATTTCAATCTGTTTTTGATTCTGCTGTATAAATATTTGTTGTTGTTCGTTAATTTTCTGCATAACTTCCTGAGTCAGTGGTTGATTTAGACCGCAAAATATTTGAGATTCCTCCTCTTTAGACGATTGTTTTGTATGGTGAATATTCTGTTGCAGCGATACTTCTTTCTTTTCATCCTTCTGTTCTTGCTCCATTATGTTATGAGGCGTTATATTCATAATATTTTTATAAGCATTTTGTTTATTGTATCCGGTATTAACACCTATTATTTGTCCGTTTGTGCCAAGCACTGGCATTCCTACATTTAAAGGACCGTTGACTGTGTTTCCAGCATTTTGATTGTTACCCTTCTGCACACTCTCTATATTCTCTTGCTGCTGAGTTATCCATCCACTGTTAACAGTCAAATAATGTGATGTTCTTTGCATATGTGTTTCGTGTTTTATTTCATTATCTTGAGAAAGTAGGTTTTGTTGGCCATTTACGTAAACAGACTGTGGTTGGCTATTGATACGTTGAGACGTCGTTCCCGGCGAGACAGTTCTATTCAGGTCACCATCTTGAGACTGAAATATACAATAATTACTGTTAATATACTTATTACATTCACATTGCGTATTGCATTTCTCAGTAATACATTTGGCAGTCCTTATATCATGTGTACTATTGTTTTTCGGTGAGTGAGTAAGGGATGCCAGAACTTATTTCCCTATCCCTCATCCTTAATCCTGCTATAACCTGTGGCGTTACTTGTGTTATAGGCGACGGAAGCCACCTGCCATCAAATGGACCTTAAGCCTGTCTGCGATTTAACAAAAAAAATATCTGAAATCTAAAAAAAATCAAACTATTTTTTTATATTCATTTGTGTTCATTTGTATGACAAAATGCTAACTTAAATATTAATCACTATTATATTGTAAGAGTATTTTTCGTTTAAAAACCACTCACTTTATTTATTTATTTTTGTAATATTTGTAAATGATATTAATCAATATGTCGGCCAGATAGAACTGGCTAAAAAATATGATACAATATTATTACGTCCTTTATTATAATTTAAGTCATCAAAGATTTAATATCCCTATCATAATAGGAAGAACTTTTCCTTCACAAGTTTAAGTCCAAGCCAAAGTTTTTAAAACAAAACCTGGGCTAGGCTTATGCTAGTGATATATGATTGCCACATATCATCGAATATCCCATAGGGCAATAATTTCATTGGACTAAAAGAATCTGTTATCATTCATTAGATTTAGATACATAAGTGAAACATTGAAATGAAAGAAAACCGTTTGGTTTTCCACATAAATAACAAAAATAAGGTAGAGCACCAGCATTCAGCGGCACTGCCAACGTTTCAGCTCTTATCACGGCGATGAATACGTAATAATATCAAGTACATACTTTGAACTCGTTGAGAGGTCGTTCCCTCTGCACCATAAGTTGCGACACACTCATATTTGGCGGGAAACCGGCTCTTTTCTTGGTTTTCTTCTTTAACATCGCCACCTCCGTGCCCGCTACTGGAATTAACGTATTGTACAATTACATTCTAAATTGATTTATCTATCTATATAAATAAAAATGAATCGCCAAATGTGTTGCTAAGCGCAAAACTTGAGAACGGCGGAACCAAATCGCTATTTATTTTTAAATTATTTTATTAAAGATTAGGATGGTTTTTATGAAGAAAAAATTTGTAAAAATTGAAACCGCGGTTTCCAAAAATGAGCCGTGTGTGAACATGAAATAGTTTTTTTATTTTTTAATATTTTTGTCTGTGTGTTTATTGCACGCTAATCTTAGAAACGGTTTACCATATTTGAATGCACTGATGTATTGTAGTAAGCTTTAGTGTTTGTTTCGTTCCAATAGGTTTACAAACAAAAAAAGTTAAGTTAAATATTCAATAAGATTGAGAAAAAACACACGAAATTAATTTCATTGAACGAAATTCGATACGTTTTTCATTATGGTCACAAAATTTAATTGGAAATTAAACTTTCACAAAAGTATCAGTATGAGTAGAAGGTACATTCAGTACGAGTCACGGGCGGGGGTGGACCGACCGCGTGACTTTGCCTCGCTCTCTAGACGACCTAATAATTTAAAAGATACTGCCACCTTCTTCAATGGCAATATTTGTTGACCCTTCAAAAAGGTCTTAATATACCTTTTATGCTTGCAAAATATGAAAGGAATTGTTTCTAAGCACCCAATTCATTTTAGTGAAGAACTACATTTACTATGTTAAATACTAACTGGTGCTCGCAAGTTCGTTCGTCTTTTGAAAATCCTACAGGAACCTAATGTTTTTCCAGGATAAAAAGTAACATATAGTTTAATCCAGGTAACCATCAACAAAATTGCATTCGGGAACAAATTGTTTTTTTTCTTTTTTAAAAATATTTAATGTACAGGAGACGGCTCGTTTACGATTATATTAATGTAAAGATCATGTTTCAATTAATCCCATAAAACATAAGGATAATGTATAGCAAATTAATTTATTCCACGGTTTGCGTGGCTGGCTACTCCGGTGTAAGCGATAACAAAATCTATTAAAACATTTCCCCTCATCCAGATCAATTTCCGAAGGAAACTGCGAACGAACGATCCAGATTGTGGGTGGGAAATCGAAAATAAGTGATTCCACAACAAAACGGAACACGATAGAGCAATGATCATCGACCCATTTCAATACGTTTAACTTCATTAACTTCGAGTAAACAAAACGAAAATACTCAAATTTAACATTACATACATTCGTTAGACATTGGTTTGGTTTATTGATTATAAAATTGGAACAACGTTAGACGAAAAAAAAAAAACAAATTAACATATTATGCTCTACAACAGGCACTAAAACTTAAGTAATGGGCAAGTCACATTTTTAGAAACGGAGATAAAAAAATGAACCACATCGGCAACGAGATGGAAAGGAACAGAAGGGAGGAGTTAGAGTGTTAGACGTCAAACGGAAAGTTGAAAGGAAAGACTGACATTATTAAAATAGCAAAGAAAGATTGGTTAAATCTTGCTCGTGATTAGAAAATATGGCTTTTACCTAACAAATCCACAAGCTCACAACTAGCTAAAATTAAGTAATAGATCTTATTTGTTATTTTTGTTAATTTTATTGTGGTTTGTAATAAAAATAATTAAATAATTAAATTACCATTATAATAAATTAAGAATAAGCTAACAAAAAAAACAATTTACAATCATTTATATTAAAATAAAAAAAACAATATTTTTATTAATTTACAAATATGAAAATCCATTACTTTCATAAAAATGTAAGTACAGTTGGAACAGACAGACAGGTATCTAGCAGGCAAGACAAAGCTTATCTCGGCATTCATTTACTTTATTGTTACATTGAGCTTGTCTGCAGTGGACTTGTAATTCGATAGCACTTTATAATTAGTTAGCGAGCCGAGTATAATACCGTTATCTATTTGCACATTATCTCGCAGATTTGCAATTAAAATACAGGCTGTGGGCCGAGGCGGGCGAAACTCGGGCGGGGTGGCCTCGGGGCGCCATCGGGGTGCACGGTGCCACTGCGCGGTGGGGGCACGGGTGGCACCCCGCGCCCCGCGCCACTCGTCAGATCAATAGTCGGCGGGGTGCGCGGCCAAGCCGCCGCCCGACGGCCGCTCCGCCTGCACCACCGTCGATTGTTTCAAATTACGCCCGCCCTTTGTTCACCGCCACCGATCGAGTCGCCAACGTTTTTGTTTGCCCTAAACGTCCGACTTCCTTTACGGTAATTACGCAATTCTGCGGCTCGCCCTGCACACTTTCCCACCGCTACTTCGCTAGTCGCTTAATCTCGTTCACTCTCATTATCTCCTTAATGGACTTCTTGAGAAGCGATATTTTTATTATGTCACGACTCCTCGCTATTAAGAACCCCTGTGCACAATTAGACTTGTTTACAAATGCAGATTAATTAATAGGCCATGTAAATACTGGAAAACAACATTAAAACAAGTAAACAGCTCGCGAAGCGGGGATTTAATGAGTGGCATCTAAATAGGGACTGCGGGACTCTCGCTACGATATAATTTTCTATACGTGGAAGAGGGTTGGCGAAGTAGAGATTCCGTGAAGCTTTCTTTTACTACAATTTAATTAGCACTCGTTAGTTTCTTTGCATTGAACGGGTTTACTTAATGAGGTTTCGTTCGTGTATTTCTGGAAAAGTATAGAGGTCGTGCGATCGTGGAAATAGTAAAAATTACAGTTGTTTTGTGTACGGGCGATGGAGATAAGTTTGCTTGTGTAAGTAATGCTTGCGCGGGGGTGCGTGGGGTGCGAGCAGGTTGTTACTCCCCGGACGGACGGCTGACGAAGTGCAGTTACCCGCTATTCATGCCATACTAAATGCACCCCCGCACTCGTACCGCCCGCCACTCCTCTCGCTGCCACTTAACAACAAAGAGACCGCTCTACCCTCTTTGTTACAAGAAACAACTTCGTCCTCGGAGCAACCACTTTTCAGTGTTGCTTCCCTTGGTAACGGATAGTGGCAACTTAACTCGTATTTATATTTTTCTTCTAATCTCATACTTGACAGTGTAGGTACTGTTGCTGTAATTCATATAAAGCTTAATTGAAGTTGTTTTATTTTAGATCAATATGATTATCCAAGTTAGCTCGTTTCTTCAATTAAGAAAACTTAGATAAATTTACCCAATTTCGAAATAAGGAATCTCGTCCAAGGGGTGACGAGACTCAGTGGGATCTAATACTGTATTGCAAACAATATAATCATATGTATTTTATTCCTTTCAGTAATGTGTCTCCAATAAATCTAAAGCAATGACAAGAAAAAAAGGTTCCCGAATAAGAATAGAATTGTTAAGGTGAACGAAATCGCGTTTGTGATACGTAAACCGTGGAAGGCATGTCGGCCTCCGATTTCCTGACTAATGCTGTTCGGTTCACACTCATGTAATTGGATGAAGGAGGCCAATGCGGAGATTGGAGCCGGAACGACCGCCCGCCGCCCGCTAATCGGTTCATAATGCCCCTGTTCAACATCCAACTACACTTACTTGCACAACACTACGAGACAATTTATAAATTAAAATGTTTGTATGGACAAGTACTCAACCGTGAGTTTTGTTTCAAGTAGCTATAAGAATAGAATGATTAGCAAATAAAGTTTTAGCCTCACAGTTTATTTTCGGAGCGCCTTAGAGAAAAGCTATTTTTTTTTTCTTTGAAGAGAATGTTCAAAAATAACAACCTCCGATAACGTCACTAACTGTCGCGTTAATCACTGCGTTTTTAGCATTAATGCCGGTTAAGCAACAACTCTTAAAGTGTACCCTCTGAGTATTGTGTTGACAATAAAATTCTCTTCCCATTTTCCCCAGTTCTCTCCCCGTTTCTTATGACATGAATAATAATTTGTTTATTGTTATCTCGTTTCTTCGTGTTTACCCGTCAAATTGAAGATTGAATTTCACAAAGTAATTTATTTGTTCTGACGGCACTCTTAGCAATAATTGCTTGACGAATTGGATATACTTAGAAGTTAATGAGTTACTTAGAATAAATGTTGCGAATATAACGAGATGTTCAGATAATAAAATTATACTAATTGGCAATTAATAAACAATCTCTTTAGACATTATCCTCAAATGTTGAAATCATTATTTCTTATTTTTTTTATAGGTACTTACTTATCTCAACTTTACTGGCTGGTATACCAGGTTTTACCTTATTTTTTACTATATATTTACTTACCTAAACACTGACTACAATAATAGGAATATGACGCGTTAATTAATACGGTTAAAATATTGAAATTGTGTAGGTATGAATAAGTATGAAACTACGCTCCGGTGCAATGAAATCGCACATGTAAACATTTTTTGAAAAATATGGTGTTATTTTTTTTATTTAAAAAAATACACATATTTTTTACAATGGGATGAAAGGTTATTTCAATACCCATTCAATGATACCATATAAGCGGTGATAAGTTTACCTTACTGCCGAAAAGGAAAGCAACAACAACAAATCCCAAAATTGTTTACTTAGCGCCTGGCAGTTTACGATAGCACGACGACGATAGATTCACGACAAATAATTGAATGGGTTAGAATTTCTATGGGTACATGTTTACCGCTCGCAGTTCTACCACTCAGGTACCTATTAATGATCTAGAGTTGTGCTTTTACCTCTTCTGTGCCTAGGGCACGACCACCGAATTATGCGCGAATTTAGACTTAATTGTGATTGTGATATTGGTACCTTTTTTCTGGTCCATGTGAGGGGGTGGTGGAGTCGCGGGCGATTGCGCCCGCGCTTGCAGTGTCGCTAGTAATTTTCTCTTATGATTACAAAGCTTCGTCAATTCGACGCCAGACGCCGCTTGATACGGTTTGCTGATAACCTGAAAGTTAAAAATAACCAGTAAATTCATTATTTTAACAAATAAAACCTTCGTTTCCAGAGTTCCACCAAAAGTTACCTCATCAAGGACTGTCATCAGGTTTATGCTTGTGTTAGGTATTACTTAGGTATTACACAGAAACCAAACAGCACACTAGACATACTGTAATTTCACTGTTGTTCTTTTTTAAGGGGATGGTTACTGTCCAAGATCTCTACGAAACGCAATGTGCCCTGCTAATATTTAAACAAAAACCATAACCAGCATTGAGTAATCTTCCGAGGTTCAAAGGTCAATTCTCAGGTGAATAATAAGAATGTCAAGACAGTAAAACAGACCAGTGCTAACAAATCCACATTTACTTAACAAAAAAAATTAATCTACTCTCCATGTTTCTTTTTATACAAAGTGAATTATAAAATTGCAAGTAGGTACATTATTATTGGCGGCCCCAACATTAGGGGCCCAAATGTAACAGTAAGTACCCGTTGACCTCCTATAGAGGGTTCAAGTGGAATGTTACGTTCATTAGTAGACTGCCATAAAATACACCATACTAATAGTACATATTTTTTTAAGTAGGTAACGCGTACGTACATATTTGATATTTATTTAGTTAACCATATAAACTTTTTCAAGTATTTATAGATCGTTAAACACATTAAAAAAAATTAAATACCTAATAAAAATTGCAATAGTGAGATTGTGAACAAAAATATTTTATTTGTAAGCATATTTGTCAGTGAGATAAGTTTTCTCAGTCCGTGTAAAATTGTCTAACTGATGGTGAAAACCACAGACATGCGGAAACTGACTTAAAATTATTATTATTATATATGTAAAGATATATAACACTAAAGAGGGTGTACGAGTCGCAAATTATTTCTACATTGCAATGGTCGATTCAATAGAGTTACGCTAAATCTGCGAT
Organism: Synanthedon tipuliformis; assembly: GCA_947623395.1. Taxonomy (NCBI): domain Eukaryota; kingdom Metazoa; phylum Arthropoda; class Insecta; order Lepidoptera; family Sesiidae; genus Synanthedon; species Synanthedon tipuliformis. The sequence continues at coordinate 3,469,278 of OX392415.1, read as the reverse complement.
CGTGCCTGTTCGCAATGGACTATACATTACATGCGAACTCCCACTGTGCACTGTTGCACACGCAAATTGCTCCCGGCTTGCCCGCTGACACCGGCGCATGCACTTTGTAGGGATTTAAACAAAACAGGAAAATTATAGATGCGAAATTCTTAACTAACTAGTGTGGCTAACAGAGTTAACACGACCGCGCTAAGTAGCAAAAAGGCGAATGAAGTTTGCGTTTATTTGACCTAGTGCTTCAGTATGAAGTTTTAAACTGGTTTGTGATGCAAATAAGTAAATAAAATAGCTGTAACTATATACGAGTATCCACTTTTTATTTCATTTACGTAAATAGAAGTTCCCAGAGAGAAAAAAATCAAAAAATAAAAATCTAAAGCCCATCAAAAGTATCAGGCGTATTTTTATTTTTCAACACAGTTGCCGGCACCAAGATAATACCTACTTTTATTTATAAACAATGCAAAATGTATAACATATAATATTAGGTGTATCTTTAAGGGTGAAAAACGTCGTTGAAATTGTTTAAATTGTGCTATTATGCCGAGTGCTACGGCTCTATGAATTACTTTAGCCGAGCATTTTGGAGTATAGCCAAAACAATACAAGACTACGTGTCCAGGTATAACTAGGTACAATACCTTTAAATACCTTAAAACAACAATATATTGAATATATTTTATTATCTCTTTTATTAAAATATGCGAAATATGTAGTTCAAAATTTAAAAAATAAATCAAATGCCTAAATTAATTTAAGAACCATTAATTTTAACATAATTATATATTACGTATCAATTTAGTAACTTAAGTCACTTAATACAAGGTAAAATATACGTTGAGTGAACACAAGACAAGAGGACAGCGTTCGCCCTTGTACCACTTGGCGTACAATCACATTTTGTATAGTTAAAAAAATTATGTATAATTTTTTTTGTGAATACCTTCAAACTAATCAAATTACAAAGTAATTTAATATAATTTATCGTACAAAGTACAAAATTTAAAAACGTAGAACAGCAACAACAACCCAGTAAGTAAATATTTTTGTTATTGCGGCGAGACGAGACATATAAATAGCAAATCCACTTAGTAGGATGTCTGACTGAGCCGAGCTGATAGATAAGCCTAGGTAATACAATATGACGGTCATTTCAATATGAAACCAATCCACGTGATGGACGCGACTACCTTGTGCGACAGACAGTCCCCGGCCCGAACATGTCACACTAACTAATGATTGTGCTCTAATTAATAGATGTACATTTGCTGTTGAATTATGCATTAATATGAATATTGATTTCAATCAACCAGAAGATACATTGACGCGTTCATTTAAATAATGTAATAAATATAAAAGGAGATTGTTTATGTTTCAGCTCATTAGTGCAGAGCGGAGACTAGGCAAGGAAAGGAACTTGACGTGGATATGCGTTCTACAGAAAAAAGGAACTGTACCTATTTTTATCTTATTCTTCCTTTTGAATCAGACTGGCGTTCGCGATACATAGTTCTTGTAAGAGTTAATAAAAAACAAGGACTTTATCCATCTCTCTATCGATCCTTAGGCCCTCTGCGCATTATAAGATTTTTTGTGTCTTATGAGAAATGTCTTGAGAAATTTTGTCGCATTGGTTGTTATTCATAATATCTTCTTATGTCAGATCAGACAAACGCATACTAGCAATTGTAGTAAAAGTGTTGTGTCCACGCTTTCATTTAACTTAGTTAAAAGTGAATATTGAACATTCAGTAGCTTTAGAAGAAAAAAGACCTGTGATTTGGGACAAAGCTTGTGAGGAATATTAATTTAGGAATTTGAAGACAGCCACCTGGGATGAAATATATTTCATATGAATAGATAATTTTATTATTAATAGAATAAAATAAATTATAAAAATAATAACAGAAAATTTCGTCCGTAAATTATGGTTACAGACTGAGGGTAAGATATCATGCATGAATGTGTGTGATAAGCCAGACAAGACATTTTTCTTGTCTAGTGTTCGTGTCTTATAATGTGCAAGAGGCCTTAAGTGTGGTCACTACATAGTGTGTTATTCAATCCGTCTGTACCAACCATACACAAACAGTCAGTACAAAGCTGTCGTTTTATTTGCATGTGGCAACTCAACGTCGCCTGGTAATTTGTCGCCGTATCGTCGGTAGCTCGCCACTAATTAATGGGGACATTTACGGCTGCCAAACCTGCCTGTATCTGTACAAGTCCCCCCCACCGCTCACCCCATATTGCAACAACAGCACTTCCTCCACACTATATAACTAGTTAGTATGTGTGCATACTCTTTAAAGCTGGTGTCGGCGTCCATCCGTAGTGTCGTACCTCATTGCTAAATTACATTCGGCCGCTTTGGGCTATTGTATCAGCAATTTAAACGCAACACAAGCACAAACGTTTCAAAGGTAATTCAACTGCTACATTGTTGTACCCAGATGGTGTGTGCGTGCACATTTTACGTACAATCACCACTCGGTTGACAGATCAGCGACCGTATTAAGGGGAGGCATAGCTCGTGTCCGCCTCCTCGGCGTAATTTGGGTCAAAGCTCTCGTGAAAAGAGGAATAAACGTCCGCAAAGGCCGCGTAATGAACGAGGGTAGACGAATGAGATTACTGCGGAGGTCACTCGACTCAACTGAATAAACATATCGGTAACAAGCAATAAACATTATGAGAGATAAATATTCATGCGAATGAAACTGACCGTTTACTGACAAAAAGTTACATATCATTATCATATCTACATTCATTACTTACATACAATAAAATGTAAGTACCACTAACTTGTAACGAACTAAATTTATATTCAGCTTAGTACTTACTCTTACAAAGCAGATATTGTTATCTATAAATTTTATCGAACAGTGTAATTATGCGAGTAATTAATTATATTTGCAGATAAAAAGATTTCTTTAAGGCATAAGCAACATTGTAGTGATCACATTAATAATCTTAAGAAATATACGTTACACTGTATTTAAACATTCAGGCAACGTAATGTATTAATAAACCATCACAACTTTTCTTCAACTTGGTCGCTACAGACGTCATCTGATAATGAAAACAGATGGCGCTAAAGTATCTTCTATGTTTGATCTTCGATCTGGTCTTATTGAAGGGGAGATAATGGGATTTCGACTGCGGGTCATTAGATACATATCGACCTAGTGAGTTCGTTTACTAATAGATTAGACTAGACTAATTCTTAGCATAACACTTCCTTAGCACTAGACTGGGTCGCAGCTAGTATCGCTGGACGATTACTGGCACCATCTGGCACTCATAATGTTACTAGTATCGTTTAACCAGCAACACATTGAATGACTGGTACAGTATAGTCATATTGTTCGGGCCTGGTTATATGTTTATCGACCTGTACTGACCCTTAAACACAAATTCAATACGATCAAACCAATGTGTAACCCCGATCAATTAGATATAGCATATAGTTATAGAAACCATTAAGACGAAGGTTAACTTTAAAAAATTCTTCTCCGTAGTTGACCTTGTCAGAAAACGAACCTGGTACCTACCCCCGAATTAGAGAGCCAAGAGAGTAAACACTCGATCTATACTCGAGTCGTAATAAGTTCAGCCTTTAAAAGCTAATCGTATAATCCCTTAACAAGTACAGATACAAATTGGATTGTTTACCCCAACAAGAAGTAGGTATAATAGGTATTGACAACAGTATCATTGGTTGGGGTGAGGGTTGTTTTGTTCCATTATGTCAAATATCGACGACCTTGACCCCATTAACGAAACGAAGGGTACTTGCGACACAAAAGAATGGTAGATCTTTAATGCTTTAAAAACACATCTTATGGGAACTAACCAAAGTAATAAGTTTTTTAAGTTAAAAGCGGCAAATTTGCGGAAAGCGTATGTTTCTATATATTTTAATTATTAGGTACCTATATGCTTAGGCTTAGAAATAAAGCAGTTTGTCCTGCGTAAAAAACTTCCGAGATTCTAGTTTTACATTGTTCAGAAATCTTTGAAAATACAACAGCAAATTTCAATTTATTGTTGACAAGTTCATTCATTACAATCTTCTAGCTGACGGAGTCTCTGACTGAACACTGTCATTGTCCATAGCTCCATTTCCACAACGGAAGACGATCTCGAGTAGGTATTACAATAGTTAATAAACAAAACTATGTAGATCGTAGACAAAGCCGACAGGCGGCTGCAAGCTACGTATCACACCATCGGGGCGCAGCGAAGCGTATCGTACAACTGTCGGCGAATACATTTTATTGTGCCATATGCATGCGTATTACTGACAGATAACACATCATTATGTGGGAACTACGTTTGTTGTTTAAGTTTCATTAAAAAAAATTACCTACCTACACAATGATTGCACAAAATTATATAATATTTCAATACTTACAGAATTCCACCAAGACAATAGCCTATAATAATATTAGAAGAACTTAACATTAATGTGTTTGATAGCTCTTAGCGTTTTATATTAGTTAAGTATTTTATAGAGTTTAGAAAACATGAAAGCGCTTATGAGAAAATATAAAAATTAATATGAAAAAAAATTGTTTTATTTTCAATCTGTTGACCGCAGTTTTAAATTTCAGAAATAAAATGTTTTAAGTGTTAATTTACGTAGATATTAGTGTGATATGTTTGATCTCAATCCTAAGGATTTAAATACCTACTTTACGGTTTAATGAGTTGAACAGAATAATTAAATGCATAAAAAAGTTATTAATTGAGCCATAAGAGTGCATTAGAATCGTTATAAATATATACTTAGTGTAGTAAAATAATGTTTGAAACGAGATTGGGTATCGGAATGTTAGTCAGTAGGGACCTGCGTCTGAGCGCCGCACTTTCTCCTCGCGTTGTGGGAAAGTTGTCAGCATTTAGAAACCAAGTTAACGTTTAATTTAAGTTATCATTTACAATAATATTACACCGACCATAAAGTAAAACGATGAAATTATTATATAAAAGCTAATTAATTATTATATTCTACAATTCATCAATATCAATACTACATATTATATAGAGAGCCCGTTGTGATTAGGGTGCTTGGGTTAACGTTCAGGGTTCGATTCCTGGCTGGGTCAACTATGGAAATGTACTTTTCAAAGTTGGCTCTGGTCTGGATATAGTCTGGTCTGGTCTGGTCTAGATTTTATTTGCTAATCACTAACTTCAACTTAGCCAATTTTATAGAACTTATTTAAAAATAAATAATCGCAACTAATACCTATTACAAAAAGTCGTCTGTCATATAGGTATTAAAATTAGAAATAGAAGTTTGTAAAATGTTTAGAAGTTTATTTCTAAATCAAGCGTTATAAACATTATATTATGCATTTAGGTGAAAATTAAAATATTGAAAATGTATTAAAAAATTATAAATAACTTTAAATTTTTAAACTCTATGTTGATCCAATCTAAATTAAATTCAACAAAGCAACAAAAACAGAATTACTCTTTTTTATTTGATACAGATAAACCCGTGCTACAGTTAAACTATATTGATTTTGATCTGCCATGAGCCGTGACTGTTAATAATAAAACAATGATAGTCAGTCATCGTAACTTTCAATCAAGCCACAATGTGTGCGAGGATCACGACCTCGATCGATCGTTTAAATGTCACTTGAAATGGCTGCCACGCGGAAACGCTGTTTCTTTGTTCTCCGTGTAAAGACAAGACAGTACAATGAGATTTCATTGCAAAGCCTAAATATTTTATACACCAATCCACATAGACTTTTGTACTGCCTAAATATAGAATTCCTTTCATTTGTTCATTGAATAAACCTAACAAAAAACTGTTTTTCTAAGTAACGTTTATAAATAAACGTGAATAAAATGTTGGAGGCCACGTTGTACCCAAATACCAAATAGAAATAATGTACGTATAACGTTAGCTTAGGGACGCCCACAGCCAAACTTGAATAAGCCAAACTGACGCCTACTTGAGTTTGAAAATCGAAATATATACCTACAAACCATCACATAAACGTGCAGAGATATTTAGAATAAAATAGGAAAATTATTTAAAAACGGCTAAAGGCGTTCATTCGATAGTATCACAATCAGCTGCTCCGAGTGAACGTTGTACCGCGCCAGGGGGTGAGCTCATGATCCATGACAAACTAACTGACACAAAACTATGCGCAGGTATCGTGGTTGCCAAAAACCACAAAGAAAAATCGCTCTTGACGGATTAGTTGACATTTAAGCTACATATTAAAACGTTTAAAGTATGCTTAAGACCCAGCAGGTTTAACTTTTGACATTTACAATTTTACGTTGAGTTAGGCCCTATAGTTTATATTATCGCGCGTGGCGTGGACAGTTCGTCGTATATTTATAACATAAATTCGAAGACTAGAACAAAACCATGAATAAATCTACACGCTGAATTAGACAAAAATAAACATTTAAATCACGAATACCATATAATATTGTATTTAAATAATGCACTAACTATACTAAAGCTTCTTATATAGTTTAAGCATAAACAAACATGATATAGTACAATCTAGTACAATACACTAAAATAAAATACTAAACTTGGTGCTCTTGAAAGAGTTTTAGTAATGACACTTAATTATTTTTACAGCGACCATAACATTTTAATGCTAAAATAAACGAGCGATATGGCTTGTTTTATTTTGTACTCAACAAAAAATTCAAGAATCATAAAAACGTGTACTTGTACATCTTTAATTGCGACGACCTTGATCGAATAAAAAAACATAATTTCAAACAAAAACATGAAGCAATTTAAACCAAAATGATTACAATATATTGCATTTTGACCTTTTGGTTAAGCAAAAATTGAGCACAATTTGTAGCGAAATCTAACATGGAGTAATGCAGTTGGAAGGAAAGAATCTCACAAAACGAGTGTTGTATTCGTAGCAATGAAGCTCTAAATGTATCCCCAATGCTCTAATCGGATTACTACGCTTCTCTGAATTCCGATAACGTTGGAAAATGGAAACGCGGATCAAGTAAGTATACATTTCAGATTTTGATTTCTCAAGAATTACATTGTACAATATTTACTGTTCGTGTATCATTGAAATCAATAAATTGTCTAGGTACCTATTAATAATAAAGGGATTCCTTGCTGTTACATAAACTATTTAAAAAGAACCAACGGTCGAGAAGCGAAAATATACAAATGGATCCATTGAGTGAGTTCTCCGACGAATGTGAAATCGAGATCTTGCAGAGTGCATCCATCTCAAGACGAATGCTCGGAACAAAGAGGAATCGATGCAAGCGGTGGTGTGAGGGGGGATGGGAGGCGAGTGCACCGACCTCCCCCCTATGAGCCACGGTGCAATTTGTACATTTCAAGTGCACACAAAGGCGAGGCGAGGAGGTCGCAGCAAGCTTTGACAGAATTAACTTGTCCGCTGCACGACTGCGAGAAAGGCTCACCTTTATTGAATCGCGTGGACAAACGAGACAGAATTTCAGATGTGTACAAATTCGTGCTCGGAGCGCGACACAACGCAGCCAGCTTACCCCCTCGTGTTGACACTCGCTAGACGAATTAAATCTGTATTGTCAAATGTCACTCCAAATTAGTGAACAACTTTGACGTCGTGTCGTGTAACATTTTGTGCTGAAAGGTCCCTTACATACCTACACACCTACGAGTATATACTTATTAAAAGAATACCTCTCTCAATAGTATATGCAACAAAACACATTACACAGACAGATCACTTGTAAATAAATAGAATATTATAAAGTGGAAGAAACTAGAGAACATAACGAGTTGCTTGTTAGGCAATGCCAGTGTGTTCTGAATATAATGATTGGTCGAGTCAATACAATGCCGTTCTTGTTATTGACGAATGGATCGCGGGCTCGGCAACACAAACTCAATCCAACTCTATAATATATTCACAACACATCTGTTCTTTTTGCAATATTTTGATTGTAGCGACAATAAATATTTGATCAGCAATGCGATAGTATTGATATTAAACCAACGTTACAAGAAACACACTATATTTAACCGGAGACGGGAACAACGCATGTTTTATCAATTGACGCACAAATCGCTGGAACTATATTTTATCGTCCGCAATATGTCAAGGTGACACTGACATGGTAATTGGTCCAATTAATGTCTCGCCTCGCCTGCTATAAGACGGCCCTTCACTTAATAATTTTGCAAAAATATTTAGCATTGAAATGAAAAAAAAAAACTGCAAGTAAATGTAGCAATAAAGCATTATTAGTTGGTACAGGTCCTGAAAGATTGATTGAAGTCCATTATGTCAGAAATAAAAAAAATTACTGGTTATTTTTTCAATACATAGTCAAAAGTTTTGATTTCAAATAAATTTTAAATTCAAGCATAAACTTAATTTATTCAGTGGTTTTATTGTCAGTAGATTCGATGTAAAAGGAAAGAAACAAAATATCAATAAGATATAGTTCCCAGATAAGACAAATGAATAACATACATATAATATAAAAACAATGGTACGTATATCTCAATGTATAATTTCGAAATAACAAAATATTAATCAGTCTGCAAAATTGCAAGCTTACTTTATTGGCGAATTTGTCTTTGTTTTCAATGCAAACTGGTCTCGCTCGAAACATTATTTATTTCAAACTGTAACCCCTTTTTGTTGGGAAGACGCCATAAACGTTCATAAATGGTTACAGATGACATATTTGCGCTTGGCGAGATCGTCAATGAGACGTAAAAAGTTTTAAATGCGGGCTTTTAACCTGCTACGCGGCAGAAAAAGTAGTCCCATCTCGAATACAAGGACGTACCAATAACTCTTTGATAAAATATTATTATTGTATGGGAACTGTGCTTTTTTATTTTTATAACTAAAGATATTTATGTAAGTACATAAAACAATTATTTCTTATTACCTTAGGGTCAAAGCTGAAAGCGGTTTCAGGTCTTAGAGGACACGGTAGCCCGCACTTGCAAGTACCGGCCGTTTGAAGATATTCCAGGAGCTGCGCTAACGTGCTTAACGCTGAACCGCTAGGACTGGAAAGAAAAATACATTTATTAATTTTCAAATGCGTTGGTATAAACGATTATTGTTTAGGGCTGCTTCAATTTCAATCGGCCACAGAGTTAAATAGAGATCTAGTGTGCCCATAGAGAATGAAGTGTTCAGTGACTACATCAAGGGTGAGATGCAGTGATTCGTGTAAACGATTGAAGGCATATTCACTGAAAAGCGAACGATGCAAAAGCGTCTAGTCAAGCGTGCTTGCCCAGAGTCCGGGGGCCTAACTAATCACGCGGCTAACTGACTTCGGCCCGGTCAATCGATATTTAATTTCTAGCTCTAATAACCTTGCTTCGTTACAACTCAATAGAGCAACGTTGGAGCGAGACTTTGTATTAATTTAGTAGCTCAATTAAACGATATCATCCTCAAACGCTTTAGAACCTCAGCTTTAGACCGAGACGAGAAGAGAGGAACTCTCGTCAAATGCATCAATTGAACGTGTTGTATCGTTTAAAGTATGATAGCATCCGCAGAACAAACTCTAATGGGCTATTAAGAACAATTTGCAAACAACACAATCCGTTTACGATGACAGCTAGCATACCTCGCTGGCATTATTACACCTCGACTCGCTTTACAAACGGCCTCTTTCAGAAACGCTCGCATGATAATTCACGGCGATTGTTCATGGTCTGGTACACTCGGTAAAGGTAAGCCGCGACCGCAAAAAGGATTTTTGTTTACCCGCTTTTTTATTCATACGCGGACTCTGCGGCTTTTACTGCTACACGAGGTGTTCGCGGTTGGGCAGCGAATACGCGGCGAAATTCGCTTTTTGCAATAACTTGCAATGTTTGGGGGAGCGTGTACACTGCCAGCTGCCGATAATAATTACTATACAAGCGAACCCTTTCGCACCTTGCACACGCAATATCCCTCTTGCTGCTGTATTGAATCAGCTAAGTACTGGTTATTTATTGCCATTAAACAATTACTTTAACTTGATATCGTTAGTCTGATCTTTATAGACATCGAAATACAAACAGTATTATCCATATTAAAATAGCATAACCGTTTAAAATTTTATTTATATTTATTGCTTTAGAATGGATTAACAATTGACTTGCTCGGTATTAACTTTTTTTACACCATTTTAACAACTATGCACAACATAAATTATATACTTAACCCGCTCAGAATATACAGTACTAAAACACCAGAATCTAAAACGCATATAAATACTACAGCATTTATTGCGTTGTTTGTTATAATAGTTGACGGTAGCCACCTACCATCAAATGGACCTTCACAAAAAAAACGTGAGGAAACCTGCGAGAGCTACAAAGGTTAATTGATTTGATATAGATTAATTTAACAACACACGATTAACATTCGTTATATTTATGACTGTCCAATGTGTCCAAAAAAGTAAACTGCACTAACTACACAGCTTTATACGCGTATAAAGCTTGTGAAAATTTAATATTGCCTCAAAATTATCAATCTAATTTGAGACTAAACTGCCCTTAGTATGACGTGTTGCCACAATAAAACGTAGCAGTCTTTGTAGTATGTACGTACACGCATCAATTTTGTATAGATTGGGAAAACAAGATGACAAGTCCTTCGTCACGAAACCTCGACCGTAGGCGGTTGAAGTTTCCTTTCACCGGGGTTAAAGTTTGCGGTGAATAATTTAAGTCACGAATAACGTTTTACTATACAATCGATTCCTATATTCACGGACTCGTTTAATTGTACGCTTCAAGTTAATTTATTGTAATAACGGAACGCATCTAATTAATTCCTCCCTCTATAATACCTTTCACCTTATACATTTAAGTCTAAGCCATCGAGATAAACTTCAATTTAATAACTCTTTGATGTATTTGAGTAATTACTTACAATCAAATACTTGTTTAATGATTGCTTCTCTAATAACCTTTCTGATTGCTTCCTCTACTGTACCTATATATTTATTTAACACTTACATATTATATTTATATAACTACATCAGTCAGCCAGCAAATAAAATATAATCAAATTTCTGGCAACGGCACGGTGATGTTGTCTCAAATAACTGGTGTAACATACATACATGACATATATACAATATATTAATTATAATAAAATCGTAAACGAGAAAGTTTTTCTCTTTTTTTTTTCAAAAAAAAATCTATTTGTACGTACTTTTGTTTTGTCTGTCTGTGCAAGCTAATCTCAGAAACGGCTTAATGGATTCGGATGAAAATTGGCACACATATAGTTTATATTACCTGGATTTCACACTTTTTATCATTGAATTTAAGACTCGAAAGCCTTTGCTACTGGACACATAAATATCCTTCAGCCAGTCACAAATAATACAAAACTTGTGACTGAATTATAAAAAACTAGTTTTATCCATAATGATGTGTCACAGTTAAAATACTTCTGCGAAACGAGACATGCCTGAGCTATTAAACAGGCACAACTTGCCTTTTCGTCGCCTTGAAATATATGTGACTAATCGATTTAACTAGTTAACTCATTTTTTATCCTCGGCGGATGTGATGTAATTGAAATGGATTACTCTCGTCGCAGATGTTCGCAAAATTCGATATTCGATTTAGTATTTAAAAATCGAATCATAATAAATTTAAAATAAAACACAATAAAAACATAACAATCCAGTAACTATAGTTACCTAGTGGTTACCTAATTGCCACCAAACTTCCTTTAATATTATATTGACTTTGTGTTCTAATTGCGTAGTGGTTGTGTCTACTGTTTTGTAATACGGTTAAATTTAAACAAACATTAACACGTGACTAGAAGAGTGAATCAAAATAGGTTAATGTGAAATCAGTGTTAATAGCTCATCTACATAGATTAGTTTAAAAAATTAACACAAGCCGTGCAGGTATTTAAATTTTACAATTTTTTAATGAAAGAATGAAATGAAGTCAAATATAAAAATTAAGTTAAATATATATTATTATATAGGTAATTAAACATTATTTTGCTAATGTCGAATGCATTATTTATATGAAATGCAATAATATATTATGCAATACATGGTGTAGTTAGGTAAAAAATAGAATTGTGCGTTTGTGAATTTTGGCACACAGATACTTAGTATTACCTGGATTAATATATGATACTTCTCTTTTTATCGTTAAAAAAATATTTGGTTCCTTGAAAATAAAAAAAAATTCAGGCGCCATCGAAGGGCTTAGAATAGATGTTTTAGTAGAAGGGCTTGGGAGTAACTAGACGAGTTTCATAACTGTGTCAAACAGTGGACGCTTAATATGGGCTGTTTTTGATATAATGAATAATTTTGTAAGCTTTAGATATTTACTACAGTGTAATTAATATTTGTACGTGACCATTGTAACATATATATAGAAATAAAATCATTCGTCATACAATTTGAATTAGTACTCTTTAATAATTATAGGTGTCATACGAAATAACAAACTAAAAGCATGTTTGATTGTGCGTAATAAATGTTAACTTAATGTAACTTGAGACTTTCATTAACTTTACCATACACACAATAAATGTGACAACAACATTATGAAGAATATGAGCTTCGATGCTCGCGGCCCGATAACAAGTTGAGTCACGGAAGGGTTTCCCTGAATGAGTCACTCACTGGAGGCCCACACTACTCCTACCTGTTGTTAACAAAACCACGTTCAACTAATAAGCGTGAGTGAGTATTTGTTTTCTTGGACTGTTATTATTTCAATTTATTCCTTTCAGGGCACCTAAAGCGTGAAACATAACTAAATCCGCCGATATGGCCCGAAGACATATGAACTGTTAAAAACGCGCGTTCTTAAATATTTTTGATTCAGTGTTTTTTTTTTTCGCGTAATTTTATTCTATAGTACCTAAGGCTATAGGCTGTCGGTTTACGTGATAAATTGACTGTCCGGCTCGATGAATTAGTGGCTACCGTGTGCCCTATAGTTAGATAATAGAATTTCCTTTTATTTAAAGTTAAATACAACATGAATGACTTAACATATTATATAAACTATTAAATTAAATTGCGTACCCACACACAGTTCGTCAATATGCTCTTAAATAAATGTTAATTACGAACAAATTGATATGTGCATAAAATGGAACTCCCTAGAATTAAACGCACCTACACCTTCCGATAAATTATGTTATTTAAACTTGATTTGGTTTAATTAAACCTTGTGCGAGCGCTACACGTAACAGTAAATAAACCAGTGAGAATAGTTATAAAGTTATTCGACTCTACTACGTATTACAAGAGCCACATTTTACTTCGTGCCAGTGCGGAAAAACGCGAGACGGACGTCACGTAACGAGCTCGCAACCATCATGCAACGAATACTATGCTTGGCCAACCTTGAAGTTAAATAGCTTGACGAATTTCATTTTATAATACCATACTCTTTAAATTATACAAGATGATTCATCAAAACATACATCACTCTTTATGGGGAGGTCTGAAACGTTGCACAGTTCGTTGAGTAGTCACAAACTATTAAGCCCGATGGAAAACCTTACAGCGGTAGTAAGTAACCAGCACCCTTCATAGAACACCACAGTGGCAAAACAGCTGTTGTATTCCGGTGCGGCGATAGGCTGTCCCTACAAAGGCCTAAGAAGTCGTGTCGGCGATTTTAATAAAACAAAATAACACAGAAACAACTATTGTCAAGAAATTAGAATGGTATTAAATATTAAATCTATTCTAGAAATGAGAAGAAGTGGCATCGCCTTAAGGTGTAAACACACGCCAATCCTAAAAATTAGCATTTTTAAAAAAATATGTTAGAAGAAACTATAAAAAAATATATATGTTATACTTAAACATGTGAAGAACAAATTGTATTGTTTAGAATTTCCATCGAAGTAGTAGAAACCCCACAATAAAAGTTAGAAAATAAGAAGAATTTGACTTATATTGAAATTTGTTGCGAAAACGGTTTATTGCGCGCAAATGATTCCTACACCGAATAATAAGTCAATATCATTTAAAAAAAATTTATTGATTTTTTTATTTTTTTTTAATGTAGTTTTAATGAAAAGTACAAAAAAACACATTTATCAGGCCTGTTGAATTGTTTCCGCCGCCTCGGAACTCTAAATATATGGAGCTACAGTGTCTCAGTGACTGCGTTGAGGTGTGGATTACGTTTGTGTTTTTCGTGTGGCGTTTTTCGTATGATATATATAAACATTCTAAAGGTCATATCGGTGAAGGTCAAATCGTCAATGTCATTCGCCTTTGTGAATCCCTTAAGGGTCTGATCATCACTTGCTGGACCATCAGTAGATAGATGTGGACAACAGTCTATCTACAGTAACTCTACAGTAAGTAGAGTGATGATTACAACTATTCATTTAAAAGTTCTCCAACGTGAAGCGGCACGTGTGCTGTTATGTTTAGAATAGTTAGTAGGGAGTGCCGGAATCAATTACCCTATTCCCTTCATATGCCTTATCTTATCATAATAATGTAGTCGGCAGGCAGGCAAAAAAAAAGGGCAGGCAGGCATGTCGTTTACCATAGCGTTGCTTGTGCTAATTTATAGGCGATGAAGGCCTAGCTGGCCGTCAAAGTGAAACGTCAGACTGCATGTCGACCATCAAATACGTACAAATACAATTTCGCAACAACGTATGAAACGTTGGCAACACTGCGTTATTTGTAGATTTCAGTTGAATACTGACTGAGCTGTGAGCTTGTTATTTGTTCCCGGTGTTATACAACAAGCGTAGGACGTAAAAGAGCTCAATTGTTTACCCTCAACTAACGTAGCCGGCTCACGTCACCGCTGTTTCCCCTATTCTATAACAAAATGAGCCTAGCGGGGTAAACAGTGAAATTGGATATTGCTTCGAACACGGTTTCCCCTGCCCCGTATATACTACGTATGGCTTATAAATATTTTACTCAATAAATCGATTTAGGTGATTGACAAGGTGCCTCCTATTAGTGAAGTCAACCACGATTTTAGCGATCGCGGGGTTAGATAACGATTGAAATAGACGTCACTGTGATAATATAAGAAAAAAATTATTTTCATATTGAAACTTTCTATATCTCATCAACACAATTATTACATTTTTAAATCAAGATTTTTTTCAATACCGATAATATGTTAACTGTTTAAAAGTTTTGAGAAGCGTCAAATGTTTTATTTATGTCCTATGTAAACCCTGAGAACATAATTAAATATAAGGTAGTAATTAATTACGGTTACCTACTGTATTTATAATAGGCCTTTTAGCAACTTTTAGTGCCCGTAATATAGTTAATAAATAACGTCCGCGTCCGCGTTAATTTTATATGAATTTATGTTTTATGTTTTATCGCTTTGTTTTTACTTGTTCAAAAACGAAAAAGACAGTAACGTAAAATCTGTCAAAATTCAGGAACGTTTTACGTTTAAAGTTTATTTTCGTTAATCAGATTTTTATTGTTATAATATTTAAAAACTATATAGAACTTTATATATATAGAACTTTTTAAACAAATTAAACAGCTACACAGATTAAACGAATTTAGACAATACAAACTAAAAAGAAAATACTAAAATAATTTTTAGACTCATATAAGTCAGGGACCTATGTGTAAAAATAAAAATAATACCTACAGGATTAGGTATACAAGAAAAATTTGGCATACTGCCGTTATAAAAGCAATAAAAATACTGGTCGCTGTGAATCTAAGTATGTTAATATACACCTATACAAAAACAACAATTTAATCGGTCAACGACATATGAAAGAAAGATATTTACACTAACTATATCAATGTATAAATTACATTGATATAATAAACATAAAAGTGACTTCCTAAACATTTATTATGGACGCGACGCAGTCCCCACGCAATTCAATAAAACGCTCTAAACAAGAGAGACCAGCCTGTGGGACGCTATCGGTTTTACATAACCCGTTGATAGAGAACAGGGGACTTCTGTGAACGTTCCCCTCAATTCGGCATTGTAACCCTCGCACAAGGCAAGGGAGTTCATTTTTGACCGGAGACGTGAGCCAATGTGTTTGCTAAACGCGCAAACTACAAATTGAGCTTTTATTTATTCATGAGTCGGAGAGAACGACTACGCTGATATAGGTCGGGGTCGTTTGATAGCAGAGGACACTCAAGCTCGAGGCCTATCGAAGAATGAATATTAAAATATAAAATTATACACACAGTGTAGTTAGTAAATTTACAAATTGCGAGGTCTTCTGTTCGCCTGTTTGTTATCAGTAAGTAAATTCACCCCAAGTTCAGATTGTGAGACAGTGAAATTTTAAGGCATTAATTAATTAATTAATTAATCGCTGTCGAATCGTATTACAATCTTTCTTAGAATTTTCGTGAATAATAAAAAAAAATACAAAATAAAATTACTTTACTTAAGAACCTTCTAACAATAATGTAGAAGCGTTCAAAGTTTTCACCTCTCACACCCGCTGCTATTTAGATTTCTAATTGACCTGAAATGATTGGAAATGAGAAGCGAAATTAATCAAAACATGTGACGTTTTCATTAACATTAAATTGAACAAAATTAGTTTAATTATATAAAATAATCTATATACTAATAAGTATTATAAATTTGAAAATAACTTTGTCTGTCTGTCTGTTACCTTTCACGCCTTAACTACTCAACTGATCACCATGAAGTTTTGTCTATGATACGTTGTCAAGGATAGAGAAAATGAGTAAACTAGCGGCCCGCCCTCAGCTTTGCAAAGAGTTTAAATCTATCACACTATAGTTATCTATCACAGAAACAACATACGAATGTCTTCAACAAACAGTGAGAGCAACGCATTAACTATATTATGGCATATGTTGAAAGGAGGTCCAAAGTAATTTGTATGAGAAAAATACTAGTCGCCCCCAAAACTTCGAAATGTTGTTTATTATTCATTTGCTATTTCATTACCCCTTGAACCTGTTCACAAGGTTGACATGACAGACATCCCCTTCCTTCACTAAGGCGAGGTGAATCAAAATCCGGTACGGTAAGGTAATACGATACGTAGCATAAGGCATTACAAGTGTAAGTGTGAATAGAAAAACAAATCCTTACAAAGGGAACATCAGGTAACAGGTCCCTGTGGGGGTTTCATTGTATCCCTTAATTTAATACAATACAAGAAATCAAACGTGCTATAGTTAAATGTAAGCTTTCTAGGCTTCTTTCTTCTCTGAGTGAAATTTGTCAATAAATAAAATTTTATTTACAATTGACATTAGATACATACCTTATACGAGTCGAGCAAGAAACTTCAAATATATAAAATAAATAACCTATTATATTTACTATAATTGTTAAGTGAAATTGGTTGAGATATAAAATTTACAATTTACATTACCTATAAGCGTCAATCGAAAACTTCAAATTTTTTTAAAAAACTATGATAGTTACGTAAGGAAAAGTAATAAATAATGCTTATTGCTTTCTACGTAAGCAAGTTACGTATTTACTTGGAAACCTACGTAACAACAAAAAATAAATATTTTCTTGTGATATAACCGAGTTACAAAGAAAGAAAGAAAAGTCCTTATCTACCAAACTAGATTACGTACATGAATGAAGACCATTTTTCATATAAAATAATATATTATCATCGAAACATGCTTTATGTATGGCTATTGGTACCTCTCGCAAAGACATTAAAATTAAGTACGCCATTAAAATAACATAAAAATAAGATGAATGAAAATTCCACGATTATACTTTTCTTTTTAAAATTGTTATTGTTAGGCTCGTACTGTAGACAAAATACGAATACCTAATGCGAGCTTTATTTGAAATATGTAATGCAATAGACACTTGCTTCAACCAGAAGCAGGTGAACGGCCGAGACGAGGCACGCGAATAACGCGTTATACCTTCACCGATTTGCAACCATTCTATTGGTTTAATCAACAAATATTTGCGTAGAACTAAATAGCGTTTCCTTAATTTTAATTTAATAAATATTTTACAAGTACTTATATTTTTTTGTCACAAATTATGTGGTAGTGATATTGTATAGTATTATTACATTATTATCTAATTTAATACTGTTATGGAACAAAAGATAAAATTACAAACTATATGATCACAAGTTTTTGGCTGGCTCCCTTTTTTCTAATGACACTTGACGACACTTGACTCTACAGTCTCTCACTCTGCTTCCAGTAGCTTGATCTAGCGACGGTAAAACAGTTTCTAGCTAGCTAGTGAGAATTGTTTAGGGCATCGTTTTGTGCCCGATGACTTTAAGCTAGCATATAAATTAGGTTTTAATGCCTCGTAAAAGTATAACAGCATTAAGCAAGCGTTATATTGCTCTCTATTTTGTCTCATAGGTATCATTTGTCATTTTTAAAATGCGGACGAAGTCGCGGACACCAGCTATTTACGTATATTATTAACTTGATAATACTTTTATGTTTGAATATACATATAATAATGTATTTTTACAACCTCTTCACCGATTTGCTTTAATACCTACTAAGTATTCCAAAGCAGCTATTCAATTACGATGTGGCTTAGTGAGATTTTCCAAAAGGTTTATATCGGGCGAACATAAATATTTCATTATAGACTCTAAAGCAGCAATACTGACTGGCTTTTACATAATGCGTATAAATGTTGCCCAGTCAGGTTCAGGTTCGTGGCTAACACCTGCCACATGACATGCCAAGTAGAGCAAACCGCCGCATCGCTAAGTAAATAAATTCACTTGAACACTGCACCACATGATAATAACGCCTGGTTTTTGCTGAGCATACTTGGAACCTCTTTTTTTGTTAGATTCGCATTGCAACCTTGACTTGATCCCCTCGGTTACACTCGCCTCTGTGGGAAACCTACTCTATTCACAGCACTCGTACCATTTTGCTTCGCCGTCTGGAGCCCATGTGAGCGCGCATCCGGTGGATTCCTTGCGTTGGGAGGGTTTTACTTATTATTTTTTAAACGTCCCGACAATTGATCCACTTCTTTACATAGTATAAAATAAAGTCGCTTCCCGCCGTTTGTCCCTCTGTATGTACGCTTAGATCTTTTAAAAGATCGTTTTCATCAAGCGATTCCTTCATAAAGCATGTTGTAAGTGGGTAATTTATTTTGTCACCACTATTTAGCATCCTTTCGCGGTGGCCTTGACATTTCCATAAATAAATAATCAATTAGCTGTAGCCGGTTCGGTTCGTCTATCGTCAGCATAACAAAAACTTACACGAGCGACGACATGAAAAACAACAATATCAAGTAGGTATAGGAATAATATTTCTATATACCTAATTAGCTGTCACAATCTTTGAAATTAAATAAGCTCCCCCCTTATTTAGCTTTTGCAATTAACAAGTAAGAAAGAGTAATAGCCGCATCGTTAATGTTAGTTAAATTCGTTTATGTTGTTGTTCACCGTTCAGACGCTCTCCACCCAGCTTCGACGGCGTGCCTCATTTAATGGAGCAATAAAAAATGTTCGACTCTGCTTACGTAATCCATATTATTTCCGCGTCGCGTTTGAGACTATACACAGTTTAACGCGCGCAACATTTGTCTTTAAATTGATAAATTCTCTGAATAAAATTATAAATACTTTAAATGTACAACGAACACGACGACGAGTCGTTTTTATGAGGCGACAAATATATACCTACCTACCTACTTGAGCTAAAACGAGTATTTGTTCTTACTGTTAGATTATTAATTTTTTCAACAGTCATCACTGTAATACCTACTTTTGTCTTTTAAAATCTCATTTGAAAAATAATAATAATTGCATTTGAATAGCAAACATTGGAAGTAGGTATAGGTATTGTTGTCTGAATTTTTAAAACAATATTCCCATTAGATTGAAGCTGGATTAAAGATATTTGATTATGATGTGTGCAATATGTCAACGGCAAACTCTCAAAACGAATCTCTTTAAAAACGTCGATAGAATACCTACTTCAATACAATACATTCATCCATCCATCCATTAGGATTTATTATGGTTTGCCGTATGGAAAACTGAATAAGGTAATTTTATATTGAACTGAATAAGATATACCTACCTAACTATATTTTTATTTCAGTAGTAGGTAGCATAACGAATCGTTTTGTTCAGATAAAAGGTAAACTGACAGCAGCGGCAAGGTTTTAGAAGAATACGACGCTCGACGGCCTAATAAGCAAGTACAAAGAATTTAATTACTATCTTTTGTTCGTTTACAGGTCGGCTACCTTAAAAGGTAGGCGGAGGGAGAGATAGATAGATGTGAAGGAATGCTTTTTGTATCCATTTTACTTCAAGGTAATATTTACTAACTAATCTACATAGTTAAATTAAACGCTTTGTTTAAATAATTATCTTTTTTAAATTTATTATTTCATTAAAATTTATTTATTTCATTTTAACAAACAGTATTACATAGGTATTTAATTTAATAAGAATACTGACTTTATCAAAGTTAAAATAATATGCCAGAAACATGTTTTATAAGTAGTATACCTAGCTATACTCTTTTCAATATAAAATTATGTCATATTTTAATATATATATATATTAATAATTCAAGCAATTATTACAGGACAGAAATAGCCATTATTTTTTCTTTAAGTATAATTAAGACATTCACCAGTGTAATACAAGCCATTTGACTTTATTTCCTTGTGGTGGTGTGGGTGAGGTATCCTGTTTCACAATAGCCATTCATCATTGGTCGGGACAATAAATCTCAAATTAAGAACATTGTAAAGTTTTACTGACTCCCGAGACTCGGCTACAGTTCATATTTCTTTCTTATTTTAGTAAAAAAGGATTTCAAGAAAAAAGGGCATAAAGAGGCGGCATTTAAGTATAGGTACGTTTTGTGTGCACTGCCCCAACTGATATTGTAAATTAATTTGCATAAATACAGTCAATAAATTATTATTATTACAATATTCAAAACAATCATTTATTTTGTTTTGATAAGTGATAATAAATTGGTTATACTCCGAATAAGGCCAAATCTCAAGCCAATATGCAACCGTTGACTTTATTTAAATTTAAAACAAAATATATTTAAAAAAATGCCGATCACTCGTTAATATTATTTTATGTGAATCTTATCTGCGTACATCCATCCTCACAAACGCACACATTAGCAGGACGTTTATTACCTATACCGTATTATTTATTCGTAGCCTATACCTACATTTCACAAAGGCGCCATATGAGTTTCGCAACTAACGAGAAAGCTCTGCTCGTCTTGTCATACTGATTGAAGTTAACTTTTGAATTCGAGTGAAGCATCCCTTACAATGTGTCATCAAAAATCATGTTTTATGAGTCAAGCGCGGCATTGTGTAAAGGCATTTCCACAACAATACATTAAGCTAGGTACCTACGTGAAAAAAAAAAATCACACGGCGGGTGGTGGCCAATCTGAATAGGGCTTTAAGTTTGAGCCGTGGTCGACTTTGTAAAGAAAGTCGGAACGAATTGTTAAATCGTATCAGAATAAACCCGGTGACGCCCTACGAACGAACCGAAAACAATGAACGGGCCCCGTACGTGTATTGAAGAAGCTCAGACGATCACGAACATTGTGCAATCCGATACAAAAGAGGCCAGAGAAATCCAACAGTGTGTTTATGTGACTTTCGAGAGAAAACGGAATCGCCTGCAATCGCCCGGCATGGTAACACTCATAAATCAGTTGAGCAATATAGTGTGTCCTGTATCGATGTTAACTCACTTCTTTGGTGTCTGTCAGCTGTGCTGAACAATAAATTTAATAACATGACAGACCTGTGTGGACGAATGCACTGTTCTGTTTCTGAAATATGTAGTACAATAGATGCGTAGGTAGTTTGTTCATTTGTTAAGCCTATGGCATATGCAAAAATAAAATCGTTTTTCGGTCTGGCTGGCCACGCCTACAGGCGGGAATTACAGCTATTTCGCCCCGCGCTCCGCAAGCGTCCTTACCATAGACTTATATTGAGTATAACAAATAGATGCGGCCAAAGTTTTTATATTTTTATGAAGTTGAAATTTGGCGTCCAGCTGAGTAATTATGTGTATATATTCACTTTCACTGCGAATATATAATGAAATGAATAATGTGATAAAGAATTGTGTAGAATAAAAGTATACTAAAAAATAAACCACAATAGTCACTCGAGTGAAAATTTATGCTATAGTGTTCCATAAATAAATATATGTTATGAAAAGTTAATTTAGTTTATATATATATATAATCACCTAACCTATATATATATATAGGTTGGGTTATATATATATATATATATATATATATATCACCTAATTTTTCCTAAGGAATGTGAATATACCTAATATTAGGTATATTTATTATAATACCCTCAGTAAAAAAGTCATGTGTGTAGTATACATACTTACATTTAAAATTTGGGTGCATTCCCAGTAGTTCGGTTGACAGTTCGGTTGACCGAACTAGTGAGACTTTTTTTCCTAGTACTTCGGTTGATTTTTTCGACCGAAGTACTAGGAAAAAAAAGTCTGGTCTGTGAGTAGTGAGACTATTTTTTCTCTGGTCCATTCCCACTACTTCGGTTGATCGAACTAGTGAGACTTTTTTTTTCCCAGTACTTCGGTCGAACAAATCAACCGAAGTAGTGAGACTATTTTCTTTTATTCCGGTTGTAAATTCAATTATGCAGCCAGCATACTTGGGACTCCGAAGCTTAATATTATATACAATTTTTGTAAATATATATTTTTATTATAAATATAATATAAATATATAAATATAAATATATTATAAATATAAATATAATATCTTTTATATATAATAAAATAAAATTTTATATATAGGTATAAATATAATAAGTATCTTTTGTATTTAAATTGAAAAAAATATAAATATTTGATTTCACATTTCTATATGAAACCATGACTTCGGAAAGATGGATATGCGGATGGTATGGTATGTTGTGTATTTTTGGTATGTTGGCTACAAGGACATTAGTTAGCAAGGACATGTATGTTAGGGTAAGGTAAGGTAAGGGTAATGTGAGGGTACAGTACTGTTGGATATGTCTCGTCAAGGCCTATCTAACGAACCGTCACATGTGGGGTTAGGGTAAGGTAAGGTAAGGTAAGGGTAATGTGAGGGTACAGTACTGTTGGATATGTCTCGTCAAGGCCTATCTAACGAACCGTCACATGTGGGGTTAGGGTAAGGTAAGGTAAGGTAAGGTAAGGGTAATGTGAGGGAACAGTACTGTTGGATATGTCTCGTCAAGGCCTATCTAACGAACCGTCACATGTGGGGTTAGGGTAAGGTAAGGTAAGGTAAGGGTAATGTGAGGGTACAGTACTGTTGGATATGTCTCGTCAAGGCCTATCTAACGAACCGTCACATGTGGGGTTAGGGTAAGGTAAGGTAAGGTAAGGGTAATGTGAGGGTACAGTACTGTTGGATATGTCTCGTCAAGGCCTATCTAACGAACCGTCACATGTGGGGTTAGGGTAAGGTAAGGTAAGGGTAATGTGACGGTACAGTACTGTTGGATATGTCTCGTCAAGGCCTATCTAACGAACCGTCACATGTGGGGTTAGGGTAAGGTAAGGTAAGGTAAGGGTAATGTGAGGGTACAGTACTGTTGGATATGTCTCGTCAAGGCCTATCTAACGAACCGTAGCACGCCGGGTTAGGGTAAGGGAACATTCATGTTTCGTTTGAACTGAAAATTAGGAATGTAACATCGGGCAAAATAATAGTTTGATGTGTGACGTAACTATAAAATTATAATAAAATGTTATATTAGAAACATTAGATTAGAAATGTCATATTATAATCATTTTGTTTACTATCATAGTATGCACAATAATAATATGATAGGTCTTATCTAACCAACACAATTTTATTAAGATCTATGGTAGTGAAACTTATCAAAACATGTTTACTATATTAATAACGTTTTAACATATTTAAATTACGAATACTTGATTCTCACAATATAGACAAATGTAAACTAAGTCCCCTTCTCTCTTTAATAGTTCTTTTTAACTATGTTTATTGCACGAAACTAGCATGAAACAAATAAACACAGAGCCCACGTCCGACCAGCGCTACTGCAGAGCGCAGACTGACTGGCACGCCCCATCGCGCACAATGTGCTCGATAAAATCATGATATTTGAATTTTATTGTAGTCCCTTTATACTTAAAAATCTGATATTGTTAAATTGACTTGAAATCATTGATACCTATTTAATAAAAAAAGAATGGATTGAATCGCGTGATAATTGCCCCAGAAAGGTCGATTGAAAACTGAACACACCTTGCTTACAAAAAATTTTTTTTTTAAATATCTAATTGCCTAATTATTTTGATATTGTTAAAATGACAAGATGAAAGTTTGACCTACAATATATATTTTTTTTGAAGCAAATACATGTATAACTATTGAATAATCGTCATTGAAAATTTGAAATTTTGCGTCGGCCATAGCCTTAAGATGGCAAAGTAACATGCAACAACTAACTATACAGTACACACAGCTAAAGTTTATAAAGTTGATGAGTATTATTTTACAAAAAAACTTCAAAATTTTCGCTTGGGGGTTCAAAACTAACCCCCAAAGCATTTTTATTCGGTTTTCACCAATGGAAAGAGCCATAAACGAGAAAGATTTGTGTATAGTAGTTACGCAAAATTTTTAATCAAAAATTTGAAAATTTTGCGCAGACGCGGTTAATCATTAGTTATAGTTTTAATAATAACTTTGAAAAACACAACGTTTTATAGAATGTGAATCTATAGTCTACATTTTTCTACTCTCTCTTATTTTTGAACCAATCTTTATTGTCCCCAATTAAGTTATTTAATAATTAGATCGAAACAAAACAAAATCTGCAATAAATAAATAAATTATTCATTTAAATACAAATTTTAGACATTACTTAAGTATATTTTAATTTATTTATTTTAAGTACTTTTTTAGTTATGTTAAACTAAATTTAAGTTCATTTACAAAAGAAAGCTGTGTCTAAAACTTTTTAACAATCAAGAACTAATACAATTTTTTAACCATATACCAGTGGTGTACCCGGTTATAATATTAACACTAGGAACAAGGAAGTAGACGCCGTGAAAGCAGGTTTACAACGTACGACAATTACCGCCCAAGGTGCGTAAGTATTGTTCAGCTTGAGCATTGTGCTGCCAATGACAGATAACAGCCATGTAATGAAACGGAGCAACCTACAATTAGAAATCGTCTTAGGTTCGCTACAACACAATACAATACAATAAAATACAGCTCCTTTTACGGTCACACACTTTTGAAAAGATTTTTTTTATAGTCTGGCGGTTTTTTAAAAAAAGTATAAAACAAAAAAAATTTTTTTGTTAAGATTTTTTTTGTATTAAGCTCGACAGACAGGCTTACGGTCCAGAGGCTATCGTCGCCTATACCTATAACATAAGCAATGCCACAGGTGCTGCAAGTAAGACTAAGGATATTTAGGGAAATGGACCTTGGCATTCCTTACTCACTCACCGAAATACAATAGCACACATGCTATATTACTTCATGGTGGTCTTCTATAAACCAGACGGGCTGTCACTAATACCTGAATTTTGAATACCTACCTGTACCTAATGGTTAAATTTATTAAGAACATTAAAAAGGAATGCGTCAATATATAGATGAAACCGTTCTTACTCAAATCAAGAGAACAAATATTTGTACAGAAGTCTCTCGCACTTGTGGGTCAGAACAAACATAACTTTCAACACATTACTGCTTGGTTATCGCAAATATTGAAAATGAAATCCCGACAGAACATAATATAGTCTCTAAATAGTCCGGGTACGCGGTTACAACAACATAATAATCCTTTTATAGAGTAATCAAAGCTCTCCGGTTCATAATAAAATAACATTTTATAGCCTCTAACTACAATAACGCCTGGAGGACCTATACCAAATTCTCGCTTTTAAAGTGCTAACAGACCGTTCAAATTTTAGTCTCATTAAATCATATTTTTGCATTTCCAATGCTAACTTTTAGCTAACAGACTTTTCCAGAAAGTTTCAAAAAAATACTATTTAGGTAGAACATTTTGCTACACTCGATTTCAAACGTCTATCAGTTGTCTGCTTTTAAAAAGGTACTGAGCCTACGACTTTATGACTAAAGGAAACTTACGACGGTTTTCGTACCTCGACTGTACTATACTAAGCTAATAATTTCATATATAATTATTTTTTTAACGCCTCAATAATATTTTAAATTGTACACGCTACGATACAATGTCTACCCATTATACACACTTATCTTATCGCGATGAGTAAATTTGGTTAATAGTTTTGGTCGAGAAGCGTGGTTCCAGCGTGCATTGCACAACGTCACATCTCGAGCGATACTCTCGGGTCATCGACGGCGAGCTGCGAGGGGACGTAACGTCAAGTGTCTTTGAATACAACCACAAGAGACGAGAAAACGAGATTTACCAGATGCTGCAAAATCTCTCCATAAATTGACTCTTTCATTTACTAACTTAATTATAGTATCTAGTATGCGTGGTCAATCGACTTCCTTTTATTTGTATTATAAACAGAAGCTGCAGAGCTTATGAGTAGCTTATTATTATTACTTATTAAAGTAGCTTATTATAATACTTATTAAAGTTAACAACAGTATAAAAAGAGTATAGGTGATACGAAAATTAAATTAAACTGTTGGTGTGTTTACTGTTGTACATGTACAAAATTCCTTCAATAGTTAGCTTTTATTTGATATAATAAAAAAAAGCCTTTTAGCTTATGCTTAGCTTGCTGTTTTCCTTCTAATTAATTCCAGTTCTTGAGATTTTAGATTTTCTTTTATTTTTATTTAGCAATTTTACAAATTAGGTACTTTCTTAATTTTTTTACATTGTTCTCATTATCTGCTCTTCTATTGAACGATATTTTTTTTAATGTAGACAAAATTCAATAAAATTAGGAAACTTGTCATGAGTTGCGTTGCCGGCTCTTTAATAAAATATAACGTCACGGCCGCGGTGCAAAATTAAATAGAAATTGTGGTGTTGGTAATTTCGAGATGAACCTCCCGTAGCTTGCACCGCGGTGTACCTTCGCACAGCTGCCGGACTGGTTTGTCCACTTGCGCCGGATTGATTTAACGTTAAAGCACGATCCGCGCCGCTCGTTCGCCGCCCTGTCCACTCGGTACTTCATTACCGCTTAACTATCTCCAACATTGATTGTTGAAACATCATAACTAAAAACTAAGACCGTCTAGAGATTTCGTTACATTTTTTCCTCTTACATTGACGCAACAGGAAAGTCACGCAAGTGCCTTTTAAAAGATGCCAATCTACATCGTGACCTTAATAGGCAACTTAAGCAATTTATTGAGATTACGAAAACATTTAGATGCACTGCTCTTCATAGTAGGTACCTACTATTTTATTCGCCAGTTTCTTTAAAAAAAATGCCTACATGGCATACACTGGCTTAGCCTGCAACAATTCACTTTGAAAAATTGCATTTGACAAATTAAAATTAAAATCTATGGAGCTGCGACTGCGACAACTTCTCAAAATAGGTAGCTCTTATGTTCGTTATAAATCATATCCAAGAATAAAATAGAATGTTACGTTTTCGCAAGTTAATTTCCTTTGAAATACATGATAAACAATTTCATTTAAAATTTTATAATTAATTATGTACCTAATTAGAATTTTAAAATAGTTTTTCAATTGTCAGAGTCAAGGTAATTTTACTCAAAGAATTATATGGATGTTCAAGTGCAGTTTGCAAAGATCCCTTTAAAAAAATCTAATTAAAATCAATATTTTCTTCTTTTTCTTTTTTAAATCTGCTCAATGATTAGTAGATAGTTAAATATGTTATTTAGAGAATCAGAAGGTTATAAGTATTCCAAAAAGGCTACCAAATCAATTGATTACAAAACCAGCAAGATCATTAAATACATTTGGATAACAGTGTCTAACTAATTGAAATGGTTAAAAAAAAATTCTAGTATAGTTAATATAATACAGTTACTAGAGCCAAAATAGTTTTTCACCTGTAACTACATATTTCTAAAAAATTAAAGATGAAGAAACAACTTTCAAAAAATATATCTGTGGCAGAGGTATTGTAGACTTTAATGACTAATCAATCATTAAAGTTTACTATAGGGCTAATTAGAAATGCCTTTATAAAAAATTTTTACTTTATTGCTTTGTTATTAAATATATGTAGTATGTTTTTAATTATCCTTGTTTTTATTTGCTAGGAATGTTAAGAAAAGAGAGATAATAAAAAAAAACATTAATTAAATAGGTAAGTAATTATTTAAACTTTGAAATTTTAGATGTGTGCAAGTTAGAATGTTATCATTTTAATTATTTACACAAAATGTAGATAAGTAATTAGATAAGACCCGACTTTATCAATTTTGAAACATATTCATGTGTCAATATTAGATTAATTTTGTACTTGATTTGATGTGTAATGTAAATACCAAAGTTATTGTATACAGGTATAAAATGTTAAAATATTAAAGGGTAAAATTAATGAGAAACCCAGCAATGGTTTCGCAAACAAAATAAGAAAAATATCTAGATTTAAATTTTCAAAATAAATCCAACACCAAGTGTCAGTTCATTTAGTAGTTTTATATGATGAACAACTAAAACGTAAAGATCATGAGGACACTTCACTACTTACATCTGAATTTCATTTATTGAGATATTAATACTACTTATAAAAAAATACTAATATTATAAAGGGAGGCCTTTTAAAAAAAAATAACTACATTTTCAAAAGGTTGCTTTAATTTACCTAATATAATGCTATATTATCTGAACTAATCTACCTAGTTTAAAATAAAAATGACAAAAGTATGATAGCTGATTTAGATTTATTTTTCTCATATTGAAAACATAATATTTGGGTCATAAATGCCATCAAGAGTTTTTGTTGCCACCTACCATCAAGTGGACCTTCGGCCTGTCTGAAAAATATTTAAACATAAAAAATATCTTTTAACATTAGAGTAACCTAATAGAAGATATCTTATCATCCTTTACAATGCGCACTACCAAGGTTTGAAACTACCAGCCGGCATCTGTGTTTCCGTGCTCATATAACCCAATTCTTTTAATAGTTGGAGTGAATAGGCATCTTCTGGGTAAGATCGAGGCCATAATAGGCCTCATCTTTGCTACACGGCTGGATGCTGGCCAAGAGCAAAAAAAAACATCTCTAATAAATATCTCTAATAAAAAAAACATACCTTATATAAAGTACTGAAGTACTGTTGACAATTCTTTGCCAACCCAGGGGCACAGTAACAGTTTTTGGAGAATCACTTTGTGTAGTCCTCAGGCTTAACTCCGTGTTATCGATAGGATGAGGCAGTACAGGCGGCGGTAACACCGCAAGGACTACACCATCCGCAGTATGCACAAGTTGCGGTGCACTACCGCCTTCCACTTCACCAACAATCCCGCGGTTAACACCAACTTGTTGATTCAGTATACTTATACTTTGATTCACTATAGATTGATGCGATGCACTCTGTTCTAAAAACTGATAGTTCACATAACTCTTGTCCATGGATAAACTTCGTTCCCCGCAATTTGCTCTCTCATTAGCAATACTATCCTCATTATACTGACTTTGATCATGATGAAGTACAATAGACTGCATATTATCATGAGCAGTCGGTGCAGGACATCTCGTTTGATATGTCAACTCCCCACCATCCGGCAGTATACTAGCTCCGTAACCTTCCACGACACTATAGTCTGAATTTATACTATTTCTCTTCACACTTATATTACTCACTTGATCGATTGCTCTGCTCTCTTCGTCTTTTGAATTTAAATGATAATACTCCGACCCTTGAGCAGGTGGATTATCAGCCGGTCCATTACTTATTTTACCCTCACTATCGTTCGCAGATTTATAATATAGAGTGTTTTGGTTTCTCTGATCGTTTTGTTCGACTTGTGTTCTGTAAACAGTGTTCCTAGGCAGGATGTGGTGGTGTAAATTGTCGTGAAGGTAGAGAGTGTCGGGTTGGGAGGGCTGCGGTGGCGGGTCCGGGCCCGCCGCGACGCCGGGCTCTAGCTGGCGCGGGTCCGCCACGTATACCAAAACGCGCGACGCGCCGGGAACGCCCGCTCGAGACGCGGCCGGAGTCCCGGGCTTGCCTGACATAGCGCACAAACATCACAGGCCACATGAGCCAGGTGCTGACCGACTACATGCATAACACGGAGACCAGCCAGTCGACCTCCAATCGCATTCGATTCGCCAATCATAGCTCAAACACTCGCCGCTATCCCGAATACACTGCACCATTATCGATGCCTGTTTCCTTGGGTTAAACGCCGTACATTGTGAGTTTATTGTTTTATGACGTTTTTGACAACATTATGGCGGAGCACCTTTTGTCCCCATTGTAAAACGCAAGTTCATTCACAGAAAAAGTAAGATAATTTTTTAATAGTACAAGGTTTTTTCTTGACATGCCCCGCTAATGTTTTTCTAATCGACGGGACACGCGTCGATGTTTAACACGATTTAATAATATGTAAAAGGGTGACCTAAAAATGTTACTTTCAAAAAACACTGCTATAACTTCATCACGATAGACTTAGCACACTCACAATAATTGTAATTAGTGTCTATAACATTTTATTTAGCTCTAAAATCACAATGGAAATTTATTAGACCACTACCGATTATCGTACACGATTGAAAGAAAATTGTTTGAGCTCCCAAGTTGATACCACTACAATCTACATCTTTCTTGCGTTGCATCGAAAATTAACTGGTAGAGAAAAAGAGATGGATGAAATGAAACAGTGAAATGTGATTGTGGCGCGATCTAGCGACAAATTGCAAAATTGGACGTGTACTGTCTGTAATGTGAGTGAATGTGAAATCAAAACGAATTTTGAGACTTGAAAGGACTGTTTTACCGACATGACAGTGTTTGTAGTCGTAGAGGGAGAATACACGTTTGTAGTACTTTGGTAGAACTGTAGAGCAAAGAAATGTTTACGAAAGGGTTGGTTATTAGTTCTGGGCATGGATCTAATATAATAACCAAGACTGTTTACTCGCAGCTAAACTGCGAGCCGAACGGGATATGTAGTAGAGAGAAGTGTGTCCCTTTCTAATAGTGACAATAACATTTTTGTTGTGAGGCAAATTTAAATGTTGAAATATACCTACATATAGTCGTAGTAATTTCTTATAAATATTTTTTTAAATTTAAATTTACCAGTTGTAATTTTTGCTTTGTTCATTTTATTGCTTATAATACATAGTTTTGCAATAATTGTACATAATCATTTCCACCAACGCTACAAACTTATGGTCATTTACCGCTTAGCATATAATATTTACCATGCGCAAAGCTATTGGCCAAATGCTAAGAAAATACTACTGGTTATTAAAAAAAAATCAAAGTTGGTTAATAAGCTCACTTATATATAAGTGCATAATTAAACCGACGTGGACATATTGTATACAGCTCTGGGGCACCTCTGCCACCTCAAATTTGGAAATCCTTCAGATTCCAATCTAAATTAATTAAAATTATGGTTGATGCTCCCTGGTATATAACCAACGAGAGGATACACCAAGATCTAAAGATACCTACAATAAAAGAGGAAATCAAGCTCAGAAGACCGAAATACAAGTACCGCATAGCCAACCATATAAATCAGCTCGCTGTGGACCTGATTGAACAGAAATTAACTTTCTCCAGGCTAAAGAGCAAAACTCCATTTGAAGAACAGGACATAACTCAACCAACCTTAGCATTTGATGTTGGCCAGGCCAGGCCACTGGGCTTGGATCACAAAACACTTTCAATTTATAAAACTATTGCTCAATGTCCTAATGAGACGGATTGCAGTACAAGTTGGGGAAAAAATAATTGAAGACATTAAATGAACACAAGTGTTACAAATAAAATTTTTGAATCTAAATTTTTAATCAAATACATTTTTTTAGTTTGGCAAGATGAAAGAAAGAGACGCACGGCCTCCGTTTGGCTATCACACTCGGCTCGGATTAGCCTCTGTACAAGGCCCAATGTATTTTCGTAAAATGCAATTTTTTCAAGTAATTAGTCCCGTCTGTCATTTTGTCTGGCGTTTCGTTATAATTTTATAACAATAAATATGTCATAGAGTAACTTATATATATACTGTGGCCTTGGTCTGTGAACACCACGTAGTGATTATTAATATACTCTTTGGGGAACGTCATATGTCATATATATTATAAGTTACTCTATGGTAAACGTGAACACTGGCCATCACAGATTATTTAGACATATAACTTTATAATCTGTGCAGATTATAAAGTTATATGTGCTGGCCATGTGATTGTGAATTGTGATTGCATGCGTTGTTTTGTTTGAATTTTATTATAACATTTCACATAATATTTCGAGAATTGGATTGGATCGTTTGAGTTTCTATAAATATAATCACATTCTAATCCATCTAATATAAGTATAAAAATGAAACGAAAATCTGACGATTTAGATGAAAGGGAGACAAGGTAACCCAAATTGTCACTCGTTTTGCAATTGATTTTTTCTAAGAATGCCTTTTTCTTGTTTTTGATGATTGAATTGTTAATTGATGATGAATGTTTTTTGAAATCTAAATTGATTTTTTCAGATTGTCGCAACTGTTATTTAAAAAAAATAAAGATTTTACTGAAAAATTGAAAAATTACGATGACGAAGACACAAAATTTAATAAACAACCGGCATGGATTGATGAAGATGATGAGAATGATAGACTCTCAAATGAAACAAAAAGTAATTCGTTGTTTTACACAGAGAGATTGAAACAAAAATATGAAACTTTAATGGGTACTCCCAACTGGGCAAAATTGGGAACTAAGCCAGAAATTGACAATGAAGATGATGCATCACTAAGAACAGTTGGCCATATACAGAAAAAAAT
Source organism: Synanthedon tipuliformis (assembly GCA_947623395.1). Lineage (NCBI taxonomy): Eukaryota > Metazoa > Arthropoda > Insecta > Lepidoptera > Sesiidae > Synanthedon > Synanthedon tipuliformis. The sequence continues at coordinate 3,436,286 of OX392415.1, read as the reverse complement.
ACCTTCCTTGACATTACCAAAAGACTTCATTCAACTAAAAAACCCTTCAAAAATAAATGAATCTACTGGTTTTGATGGATCAATAACATGTGTTGAGTTTCATCCTAAAGTTAGTGTGACTATGGTGGGCGGTGAATTTGGAAGAGTCACTTTGTTTTCTATTGGAGGTGATGAATGTAAGAAGCTACACAGTTATAAATTAAATTATACTAAAAAAATGGGTATAACGGCATCCTTCTTCACACCAGACGGCTCAAAAGCATATACAGCTTCAAAAGACTCCCACAGTTATTGTATTTATGACCTTGTCAAGGCAAAACCACAACGTGTGCAGTTGCCAACAATAATTAAGAAGCCAGATATATTCCAATTATCACCTAATGGAAAATACCTTGCAGTGACAAATGGATTTGAAGAGATTTTTATTATATGTGAAAATTCAAGTGAATTGTTGAGAACCATAAAAACCAATTCAAACATATCGTCAATAGCTTTCAGTCACAACAGCGAACAATTATACAGTTATGGTAACCAGGGAGAAATAAGTGTTTGGGATATGTCCACATATAGACCAATTAAGAAATTTTTGGATGAAGGATGTATAACAGCATCCTGCATGTCAGCCAGTCCATGTGGTAGATTATTGGCCACGGGCAGCGGGGAAGGCATAGTCAATATCTATGAAACTGCTAAACTAACCAAATCTGAACCAACACCTCTGAAAACCATTTCCAACCTTCGAACAAAAGTGACAAACATAAGATTTAACCCTACAACAGAGATTTTGGCAGCATCATCGTCACTTTATCCACTCGCTGTAAAACTTGTTCACATACCATCTTACCATATCTTTACAAATTTTCCAAAGCCACCGCCAAATCTACATGAAGTGAACACCGTTAGTTTTTCGCCTAATAGCGGTTTCATGGGTTTAGGCAACAGTAAGGGATGCGCTTATTTGTACAGGTTGAAACATTATGAAAACTATTAGAAAATAAAACAAAATATTGAGACAGGTTGAATTTTTATTAATTTAATTACCTATTATGCACATGTAACGTAATTTTACAGGACTGTCATGAAATTCGAGAGATTAATTCTGTATAGCGGAGGCATACTATCTTAAGTCAATTTTTTTTAAATTACTTCATGATCGGCAAGAAGTATTTACTGGTATATAACCGCAGTTCTATCAAAGAAAACAAAAAAGTTTCGCTTTTGATCATAATTATGTTACAAGTCCAACACACTCACACACTTTACACTCAGCCGTTTATATGCTAAATGCTAATTTGCTTCTGATATACAGAAATTTGTAGTTGTTAACTTACGGATGTACATTCTGCCTTCTGTCCAAAATTATGTCTAAGTCCAAATACAAAAGGCTCTTAAAATCTTGAACAAATTTTCATTAAATTGCCAATGCTGTTTTCAATCGAGATACAACTAAAATATCCTTTTCATTTGTTTTTTATTCCTATTATCAATTTTGAATGAAACTAGTCCATGATGAAGCAAATACAGAAAGCATACTACAAACCACACTATACTAAAGGGAAAAAGCCTTATATACTAAAATTCCATTTCATAAACAATGAACCGATGTAGAGCAGGGGTGGCGAACCTTTATAGATCGACGTGCCATTTTTATTAAAGAGGCCATATTATGTGTCGTCAAATAATTCTAATTATTTATTGGGAAATTATAAAACTAACTATAAACTTCAAACTCTATTTAATATTTCTTGCATTATTGTGCCCGTGGTCCACCTAGGTGTACAAAGTACTGTATTAGTAGGTATATATTTTAGTACTTTTTGTTTACTACTACAATTGTTTGTTGTACATTGTTACTATTGTTGGCGTGCCATTAGTTCGCCGTCCCTGGTAAAAGGTATGTGCGTAAAATTTTACACAAATTGCATTACATTACATATTTAGTTAAAAATAAAAACCTCTGCTTTATATAGTGAATTTATTTCCCATACATATTGTTACAATATTTGTCAATGTGGTTAAAATCATAAGTGTCTTGTTATCAACCGAAACTATTTTACATATGAAGTTTTCACAGAAAGCAAACACTAGATCAACTATGTAATGTATATGAAATTAAATTCTGCATATTATAAATTAAGTAGTAGATCTGAACATTATTGCATCTACTAAGCTAAGATATATAAAATCACATGAAACTGTGATCACAAACAACATTACCCATTAATAGACATTAAATCCCTTGAAACAAACCAAAAAATCACAGTAATGATTGTTTTAACTTCAATATAAGTATACTAACTTAAACATTCTAACGTGATGGATCTAAGTTATTCCAAAGTACAATCATGAAATAAATTTAAATATTAATTACAACATAAGTAATATCGTGGTTTTCAAATCAAAATCTGCTATGTGCACTTTTTTGAGATTCAAATATTTTTATCAAAATGAAAAATAAACTCAAATTTTCATGCTTAAAAGACAAAAGTTTACGACACAACCCTTAGTTTCAAATAAAATATTTCATGTAAAATTTTTCAGGAAAACTTTTTTGACAATATCTCAAAAGTAATTTTTGCACATAGCAGAATTTGGCTGCTATACCAAAACTGAGATGCTTTTTGTCCCACAAGGCTTTTGTCCTAAAAGTCTCACTTTCCCAATTAGGTAGGTATTTAGTGGAAGCAATAACGGTAGGTTTAAAAGTAAAATGTTATTACTATTTAGCCAGTTAGAAATTAATTACCTTGAAATGAATCTGACATGATTAACCAGTTCATAAAATAACTATTATAAATGTTAAATCTACGATTATGCCTTTTTTAAATCCATAATGATTAAATTTAAAAGATAAAAATATTTATGATTTCTCAGACAAATATCAACAACTTCATAGACATTTTTCAAGAAGAGGTATTTTTACTAAAAACTCGATTTAACCTAGTCTCGTTACTGAAGTGATTTTAACGATTGAAATTTAGAAAAATGCAAAAAAGTGGAGCATCTCGAGAACCAAAAATTTATTAATTTTACAAAATTGCTCTAGAAAAATAATATTAAATAAGTGCAGTGTCTATGCTTGAATATAAAAAAATCCATAAAACCAATATTTCAAGACTTTATATACAACAACTTAAATAGATATTCGATAATAATTGAATTTAGTGAAATATCCAATTTTTCAAGATGGAAAATGTGATATTAATAATAAGTTACTAACCAAGAGACGATCACTAGCATACTGATTATTTTGTTATAATTATTACTCGATAGTTTTCTAATAGATAGGGTTGGCATATTTATTAATTGCAAGTTTAAGGGTTGAGTAATACTATCCTATAACTTGGTTTTGCTATTTCTATATTAAATTTTACTTGGTTTTAGTTACAATAAAACAAATTTACTACACACTTTTAATTCCCAGCCAGTCAATTTACACTGACAAATTCAACTATCTGATAAGCATATTAATAAAAATAAAAAAATAATAATTACACATTACTTACAAAATAGATATTTTAAAAATATGCAATTTACTTCACAATAATTACATACATTAAATATCAGTTTGTAAACACGTAGTTATATTATTGACTTGAAAAACTTCTGTTGCCTTCAAGGCGCGTTGGATATTTTTAGTATGACAAAAAAAAAACAGTACTCGGTTGTCGCATTCTGTGAGCGACCAACTCAGTGACAATTTGTATGAAATAAGCGCCATCTATCCGAATCAGTATGTACTTCTTGTTTATTAATAAGCTTAACTTTGTCAATAATTTAAGATGTTAACAGTATTAAGTGTTAATGTTCACGAGTTTACATTTCTGATCTGCAGTACTACGACTTGGGAGTTTTTTTTTTATTAATATGCGTGGTGTTCCGATTTGGACTGGGAATTAAAAATAATAATTTTTTCTGCTCTAAGAAAATGAAAAATAAAAATAGAACAATAGTGCATATTTTGCAAAGGAGTGTGCGCTAGGTCCCACACGTGGAGACTTAGCTGGTGGCGCACTGCACGCGGTTCATCCCGGGATGCTCGTCGTCCTCGTCGTAGGCGTTGGCGTGGTTCGCCCCTCGCCTCCGCTCCCTCTCCGGATCCAGCTCCATTAGAGTGCACTCCTCGGCTAGTTCCGGTATTTCAATCTGCACAATCAACCCGCATAAAATAATTGCACTTTTCTAAGTACATATAATAAATGATCGCATCGACTAAATAATTAGTTATTTTTTGACACATTTGCGCAACATTTATTTTATGGTTTTTGTGTCATATTAGGGCTTGTTAAACATAAAATCGACTCCTGCCGGCGCACCGCACCAGCGGGACAACGCTTTTTAGCAGATTGTTTGAACAAATGAGTGAATGTCAAAAATGCGCTAAGCTGAAACTTTACACGCTGTTTATTGGCAGTCCATTTTGGATAAAAAAAACACTTCCCGTCACCTCTATTGTCGAACAACAAACTCCTGCCATCGACATAATAATGTTAAAAAAATGACATGTGCAAAGCTGAATTGCGAATTTTTGACATTCACTCATTTGTTTTAAACATAAATGACATATCACAGCCACTTGTTGTCCCGCGATGCACGTGTTGTTCCTGCGAGATGGCAGTTCATTTTGTTGATAGGCTGTATCCGCTAGCCGCTATAACTATTATCACGACAAATAAAAGAACCAGACTTGTGCAAATTTAGCAACCAAAAGCAAATATAGCAAACCAAGGCTCCCGGACGAAACCAAATATTTGAAATAATTTAATGAAACATAACAATTGATTTATTAATAAAAGTCCAACATCTTTTCTTGGGCTACCAAAAATGCCAGTACTTCTTGGCTTTCGGGACTCTTATTGGCGCTGGTCTGATTTGAAAGTATAGTGACAGTTAATGGCGTTTCACAGTCATTTTGGGAGTCCGTTTGGCGGCAGTAACCACCTACTGAAGACCACTATGGTCGGCAACACTTCCAGCACCTGTGGCGTTGCTTGTGTCATAGGCGATGGTAGCCACTTATCATCGACTAGTGGACCGTCAGCCATTTGTCGACCTTGACATTTAAAAAAATGAAACAACAAAAAAGTCATGATTTCTTACAAAATGTGATAAGTATAAAAAAACGGAATTGCAAACTCTTTAACGCGACATTTATCGGTCGATTTAATCATTAGCGATCATTAGATATACATTTTTGACAACAACGAGACAAGAAATACTCAATAAGAAAAAAATTTAAAGCGCGCAATAATCGGTGACCTTCATCCTTTACTTCCTACTCATATTATGATAATGTAAGATTACTATTATGGTTTGACATTAAGTGTACAAGCGATTTTGCTTTATTCGACGACTTATCTGCACTAATATTATAAAAAGAGAAGATTTGTATATTTGTCATGAATAAATTCAAAAACCTTTTTTTACCTACACATGTATTGTATTATAAACAAGTGTGTAATTTTCTTAAAAAAAAAATTCTTACCCTTGGTCGAGGTGGAAGACAGTTCTCCAGAGCAGGAATGATTTCAGGCGGAATGTTATTCGGGAAATTAACTAGGAATTGTATAATTAGCTGACCCTTCTCAAAGGGATTTTTGTACATCGGCATACCTGAAAAACACGTCAAAACATTAAAATTTAATATTATTCACTTTCATTATTAATTACAACCGTGTACTCGTTTACTACTATAATATACCCGGGATACTTATAATAATTCTTTTCTATTCAATCTTTATGGAGAATTAAGGAAACCAGTCATGTACTTGGTAGATATACACTCACAGGCTTGGTTTTACATACAGTAAAAACCGGATATAACGACAGATAATGTTACAACGACTATACTTTTTACGGGACTAATTTCACGGGTATAAGTGAATTTTCTGAAATACCAAAATTTTCTTCCTCAAGTGTCCATCATTGGGGTATTTATCTTATCACTATTATAAATGAATTAAATTTGATCCCTAGCAATCTATTATTATATAAAACTTATGTGTATTATTGTTAAAATAACTTTTTATTTCTGTTTATTCTGGCTAATCTTCAAAACGGCTTAGCAATTTTGATGAATACTTTTATTGGACAGAAAAAAGGTAAAAAATATAAGCAGTGTAAATGTTCTGTATGTAACTTGAAACTATGGCCATGAGCCTCATTTGAACTCTGCTAGTTAATTATGAAATGTATGAAAAAGCCTTACCCTCATTCATAACAGTCTTGACTTCTCCATGCTTAATAATTTCACCGGGCATCACAGTTATCACAATGTCCCGGTCGTCTAGTGTTCTGATCACTTTTTGGAATCCGCACAGAGACTCAACAAGCTCTATGTTTAATCTGAGAACCAGATCATTTCCAGACCGCTTGAAAATCTAGAAACAAGTTGACATTGTTTTAAATCTTATCACACACCATAGTTTTTATTTAAATTTAGAATCATCATTTCATACAGAGCGGCGTGAAACAGAGTAGTGTTACACAATACCTAAATTATTTTATAAAATTACTAAGTTCAGTTTATTGATTTTATTACCTAAAATTTTACCTTGTAAAATTGTAACTTGCGTGCCAAAGCTATATTGAAAATCCACTTACTTCATGTTCCTTTTCGTCCAAGACAATGATGAGGTCTCCCGGCTCAAGCTCGGGCTCTTGGTCCCCTTCCCCGCTGAACACAATCTTCTGTCCGTCCGTCATTCCCTTGTCAACGTGTACCTCCAATATCTTGCGATCGCGCACCGTCTTACGGCCCTTCAAGTACAATTAAGAACACATTTCAAAATAAACTAGTTGAAGGCTTGTTAAATGATAATTGATTTGTTGGAGCATTGCTTCTTTGTTTAGAGAAATTTTGGTAAAATCTTTATGTTTTAGGGCATTGGATATCCACTTCAGGGTCGTGTTCTGGAGTCCGTGTTCGATTAGCTAGAAATTAAATATATGCAACAGAATATAATACCTGGCAAACTTTGCAACGGTCCTTGGGATCAATAATTTCTCGTTGTCCGCGGCATTCGTTGCATATAGTCTGGATTTGTTGGATCATGCCTGGAGCCAGTTGTTGTATTTGAACTTGCATGCCAGTACCCCGACAAGTCGGGCAAGTTTGTACTGCACCCTGTATAAAAATAATACAAGACTTACAATGCTTGCTTGTTATCAATTACTAGCTGAATCCGTATTTATAACATACGGAAGCTGGATATTTATACATAGATCTGTTAATATACTAAAGTTCCAGTAGACATATTAAAGCGTTAACTGATCAAGTTTTCTTAACTAGTTAAAATAGTAAAACTTGGGTCTAAATTTACAAATGTGGATTTGAGTCAGACTTAATTGTCTAATTTTGCAAGCACGGATTTAAAAGTCAAACTTAATTATTTTATATCAGTACATATATGTATTATATGAATACCAATTTATGTAAATTTGTAACCTTTATGCATTGTTATTCAAACCCAAAGTATTTTTTTTACAAATGGTCACACCTTATATTAATGTTAAACACTTCAAAGAGCTTATTTTATTTTTATGTTAAGGTGAACAGTCACTCTGTCAGTCTATACTTGATGGTAGGTGGCTACCGTCGCCTATAGCACAAGCAATTCCACAATGAATGCAAGTACGCTGTTGACCATAGTAGGATTAAGTTTATGTAATTGAAAAGGTATTATAGGGAAATGGGCTCTGGTATCCCTTATTAACCCACTGAAACACAACAGCAAACATGCTTTTACTTCAACGCGGTCTTGTGTGAGCCATACATAACATTCCAAACATTGGCAACGAGCCTGATCAAATACAAGGATTGTGGGTGGTTTCTAAAATAACATACGCATGTGAAATATTCTGGAAAAACATAATGTGCAGACACTTTAAAACACTTCACGACTAATGCAATGGTGAGAATAAATATGACAATGTCTCAATATATTTTCTTTAGAAGTTTTTGAGATTTTTTTATTTACCTTCTTGCCACCCCTTCCCTCGCATTTGTCACAGATTACATTTTTCTGGAGAGCTAGCTTCCTAACGGCTCCGCGGTAAAGTTCTTCGAGTGTAACCGAGAGTTGATGGATGACATCTTTTCCTTTTCGTTCTCTGCGACGACCGCGCCCTCCACTAAAGCCTCCGCCAAAGAACATGTCAAACAAGTCCATCGGTGATGAGTATCCGCTGCCACCTACTCCGCCCTCCTTAAGAGCCTGTTCGCCACCTACGGGAAGTTCAGGATTGAAAAGAAGTCATGGCATAAACATTTTTTAATTTTTAAATCTACAATAAATTCCATTTACATATTGCACAGATATACATATGTGTTTATGTACATTTTTTTTTCACCTACATTAATCAGTTAAGAAATTCACTTTTAATGGAGACATTACTTGTTAATACTTAATATTATACATGAAAAAGTGAGTTTGTATGTTACTTTCACGCCATAACTACTTGACTGATCCTCATAAAATTTTGCATACTGTTCATAAGGATCATCTAAAAATATTAAAAAAATAATATATTTTGTCAGGTGTTCAATTGTTCAATATTCTAATGCTTATTAAAAAGGGCAGTAAACATAGTCGCAAGTGAAAGCTAGTATTGATGTTATTGAAGTAAATTCATGGTTGGGTTACACAAAAGGAGTACAAATTTTTAAAGGTTAATACATGGAATGGAAATCTTCAGAACTACAGCACCAATTATATTCCAAATTGTACATATTTGAATTATTATTGTAGTCAGACATAGACTATATGTTATGACTGTATTGTATATGTCTCCTTGGTGAAGCGAAAACACAAGTCTATAAACAAAGATAATAAGTTAAACTCTAACAGTGTTATTTAGCATAAAAAGGGCATAATACATACATAACTAATATTTACCTTGGTCGTAAATTCTTCTCTTGTCTGGGTTAGAGAGCACCTCGTATGCTTGAGATATTTGCTTGAATTTTTCGCCCTCATTTGGGTTCTTGTCAGGGTGGTATTTGAGGGCCAATTTTCTATACGCCTTCTTCAGCTCATCTGTCGTGCAACTGGGTTTAACCCCCAAAATGTCGTAGAACGTTGTTTCTTTAACCATGGTTGATGCTGTGGGAGATAAGATATATTAAAACCAAAAAATGCCAAACTATCATACTTACTTAAATGTTTTAAAGTTTTTAAATACAAATAATGTTTTAAAGAATTCTCGGGAATTCTCTATAGAATTCCATTTTGAACAAAATTTAATCAATACTCTTATCGTTTAGCAACTATCTCGTAAGCATGATTTGTCTTTGTGAAACATGTGTGCATGAATTTATTTTAACCTGAAACTTTTGAACCGTCTACAATGCATTGCCACTGCCATAGTTTGGAAATTTGCCATAATGCAGAGTGCACCTGCAGATTGACAACAAAGGAATCTAATAACAAAATCAACGAGGTTAAGATTTTTTTTGTCATTTTATTGAAGCTACGAGAATATTAATAAGTTAATTTAATTCGTTTCTAAATGCGCAAATAGAATAACATATAACTTACATAATACTGAACACTTCTAAGTAGACGAAGTGAGTAATCGAATTTACTCAAAAAGTTCCAGAAAACACGATTTTCACTCAAAGCAAAGCACTTCAAGAACACGTTTGACGCAGTCAGTTGCACAGTTAAATTACACGAACGAATCACACGATTGAGTATTAAAAATTACCTCAACTGCCACAAAATGAATGACGTGAAAATTAATGGTCTTTTCGATCCTCGTCTCGCTCGATTTCCGTAAACTTCCAGAAATTTCCACACCTAGCAAAAGTAGGGATGTATGTACGTACTACAGAAGCTCGTTCGCTCGTCGCCATAGAGTAACTTATAATATATACGGATTGTCGCTCAATCAAATCAAAGTAGAAATTTAGAATGATGGTTCTCAAAGGTTCATTCGTGGTTCATTCGTATACCAAAGAGTAACTAGAACTAGCTTTTTTTCTTTCTTTATCAAGCATAGACAGAAATGAATTGATACTAGCGCTAAAATTGTTTTATAAAAAAATTACCATATTGTCTATGATTTCAGAATTGCCATTGCCCAACCGTTTACTTTAATTAGACTATGAAAAAACTTGGGCGGCGCTGTAGTAGAAATGGGGCGTGGTGGCATTTTATTTCTGGTGGCATAAAATACGAAACCAACCAATCATATCAATCAACCAATGCACCATTATTGTCAGATTATGAACCAATTTTTAATGCTTTTAACTTTCAGTTTTAACAATGTAAGTTTGTACTCATTTTTTTTTACTCCTAAAAAAGTGGTGAGAATTGTTGTGTACAGAACTAGGGGGCCTAGACAAAGTGACATTGTAAAAACGATAACGAAATTCGTTAACAAAAAAATGTATTGGATTGACATATGCCGTCGGTAAATCACGTGACACATCCCATACATTTTATTCTTTCGAATCGAATCGCTCCGGAGCGAATGCAACTTGTCTAGGCCCCTAGGTAGTTTATAAATATGTCAAAAAAGTTTTCTACTCAAGTATTCCCGAATTAAAAAAAACACAGGAAAACAAACACTTCAGTATGTAATACATAGGGTTATTATTGGAACCCCATCTATACCGCATTAATTAATTTCATAAATTCCTCTGTGCACTTCGTGACCTTATGTGCTTCTGTGTTTGTCAGGTTATTTGTAATTAATTGACGTATGTACATTTAATTGTCATTGTCATTTGTTGTCAAAAAACGAAATGACAATTAGGATCCACAAAACCTATATATAGATAGGCTATTACCGAACAAACAAACATAATCAATCAATTTACTTACAATTACCTGTACAGCACAGCAGATCAATTCAGCAGCCAGATAACAAATACAGTTTGTGAGCTCCAGACGTAAATTTATTTCATTTTATTGTGTTGGCTTTCACATTTAATTTAGACGCGAGTGCTTTATCTGCATATTTACACTATGTCGGAGAAAAATAAAGTTTGTATTATTGGGTCAGGCAATTGGTGAGTTTACAAAAAAATAAAACCAAATAAAGTAGTACATAATTTAATTTAATTTTTAGTAATATAATGATCTACGACGTAATTTAACTACATAATTTATTTAAGCTCTTGCATTTTCTTTCGCTATACATTCGGAATATGTAATGTGATTCTATTCTTGGATTGGATTATTATTTATGATTTTTCAAAAGCATAAATAATAAGCAAATTTTATAAAAATATGTATAAAATAGTTATAATTTGATAAAATTGCCAAAAGTGTAACTATATATTACTTACTCAAAGTTTGTTTTCAAATTAGGAAAGTTGTCTTAAAACAATTTTCGAAATTTTAGGGGTTCAGCGATAGCAAAGATTGTCGGACGCAATGCAGCCAGACTTCCTAATTTTGATGATAGAGTTACTATGTGGGTTTATGAAGAAATGATTGATGGAAAGAAATTAACAGAAATCATTAATGAAACCCATGAAAATGTGAAATATTTGCCTGGCCACAAGTTACCAGAGAATGTTGTAAGTATTTTGTTAATATATTTTCAGTTCAGTTTTAAATTATCTTTGATTGAGAATTGATTTAAAAAATAATAATAATTGACTCAAATTTATTTCTATGCAATCAAGATTATTTTAATAATAAAATAGTTGTGGTTATTAAATGACATTGTATTAGATTTTGGAATGTAAGGTATTTAAATGTCATTATAATTATTTATTAATTTAAACGAGACTGAGTGTTGTTATTGTATCTTTTCAAAAACATGTTCATATTCAACCATGTCTATATTAAATATTTTTTCAAAAAACAATTTATATGTACAAAAAGGGTCAAAAAAATAGTTTTTAGAATTTTGGTTTGTCTGTGTTTGTGCAAGCTAATTTCAGAATTTTCTTAACCAATTTGAATGCGGTTTTCACTGATTGTATTGATGATTAAACTATACGATACTTTTTATCTTGGAACAATAGAATTATGTTAGGGTAGCCTATATTAAAGTATTTAAATATTTCCAAAACATAATTTCACACTTCTGATTAATATAACTTCTGACATTGGTGCATACCAATATATAGACAGCCTGATTTTATCTATAGCAGTACCGGAGGTGTTGCTTGTGTTATAGGCGATGGTACCATCAAGTGGACCATGAGCCTGTCTGTCAACTGTACATAAAAAACAAATATTATTTCAATAACTGCATATGATAATATGAGATTTTCACTACAAGTGTTTTATCCGCTACATGTGGTCTGACTTGTTATAAGTCTGATAAGCTACTTAGTACTTCATGTCACACAACTTCACTTTCAATTTTAGTTTTTCATAGCTTTTCAAGTTCAAAAAAAAATTTTTTTTTATTATTATTAATTATTATACAAAATGGATGAAGTTAGGATATCTTGGTATACATATCATGTTATTAGGTAAAGTTTTTTAACATATAGATTATAGGTATATGTTAAAACGTAATGAATGGATTCCATGAACCACTTTGTAAGTGTAATTTTTTAACCCACATTGTCTGACAATGACGGACTACACGTGTGATGCATATGCCGCGTCTATTTTAGTCTTACTTCCTTACTAGAACTGCTTCACTGCCAATGCCAATTGTTATTCAATGGTTTGTTATGTAAGTGTTATAGAACTATATTTAGCTTCTCACTCATTACTACAATCGTTACAGGTTTGTTAACTGTCATGTGACATTGTGTAAATGTGCTATGATGGCTTTTAGTGAGAGAAAGGAATGTTATGTTATAATTTATAATGAACTAGCTGGTGCCTGCGACTTCGTCCGTGCCTTTTTTAATAATACAACGCCTGATTTTTATTCGTCCCTCGAAAAAAGTACTTTTTTTCTTAATGAAAGAAAAGTACACAGAAAAGGATTCCTTTTCTGTGTCCCTGACAATGTGTATATGAAGTTTCATGATTATCGACTCTAAAACTCAACTAAGTTAGTAAAGCTTGAAAAGGTAACAGAAAAACAGAGTATAAACAGATTTATAATATTACTAGCTGGTGCGTGAAAAATGAAAATATCATTATTCTACATTTTTCCAGGACCCTAACATTTTTCCAGGATAAAAAGTATCCCATGTTTTAATCAAGGTAATAAACTCTCTGTGTGCCGAATTTCGTCCAAATCCGTTGAGCCGTTTTTGTGTCAAAGAGTATCAAACCAACTTTAAAAGCACATTTACTTATTTATTATTATTTATTTATTATTTACCTTTTTAAAGATTATAAGTTTTATGGATTTTGATATTACTCCTTTGTACATTTTACAAACAGGTTGCAGTTCCGGACGTTGTAGACGCCGCGAATGGCGCTGACCTTCTCATATTTGTCATCCCCCACCAATTTATTCGAACAATTTGTTCGACACTGCTCGGTAAAATAAAACCCACTGCGGTTGGCTTGTCCTTGATAAAGGTAAAGATCTACTACATATAAATTTTTTGAAATATATATTTTTTTAATAAATTGTGTATATATACAATGTTTCGTTTGGCAGGGTTTTGATGTAGCAGAAGGTGGCGGTATTGACCTGATTTCGCACATAATTACAAGGTGTTTAAAGATTCCTTGCTCTGTATTGATGGGTGCCAACATTGCTTCCGAGGTAATTTTGAATTATGTAATGTAATAAGTAATTTTTATTGGCGATTTAAATTTTATAATACATAACTGTATACTTTATATTGTTGCTTATATTTTTATTTTGTAAAGTTGAGATATAAAAGTGTAAAAGTGATATCTAGAAATATATAATTACTTTAGTCTTTATATAGTAAGAGTCCAATATATTATATTACTACAGTAAAAAGCGCACTTTTTGCATTCCTTGATGCCTGTTTCATCTCTTCTTTCTTGCTTTATCCTTTATTTACATAAGGATTTTTAGATAAGGAAAAATTATACTTGCATGCTATTAACATTAAATTATAGGTACATATACACACCAATTAACTAGCTGCTAAGATAAGGCGAGGTGACGTGATTTTTTTTTTCAATCGTATCTGCCATTATCATCGTGACCTATAACAACTGATTGTGGGCCTTAGACATTATATATATTTTTTTTTACTGCAACTGTTTGATATAATATACACTTTCATATGGACTTTGACGAATTCTATTACCGAAAAGTACATAGTATAGACCATAGAAAAATACACCACAGTTGTCCAATGGGAGCTAAATATTTTTCCTTTTTCACTTTTTGTAGGTGAATATGGGTTGTGTAATTACCTACTAGTTAAAAAGAAACACTGTCGTGGTTTGTAGTGTATATGTCGTCGGCACATCGTAGAATTGGGCAGATTGTAAAGTATGAAATCAAAAATATTTCACCAAAAGTCAAAAATAAGTGCGACAAGGAGCAGAGCGAAGCAAAGCGAGGAGGAGCGTGTTAGGTTTACATGGAAATAAATTTGGAGAGCCGAACGAAGCGGAGCGGAGTTAGGCGACCCTCTCAGTTTTAACAGAAATATGATCTGTCCACAGATTATAAAGTTATATGTGGATCGGTCCAGGAATATCATGATATGCCCAATTCTACGTTGTGCCCACGACATATATACCTAAATATAAAATTGCGGTTAGTGAACTTGTCAATGAATGCTTGGCCTTGTTCGCTCGTAGGTGGCCGACGAGAAGTTCTGCGAGACGACTATCGGTTGCCGTGACGTCACACTCGCGCCTATGATGCGCGACATCATTCAAACGGACTACTTTAGAGTGGTCGTTGTGGATGACGAGGACGCGGTAGAAATCTGTGGTGCACTTAAGGTACCTACCGCTTGCATTTATTTATTTCCTCACTAGCTGGTGCCCGCGAGTTAGTCTGCGTTCTGGATGAAAGGTACCCTATGTTCTTTCTGGTGTCCCAGACAACGTGTATGTAAAAATGTCATGGTAATTCGGGTAATTTCCGAAACTACTGAACCGATTTTTCATCAAATTTCGGTACTATATATGTAATTTGGTCCAACTTGAAAGATAGGATTGTCTTTCATTTATTAACCTCAATATAAAAAATTGCACCCGTGCGGAGCGGGTCGGTAATATTTTTATATTTTTTGACGATTTTTCGGGGATAAAAAGTATCCTATTTTATGTTAATGTAGAAAACAAACTACATGTGTGCCAAATTTCATCCAAATTCGTCTAGCCGTTTTTGCGTTGAAGAGTTACTAACACCCATAAATCCATTACATCCATACCTCATAAACTTTCGCATTTATAATATGTATTAGTAGGATTCTATACGAACTTCCCATAGCCCAGGGGTCCAGCCAAGAGCATACCAATGCAAACGTTCCCTTTGCGTACTTACGAAACGTTAAAAAATAAAGCCCGGTGATTGGTTGTTGTAACGCCCGCATAAAATTTCGACCAATCACAAAGCTTTCTCCCAAGCGTAGCGTAGCCTGAGCGTAGCGTTTATGACTGTACGTTGTACTCTATATAACGCTAAAACTCATCTTTTTCAAAACAGAATATAGTAGCCGTCGGCGCCGGATTCGTGGACGGTCTTGGTTTCGGTGACAACACTAAGGCCGCCGTCATCCGATTGGGCCTCATGGAAATGATCAAATTCGTAGACGTTTTCTACCCGGGAAGCAAATTGAGCACATTCTTCGAGTCTTGTGGCGTCGCCGACCTTGTTACAACATGTTATGGTGAGAATAAATAAATAAATAAATATCATGGAAATGATCAAATTCGTAGACGTTTTCTACCCGGGAAGCAAATTGAGCACATTCTTCGAGTCTTGTGGCGTCGCCGACCTTGTTACAACATGTTATGGTGAGAATAAATAAATAAATAAATATCTTCACACACTCCACACAGCACCATCTAGTTCCATACTAAGCAACTAATGCGTCACTGTATTATGGATACCAGACAATTGATATACAACATAGATTACTTTTTTTTGTAAATACATATTATTATAAATACAAAACATCCATGACTCAGATACAAAGGTAAATGTTAACACATAAACATTTACCCTTAGCGGGATTCGAACCCGTGACCGTTTAGTTAACAGCTAGGGTTACCAGTTACTAGACTAATTAAATTCCTTAAATTTTCCGCATAATTTTATAATTTACTAGCTTTTCCCGCGACTTCGTACGCGTGGTGTTCGAAATAGTTACATAAGTTTTACATTGTAAATCGATTTGAATGAAACAAAAACTTTTTACGAGCCTCTGACTGATTGGTTAGTGTGCCAGTTTGTATGTCTACCTTAACATAAAAAAAAGCTTGTTACAATACATCGGTGAAAACCGAATTCAATTCGGTTAAGCCGTTTCCAAACGTACAAACATTGATTTTATTTGTATTTTTTCCATTGAAAACATGTTGATTTTATTGATTGCTCGAGAACTTGAGACAAACACTCGCTCGAGTAATGTCTATGGGTATTATTGTAAACATGTTTATTTCAAATCAGATCTCATAATATTATTAATACTACTTACTGACTTTTGTTTCTTTTTGTGTTTGAAGACATACATATTTTACACATTTTCATGCTCAATTTGCTGGTTTTTTTAAATGTAAATAGTGATAAACTTGAATTTTTGAGAAACTTACTTAAATTTTTTGTAAAATTTAATGTGTGGGGCATTGTAATAATTTTTTTCATAGAATACCTGTTATGCCAAAATATTTAATTGGTCTGTCTGTAATCAATTTGGTTGGGCACAGAAAGAACAGTCCTATTCTTCAAATAAGTTTTAATTGAAAATGTTTCGTTGTTTTGAAACTTTTGATACTAAAAATAATACTTGATACTTTGTTTTGATCTTGATCTACTTTAAGAACATATATCTATTGTCTAGTTCACAAGTTCAAATTGGTGTTATTTCTTGAAAAAGCACCTAAAAATATTATTGTTTACAGCATATAGTTCAAGTTCAAATCTCCTAAAAATATGTGCGATAGCTTATTGGATTCAGAATGATGTCTAAATTGAGAAAAATTACATGCATTTGCTTATTTACTTATGTTGAAACACGCTGTTTACGCATGCAGGCTTTCAAACAAAACACCGTTAAGAAGTGCCTTTATCATTTTATTATGTAAGAATATATGCAATTTTATAAAACGGGCGTCTGATTTATAAATACATTTCAATAATATTATTATAAAAAAGATAGCATAAATTTAAAGAAATCTGAAGACTGGGTCCTACTGGAAAATTATGAGGAAAACCTATGTCGAACAGTGCATCACGTGATAAATAAATAGTCATGAATGGTCAACACCTTTGACCGGTCAAGGGTCACTTATAATTTTACTAAATATTTAAATTATGTATACTTATTACATTTATTTATATAAACACATACCTGCCAAGCTTAATTGTAAAAATTGTCCATGAGGCCAAAACGTGGTTAGGTTACATAACGAGATAATTATGTAATATGCGTAGATATAATGATATGGGAGTTAATAAATATTTTTGATTCAAGCAAAGGTCACATGAGCATAATGATACAGCTTACATGTCGACAGACAACCTTCTTTAAGATAATATGACATATGTATTTAATTTTGGTTCAAATTGAAGTAATTTATTTCAATGATTAATAATCATCCGAGTAAAGTCCAAGTAGAGGTATAGATATAATCATTGATTTTATATCCGTTATTGGACTTTATTTACCTATATGTTGTTTGCTTAGATTTCTTTACTAAATAATTATTATTAGATTTAGATTTCTTTACTAAATAATTATATATTTGTTGACTAGTGTGAAAAAAAAAATAACGGAATAGTCGTACAAATAACGAGTTTCTTATAATTTTTATAAAAAATAGTTTTTAGAGATTCTTTGCATATTTTTTGGACTTTACATTATACTTAATTAGAATTCAATAGCCATTGAGTTGTTATCTGTCGTAATCAATCTATAAAACTAATAGATAGATTATCACCATATCAAGTAGATTTTACGCGGAAAACACTGTTTGACAAACTACAAATAAAATTATATAGTAAAATCATTAATATCATTCTATAAAAAATGTGTTGTGTTGATTTATCTAGTCGCTAATCGGCATAGTTGTCATTTTACAATGTAGCCATAATGAGTATTTACAAATTCCTCTTGAAGCAGAAAATACATGTTAAAATATGACGAATATAAATAACTAACTGATTTTGTTTAATGTACAAAGTTAAATTTGACCTTTAAAAATTGTTATCACACGATATTTGGTTCATTGATAGAAACTTTTAGAGGTCAATCGCTGATAAATTTATAATTTTTTGTAAATAATAATTTATTACTCGCGCTTAAGTAATTCTCACATTTCATATCAGAAAATAGTTGTCGTTATCTTCGAAGACATTTAATTTAGTATTTCTCATTCCAGTTTGTCATTTAAAATTTATAAATGTTTGTTCAAACTTACACCATAGTTGCCTTCATGAATTTACAACAACCTAAAGTACCTATATGTGACGATTGCATATAAGCAACTATAAAATATAATCAATCCTTTGACAGTAGATGTTGATATTGCCTTACAGGGCGTTTAGATAAGGTCTATTCTTAGTGTCGAGGTCGAATGGTGTTATTGCATACATGTGTATATAATCACCTTCTGTTCATTTACAAATGTATACGTGTAGGAACGACAAATGTAAAAATAATAATTTCAGAATACGATTCAGTGACACTATGCAAATTCCCTTTGTTTGACTGACGAGTTGAAGTACCAAAATATTTGGTAAAATTCAAATAAGGTGTCTAAATATTTCGTTGGATTTTTATTTTCTTAAACGAGTCTTTAATCTTACATAACAATAATAAACAAAAACATTCTCTATTATAGTCATTGATTCTCTACATATTTTATAAAATATTTGCTCTTCTATAATATGCCCACTCCCATTGCCTCCCTATCCCACTTGCATAAAAAAAGCTTGCTTTTAGATTTAGATGATCCTTGACCTGGGAACGGTACTTTTTTTTCTGTTTGAAAGATACCCTATCCCTGACAATGTGTATGCGAAATTTCATGATGATCGGTTGAGTTATGAGTAGAAATGTCGCATGTAAAAGCGTAATAAACCAACTCAGTTTCGCATTTATAATATACTAGCTGGTGCCCGCGACTTCGTCCGCGTTCTGGATGAAAGGTACCCTATGTCCTTTTTGGAGTCCCAGACAACGTGTATGCAAAATTTACAACGCCATCTAGGGAATTCTGTTTGAAGCAATGTAGTACTCTAATTCATCTAATCTCACTTCGAATAATGGAAAAAGTCTGTTAACAGATGGCACTACATGTTAGTTATTTATAGTTTATAAAATTACGTTACGTGTTAATAAAATTAAAGCTGCTGCCCGCGACTTCGCCCGCGTAACTTAGTAAATTATGTACTTAAACCTTCCTCGAGAACCACTCTACCCATTAGTGAAAACCGCATTAAAATCCGTTGCGTAGTTTTAAAGATCTAAGCATACAAAGGGACATAGGGACAGAAAAAGCGACTTTGTTTTATACTATGTAGTGATACTGATTAGCTATAAATGCGAATTTTAACACCTATTTCGCATTTATAGTAGGTATAGTAGGTACCTATGACAAAATTGGTTTTACCTGCCAGTAAACGCACGAACTAAATGCTTCAAATAATAATTGTAATGTTACTATAAACTGAATGGAATTAATCCGTACTTCCGTACTAATATTATAAATGCGAAAGTTTGTATGGATGTATGGATGTTTGTAACTCTTTCACGCAAACACTACTGAACCGATCACCATGAAATTTTGCATACACGTTGTCTGGGACACCAGAAAGGACATAGGGTACCTTTCATCCACAAAAAGGTACTGCTGCCGAGGGATTATCTAAAAGTCTTAATACACGACCCGAGTTGTATATCTAAAGTATGTGTTTTTTATCAGTCTTTCATTTTCATAATTTTTCAGGCGGTAGGAACAGGAGAGTGGCGGAAGCGTTCGTAAAGACCGGACGGTCTATAAAGGAATTGGAAGACGAGATGCTCAACGGACAGAAGTTGCAGGGCCCGATCACAGCCGAAGAGGTCAACCATATGTTAGCCAACAAAAATATGGAAAACAAGTAAGTACATACATACCTGATGTAAACTGCAACTTTTTTAAAAAAACACGATATTGCTTGATTTGTTTTTCTAGCTGCAAATAGCAACTAGCAAATAATTTAATAGGAATTTCGACCTCCGATTGTGCAGAACTAAAATAGCTTAGTGGTGGACAGTACAGTGAATATTGGCTTGTATCCACATGTAAATGAAGGTCAATTTTGTTTAATTAAACCATGCTCGCTTTATAAAACGTTTTTATATGAAAATAATTTTCTTTTACCATTCAATAGAGTATAGAGCATACATGCTCGTGTTATTATTTATATAATAATATTGATGATAGCTTTTAATATTAACAAACACACCAAAGAAGGACGGTATAAAGGTAAAAATAAGAAATTCATGACAACTATACTAAGCTAACTCTTAAATTACGTTTCCATAGTTGAGGAGTGTCATTTCAAAAGGACTTATTTCCACCTTATCCGATTTTTCAATAAATCGAATCGAATCTTTTGTGCCTTAGATGGTGTGAGCAAATTACGTGGAAATAAGCGTATTCGTTCTGGACACGTGAAATGAAAGTCAAATGTAGAGGAATTAAACATTATTGTTACAAATAATTTGGTATAGAGGTGCAAACGAATACGAAAAATGGATTCCAATCATTACTTCATTTTTATTCATAAGTGGAAATAAGTCCTTTTGAAATGACACTCCTCAGTTGAGCTAGGCAGGAGTTGAACTCGTGTTCCTCGAAACAGAGAGCTAATGTTTTAGCCACTCAACCAACGGCCTCATAATGTGTGCAAAGGGAATTGAGTAATTCACAAGGTCGATTTTCTTACCAACTTTTTTATAATATTAAAAGACTAGCTGGTGCCCGCGACTTCGTCCGCGTTCTGGATGAAAGGTACCCTATGTCCTTTTTGGAGTCCCAGACAACGTGTATGCAACATTTACAACGCCATCTAGGGAATTCTGTTTGAAGCAATGTAGTACTCTAATTCATCTAAAAGTTAACAGATGGCACTACATGTTATAAAATTACGTGTTAATAAAATTAAAGCTGCTGCCCGCGACTTCGCCCGCGTAACTTAGTAAATTATGTACTTAAACCTTCCTCGAGAACCACTCTACCCATTAGTGAAAACCGCATTAAAATCCGTTGCGTAGTTTTAAAGATCTAAGCATACAAAGGGACATAGGGACAGAAAAAGCGACTTTGTTTTATACTATGTAGTGATTATTTAACACGACTTTATTACATACGCACTGCATCGTAACAATTTCTCGTATACACACAGACACGGAAGTTGTTATCTTTGAGGCAATTAGTCGTAATTTATGGCTTGTTTTTTTATTATTATCTTAAACTAGTATTTAAAATGATTTTTATAAGACTTTATTTATAAGACTTTATTTTATTCTAAAGTACGAATTATGTTGTATCCTATATTAAAGTTTCATAAAATCTTTTTAGTAGATAGTTTTCGCGTAAAACAATAATAAACACCCATACATTCATTTCTCTAAAACAATCTAATTTAATGTTTTTAAGATCGGGCTCTGAATGTTGCATTGTTTTTTATGTCGAGTTTCTTTTCTATCTTTAAATTATGATCACACACACTCGTGCGTATTTCACGACGTGTGATATAAAAGATCAATATCGCTCACACGAGTGAACGCTGGCTTCAACTTTTTGAACGCCCATGTTGATATAGTTGTGAAAATATTGTCGTTATTACGTCATCCTATAAAATTCCATCACTATCTTATCTTATTTAAAAACTAAATAAGAAAGCTTGTGAAGATGTTTCAAAGTGTATCTATCGGATTTGGATAAAACTTCTATTGATAGACGAATGTACTATGGCATCTCTTATTGGGTCATTAATATTTTTACTTGAATTGTGAAGCAATAGTACTAGGTACTAAATTCTTTTAGTAAAAGTAGTAGGTATATGTTTTAAGACGTAACTTTATGATTTTTTTTATTTGGTTATATTTTTTGGCAACTATACACGGCCTTTAATATTTGAGACAATATAATGTTATTAGCCCACTTTGCAACCCCTAGTATTAAATGTACATATTTGCAAGCGAAGGTATCCGCCCACCTTTAAGTGAACCGTCAGCCCATTCGCCGTTGTTTATCATTAAAAAATGTTGTATTTTTAACGCATGTTGTATTATTTGACGACATGTTTGATCTAGTGGCTAGTAAGCCTAGCCGTTAACCAGATGGTCGCGGGTTCGAATCCCGCTAGGGGGCAAAGGTCTTTGTGTTGATATTTTTACCTTTGTACCTGAGTGGTGGATGTTTGTATTTATAATAATAATGTATTTACAAAAAAAAAAGTAATCTATGTAGTATATCAACTGTCTGGTGTGCACAATACAAGCATTAGTTGCTTACTGTGGAATGTGTGAAGATATTTATTTATTTAGAATAGCCATAGAATAGAAAAACATTTATTTTCAATACACACGACACACGAATACATATAAAGATAACAAAACAAATAAAATACATACATTAAATTTTCACATTATTGAAAGACAATATATACTTTAATAAAAATTCCATTCAGTGTGCGCCATGGCAGCAAAAAGGTATCTGGCTCAGCATAAGCATATTATTTTACACAGCATATTTATTTATTTATTTAACGCGATTGTTCCAGGTTTCCTCTATTCACAGCTGTGTACCGCATATGTAGAGGTGAACTGAAGCCAAACGACTTCATTGACTGTATCCGCAGTCACCCGGAGCACATGTAAGACTAGAGAATTTGTTGCCCATAACCGCTTCCTCCCGCTAACTTCTAGCTAAAGTACTTAGACATTGTAGTTAACTAGTACGAACAATAACGAATTGTATGTATTGGCATGCCAATTATCTATGTAACATGTATATAATATATGTATAATATATAATACAGGGTGCTAGTAGTTAATAAGTAATGTACATATTGAATAAGTTGACTGTATTTTTTCATGTAGGTATAAGCTACATGATAATATTTTCAGTTTTAATCCAAGTTATAATTACATATTGACTTGACACGTAGATTTATCACTTATAAAATAAATTGGAGTTTTATTAAAAAAAAAAAAATTAAAATTAAACAAAATGTGTCAATATTTTTAATAGTTATACTTTTAGTATGACTTGTTATTATAATGTTGCACATACGTGTTTTTACATGAAATTACTAAGAACTGCCCGCGACTTAAAAGTTAATCTGCGTTAAAAAAGAAAATTATAAGCAATATAACGCCTAACCTCTTTTTGATAAAGGATAAACATTTTGGCCAGACTTTATTTTTGATGTACCCTCGGGAACAGTACTTTTTTTCTGGACGAAAGCTACATACCCTATGTCCTTTCTTGTATCCCTAACTACATAATAATATAATGTTTGAAATATTTCATTACAATCGGTTTGTGAAAACGTAACAGACAGACAGACAGAGCTATTTTAGTATGGATGGATTAAGTATATAAACGACAGCATGGTGCAATATAATATATACATATATTTAAATATTGTATAATAATATTTAAAAAATGCAGTCAACTTCATTCAATATTGTTGTTGCAATATTGAATGCGTTTAGTGAACATGTTGCTACGAAACTAACACATTCTGTTATTAATGATAGATAGTACACGTGTGGCTAATATTGAATATTGGATGTTTTTTTATCTGACACGTACATTATCCGTCAAATAAGCCGCGTGAGTGGTTTAATCTCGCATCGGGCGTCAGTCGACGAATCAAATGAACAAGTTCTGTTCGAGTGGCCATTCAGATAAAAGTTATTGATGTTGTTCATATTTTATAAAAGGCCCGATGGAATTACACATGTAGCCGACTTATTAATATTATATAGCCTGGCTCAGAAAACAGATTATTTCATCTAAAGTCTAGACTTCTAGAGGGATGTGTAAAATTATGACTAAAAATCAAATTCTATTATATCGCTTCTCAAATAAAAAGAAGAAAATAAAAATTTGATTCAAAATCTATAATTTATTTAAATAAGTATATTTTTTTTAGTTTCATTTTAATAAAATTTTATGTTAATTAAGAATGCAGATTGTGTAGACACCGTTTATGTCTAATGAGAGAAATTAAAAAATAAATAAACACATAAATGCAAAAAAAATGTTCTTAGTTCAAGTGTTCATAATTAAAAAATAAAATTCTTTTAAAGATCAATGTAGCACGCACAACTGGCAAAAAAATATTGATGATTTCAGATTAAAATTCAGTTATTTAATAAATCATATATGAAGGAGAAAGGAGGCTTGTTTTTCCGAAAAAGCATTTTTCCTCCGAATCGATAGTAGACTATTTTACCTTAATTGCGTTTGTCTATATAAATGCTAAAAAAATTAAATAAAAACGATACCTACATAATGTTTGTCTAAAATCGAACTTCGGCTCAACTTGGCAAATTCCTCAACTACTAAACCGCTATGTAATATATAACATTCATGTGTTGGTTATGCTGTTTTATTTAATTTTTAAATCTATCTAAACCAAATTAGATGGTAGGTTGACGTTTTTGGATTTTTTTTTAATATTATCAATCACGAGATAGTCTGTTTTCTTAGGACTGGCTCACGTTGGAGGACGGTACGGCAAAGTATTTAATTTTTTCTTAGAATTTGGATTTTTAAATACATAATTCAAATTTGATTGTGTTATGCTACTTCAGAATGCCCCAGCATGCTGATTGTTACCCCAGCATAATACAGTGAAATTTTAATTATATTACAAGCATTTAAGGTACAAAGTTCTATGAAAAAATTCAAATACTTTGCCATGCCGTCCTTCAATTTGCGCCGGTTCTTAGTCGCCCATATAAATATCGATAAGTAATTAATAATAACTAATATCTTTACTTTATATAACATTCCTCTTGCACTTGCTTTTGTATAACAAATATATGTACCTATACTTAGTAGACATCTAATAATTATCTCAATACTATATGTATATTAATTACTATACTATTATTATGAGCTCAAGTCTCTACAGATAACTTAGTTGCAGTAATTTAGATGAAAATTAATTATGCATAATTATGTACCAATGAGTTTAATTACGCCTTTAAAAATATCTTAATATTAATCTTAAGTGAAGAATACCAAGTATGTAGAAATAACAATTATGTTATATTATTGCAGATTTGCGCCCAAGAATATTAGTATTTATTAAAAAGAATTTAATTTTTTTTATCTATTCATTAAAATCATATTGTTTATTAAACCTTTTGTTAAAATTTTGCATAATATATTTTGTATGCATGTTGTGTTTTTAATAAATTTTCTATATTTATTTCTGTGCAGTTCTTTTGCTTTCTTTACCTGATTTAGTGTTCTATTTCGATGTGTTTTATTGTGCTTTAAAATCAAGCTTTCATTTTAAGTTGTGTTCTCTCGCCTGCCCACGGAGCTACTAATTTCATTAAATCAAACGGGGCCTTATCTAACTACCGTAAACCTAACTTGGATTAGGTTCTGGACAGTGACCACTTGTAGCGGGGTTTCTGATTTCTCGAAATTTTTTTTCCGGAGCTCGAGACTCTTCTAAATACCCGGGATTCTCGAATATTCGAGAAAATATGTAAATAAAAAAATATAAGGTATGATGTAATTTTTTTAATTACATAAATGAAAAATGTAACTACACTTGTTATGCCATACAATCATCAACATTTATTAATTTTTCAAATTTGGGATCATATTTTTATAGAAAATATTAACAAAATATTAATTTTTAAATTAACACATATAATAAGTAATCGGTTAGGACCATCGATAATTCAAAACTGCGACTCAATTGTGCCATTTGGCTATAACTTTCATTTTATATGGTATTTCCTCTATTGAGACCTTATAGAACGAAATTCATAGCCAAACGGCTATATACTTATCTAAGAGTCACCTTAAAATAAAGAGTATCTTCAACTATCTTTAAATTAAATTTGAACACTTACAGAATATAACAACAACTTATAATCAGATTTGTTTAAAAAACCGTCACCATAATCAACTAAAGAATTTACTAAGTCTTATTAAAAAATCTAGCTATAAATTCTAGTTTTCTCGGGATTTCTCGGAAATTTTTGCTTAGATAAGTCTCGACCAGAAACCCTAACATGTAGTAACCATTTTTTTTTTCACTAATATTCTAGGAAAAAGCGGTTACCGAGAAGCACATTGTGATGGATTTGGTGAAGTGTGTCGTCAGTGTTTACTCACATAAGTTTGTTTCAATCGCATTTCATTATTTGCACTTTGCATTTAATTTTGTCATGTTTGTTAGTATATCTTTAAAAGAGTGTCTTGTGCAGACTTAGAGCTGACGAACAATTTTGGGACCATATCAAAATATTCATGCATAAACCAAGTATATTTTAATTTTATCTCTTTTATTTTTAATGTAATGGCCATGCTGCGGAAGTCGCCATTTTAGAGTAGGTACTTCAAATTCAAATATTGTTGTAATGCCAGTTTATAATATTACCAGCGCGCGACTTGTAAAGTTCGCATTTATTGAATTTATAATTCAGATCGAATCCGTAAACTTTCAGATTACTTAGTTTTTTTTACATTTTACGATATAAGTAAGTATAATATGTATAAGTCCAATGCGAAAAGAAATTTATAAAAGACATTAAATCGTGTCATTGCATCAGAAATATCATGTTAATAGATATGTTTCAAAAAATATTTTTCAAGTTTTCTATTTTGACAATAGAATCAAAACAAAGACTATATATGTATATTTGGGAGTAAATCAAAAGCTTTTGTTTTGCTGCTGATTTTTGCGTTTATAGTCATAACTTGTCGCCAGTAAATTCTCAAACACGTCATGTTCTCAGTCTGCACCTGACATCAAACAGTAGTTTATAGATCGTTATTGTAATTATCTTATTATCAAAAAGTTTAAATTATTTTTTGGAAAAAAAAAAACTAGAAATTTTGGCTCAATTTACGAGTATATCATACGTAGGTTGCTAGTACTTAAAATTAAGATTTTTTTTTGGTAAATAAAAACTTATTAAATACGTAATCATTAGTCAATCACGATTTTAAACGAATAAAATTGTAGAACTTCAATAGAGCTACCTAATTTTTAATGTAGCTGATGCCATTTTATTACTAGTCCACATAGCCTAAAAGTCATGGGTAAAATCTATACCTAAGCAAATTTTAGAATGTAAGCGTATAAAGAAGTGTTGATAATATTTTATTCATATATTGGTCATTGTGAAGGTAATAAAGGTTATTATTGTGATTTTTGTATATATTTTTCATTGACTCATAATTCCCAACTTCCATACGTCTTTGTAAGCGAATTAACGAAAACAGAAGCCTACGAGAAATTTGAAAGAATTCGGCTAAAATTTATTATTAAAAGATTGTGTCAAAAATATTGTAAATTTGTTCTTTTCAGAAAGCGGGTAGTTAGGAAGTCTCATTGCTGTATATCTTAAAATTAAGATAACATTGGTAAGGTGTACGTACATATTATATGGGCTTCTGTTTTTATTTATTTTTAAAATGCTTATATTTATTTTAAACTATCGATTAAAATAATGCTCTTTTTAGAAAAATAATAATAACATTTTTCCATTTTTACTTTTCGCCTAATTCTTTTCTAAAATTGCAATTTATTAGTTTTAAGTTTATAAAATAAAAAAGAAATTATGATTACTGTCTAAAAAAATGCAATAAGATTTTATCCATTGCCGTTTATGACTGGATATTTCACCAGACTGGATATTTAAAATCAACTTGAAATATACTGGTAAAAATAATTTTGTTTTTATCTATCAAGATATACTGATGATAAATTCCAAATTGTTAAATTTGGAATATTTTTTATTTAATGTTACTTATTTCCCTTATTGTAAAATACTTATTTCTAATGAAAACACTATAATTTGTTTTATGTAACAAAAAAGGAGGTATCTGAATCTATTTTGAACCAACCGTTCTAAAAGAAATTGTCAATACGATTTGCAAAAATAATAATGGAAATCTCATTATCAATTATATGAAAAAAAAGGACGGAACTAACAACAAATTTGAAAAATACCAATTATATCAATTTCGTACACCTTTCATAGTTCAAGACATGAGTAAACTACATTTAACATAAGTCAAATCACTCTCATAATGACCTTCTATTGTACTTAATACAATTCATTAGTTCAGTGTCCTTTACATAAAAAAAATGTGATTAACAAACTATGACAAGGTAAGTACCAGAAGCATCTAAATACATACTTACCCTCTCAAATGAATCTTCTTGTATATATAAATTTGCGAAACATTTGCATGTTACATTTGTATGCCTTTAAAAAATACAATAGATAAATTTTATTAATATTAAAGATACTACTTAATCTAGTCGATACCTAATTACCTATAGAATTATATAATATTTATAATTAAATTATAAAATATGAATTAATTTATATGAATAATATTTGTACATTATTACCGCATGATCTTTAACTTCAATTAAACCATTTTTTAATATTTTATGTTACAGGGTAAAGTCTCAAGCGAAGTAAAGAAAACAACAATACCTATTTGTTCATTAAACACCAAAGAATTGTTATTTAGTCTTAGTACGTATCAGTAACATTGATAACCCATCGACTTTAGTTTAATATTGAGTAGCATACATACTGATGTATATTTCTTGTAGATAGTTAATCCGTAATTAATGATTTTAATATTATAACTTATTATTTAGTTTATTATTCCTAATAAAAGACAGTTATATTTTGATTTATTATATATCATTATTGTGTGAAGTTTGTAGAAGTGATTGTGTATATAAATGATTTGTATAAAGATAGATTTAAATGAAAAATAGACTTAACAAGAATTGGTTATATTTTAAAATAAAAAACTATATAGATTTTGAATATTTTATTTTCATACAACCACAATCAATCTATTATCTACAGAAGCGTTTTTAATATAACCATTGTAAAAATCTAAAGCTGTAATCTCTTTTTTGCCTACAATTCTTAACGATTTAAAATAAATATATCTTCTATCTTTACATAACACTCTTATCGCTTTCGTTTCTTCACAGTATTCGAGTGTTCCTATTGATTTATTTTCTGATTCGAAATGTTCATTATGTAAAAATGCATCAAACAGTTTCATCTGTTTGTTTCTAAATGTAGTTGTCAGTTGATATACACCATAAATAGCGCGATATAGGTTATATACATCCAGTGCTGTCATATCTGACCATCTTACTGTACTTATGCTCTTGTTGATCTTCTTAGCTAAAAAACAGAATTAACAATTGAACATATAAGAGAATCTATAGTATAAATTGAAAAGAATACCCTCGAAAAAGAAGTCTTTTTTTTTTGTATCGCTTGTGCCTTAAACACAACAGGTTCTTATCCTTAGGAGAGATCCAGCCACACCAAGTCTACAAGATGTTATTGCGCTCTAGGCGAACGGTGTCTCTTACCATAAAATGGATTGTCAGCCAGACATCTCGGGGAATGTGTCAGGGGTAATGTCACGTTTCCCATTGTAAGTGAATTTAAATATGTATATGCTCTTGCAGTATATTAAAAACTATGACACCTTTCTTAGTGCAATACATAGAGTAGGTTTAGTGTGAATATCCCTCTAAATTTTCATGTATTTTAACACTGGTTATTTTGTTGTGTGTCATACAACTTGACTATTGAGAAACGATATTGTGGCTTATTTTATAAGTATCTAGGCTTAAATTCTTTTGATACGTTCTCCTCTTGACAGTGGCAATTGATACTGACAATCATCCCATGATTCAAAGGGACTGTGTTTTAGGAAAAAGAATCTCGCAGTATTTTGCGCTGGATTTTAGCCGCCGGGCAGACTAGGGTCATTCATGCGAGCACAAGCCAGACACACTAAGGGTTAAGGCTTGTTTTGAAACATCATTCGGAAAAAGGCTTAATTATTTACTCGCCCTAAATAGAAATAAAAACTAAAAGAACTACATATATAGTACTTAAGATAAATAATAGGCATCGAAAAAAATTGTATAACATCACAAAAATGGTTCTAAAAATCACTTAAATTTCAAAAAAGAAATAATTTACCATCGGTTAACATGAAGTTAGCCAATGCCCATTATTTATCTTGAAGTACCGTAATGTATATTGAAATAAAATTTACCAAATGTTACTCCTTGTTCGCTCTGTGGTTTTATATTTGCTAAGCTTTGTGGCAAATTTCTCACACATTCTGCTAACATTTCTGCACCTATCTCGGATAACTGTTTTGTGAGCTCAGGCAATTTTATATCTTTTGATACAGGCACTAATCGCTGACTGAATATTTCACCTGAAATTTGTAGTAACATTAGACAGACATAATACACTCGAACTGAAGTTCTGACTGTTTGATAATATTTAATCCTTGGATCTCTAAAAAATCTTCTAACACATCTATTTTACATGCGGTCCACCTATCTATCTATAGTGCTCCAATTAGATGATTAAGCTTTTCGGACCAGGTGCTCAGAGGATTTTGTATTAGATTTAAAAAAAACATCAGTGTTTTATATTAGGTAAATTAATAACACAAATGTAAGAAAAGAAACAATTGAATCTATGAAAATACTAAAACTTACTACAAATTTTAGATACAAGTTGCAAACTTACCTACATCAAATATATTAGCTTTGATTTTCATGAGGGAGACTCCAGTTATTTGATCACCGTGAAGAAGTGTATGGACTATGGGAGCTGCACCTCTCCATCGTGGCAATATGCTTGGGTGAACATTTATCATGCCCCTGTAAGAAGGTAATTGGTCATCTGGCAAGTTTTCACATTAGCACTTTGACAACCCATTGAATGAGTGGTTAGGATGCTTGCTTTAACACTGTCTCAGGGGTTTCAGATTTGATTCCTGGCAGGGTCAACTGTGGAAATAAACTTTTCAAAGTTGAGTTTCGGATCTGGCGAATAGTAGCAGAGCACACTGCATTTCACAGTCATTTGGGATAATAAAAATAAAAATCACAGTGAAGTATCTGCACATGTGCTTTTGCGTTTCAATGAGTAACAGATGCCCAAGTCCATTTTCCTATTTCTTATCATTAAACCTACTATGGTTGGTACGCCACAAGTATGACATACAGGCTGACATAATTTATAATTCATGAGGAACCTCAGCCTGTATGTCAACTTTCAAAATAAATTAATAATTAAGTAAATTTAAACACCTTTAAGACAAATAAATCTTTGAAGACACTTAATTTAAATAAATAGGAAGAATATTGAATACTTACATCGGGAATTTACTTAGCACATCCTCTTTTATGAGATGACCAAATGCAACTATCAGCCCGATGTCATATTCCCCTATCTTTATGTCTTGTAGAGGCCATTGTATTATATTAATATTTTGAGAATTTGCATATTTTTCTATCACAGTCTTGGTTTTAGTGGTATTAGCTGTCACAAGGTCTAGCTTGGTAATATTTTTTTCAATGTTTCTGAAAATTTTGAACATGTAGGCACGTAAATAATAATTTGAGGTGTAAGTTCGTAAAGTTATAGATAAAATAAATAAAACTAGTTTAAAATATAAATAAGTACTAGTTATTACAAGACAATCTCTTCACTAACCTTAGTTCATTGATTTTTTTCAAGCTATTGAAACCTATACTATCTGAACCAAAGAAAAGCACTTTATATGTGTTTTTAACAGTGTAATATCGTTTGTAATTACATTTTTCTTTATAACTTTTTTGAAATAATTTACTTGAGAGGTTATAAAGTTTATATGTCATTCTGACATTTGAATCGAAGCCATAGAGTAATAATATGATCGAGGGATCGAAAATGTCATCCCAAGTAATGTCAAACCACGGAGAATATATTCTGAGTGTCAAACAAACCAAGGAGGATAGAGAAAGGAGTACAATCTCTGTGTATCTAAAACAGCGAACATCTATAAAAGTGTCCGTTGAAAGGAGTTAAATAAGGGTGGCGCTAGGGTGGACAGAGTGTAAATTTAAAGAAATCGGCAAAAAATATATAAAAAATATCGTCAAAGAATTAAAATACAACAGAGTGAAAAAAAAAAACAATAAAACAAAAATGGAAAAACGAAGTAACAGCCAAGTCAATGAGTTCCTTGAGTGTAGGTCACTAGGTGCAACTTATTAGATCTCAGATTTAAAATAAAGTTATACTATTTGGTTGAATTAATAGGCAATATCTTTATTAATAACACAGGTAGGTACATTATAATAAACTGGTATATTTTATCTATTTACAATATTTTAATATAATTAAAATAAATACAAAAACATATAGGTAATTACTAAACTAATGCTGCATTGTTAGCTACATTCAGATTGTAGGTATACATATAAAACTAAAAAGTTGCTGAAGAATGATAATTATATCATACATTTTTACATTACTTACTTACATAACAAATATTAAATATCGTGTCAAATGGTTCAAAGAATTGCAAGCGTGTTACAAAATCGTAATTTTAGGCCAAGTTCGTAGACATCAATATTTATAAAATAAAAAGGTCGTCGAGCGCAGCGATACCAATTATTATTAATCTATGGCTGGCTCATAGATTTGCACGTGTATTAGAAATGTCAAACTCATGCTTTTCAGATGCTTGTCAGAGCATATTTCAGGTATGTGCACTATGGACTAATTTTATACGGAGCGCCTATAATAACACCTTCAGGGTTCTATTGAAACTCCCAGGTTTCTGTAGCGCCATCTGCAATGATTGCGGGTGGTGGCGTAGATGATTTTTATGCCATTATGCGAAAAAGAAGTACATCCATTGTGTGCAGATTGCGAGGGAGTTCCAACGAAATCCTAGGCCCTGATTCTGTATGGCAAAACTGTTGACAAGACAAGGCAAGATACGTTAACGTCATTCCTTGTCAGGGCCCTGATTCTGTATGGCAAATACTCTTGTCTTGACAAGGCAAGATACGTTAATGTCATTCCTTGGCTTGTCATGAAATTCTTATATCTTATGCCCCAAGACAATTATCTATGGCACGATATGATTTCACAGAAACAACAGTATACTATTGTATTTATTTGACTATTCCACTGAAAACACAGATAATATTATGTTATCTCAGCTGGGGGCATAAGACATAAGAATTTCATGACAAGACAAGGAATGACATTAACGTATCTTGCCTTGTCAAGACAAGAGTTTTAGCATACAGAATCAGGGCCCAGAATCGGCCCTGAAGATGATAGCGAACAGCATGGACGGGGCGGTTTTTGGTCGATACATTAATCTGCACTTTAGTCCCTATATAATTATTCTTTGTACTTAAAAATGTAAATAGTTAAGTTTAGTATATTTCGTTTAATTTATGTTTAATTTTTATGTATATAAATACTCCGTATGGACTAATTTGTCTGAAAATAAATAAATAATAATAATAATTAGTTACGCTCATTCCTACGCTCGTTTCATGCTACGCTTGACGCTACACTTTATGACTAGACTAGGTAGGTACCTAGAGTATAAATGCCAACAACGTAGGCTGTACTAGGTAGGTACAAATCACAATAACGCTACGACTTCGATACCCTTGATATGCACCAAATCCCTGACCATAACATCGAGTAACGTTTTACTTTTAATGTGCCCTTAGCCTTAAATTTATTTTCAAAAATTTGTTTCCAAACAGTGTTAGCTAATCTTAAATAAAAAAAATTAACTACCATAAAATACACGAGTGCTATTGCATTCAAATAGATATTTCCGTGTTCAAAGATATAATGCTTTTTGTCGATCGTTTACGAAAACTTTTCTTTTTAGCAAACTTTGGTTTTGCGTACCAGGACGGAGGAGTTACAACGTTTTCTTCGAAGCTTTTCATGCTTATACTCCTCCGCGAGCCTTCATTTTCCGATACTTTTGAAGACACGGTTTTTATATTGCCGACATTTTCGTTAGGATCATTTTGGAAGGGGATGTCCTTCATCTGAACAATTTCCACATCTGGATCGGTGGCACTGAGGTCTCTGCTTCTTGTTCTTGTTGTTTCCGTGATTGCAGTACTTTTTATAGTACCACCGCCCATTCTTTTCGAACCCTTTCCAGTTAAGACTTTTCTCAGTTCCTTGCGAAACGTTGGATGATTCATTATGTAAATGAACGGATTTATGCACGCAGCCGATTTGCAAAACAACGCTGGGAGCATAGAAGCAATAGGGGTGATAAGTCTCTTTTCACCAAAGATTCCTAGAAGTGATACCACTGCGTACGGTGTCCACGATATGAAGAATAAGGCGATGACAACAATGACTAGAACCGCCAATTTAACTTCCGCTTTACGTTTCGCTTGCTCTTTTATATGTCTAGAGGACAATCTTTGTTCTTGTTTCTTCGCAGCGATGTTTCTGTTAAATATGACAACGCGAAGAATGTTTATATAGCAAAACGAAATAGTGCAGAAAGGCGCGACCCATGCTGCACAGAAGAAAACGAATATGAAATAACGTGGCGGTACTTCATCGGTGAGGTAATCAAAGCTGCAACTTGTTAAGTAGCCTTCAGGCACATAACGTCCGTAGCCGATGTCGAGTGCCGGTATTGAAGCAAATATTGTGGCATATAACCACGCCCCAACGGCGAACAAACGAGCTCTTACAGTTGTTAAGGAGCGCAGCGGTTCCAATGGTCGAACAACGGCATAGTAGCGATCTAAGGAGATAGCAGCCAAAGTTGCTATCGATGTAGTGCCAGTCAAACCCCCTACGAACCCGTAAATGACGCAAACTGAAAGAAAATGAAAGAAAATCGCTGGGTTATTACTATTTCGTAATTTTTTACTTATATTTACTTAAATAAGTAAAAATTAATAAAAAAAATTTACATAAATTTTTACTTACACGTTTTCCCTAAAGCTGGTCCGAAATTGAATGAATTATATATAAATATAGGGGTCTTAACGAGCATGCAAAAATCGCTGAGGGCAAGATTCGCCACTAGAATGTTTCCAGGAGTTCGCAATGTGCGGCATCTGAAATAAAAAAATATATGTTAAAAAAGCTAATGTCAGGCTACTTATATTACAATTTTTATAAACAGTGATGACCATAGGGTGATTTCCTCCATTTTTTCATTAAGGTAATTTTGTTATAGTGAATTTTTAATTTATTTGTTGAATTTAATGTGATTTTTACTAACTATTTTTCTCAGTGAGCTTAATGTAATTTTCACTGACTATGTCATTTTCAAAGCGAAATCTATTAAACTCATATCAATGGATTTCGCTGTATCAGAATTCACTTGCCCGATGACTTGTATTAATTAAATACATCATCATAAATGCAACGCTTGTCAAAAAATAATGTCAGGCGTTAAATTGCTTTACATATTTTTTTTATCAGACATCATACATAATTATCTTTTATATTTCAAAGCGGACGAAGTTGCGGGCAGCAGCTTGTAAAAAATGAAAAGTCAAATGAGAGTAATTTTGCAGCTGATTTGGTAGCATTTTTATGTCCTTATTTTTCGTTTTCGGTCGCTTTCCGGGCGTCCCTTTTCAAATATCGTTTTACCCTTATCAACTCATCATTTTTCACAAATAACTTTGAGAAATTCAATATAAATGCTCAATGCAGAGAAAAGAATTAAATACAGACGTTTCAAGTCTTTTTAATATTCTTCGATTTCATTGTTGTTCAATGATAATATTCATTTTTTCCAATGTATAATTCGTTTGCCAACCTTATCATCAACATCACTCGTCGATAATCGACGACATCAGTCTAAAATTACTTCTTAATCTCTTCAGCTGTATCTATCACATATATTTGAGTTTAAAACATGTTGTATTAAACCTACACACGAGGTAGACTTTCATATTCAAGAGTCATGTTTAC
Source organism: Synanthedon tipuliformis (assembly GCA_947623395.1). Taxonomy (NCBI): domain Eukaryota; kingdom Metazoa; phylum Arthropoda; class Insecta; order Lepidoptera; family Sesiidae; genus Synanthedon; species Synanthedon tipuliformis. Next base: position 3,400,201 of record OX392415.1, on the reverse strand, counting down.
TTAATTTAATAATTCAGTTAAATTTTGCATCTTGAAATTATTCATTAAAGAAATAGCGAACTTACAAAGTTAGTTAGAATTGCGAACTTTACAAAGCTAAACCTACCTTGTTGGCTTTGTATAAACCTCACTTGTAAGATTTATGATGTTTGGAAACCGTAAACAGTTAGGTTAACTTTTCAAGCGAAAATTAATCTTAACAATTACCCACGCTAATGTGTAGATCGGTACCGTGATTTAGGTATAATTTACTTAGGAGTGAACATTAGTTATTGTGTGAGATATTATAGTGCGGAAGCAATTCGGACTTCATCTTTAAAAGTTACGCTTAAATGGTTAAATATGATTACATCCAAAAAATTAAATCGCATGATCTGACTTTTGCACGCTGAGCCCAAAAAAAGTACCTAACATTTCGATGGAATACTAACTTTAAATTTTAGTATTTAGTTAAAACTTAAATGCTTAATAATAAAAAAAGGTCGCGTCATTTCTATTTTAGTTGATCGACTGAATTCAATTCGTCGTCGATTTAATTAAATTGACAGTATTTTAATTTTATACCATTTGGATGAGTGTTCCGATTTTTTCTAATAACTCAGTAAATACAATATTGTGGCGCGATTGAGGAAAACATTTATTAAACACGAACGCCACGGGTTAAATGTCGCAATGTCTCGGCAGGGTATAATTTATTAATCTCTAATAATCGTGAAAAATTGTGAAGATGTTTGTTTGTTTGCTAACCAAATACGCGCGAACCGTTTTAGACGAAATTGTATAAGTCCGACAGATAAACCACAAATTGGATAGAAATTAAATACTAGCAGAGCACAGTGCGTTTCGCATCTTGTTCTTTCGGGGAATGAGCAAGAGATGCCAGATTCCTTACCTATACTTTACTTATAATGTGTTTTATAAATAAGTAGATATTATAAAACTCTTTAAGGTGGTAATAATCTCCAAGTCGCAGACAGATGTGCAATCCATGAAATTATTAGAAAAAAAATAGTGTCCCTCAATTACACAGGTAGTAGCGGTGGACCTACACAAAAGTCCCTTAGCACTTGGTTGCGGTTTGTATCATCGGTAAGAGGCAAATACATTTTTTGTTTTAATGACTTGTTATTACTAGCTGGTGACTGCGACTTCATCCGCGTTCTGGATGAAAGGTACTCTATGTCCTTTCTGGTGGTTCCCAAACAACGTGCAAAATTTCATGGTGATTGGTTCAGTAGTTTTTGTGTGAAAGAGTTCACGCAAAAGAACGCACGCAAGAGTTTGTACATCCATACAAACTTTCGCATTTATAATATTAGTACGGAGTACAGATTTATAGTACGAGCGAGTCCGCGGGCAAAGGCTAGTGTATTCTTATATAGTTAAAAGCAAATAACCTTAGAAACATAGTGAGAACAACAGCGTTACCAGAACAACCAATTACCATAAGTACAATGTAAAGGCCACCAAGCATGTAGTTTAGCTCATTCGCCGGAGGCGGAAACTGTAGCCAATGCTCGTTGATCGAGAACAAATATTCATCAGTGAACAAACCATGTTCATTCCACAATTTAACAGGCCATTTCTCTCTGAATGCCCTCACCGATGACGACAAATTCATTCTTAAATGTCAGCACTAGATTTGTAAGATCGCACATCCTTTTTTTGTTTTTGAACATAATTCTGCTTAATTTAGTTTTTTTACTTTTTTACACTTAAAACACACATTTTTTTTGAACTCTTCAACAATTTGAACACTTCTCCAATGGAATAAAAATCCTTTTTTATTATCACTGAATACACAGTAGAAATCTAACTGTTGTTTGTGACAATCAGATGAATTGAACACAACCTCTCTCGATGCTTTCGAAGGAAAATGTGTAGCGCAAAGGTACAGATGCAAACATATTTATGAGAATTACAGCCGCATTGCTGAATAATTTACAATAATGAGCATATTAAATTGGGAATTTATTGACGTTGTCACCTGTTTCTGTTTCTATTCATTCATGTTTAAGATTGCAATAACGAGTATAAAATAGAGTATCTTAATAAAATTATTTCGAACAGCTCGACAAATTTATCCGCACGAAATCGTTATACAATATGTTACTCGGAATTTGTTGCAAAAGGTCAAGACTGGGTTAAGATTCCATATAATTTCTTTGTGAATGTAGACGTTGGTTAGCAATGGTTTTAATAATTATGCATTTTAATGTGATAAAATATGTATTTCAATTCAAAATCTCCTTGACTGGTTCAAGTCAACGTCTAGATATGTGTTTTTTATGTACGTCATAGGTGCTGCAATTAGTGTACTGCCTACCATAGTAAGAAAAGGATAAAATATTAGGAATGGGCCAAGGTCTTTTATAACAAGGTGGTAACTGCAGCTAGAAAAGCTGCCTAATTTATGTCTGGAAACGCAATGTAATGCTGCCACTACTAAGTCTATAATACACTTACCAAGTTTATAATTACTTACTTAAATAATATTTATTAAAGTTTACCAGACATTTTGATATTTTATTCTAGTACTTCATGTACATACTCGTATTTTTTGCATTCGATGATTAAATAAATAATTTTATATGATATACCTTAGCTAGATATATCTAAGGATTCTATTATACTCGTACATTTTTTATTTTATTCCATGATAATTAAGTTTAAGTGGACTAAAGTTAAAATGATTTAGGCGTGCAGTCCCTACCGATATTAAGTCTGTCTTCCGTAACCCAGTAGTGAGCACGCCACATAACTACCATAAAATAAATGATGAAAAGTATAATCATGCCCAATTTATTAAGTAAATCGTGTTAAGTAAGCTATTAGGTCGTTGCTTCAAATCCTTCGAGCCGGATTTGAAGCGATGACCTATAGATGTTTCCTCAAACTAATTTACCATAACTGTAATTGTATAAAAAAAATCATACCTTAAATACATTATTAAGACTATAACGTTTCCCACGAGGCCAGCTGAATAGAAAACAAGGTAAAAGCTTCCGAGAACCTTTTGCCAAGTTTTAGAGGGCGGAGGAAACGTCAACCAATGCTCATTGATAATGTCCAGATAATCGTCAGTAAAGTATCCAATGTCCCGCCATTGTTGTATCGGCCACAATCTCTTAAAATTCTCTACCAATAAAGCGTGTTTTGTGTAATTCGAACTGGTCACGGAGTTTGAATTGTTTTTTGATTTGTCGGCTTCAGTAACGCGGTACGCTATTTGCGAGTCGGTTTTGTTTGTTCCTCGCTTGTTCCTTTTCAATCGTACTTCACTATTTGACAAGCGGTCGCCCAAAATCGAATCTGTCCAATTCGGATCAACGAACAAAATTGAGTTATGCTTCATTCCTAAAACGCCTTCTCGCTCTTCATTTTCTCTTTCGGCGGGATTCTCTAAGAATATATTGATGAAATCACCGTTGCATAAAATACTTAAGCCAACGGCAAAGAAAAGCGCGACGAACAAATTTATGTTCATTGTTTTCTTTAGGGCGTTTTTTCGGCTGCTCAGGATTTTTTATATATTATCGCACACCCGACGTGCTCTTCGTTTGAAATATGTTTGTGCTTTACATGAATCAATCAGGTCATGTTAGCAGCTCTAACCATTGGTTCGGGTACCAGACAGCACCCATGGGATTTCATCGTATACTACACACGTAAGTAAGTACACTTTAAGTGGATTGCTTTCTTAACGAACCTGGAGTAACGATTGTCAATAATGTCTTTTAATTTGATTGGATGTCATAAATCCCTTGTTTTCATATACTCTTCACATAACCTGTTATTACTGATTAATTATATTATGTTAGCTATTATATTAATAAGCTTAATTATATTTTTCTCAGTAATCGTAGTCTACATCATAAAAATCATTATCATAAGGTATAGGGTAAAATAAATCTTACATACTTTATTTTCAAGATCATTTGTTTATTTAAGGCCATTGATAAAGCAGTACTTAATGTTCTAAAATTAAAATTAATAGTTAATATATTGTTCTAATTAAAGTTTTTTTTTATATGTTATTAATGGCGGCAGAGCACAGTATAAGCGTCCACTGTCTAACGACAGTTACCATTCTCTTACAGAAGATAGCAGTAAAATAACGCAAATTGTGTATTCAAATGAGTGAGTAAAGGATACCAAAACACCTTCTCCACTCCAATATAGGCTCTTAATCTCTTATTTCATGAGGGTGAATAACAAACGCAACAATCCCAAACAAAAACAGTAACAGTTCAATCCCCTTTTTTTTAAATAATTTAACCCTTTTTAACAATATACAGACACACCCTTAGCATTACTTACAAACATATATAAATATACTTATATATAACAAAAAGCTTCACATGTTTCTCCATTTACAAATTATTATTAGGTATATTATATTAATTAAATGGGGTTCAGTCAAAGAAAATATTTCTCAAAATGAGCTTTTTAGACATAACTAATACTCGATTTATTTGATTTATGTGTCGCTAAGTGCCACCCTGCTTTTAGCACTATTTCTCATTCTGCAAATCCCTTATCACTCGTGTACGCCCCAAAATTTCTAGGGCGGGAATAGGCGAGATAAATAGTGACCATTATGTGGACTTTTATTAAGTTGGTTGGACTGCCTTCTGACATGTCTACCTATTATTTAAAAACTACTATATTAAAGTGAGTCAAGTAGATCACTACTTGAATAGGATATTTGGAATATATAATAGAACCAAGCGAAAGGAGTCAAGCCACGTATATCTTGGTTATCGTTAAATTTTAACAAAATTGCAAGTTTTGTAAAAAAACCTGTAAAAGTTTTTATTTTGAATTTTTTTTTACATAATTTGTACCCAATCTTACACGACAATTAACCGGGTAGTGCCCGTAAGTACAAGTAATTGTGCAATAAAAATAATATGGATTTTGGATGGATAATGTTACTGTTTGTCACCAATGTCAGTCAGATAATTATGTAATGTCAGATATTTTCTCAAGTATTATATTTTTTATTTTTTCAACGCAGACGAAGTCGCAGCCACTGACTAGTATTCATTAAACGCTTGTGAATAATTATGTCACAACGAATAAATGAACTCCAAATATATTAGAGTTTAAAACAGAGAGAGAGTAGAATAGTTTTTTTAAATTAATTTTAATCTATTCTGCTGTTTTTCGATGTTACAAAACTTTATAATTTGCTTCATAACCGCAAATAAGTTTTGCCCATGTCAGTTTTGATGTAGGTCCCTAAACACCAGATAAATCTCAATTATCGTAAATCTACACCGCTCAAACATAATTCCGTGTGATAGATTAAATACCTAATGCTGTCAATGTCATTTAGAATATAGTTCCTAATACCTGATCCTTAATCCTATGATTAAGGATCATATTAATGTCCTTAGTCAAGTCGACAGAGCACTTACATCAGCTGTGGCGTTGCTTGGTCAATCAATAGGCGACGGTAGCCATCTACCATCAAGTGGACCACGAAGTTGTCTGCCGACCTTAACATAAAATTCAAAAGTTATTTGATATTTCGAGCAATGCCGAAACAAGTTTGTCTGCTTCCATTCCAGTGGATTGACAAATAAAGGCAAAACTCTACAAACCGAAATAGCTTTTTGTTCAAATGCAGGTCAGAGCATTCTCTTTTTAAAATGTAAGTGTAGGTAGCCCACATAACTCCTAGATGCGATAACATTTTAGAAATGACGGTTATTTAAGCTAAGCCACGTACCATGAGGCCCTACATTATACGAGTAGAAAATTAGTAGATTAAACAGGATTTACAGGATATTTTTATAAGATTCACCCTTGTATAAAGGGATGCATAGTGAATAATATATATCTATACTATAAAGTATATAAATCTATACCATAAATAAAGTCACTGCCTACCTTTGTTTGTTTCTCCGCTAACTTCTAAACCATCCAATGGAATTTGATACCGTTTTCACTAATGAAAAGAGCGATAAACAAGGAAGGATTATGTATATAATTTGCAAAAAAATTGTATCCGTGCGAAGCCGGGGGCTGATCTCTAGTATTATATAAAGATGACATATCGGCATGTGATTTTCCTTCTTATTTTATTTAATTGAATTTTGTTCTATTGGTGTTAATACCACACCTATTGGGTTTTAATAATATCTATCCTTTGTGTTAATTAGCAGATATTGTATATTTATCCGAAATATGATCGTAAACCATTGAAGTCTCATTGCAATGCCTCTATTATTCATTACTTTATTCAAAACTGCAACCCCGAAGTTTCTTAAGGTTTGCAAGGGTAGCTTAATACTAATTGCTCACTTTCTCGGTCGTGTGTCTCGTTGAACACGGCTGTTGACTATTAAAGCATTCATGTTACTTACTTTTCTAAAGACGACTTAGCAAACTGCACTTTTAATCTTACTTTTAAGGTTTTGTGACTAACTTACAAATTGGACTGAACCCGGCTACGCTTCGCAGTGGCGTACCCGTGAGGCGCCTGCGGCCTGGACACTGATTATATACTTATTACTAGCTGTTGCACGCGACTTCGTCCATGAACTTTATAAAATAATTATGTCTATGTTACTCCCTGATAGGTGAAAGAATATTTAAAATAGGTCTAATAGTTTTTGAGTTCATTCATTATAAACAAAAATACAAACATACAAAAATATAAATCTTCTATCTTTATAATATTAGTATAGATAATCTTTTATAATTAAAAGTAGCTTAACTTATTCTTTATAATATTAGCGTTCAGTAGATAACGATAAAGTTTTTTCGCTATAGGATAATAATTATTGTCTACTATTGGTACTTTACAAATAATAATAATATTATTTTTGTAATTTTAGCATGTAGGTTTAGAATTGAAAGACAGTTCTATTGTAAGACAATTTAAAAAAATTGTTTCTACTGATACAATAAAATTTCTTGTGCGATACCGTTTTTTGTTAAATACAACGAAAATGAAATAAAATAGCTGTAGCTTCTGTGAATAGAGAGCAGACCATTAATTTCCTTAACAATGGCATCATAAAATAATTTTCTTATTGCAAACTAATTATACATGCCCTATCTTGGGTCTCTGTCACAAGTCAATTATTATTCAACTCGACGTTGACAATGAAGTGACAAATGTCGTAGCAATTTTTCTGAACAAAGTTAGTAACTATTCGAGTAATTAGGTTGATAAGTTCAATAAAATATTTTTGGCAAAACGATTACAGTATCTATAGAAGAATATATATGTGTTATATCCTACTAGCTGGTACACGCGACTTCGCCTCTGTTACTCGCTGATATGTAACATTCTGTAGGTTAAGGTTAAGTTAGTTAAGTAGTTCTTAACACACACTCATAAAAATTAAATGGATGAGATACATAGGTACTTAAGTTATACTGCATATAAATTGAAGTCGCTGTGGTTGTCTAACTGTTTCTTCGCTAACTTCATTTAGAACACCATAGATATTTACAATTAACTTGATCCTAAATATCAGAAATATAATTTGCAGAAAAATACTTTAAAAGATTAAAGATTTTTCATGAATCTACTCCAATTTAAATGTATTTTTTAACCTTCTGTAGTCATTTGTAATTTAACAGCAAATTAGTGATGCTATTTGAAGCATTGTCCAAATTATCGAGGCGGCATCGGTTCCGTTAATAAATTAATTCACCAAATTGGTTCCCACTTGATCCCATTATGCCAATATTGGCAATTTGTAGCGCGTTATGTGAACATAAGCTCATCTCATCTGTGATTTGTTATTCAAATGTATCTTAGTAACACATTATTATTGACAAGTTTAAGAAGTTAGGAATCTGCCAGCTTATCCTTAATCCTTCTATGGTCGGTAGCGCACTAGCAACAGCAACACCTATTGTGTTGCTTTGTGTTATAGGCGACGGTAGTGGACCGTCAGCCTGTATGTCGCCCTTAACCCTTAAAAAGGTGAGTATTTTTTGGCAATAACAACGAATGTACCCGGTAATAGAATGAATAAAATACCGCCCGAGGAATATTTAAGACAAATATTAGTTTAGGGTGTTTTCGATAAATTCGTGCGTGGCACCTACTACAGTTTGATAACTATATTAGGTAAGTATCCGAGGTATTTTCGACTTTTTAAATTACATTTTTCTTATTTGAAGAAAATTATTGAATTATATTAATTTATCAATACCAACAATAAATCTGTAAGTGTAGGATTGTAGGTATTGCATGTATGTATGTTCCTCCATAACTCTTAAACGAATTAACTGATTTTCATGAAACTTGGTAGATAAACATTTAGACGTACGGGACACATAATAGGCTACTTTTTCAAGCGGACGAAGTCGCGGGCGCCAGCTAGTTATTAAATAAAAATTACATGTTTGATTGGTATTAGTAAGCGAATAAGACATATCGTCTGGTTATATTTGATAGTTATCTTTGGAAGGATAAAAGGGTGTTATAATAAATGGATCTCGGTATAATCCCTTCTCGCAGACACGGTTCATGTGAACAGTATCGAGTGTCAGAAGGTCGACTACGTGACATCGTTGCAAACCCTATAAAGTTTTGGGATCACAACTGAGCCGTGTCTATACGGAAATAAGTATATTTTGTCAGGTTTATCGATCCAAGTTACCAACTATTTTCGTATAGGGTTAAAAATTATAGGCAAGTTAACCACACCAGTGGTTACGAATATAACTAAGGCTAAGCCTTTAGTTATTCGATAGGTGTTTTAATTCATCAAAACATGGTAGCCAATTATCACAACCAATGCTAAGGGGAATGACATCCCTTATTTGCTCACTGAAACGCTATGGGTAATGTGATTACACTATTCTATTTAAGGGGTGGGGGTGGGGCGATTAGAGTGCTTCCTGTTTATGACTGCAGATGACACTACTACTATAAATAAAACAGATAACTATATATCATATTCCTTCATAGGTACCTTCGTGCACGAGAACTTGGCATTTAGGGCTTCACCACCGTAGATGAAGACAAAAAGAAAGATTAGCGACACCATGTCCGCGCATGGATCTTATTTACCGAGTCCAATGAACTCAGTATTATTAAGTATTTATAGGACACTGCCTTGCATAGGTACACATGACATTGTTTAAAATACAGGCACAGTTTTTATACAAAAAAAAATGTATGCGTCAGTCCAAAACTAACAGCGTCAAAAGTGAAACTTTTTATGTAATTCAAAAACTGTCAATAAGTGTACAAAAAAATACATTGCAGCAAAGAAAAATTGACTGGAAATTATAATAAAAATGATTTATAATAAAAATCAAGAAAAATCTACAGACTATCCCGAATTAATTACTACGGAAGTTTCACTCGTACGTACTATTATTTACATATACATAAAACTATATACATATACGTACAAGTGAAACTTCCATAGTAATTAATTCGGGATAGTCTGTAGATTTTTCTTGATTTTTATTATAAATCATTTTTATTATAATTTCCAGTCAATTTTTCTTTGCTGCAATGTATTTTTTTGTACACTTATTGACAGTTTTTGAATTACATAAAAAGTTTCACTTTTGACGCTGTTAGTTTTGGACTGACGCATACATTTTTTGTATCTTCATTGACAATAACTGAGAATAAAAACAATATTAAAAATTTTTTAATATGAAATAATTTAATAGACATATACATATATATTACATATACATAAACATTCTACATTAAGAAAAGAACTATATAAGTAATTAATATGACTTATGTTAACGAGTTAACTCTCATGACAAAACGCTAGTGTCCCATAAAAAGTTTCACTTCAATAAACTCACCAATGTCATGATATCATTTGCCAAATCTCTTGCTAGATCATGAGATATGAAACAACTCAGTCCACTGAGTGCTAATCCTGCTTCATATTGATTCTGAGCATTTAAATCTTTCCTTATCATATTTGTAGTGAGCATAAGTAACTCTGAGTCTGCATGGAATGATTGACTAGCTGCTAAGTACCCGATTCTTTTGTAAGTGAATTTGTTTGAACTCATCACCTCAATAATATTGAATATAGCCCATGATATGTCATATCCTAACATTTGAAGCTAAAATAAATGTCAATTTAATTAATAATTACAACAGTTACACTTACAAATTCGATCTACTTAAGACCTAAGTACTTACGTATGTCAGCTTAGCGACAGCGTTAGCTTTCTTATGTTATGTTATCTTGTCGTAGTTCCACTTTAATTTCTTCCATACATTGTGCTATGTACTTGGCCTAAAATCGAATATTATATAAAAAAATATAACATTCAAAACTTATTTACATGTTTATTAAGTAAATAGTAACAATTTCTGATGTGTACCTACCTCGTTATCTTTATTATTCCTTATACCACGCACTAAATCGGTGAGATTTTTATCGAACATTCTTTCGAAGTTCCCCTTTACTTTCTTTAGTGCCATTTTATTGAATTATTTTCCATAAACATATAATTAAAAAATAAGGACGTTGAACACTTGAAGCATGACTGTATTATCTTAAAGAAGATAAGTTTTACACAACACTAAATTAAAAATAAAATTCAGGATTCGCCAGGCAGTCATAAAACCAAACTTTGTCATTTGTGATTTGTTAGTTAAACGTCAGACAGATGGATGACAGTAATGTCATCCATCTGTATATAGTATGATAAGATCATACTCTATAATCCGTAGCATATAGAGAATGAACTATGTCTGTGTAGTACTCATTTTTTCCATAATATTAATTAGTTGTTCTGTATTTATCCAATTTATCCGACACAGACTGTCAATGTCAACAGTGTCACTGTCAGTCAACATCAACAATTTTCTTTCCGCCTCTCTCACTCTGCTAGAGTGAGAGAGGCGGTAATAAGAAAGAGACAAGGAGTTTAACATCTGTGAGTTTAACAGTTTAACACTTAACAGTTTGTTAGCTCGACGAGTTCACTCTCATGACAAAAAGTTTCACTTCAATAGTGTCCCATAAAAAGTTTCACTTCAAAAATTATATAATTCTATCGAGTTGCACGTGTTCGATATTGGCATTGTAGTTGTGGGGATATGAGTATTTAGCATGGAGGTATTTAGGAACGTACCCTATCTTTCTTTTTGCTGCCATCTAAGTTCACACCCAAATTCTTATTTCAGTTATTGTCACAATGGCAATATACTTTTGCTACCGAATTTGGTCGTATATTTTATTAGATATTGTTATAACCGAATGAGAAGACAGTTTTGCGATCATTTTTTTATTACAGTCACAAAACAAAGAAACTTTAAGATTGCGCAGCGGTTGTAAGATCTAAAATTTGAAAGCTTCTGGTTAAACTCCGACTGTGACCTACTTACTGTTTCTATCCAAATTAAATTGCAGACGTTTTAAATGTATTTTACTAGCCCACTCTTAAGCCAAAACAAATACTTTGTGCTCAAATTTCACTATAAAGTCTATCCTAACCCTCATCACCAACCGTGACGTAATAGGGTTAGGTATTTGATTACTTCTGAACAATAAGTTTTTAACCAATTATTGTGTAATAAAATGTAAACAACTATAATGTTTCAGGAATATATCTCGTATTTACAATTAAAATTGTGTAATAAAATGTAAACAACTATAAAGTTTCAGGGATAATATTTCAGGGAATCGATGTTAGAATTTTATGTCCCAAGGGGTTGGTCTCAGACGGTCTAGAACGCAATTTGAATAGTTGTAGTTTTGCCTTAATCGCAATATGACTACTATGTAAAATACCTAGTTCTTATATTGACTACAACGCAAAACGACTAGTTAGTTTATATATTTCCTAAATAGTATAATGACTTAAACGCAAAATAGCCCGGACAGGTAGAGTTAAATTCTCCACTGTAACAAGAAAATTACAAATAACTTTCGCCTTGATTATATTCATCTCAGTTCATTTGTTTAAATGCATTTTCTGTAAAGTCAATGAACAGTCGAAGACACTTTCGCCACCATTCAACATTTTTTAAAACGGTTGCATAATTTTTTTTAACAAATAATCTAATCACTAACATAAAGTTTTGGTAATGTTTTTAAAAAATATATTCAATTATTAATTAAGTACCCTAATTGTATACTGACAATGTGTAATGAGAAAAAGTTTAAACGAACTACAGTGAATGGAAGCTTAAAAGTTTTTTAATATGTTCTGACCGTTTTATGTTAAACACTTTTACAGCTAAAATTAATTGCCAAAAGTATTAGTCAAATTTAGCTTGGAGATTAATCTGTGTTCATCTATGTATAAATATAATAAAATCGTAAATGAGTCGTGTAGGTACGTTAAATGTTAAAAAAAAAATACACGTGTACTTAAGTTACTGAGGTCAAAAAATATTTTTTAGAACTTTTGTGTGTTTGTCTGTGCGTACTAATCTCAGAAATGGCTTACCCGTTTTGAATGCGGTTTACACTGATCACTGATGTAGTTTAGCAAGCTTCCCGTAACTTTTAGTATTTGTTTCATTTCAATCGGTTTGTAAACAAAAAAAGTCATACCCTAAGTATATCGAATTACCAAGCGTACGAAAACCGCGCGTACGAAGCAGCGAGTTACTCTAAAATAAAAATATCATTTGTAATCTATACTAATATTATAAAACTGAAGAGTTTGTTTGTTAATTTGTTTGTTTGTTTGTTTGTTTGTTTGGTTGAACGCGCTAATCTCAGGAACTACTGGTTCGAATTGAAAAATTCTTTTTGTGTTGGATAAATGTTGTGTTCCCAAAATAACTATTCCACGCGGACGAAGTCGCGAGCACCAGCTAGTCGTATATATTTTCTATCGACGTTTGTAATTTAAAACGGAACTATGTATGTTGGTTGTCGAGGGACCCAACGTACAAAAATGTGCGTGGTTTTTACATGATTTCTTACTCGAACTCTGTCATCACAACATAGCCAATTTTTCATGCCACAACAAACCTGTACAAATCATTTTAGGGTAACGGCGTACCAAAAGCGTACAGTCACTGTATTGTAGTTTTCGTTTTATATGACCACAAATTATTCACCCAGGTTTTCCTGAAGCTGGACGTTGAAATATCAATAGATAAATTATTAAACCCTTATCTTCTAACCTCACTAATTAATTAATCCTCTAGAAATTTTTTTGAGAAATTTAAAAATTTATCTGAAATCATGTCACTATATTAGTGTGACCAATAAAATTGAAATATTTTAAGTATTAAATTCTAATATAGGATTAATTCTTTATTGTATGTCTTCCACCTATACCTACACGCATTTACCTAATATGTCTAAAAACTTTCATTATTTAAAAAAATCATAAAAAAAATATTTAAAAAGATCAAACAGTACTTACTTATTAAAATAAATAAAATCGATCGATCTTTATTATATCTTTTATCTTTTAGATATGATTCTTTTTAAAAGTAAGAAAGAAATAAAACACCTTTTTTTGAAAAAAGGAATAAAACAAAATTATAAATTATTAAAAAAATTGAATCTAAAAAAATAATTTCAGACTGAACATAATATATTTTGAATGAATATCACAATGAGGATCCATTGCCAGGCCCTTCAAAGCTGATACTCCGACGAACTATGACGATCGCTACAAGCCTCTCGACTAATCTCGCCGAAGCAGTTTCTGACAAGAGAAACAATATATTCCTTAGTAAGTATATGTATTAATTTCCTTAAAGTGGTCTTGTCGATAACACAACACTTCGTAAACTCAACCTACCTATGAATAAAGCCGACGACAAAGTTTGTATCTAGTTTGCCAGTATTGAAGACAATCGAATTATGAGTTACCTACTAATGTGCTCTGTTACCGAAGCCGGGTTAAACGGGGTTTAATAGTTCAATGAGATAGCTTAATTGTGAATAATTCAATTTGATTTAAATAGTTTGCGACTCAATCTAAGCTTTAAATGAAGTTTAAGTTTAAGTTACTCTTGATTTGTTGACAGTTATGTTTTACCTTTGAAAAATTATATAATTATTTTTAATTAATATGTTTATAAAATATGAAAAGGAAAATCCTGTTGTTCTTTTGGTATGTAAAATATTTTCCCCCACTTGCTTGGAAATGGCTTCATTATAGTAATTTAATTATAGTAATACATAGTATAAACGAAACTAAAATTAGTTACTGTCCGTGTCCGTATTTTTTATGCTAAGTTACCCTTTTATTTAACACAACACAAAAAGATATTACTTTAAAAAAAAGTGTCATTAAAAAGTTTCTATAAAAAATACAAAGAATTAGTAATAAACTGAAGAATCTTAACTTTGCGGAAACCCGAGCAACTAATTTGAAAAATACTGCGAGAGAATAAATTTTTCCTTCATTTCTTTCATCTTCATTCTGGTTGAATTTCATTGAGAGCAAAATGGTAATGACTACATTTTACAATAAAAATACAATTTTATCGTAAACACATTGCTTATAATTGGTACAGAAATTGCGTGGCATTAAATTCAATGTTTTTCTCTATTTTAAGTATAGTCAATATAAGGTGAATTTGTAGTCACTCAAAAACTTAAATTTTTAGTTAATCTTTGATGAACATCCAAAAACATAATATGTGTTACGATAGTATCGGTTCGTACTAAAATAATAAAATATTACAAAAGTCTTTTAAAAATGCTTTTATGATGACGGAGTCCACACAGTAAACACTTGACGGTCTGAATAAGGTAACTACGAGTGGTACTGCAGTAATCAGACGTCGAGCAGTAAGCTGTGCTCGTGTATTTAATTATGCAGAAAAAAAAGAGAAAAAATAGACTAAAATAATTATTGGGTACTTACTCCCATTATTAAGTTAAAGACAATCTTACTTCTTACTATTTTAGACCAAAAAGTTATGAAGAAAAGTTCTTTGATACAGAGTACATAAATGTATGAAAGATTATGAAAATTATTTAAATAACTACACAATATAGAACTTTAAACAACAACCGGTAATCCGTTTTAGTATGATAGTTAATTTTGAACTAATACGTAGACTAACGCGATAATTTTATTAGCTCATAATAAGCAGAGGTGTCGTGAGAGTCATTAATTTTACATTGAACAAGCGATCTCAAATATTTAGTCTTCATATGAATATTGTTGCAGGCGATAATCTATATACTTATATAAAAGACGATGTGTGTATGTATGTATGTTTCCTATGGACTCCAAAACGGCTGAACCGATTTTGATGAAATTTTCAGACAATCTTCAGATTAGTCCAGCGGGTAATCCTGTGAAGTTTGGCAGCGAAGACCATAGCCCATTTCCTAGTAGACGATTTCACTAACTTCCATAGGTTCGCTTAATATGAAATTTGGTATACCTACTGTTACTTTGGTGGTATTTCTATGACATGTTAGCTTTGACCTGAAGCTGCAGCATCAAGTAGTCTGCGAGATACCGAACTCCTGAAAAACTGACAGCAGTTTGGGCTCAATAGAAAACCGGTTGTTAGATTATAATTTTAATTATAGCTTGTCTCCGAGCTGAGCTATATTGTTCTATATCCTTACAAGCCTTTTTATAGGCTACATAGAATTACATTATTTGAAGTTAAAAACCCACATGACGCCTGTCCAAAATTTTTAAAAATATTTCATTTAATATGACTCTTAATTTTTCTTTTATTTATTCCCTAGACATTCCCTAGAAAAGGGTTCATTGATAGATCAACTTCTATGTGTCAGTAACTTGATATCTCCTATATGTTGCGGGTTGTCGCGATTGCACACACCTATTCTGTTACGCTCCGACAAATATATTTAATCAAGCGTGAAAAAGTTAATAACTTAATATTAAATGCACGGAATCGATTGCTAATATTATCTAGTGGGTGCACAATTGATGTTACAAGACTGTGTTCCGTAATAGTACTCATTTTTGTGTATTGTTTTATCATCGCGTTTGTCTACCCTAAATATTATTATTATTTCACAAATGAGTACCACACAATCTACTAAATGTAAGTGCAGTGCATGCAATAAAAATGTCCAAAAAAACAACTCTATAGCCTGTTCCACGACTTCGTGTTCACGGCACTTCCACTACTTATGCGTCGGCCTTAGTGCTGAAACACCCCAGAACAACAAAGGCTGGAAGTGCATCTACTGCTATAACAAGGAGCCACGCGGAGACAACACTAATACACCTGTGCGTTCCCCGAGAGTGCCCGAAGACCTGGAACAGTGTGACGACATAAACAAAAAAACCGATCGACACGGTCTTGAGACCAGTACCCAGGACTACATACTGGAGTTCGTCCGTGACAACATACTGCAGTTGGTTCATGGTGAGCTGTCCAAAATTGTACAGAATGTTATGAAAGATGAGCTTCACATTATCAACAAATCTCTCTTAGAACTCGAGAAATCAGCTCAGCTGGCGAGAACCCAGTATGACCAAATAAATAAATTCTTGATTGATCAGAGGGAAGAACTGAAGATTCTTAAACAGGACAACATTAAACTGCGCGATAGTATTAAAGACCTGGAGAAGCGCGTGAACCAGCTGGACAACGATAACGCCAGAAACGAGCAGTGGGCTCGTTTACAGAACCTCGAACTGGTCGGCATTCCTGAAAAAGATAACGAGTCTTTGCTTGAGGTTGTGACCGGCCTCGCTGTAAAAATTGGTGTAAATCTTCAACCTCAGGAGCTGGAGTTCGTTCACAGAGTACAGTCCAAACGTCGCCGGGATAGTGGACAGCCACGCGTAATCATCGCAAAGTTCAAAGAGCGCACCACCAGGGACAGTCTTCTATCTGCTGCGCGTCGCCGCCACACTATCACCACCAAAGAATTGGGACTGAGCAACGAACCGAAGCGTGTATACGTGAACGAACACCTCACCATTAGAAACAAGCAGTTGTTAAGGTTGTGCCGAGACCGTGCAAAGGACAGGAATTATAAATACATCTGGACCAGAAACTGCAGGATCTATGTTAGAAGGGACGAGGGATCACCTTATATACCCATCACCGCGGAGGAAGATCTGGAGAGAATTGTATAGCTTCCTGTTGCTACCCAAATTGATCTTTCTACACTTTCTTTTTTCTGAACTTGTTGCAAGTGGTATTCTGTTAGCTGTGTTAATTTTCAATCACTCATATTAATTGTTTGTTTGCTTGTTTTTCTTTATTTTTTTGTATACCTACATATTTTTTTTTTTTTTTTTTTTTTTCCTTACTTCTTTTATGATTTGCATTCTTGGTAACTGAGGAGGTGACTTTGAATAGTAAATTTTGTGTTACTACCTCTGTTAATGTTAAGTATTTATAGTCCTCCTAACTGGAATATTGTGCATCGTAATATTACTAGTATATCCGTTATTCTAAACATTAATTTCCTCATCTACAATCACTCACTCCTACTACCTACACTCCTATTATTGGCAATCCTTATTAATTTGGCTAATAAATAATTAATCCTCGACCTTCCTATATTTTTATATCTCACCCACTCACTCACTCACTTTCTCTCACATACTACACACACACACACACACTAATTACCTAATTTATTTTTTTCCTTTTTTTTTTTATTTTTTATTTAAGAAAAACAATTATACTACATAAAAAGATAAAACACACATATATATATCGGAGAATCATTATTCTCCTCGATATCGTCATTAGTGGTTACAGGCTTAGTGGGCGTCATCAGGGTTAAATGCAAGCACAAAACACAATAAACACTGATTTATACGATTTTAATTAGCAAATGAACAATAATTTGTCTCTTTACAATATTTAGACCGAGCAGCGAGTTCAAGGCGCCTATCTTACTTGAAACAAACTCTAAAAAACGCTAAACTCAAAACTACAATGATCCAACTCGATCAATCGTGTTCACTTATTAATCTCAAAAAATCAACTGCCGCACGACATCAAGTATAGCGCCACGACCCCGCTCCAAGCATGTGCTTTGCTCTGATTGGTCGCAATACGTAAACAATATTCATTACTTTTTTTAGATAAGTAAGGTTTTTAAACATAAGAAAAATGTAACAAATGAAATAAAATAAAATTAGGATTTTTAAAAACAAATTACGATGTAAGCAATTAATATTGTGCGTTACGCCTACAAGTAACAATCAACTAAACTCATAGCTTCCTCCGACACGGCCGTCCTGACATTTTACACGCCCTCGTGTGATGTTGAAGGTCGCGCATCATCGTTGTCTGAAAAAAACATTTTTTTTAAATAGTTTTGTCACTTCTGACCAAGGAAATCGTTTACCTACATTTTTATCTTCTGAGCAACAACTTCATTCGCGATGTTTTCTTAAATTCTCAAAATATTAAGTCCTTTACAATAATAATAAACTTTACTAAATTAAGTCCTAATAACAAAACAGCCATCTTGCAGTTTATCGTTTTAGTATTCACTACAGATTTTAGCCTAATAACAATATCCAAGTGGCCGCATCGCCTTTTACTCAAAATAATAGACTTGGCCACCTCGCCTCTCAATGGCCACCTCGCCCTTTTAATGGCCACCTCGCCTTTTCAATGGTCATCTTGCCCTTTTAATGGCCACCTCGCCTTGTTAATGGCCACCTCGCCTCTTAATGGCCACCTCGCCTTGTTAATGGCCACCTCGCCTCTCACAAAGCTTAACTAAGCCTTAACAAACCCCGCGTCGTTAGAGTATTTTATAAATAGACTGAGTATTCACCACACTCACATACATACACACCGATAGCAAATTATTTTAAACACAGTGAATTTAGTACGAAGATCTTACCACCATTGTCATCCGACAGACATAGATCTAGTTCGGTCAGGACATAGGATTGGGAAAGTGTACGTAAGCGGTCTCTTGTGTACTTATAAGTACGATTACAATTCAGACTCTTGAGATGATACCTGTCACCGTCTAATATTTCAATAATTTCGTAAGGTACTTTATATTTAGGATCTAATTTTGTTTGATTTCGTTCGTGAGTTTCGATTAAAACGTAATCCCCTACCGAAAATGAAGTGACTTTTGCCTTACTTTTATCGACCCGTGCTTTATCAAGACATCCGCTTAATTTAATTAACCTATCAGCTTGTTCTCTAATCTCTTCTAAATCTACCTCAACCTCTTGATCGTCCACAGTTAATAAATTTAAGGGTCTAGCTGCCCTACCTATTAGCAACCTTGCATGTTATGCAGTTTTCAACAAACTTTCTGACATATTTCGACATATTGGGAAACCAATAATGTTTTATCATTATTTTATCATTAACTAAACAAAGTTTTATCTCATCCCAAATGGAGGATTGACGCGTGAATGTTATTTATAACCGACCAACGAAAAGCCCTAGGTACAATTGGTAACCAAATATTGCGATTGTTCCTTTGAATTTTCCTATAGAGCACATTAGATCGCAATTCATAGATACTACAACTCTCCAAGTCAAGGTCATCGCTTTCGAGTTTACTAATAATTTCATTGTATTCGGGGTCTCGTCGTTGTTCCGCTTGTAACCAATTCGAAGATAACTCAGCCATATTGATACGTCTTTCCTCTACATAATTTGCTCTACCTAAACTAGCGGCCGTACTGTTCATCTCAGGTAAGTGATTTCTCGAGAAAAAGTCAACGTGGGCCATTCTTTCGCCTTCCCCGTACTGTATGTCAAAATCGAAAGCTTGAAGAAAGGCCCACCATCGGTGTACTCTAAGTGTTAAGTCAATTTTAGTTTTAGAACCTTGCAGTGAATTGCAGTCAGTGACAACTGTGAAAGTCCTCCGACGAAAATGTTTAACCGAATTAACAACTGCTAGTGTTTCCAACTCTTAAGAGTGGTATCGAGCCTCCGTAGGCGTAGTACGTTTACTGTAGTACTCTACCGGGTGCAGTTTCCTATCAGCTCTTTGGAAGAGGATCGCGCCGTAACCTTCACTACTCGCGTCCGAATGTAACTCTATAGGTAATTCTGGGTCAAAAAGCATCAAAACCGGGGAAGAAGTTAATACCGATATTATGTCTTGTCTAATTGTTTCGCAATCTGTGGTCCAAATTATTTTTGAATTATTGTTAGCTAACAGACGGTACAGCTGGTACAGCGGTGCCATCGCGCTTCTTTACTAAGAGTAGATTTACTTGGTCTAATAACTCCAGCAGATAATAGTTCACTACAATTATTGCGTACTACCAATCGCTCTTCAGGGCTCAAGTCATAAGGCCGCCGTTGCACAATTTTGTTACGATCTACTAAATTTATTTCTAATTAACCTGTTTAGTAGGTGTGCCTACAACAAATGAGTCCTTAAAGCAGCTAAGAAGCTCTATCAATTGAGGCTTAAAGTCACTGATATGTCGGTAGGTATCCACATTATGAAAGTCGGCTACTGCGTTATTATCTATGTTGCAAATATTAACTAAAAAGGGCTTCTCAACCATAGTAAGTTTATTACTCGATATGTGTACTGACAACCCTAAGCCTAACAAATCACGTTCAATCAAAGTATCGTTATTTAGGTAATCATCAGGCATAATATAAAATAAAATTTGTACGTCATGACCACTAAGGATAACCCTAAATAAAATTTGTGAGTCACAAAATACGCTAGATTTTCCTACACCAGTCAGAGTAACAATTGTACGTTGCATTGTACCAACAAGCCTACGAGAGACGCTCTCTTTAATCAAGGATCAATCAGCACCGGAATCGAAACAAAATGAAAACCGCTCACCAAATTGCGTAATTATCCCAGTGACAGGTTTCACACCACACATGTCCACTCGCTTCACAATGCTGGGTGTGATGGCGGGCTGTGCGCTGCCGCTTGCAACTGGCCATGTCTTTGAGCAGCGCGATGCCACGTGACCCTCAACACCACATTTGTAGCAAGTCACAGGGGCCCGCGTAGAAACGGCCGTGTTGGGGCGCTCAGAAATCGGAGTTGTTTGCTGCTTGTCATGCGATCGGCTGAAACATTCAGAAGATTTATGACCAAAATTTCCGCAGGCATAACATTTTGTACCAGGAGACGATAACCTAGGACGTTTACTATCTTGTATAGTGCTTGCAACACTCTTTGTTATCTCTGGACAACTCCGCTTGCGATATGAAAACGCCATTAGTTCACGTTGCATTTTACAGCGGGTAGTTATTTCTTCGGAAAAAATGTTGCGTTGTAATCGTGGCTCGATTTGCCCCATGTGTGCAAGTATCACGGACACGACCATTGCTTCCTTGCCTAAATTACCCCATCGTGACATGAGTATAGTAAATAAACGGCTTGCGTATGCAGCGAGACATTCACCTTCTTGCGGTTTACCAGAAAACATTTTTAATACCGTCACTGAACATGTTTCTAATGTATCAAAACGAGAGAGAAAAATTTCTTTAAATTCTACCCACTTCATATTAGGAAAAGCTATCTGAGAAAACCATGTTGCAGCTGAGCCTCTCATAGCCTTACTAAGTATAAGAATTAATTTACTTCCCTGTATAAGATCCGATAAGCAAATATCCGCCGTTGCCAGCCAGGCCCGGGCGTCAGTGTCAGCATCTTCCGGTTGGAATTTAGGCAGCGTGATGTTCTTATCCTCGATATTAGGTGGCTTAGCTAGCGCCTCCACGAGTAGCTTCATGCTGTTCTGTTGCGCTTCGAATAACGCGCGCCATCCGTCATTTGCCGATGTCCGATCGCTCACGTTTTGTGCCCGCACGAATCCCACTTCTGATATCGGAGAATCATTATTCTCCTCGATATCGTCATTAGTGGTTACAGGCTTAGTGGGCGTCATCAGGGTTAAATGCAAGCACAAAACACAATAAACACTGATTTATACGATTTTAATTAGCAAATGAACAATAATTTGTCTCTTTACAATATTTAGACCGAGCAGCGAGTTCAAGGCGCCTATCTTACTTGAAACAAACTCTAAAAAACGCTAAACTCAAAACTACAATGATCCAACTCGATCAATCGTGTTCACTTATTAATCTCAAAAAATCAACTGCCGCACGACATCAAGTATAGCGCCACGACCCCGCTCCAAGCATGTGCTTTGCTCTGATTGGTCGCAATACGTAAACAATATTCATTACTTTTTTTAGATAAGTAAGGTTTTTAAACATAAGAAAAATGTAACAAATGAAATAAAATAAAATTAGGATTTTTAAAAACAAATTACGATGTAAGCAATTAATATTGTGCGTTACGCCTACAAGTAACAATCAACTAAACTCATAGCTTCCTCCGACATATATATCTATTAAACATTATTATTATTATTGTAATAAAAAGGTAACAGTGTCATCACTGTTACCTAATACAGTGTAATCTTCCACGAATTAGTAAACTAATATTAAACAGATAAAACCTTATACATATTTATTTATATATAAGGTACACCAAATTACAAAAAGAAGATACAAACAATACCAAATAACTACAAGGTATCAATATTTATTTTTATACTTTTTGTGAGCTGGTTGAATTTAGATCAACACGTTTAAATAAATAATTTATACCTACTTGTGCATAATAATGCGACGTAAAGGTGCACGTTAACTGGCGTTTGGTCTTGCAGTGCTCCGGCTTAAATAGTTTGTTATTATTACCTATTAACATTGTCATTCCTGCTCACTGCTGCTCGCTTCGTTGGTTTGCCATGTGAAATGTCGCAATCTGTGATAATAATTGTAATTTATTTGTTTTCCAGACAATTAGTCCATAGTAATTGCATAATTGGTTAACATAATTAAACAAACTAAACTAAACTTAACTATTACACATTTATATTATATTATGTTACAGTAATGTTATATTATATTATGTTACATTATACTGTATTGTAATGCATTTATATTTATAAACACACGTATATAAATATACATTAGACTAATGGAAAGGTTGCGTGTACTATATCAAAACGTAAGGGGCCTTCGTACTAAGACAACTGACTTTTACAGCAGTGTTGTATCTTCAGATTATGATATAATACTTATTACCGAATCTTGGCTGTGCGAGGGGATACTTGATTCTGAATTAACGAACAGTAAGTACAATGTGTTCAGGCGGGATCGTGGCTCGCGTAGCGCTGGTGGCGGTCTTTTGCTGCTGTGTAGCGAACGTCTGGCCGCTCGTGCACGACCCGAATGGCAGCGTGACGACCTTGACGTGGAATGTCTGTGGCTCACAATCGATGGACGTTCTCTAGGCACTCGCTGCGAGCTTCATATTGGATTGGCTTATGTGCCGCCTGATAAAAGGTTGGCACAGCGCCTTGACAGGCTTGGCTCGTGGGTCTCTGATGTGGTCGGTTCGGGCGAGGGTGACGACTTTCTGATTGCCGGAGATTTCAACCTGAGTTGTTTGGACTGGCGTGCGGATGAACCAATTTTTCTAAAAAAGGGCAGTCTTGACGTACAGTGCTCGGCTTTCGATCTTGTTAACGCGTTCAATCTTCTGGGTTTTACTCAGCATAATAGGCTTGCTAACGTGGCTGGGAACACATTAGACCTAATTTTTTCCACTTTTGCCTTAAGTGTCACAGCTTGTCTTGATCCCTTGGTTAAGGAGGATCCTGCTCACACAACTTTAAATATTGATGCTACGGATATTTTCGCCGTACCCCTCGCGAGGCCGCCGCGGCTTAAATACCTCTTCCGGAAAGCAAATTACACAGAAATTAATAAAACACTTGGAGCCGTCGATTGGGATCGTACTCTGGACACGAAAACGCTGGACGACGCGGTGGACGCTTTTTATGGCGTCCTGTACGCAGTTATAGACAAATACGTTCCACAAATAACGGTTAATCATTCCACACGTTTTCCCTTGTGGTACAGTCGCGCTCTGATTGCCGTCATCAAGGAGAAGAAAAAGGTCCATACTTTATGGAAAAAATACAAGAACCCCATGGACTACGACACCTTTGCACTCCTCAGATCTCGTCAAAAGCTGTTACAGAAGCGTTGTCGGGCTGCTTTTTTGTCTAGATCTCAGGAACTTATAAAGAAGAATCCAAAATATTTGTGGTCCTACATTGCTGCTAAACGTAAATGTCGTGCCGGGTATCCGAGTACTATGTTTGCCGAAACGCTCAAGCTTCAGAGTGAAGGGGAGATATGCGACGCGTTTAACAACTATTTCCACAACATGTTCTCAAAACCCGCTAAAAGCTACCCATCCGTGAGGTTGAAAAACAATTATGCTGATGGCATGCACACCCTTTCATTCAGTACGGGCGGGGTACTTGCGTCGCTCAGGAAGTTGGACGTTGACAAAGGAGCAGGTTGTGACAGAGTTCCTCCCTTGTTCATATCTCACTGCGCTAAACTACTGGCCGTGCCCTTAACATCAATCTTTAACCGATCCCTGCTGGAAGGTGTTTTTCCTAAGGCTTGGAAGGATGCCTTGGTTGTGCCCATTCATAAGAAAGGTGACAAAACTCAAATTAAAAATTACAGACCAATATCGCTTTTGTCTACTTTCAGTAAGGTTCTGGAGCGTTCTGTTTATGGCTACATTTATCAGATCATTATGCAAGGCGTGCCTCTGGAGCAACACGGATTCGTTAGGGGGAGATCCACCACAACCAATCTCGCTGAGTTCGTTGGTGATGTTCTTCGTGGCATGGCTGAGAGCGGACAAGTGGACGTGATTTATACCGACTTTGAAAAGGCATTTGATCGAGTGGACCATGTTATCTTGCTTCGTAAGCTGAACGAACTAGGCATCCACGGTGACTTGCTAAGATGGGTTGAGTCCTACCTGACTAATCGAAGGCAGGCGGTGGTGCTTGGTGGTCATAGGTCCGACTTCATGGGCGTGCCCTCGGGAGTGCCTCAGGGATCTTTGCTGGGACCCCTCCTGTATATAGCCTTTATTTACGACATAAAGAGCTGCTTCATGCACTCTAAGTTTCTCTTATATGCAGACGATAAAAAGATTTATCGCAACATTGATAATCTCGGAGACGCTCTTGGGTTGCAGGAGGACCTCGACAGACTTCAGGAGTACTACATTGCTAACAGAATTAATGTCAACGTATCAAAGTGTACGCATATCACCTTCACAAGGAAGCATAAGCCCCATGATCACACATATAAAATAGGCAACACATGCATTCCTAGAGATAGCGTGGTAAGGGACCTTGGCATAACACTGGATGCAAAACTCACTTTTAATTTTCACCTAGATAACATTACGAGCAGAGCTTTTAGAAATCTGGGCTTCGTGTTCCGAGTCAGTAAAGATCTGACTGACTTGTCTTGCGTGAGGTTATTATACAATGCCTATGTGCGTAGTGTCCTTGAATATGGTAGTCCGATTTGGAACCCGCAGTATGTCACGAAAAGTAATCAAATAGAGCGTATACAAAGAAGGTTCGTGAGATGGCTCAACCTCCGCTCGCACCACACTTCCCTAAGCTACGCCGACTCTTGCAAGCGTCACGACTTGATGACTTTGGAGGACAGACGCACAGTCTCTGATATGTCGCTCCTCCACGACATCTGTTCTGGGGCGCTCAACTGTCCGGCACTCCTATCTCAAATGTTGCGGCTTCGGGCCGGGACCAAGCGTGGTAGAAGGAGAAAACTGTTCCACGTTCCGCTATCACGAACAAATTACGACCTTGGCTCTGTATACCATAGATTGCCCTCAACTTATAACGATAAGTTCACGCACCTAGATATTTTCCACCTCCCCAAAACATCTTTCAAGCGCAGCGTCGCGAATACACTTAAAGATAATTAAATGGAACCACACACAAACACACACACACACACACACACACACACACACGCACGCACGCACGCACGCACGCATCCCTTCCCCGTTGTTTAGAATTATTAATTAGGTTAGGCTTAGGTAATATAACTGTAATTTTCTCTTTTTTTTTTTTTTTTACGTCTTACACAGTAGAGCCCTGTAACTGGCAATGAAGCAGTAATATGATATCTATTGTATATTATTTTGTTTTGCTGTAGGGTTGTTGTTCAGAATAAAAATAAAAAAAAAATAAAATAAATAAATATAATGCTGGTGATTTGTAATTCTCATTTCGATGAATCCCAATCAGCGGAGAAGCAATAACCGTACGCCATGTTCAATATATTATAGATAATTCTTTGTTCGCGTATAAAGCGGGATATAACATACATTAGGGATCACATTTGTTGAGGCGTAATTGGTAATTGCTGTGTCATAGTATTATGATAAAAAAGTGAACGCAATAATAGAAATGTTTCTATTGAGGGAATTCATAAGGATTAGGAAACAAATTTGCTGTATTATGGTAATACTAACTGGTGCCTGCGTCCGCGTTCTGGATGAACGGTACCCTATGTCCTTTCTGGTGTCCCAGACAAAGTGTATGCAAAATTTCATGGTGATCGGTTTTGCGTGAAAGAGTTACAAACATCCATACATCCATGTATGCCTCTTCACTGCCGGGTGAAATAAAAAAAAAGAATAGGGATTAGCAAATGGGCTCTACGGTAGAGTATATTTTAGTATATTTTATTAGTGGCGGTTATGCAATCTGCCACAATTTACGAATTTTTAAATGTGGTACTACTACTGATGTTCACGGTCGAGTGTCACCCCTAAGCGGGTGACACCCGGGGCGGACCGCCCCCACCGCCCCCCCCTAGCTACGCCACTGGCTCTACCACCACTTACTCACTCACCGAAATACAACAGCACACATGCTGTTATTTTACGGGAGTTTTCTATAAGGGTCACCCCTGCAGCCAGACGGGCAAATGCATAGTTTTCATTGATGATATTTTTGCATATTCATCTCTCGAATAAAAGGTAGTGAAACATGAAAATTTAAATAAACAAACGAGTTCCATTTTTAGTTGCTAATTGTAACACAGAGTACAAAAAGTTGTTAATAGTCGTTGAGTGCTGATTGCCGGAGCAGGTTTTTGAATTGACAAAAAAGAGAACGAAAAGCATTCTCGAGTTACAAGTGTTTATAAACTCCACGGAGTTAAAATTAGTTTGTCTGGAACTATCATTTTACTTTTAACATGGCCGGTAAACTTTCCACGGCTTATTTTTGTTCCTAGTTGCTTATTACTAGGCAGTACTAGCCAGCGATTTAATAATATTTCAGGAAATTGTAACTATATGAGTATGATAACGCTCGTCATATTTATATTGTTACCATTTTTTTTTATATTTTATTTAAAACGATTCCTTGTGAACCTAAACTTTTTCTGGAATATTTAAAAAGCTATGATTCCTTTCTGTAAAGGAGGAATGTTCTTCAAATCTTTTTACATACTTATATGAATATGTATGCGTTTTAGGTACCTATATAGGATAAAAACGACAGAATGGGTTGACATATTTTAATTCGGTTTTCACATACGAAAAGAGGGATAAACGGGAGTATCTTATAACACTCTTCAATCTTATGAAAAACTAACAGGTTTAATGTCGACATGGTATGAACGTTGGCCGAATTGAATACAAATGTTGGCACGGAATAGTAAACAAATGGGGTAAAATTTATTTCAGTCATGTCTAGTTTTTTTTTTGAGTTTTTTGGTACCCCAAGAGCATGCTTCGGCAAACATTAACAAGCATCGTAATTCGAAGTAAACCCGACAAATCCCATATTATACCGCAATACAATAAACATGAAATATTAGCAACGTTCTGAATTTAACCAAACGGAAATGTGTTTTCGTGCAAATCCGGTGGAGTAGTGAAAAACGGCTTCATCATCGTTCAGGCGCTGAGTCATTGCCTTCGTCACTGTGGAGCGGAATTCTGATACTCCTCACAATACCGAGTTTTACTTTTCAAACTGGTTCTTATGTACCTATTTCATTCTATATTGTAACCTAACATTAATTAGAAAACGTTGACATTTTTATCATACATATACTATATTTCTATTTGTACTATATTTTTATTATATATAAAAACATTTTCCTGATAAAAGTATTCTTATACTTAATAGGAGGTCCCCTACACCCTTTTTGTACCTAGGCTTAATTTTTGGTAAATAAATTATTTTGTATTTGTATTTTTATATACTATTGGTACTTATACTAGTTGGTATCCTCGATTTCGCGTTATAAATTAGATATATAACGCCAAATATAATATTATTATCAAGCTTTAGATGGTTACTTTTAGATAACTGGTGCCATCAACTTCAACTATGTCCACCTATTCGTAGATGTCCACCTTGAAAATATATTCTAACGAATGGTAAAGGAATTCTTTAAATCGGAGGAGTTGTTTTGTATGTTTGTCCTTAAACATACAAAACCTTTTTATAATATTAGTAAGTATAAATCAAAAATAGACTAACATTTTAGGTTAGTCTAGACACGGTAGGTATTCGAAATAACTATTTTATCTCGCTGCCAGCCTAAGAAAAACAACTAAGTTCTGGTCCATTAACATTATAAATAACAGTTACGCCTAATTATGTTAAATGACCGTGAAGTTGTTTTTTGAGCTGACATCACATGAATTTTGTAAATACATTAATTTCTTTAATCTTAATCTTTAACAAATCTTGTCTGAATGATTCAACTTAAGACACTTTTCAGCCATTTTATATTGAACACGTTTCTTATTATACGTATTTCGCTTACATGAAATAAAATTAAAGTATTCAACATATTCATCGAAAATATTGCTAAAAATGATCCGAACTGATACCGTCTCTGATGCCATTTAAGCCAGCAGACTATTGTTAGATAAACGATCAATAACTCATTCATCAAAACTCAGTCTATGGAAGAAAAGTCGTGCCTATCTGTAATTACGATTGAACAAAAAAGTAACCATCACCTTTGTGTAAAACCTTATATTATATAAAAATAACACAGAATTTTCTTTAAACTAAAAAATGAAAAAATAACTAATACACTCAATAATATTTATTTGAAACCGTTCTTGGAATTAACTATATGACTTTATTACACAAAATTCAGTAAAGTAATGATACGATACATTAAGTCCGACAACAAATGGAATAGTTGTAAAAGTAGGCTCTAATAAACAGGTAATTTCTACGGCAAATTGCCGCAGGAATCTATCGAAGTCGTTACTAAGTTTAGAGAAGTTACAATCGGGTTGTTCAAAACTCACCTCCTGTTTTCAATACTTCAATGATACTTCGACAGTAATGTCAACAGAATAATGCCAACAATTTGACTCTCCATTACCCGAATTGTCAATATTACTAGCGTAGGGTATCACTAAAATAAAAAAGGGTTGCTTGTATAAAAAAAATGAGTGTTTTCGGACTTACAATAGCAGATGAAACAATAGATCTGCGATTGAGAATACAGAGAGATAACAATTAAAAAATACTCTCGGAAATATGTAAATCCCTGGAATTTTGTAGTATGACACAAGGAGGCGCTACACTCGACCATATTTTGTCTTGTGATTACATGTTGGGAAACAATAACATAACAACTATCATAAACTAATAAGTAAGCACTTATTTCACTTATGCCTTTTGTCTCATTTTAGCTGGTGCCCGTGCCTTCGCCCGCGTTGAGTATTTAGCCTTCCTATGTATGCATCCTGAAATTCTATTCTAACTATGAAAGATTTTTAAATCGAATGAGTAGTTCCTAATCCCAAAGATTACTTGTACATGAACAAATAAAAGCAACATCGCGCCTTTTTAAATACAAGTCTTTCCGTATTTTACGCCAAAGTTTCGGTCGTCCTGAGGGCCCCATCCTACCTAACGACTAGGTATAATTATAAACCTGATCGTTTCTCCCCTACCGACACGATTTATTAAATGCATCCCCTAGCGACATTGTCACTCAGAGACCATTTCTGCCTCCGGGATGATCGATCCACCAACGGCACAAGTAGTCACTATTGACCAAATGAAACTCTGACCTTTTGAAACTCCGACGTTATGGGAACGAACCGTGAGAATTTCTAGGGCTAAAATTTGGCTGAGCGCCACACGCTTTCTGACAGCTCGTGCGTAATGCTTTAAAAATGTGAGGACCAATAGCAGCAAACAAATTCGAGAAAAGTTTTAATGGATAAAATTTCCCATAACCTCCTGCAATATGCATATAATCTGCTGCTTGCTGCTTTGATGTATGTATATGTAGCCATAAAGGGCTTATTGTCGTTTTGCCATACTTGTTCATTTGCCACACTTTTATAAGTATCTTTTGAAGATTTTTCCCCTCGCTCGTTCAAAAAATTGGTTGAAAAACTGTCACTACAGTTAAAACTGGAATGTGGTTATTATAACAAAGTTCTTACTGGATTTCAACAAAGTCTGTTCAATAACTTAGCTATGGAATTTGTTTGTACTAAATAAGCAGTACAAGAAAATATAATTATTATATTATATTTTAATTTCGCCTACAAATTACCAAAAATGCTTCCCATTTTTCAATTAAGAGGCCATACCTACTAATGAGATTTGATAATTAATTTACTGCTGACACTACACTATATATTGTAAGAGATGTTTTCTCCAATGTACCCAGTGACTTCACAGCGAGATTAATGAGGGTCCGATAGCTGGTAGACCATAAAATTGAGATTAGGAGTGCTACTTGCAAGGGTTGTTTGAGTTCATAAACTAACACTATCTCAAATTGAACTCTATGTTAAGAAAATACTCGTGGGAATAGTCAACATTTTAATATTTCATTGAATTTATCTGATAATATATAATTTATTAAAATTTGTTGCAAATTTTAGAAAACAAACAGACTCAAATAGCTTAATATTTGTGTCTTCACCTTCTTATTTTTAACTTCTTATTTCAATGCGATATTTTTGTTTTATATATACACTAGCTGTTGCACGCGACTTCGTCCCCGTAACTTTATAAAATATAGTTACTCTCTAATAATGTAGCTTTCCAACAGTGAAAGAATTTTTCAAATCGGTTCAGTAGTTTCAGTGCAAACAAACAACAAATCTTTCCTCTTTATAATATTAGTATAGATATGTAGTTATAAGAATAATATTTATCAGTTAATTAGCAAACTACAAAATTGTTCTAAAAATATTGACAATTGTCTATTATTGACATAGATTTAGAATATAATTACTACCGTTTCGTTATTACTGACTCTTATCGGTTAATATTATAAAGACAATTTCACCTGCTTATTTTTTCTGTTTGGATTTTTCATGTAATATTTGATGCTTAAAAATATTTAACAGTAACTAAATATTTACCTACCATAAAAATTTGTGGACCGATATAACTGTTTTCTGTAATGAGGATAATAAAATACTTAGACAGCCCATATTACAAACGCTGAATACGTTGTTAAACACTACCACGTATTAAGACCAGTTCTCATAACCATTAGTAGGAATTACGGAATTAGGAATTACGATCTACGGTTTTGATATGTGTTCTTTATTCAACCGTGTTCAGACGGTCAATTTACATTTAAAATGAAAGTAAGAAGAAAAAATACATATATATATGTTTGGTTTGCGTAGAGATTTCCTGATTCCTGATTCAATCTCGCATGTTAACCTCGAGCATAGTAGTTGTCCCACGCTGAGCTTCAATACCCATTCATTGCCCATAGTTAGAATGATTAGAAATTTCCTGGAATGAAGACCCTCAGAACACATAATATACCTACTATATTTAAAAAAATCCATTGCAATGTTAACATAAATAAATTTAAAAATATTAATGTCATATCTAGAGTTTTTGTATCAAAGGAAACACTATCGCGTTTCCCGTTTCATTCACAATTAAACAAATTTCAATATTTTTTTCTATTTTAAAAAAGCAAATGCAGCAAGTACTTGCTTCGCAATAAAAGTTGGTCGGTAGCCTGAGATCAAGTGTGAAAAAATTGTGGCCGGAAAGGGAAATGTATAATTTGTCGAAAAGAAATTCGGCTAGAACGACCGCCGTGGCCGTTAAAGCGTAATTCAGCCTAAATAAAATGTATACACTCCGAGTGTTATTTAAGGAGGAGATAACATTCTACTTCTATTGAGGCGGCTATAACTTTTACCGTACTTCATACCGAGTAATACTCTGTTATGTGTACTGTGATTATATTTTTGTTGTTGTTAAATCTTACTAATATTATAAATGCGAAAGTTTGTTTGGATGTATGGATGTTTGTAACTCTTTCACGCAAAAACTACTAAATGGATTTCAATGAAATTTTGCATACACGTTGTCTGGGACACCAGAAAGGATATAGGGTACCTTTCATTCAGAACGCGGACGAAATCGCGGGCACCAGCTAGTATTAAGATAATTCGCTCGACATTCATACTGGCTTCCACTACATTTTATAATTAAATAATTAAGAATAATTAAGAAAAAATATTTATACAATTTAGAAAAGGCTACTAAGTATTAAAAATGAGAAACAATTGCTTATTTTGTTTCTAAAGAACGTTAGAGCTAAATGGAATTTCTTCATTGCGCAACAACGTGTAGCTACAAGCCATGTTCGAGTATAGTTCGGAAATTCGAAAATGCTGTCACAGAAAACCAATAATGAAATGGATACAGACGAGACGATACGCTGTGTAAATAAATTCTTGCGTAACTTATTGTAAAGTTCGAGAATGTTTTTTTTATGATTCTATTTTTAAAGTACACAAAAGAAAAGGATTCGGATATGCTTCCTTTATCAAAACTTACTTATGCATCGGGTTATGTCGATGACATTCCTTTGTCTATGGATCTCCTCATTTCTGATTCGATCTAGCAGAAGAACTTCGATCACAGCGCTCCTCGTTACTATATTATTCTAGTATTTCATATTAGAGTTAGAGTACCAAAGTTTCTCTGAATATTACAATTTTGCAGCAACAACAATCGCTTCCAATTTTGAAGAACTTTGATATAAAGATGTTTTGAACTCTCGCTGAGGTACTTGGGTGAAGTATTATTTATTCGTAGGGTGAAGTGGTGGTATTAATTAATTAACAAAATTATAAGTGCCAGGTTAAGAGGATTTATTTATAGAAAACATTGATTTCCTTCGATTAAATTTGATAATAAATATTTAGTGACTTAAAAACACTCTCCTTTCGCCTCTACATAATTTAGAGCTTCATTTTTATTATATATATATATTCGCATATTTTTTGTTGCCAGAAATGCCAGGCGCTGAAACATGGTCTCTTACTATGGGCCTCGTAAGAAAGCTCAACGTCCCTCAACGAGCTATGGATAAGAGCTATGCTCGGGGTTATACTGCGAGATCGAATCGGGAATGAGGAGATCCGTAAACGAACGAAAGTTCCGACCAACATGATCCGGCGAATTAGTAAGTTCAAGTGGCAGTGGGCAGCTACTACGGTACTTAGAGTCGAAGACGGCAGGGCCGGAAGGTTTTCGAGTGGATCCACGCTGCTTCTAAGCAGTGAACGTCCTACGGCCGAAATGACGACAATGATGATATTTTTTGTGATTATTGTATTAGCGTAAAAATTTAAGCGTTCTAAAAGCTTGAACGTATCGCGGAAAATATAAAAGAAAATGTGATGATATCCAATATGGGAGGCATCTTGTTGCCCGAAGCAATAATCGCATTCGTTGATCCGATCCCGCAGTTTTGTTTTGTTCTTTGAACTCACAAATACCCACTTCAATAACAAAATAATAGAGAATTATTTTTATGGTTTTGGAGTTTGTGTTCACAATGTGAACCTCAATAAATTTGGATTATTTTATTACTTCTAAGAATCCTCTACATGGAATAGTTTATTTATTTAATTTCTAACTTACATATTGAGCTATTTAAATTACATCAATTAATCCACATCGGTCACAAATCCCCGTCATTCCACTATCGTCGTAGTCTTAGCATAGCAGCTGAAATCATCAGACGATCCATTACACTACACTACAACGATCAGACGATCCATTCTTGTCGAATGGATCCTAGCATTTTTTTATGAGAATGTAATTTTTTATGAGAAATTCATATTTTTATGAGATTATAAAGATTTTATGTATGTAGATCCTAAGACCCAAAGACAACGTATCACATCGGTTATTAAATAGAGTTTAAGAGGCAACCCATTAAAAGTACTTAAAAAATATTAGGGCACCAAAAACTGAAGTCGTAAAAGTGGAATGTTATCATGTTAATTTTGATGTATGCCCCCGAGAAAGGGGAATCGAAAGGGTCCGCGATGAGTGACGACCCTTTTTACTCCGCGAAAAACCTCCCGATGATAATGGACTCTTCAAAGTTACTTAGAATGACGAAAGTGGAAAATTAACAACGACCGAATAAGATGACAACTTGTAAGCACTTCAAAACTCAGTTAATTTGTCAAATTTAATTTCGTTTTAAGTAAAATTTTTATTCGATCAAATTTAAAAATAAATAAATCGTACATTGCATATTCATGTTGCAAATGGATACAGTAACGCATTTTAAATCAAATCAACATAATTCATAACATAATAATCAACAAAGTTTGCAACAAACATCAACATAGTAATTTTATAGAAAAAAGAACTCAGAGTACAGAGTAAGTAACTTTTCCACATTGAAAAGTTTATTGAAGGTGCAATCCAATTTTCATATTTTCTCGACACAATGATAACAAAACAGTTGTTTGTCGCCGAAGAAACAACGTGGACGAGAAAAAATGTAAACTTTTCTTTAGAGACCAAGTAACAAAACAGGAAATCTCCACCGTTTGCAGCATAAAATAAAGATATTTATCCAACAAGTGCTGTTTATTTTATCTTTTTTTAGTTTCAAGGTGTATTTTCATTGAATAATATCACAGTTAGGTCGACATTACACCAAGACCAGGTGAAGTGTGACACTTTCTTTGTTAAAATAATCTTAAAATGTTACTTAAAAATCGTCCTTATTATTTCCCATTTCAATTCCTATTTCAGTCCTACATCTTTCTCGTGATCGATGGCGCTTATGTGAATGTTGTCACAGAAATCGGTTATGTCTGTCCGTAACAAATCAACAATTTCGCAATATTTTCCCAGAAAAAGAGGGATTAAGATTGAGAAGATTAAAGATATGCGAGCCAGTCGTACGCACGAAAGCCTCAAAATTCACCTTACAATAATGATTACATTAAAGCGATTACATTGGTGATATAGTAACAATTTTGCCAAGAACCCTTTGAACAGTATATAAAACGAAACACTGGAGAAAGTCGTTTTCATTTCACCCATTTTATACGAATTTTACGGTAAAGTGGCTGGCTCAATATTCATTTTTGTAAAGTATGCTAAAGAGGAAATTGAAAAGGAACACCTGGTGTGCAACATCATTGTCACCACGACGCGAACAGATATTTTTAGTTTCGGTTTGCGCCGAGACATTTTCTTCCTCGGTGGCTATTTCGCGGTGGAGTCTATTTTTGGTAATTTTTAATGTCATTTAAAGACTATAATCGACTTAGACTATAATTAGAAGTCTGATTCAAGGATTTGCCTGGCGATTTTCTATATAAGTATTAAAATACAAAAACATGAAAATTATTTTTTTGTTTACATCTAATGGGTAATCACAAAAACTACTGAATGTAGTTTTAGTAGTGGCAGGGAACACTGCGTTTTGCAGTCATTAAGGCAGCCCGTCTGGCGGCAGTAACCATTCCCTTACAAAATACCACCGAAAAAATACCATATGTGCTGTCGTGTCCTATCCCTTCTTTATTCCTTATCCTTAATCCTTCTATGGTCGGCAGAGGCCTTGCAGAACCTATGGCGTTGCTTATGTTAAAGACTAAGTTAGTCACTTATCACCAAGTGGACCGTCAGCCTGTCTATCGACCTTTACATAAAACTAAAAAGAAACTGATTCCTAAAATTCACTATAATATCCGCAAATAACCCAGACCATGTTTTACCCAGATCTTATAATACTTTTTACATACACATACGGATTGGATTTTAAACAGTATGAATTCGAGAGCAAGTCTTCAGTATGCAAGGCCTTTAGCAGATTAAGCTCTATCTCTGTAATTATCCCCTTTAAATATTCCATTTAAAGTTTAAATCGGGGTAGACAGAATCGGCGAACGGTTGAAGGTGAGACAGAATGATAAATCGAATATTATCTAAAGTAGTAGATAACTCATAGTGAGTATTTTTTTGTATGAAGTTAACATTAACAAACCCTGTGTTCCGTAGTCACAAATTTAGCTTATAACGCCCATAAAGAAGACCGCTATAAAATAACTGTATGTTTTTTTTAGTTTTTGGTGCATGAGTGATGCATGCTAGAGCCAAATACTTAGAGCGCGTTTATATGACAAGAATTGATGGTTTAGATGCGTCGGATAAAACTGGGAAAATTTGTGAAGCTTACAGCACCTGTCCTATTATTTTTCCATAGGCGACGGCCTGTCGTTAAAATAACTCTAACATACAGACAGACTGTCTGTATGTATGGGAGTTGACGAACCCTAAAAGGTGTCGTTTAGATAAAACTTTAGGTAAAACTGAATAAAGTAAAGCTTTTACAACATCTGTCATGTGATTTTTACTATAGTCGGTTTGTGTGTATGTCAGACAAGAAACCCAAAAATATGAGATGACGTTTAGATGCTTTTGGTATAACTGGGAAAATTTGTGAAGCTTTTACAGAATCTGTCCTATGATTTTTACCATAGGCCGTCTGTGGGTATGTCAAACACGAAAAAAAGATCTATAGATAAAAGTATGGGTAAAACTGGGTAAATTTATATAGCTTTTACACCACGATACGTGACGATACTAGGTAAGATGACTTGTTATGTTAGCTGGAGATTATTTGAATATTTTACATGGTGCCTCTTTTTCACCGGAACCACATATTTTGCGAGAGGTGTTCCCGCATTCGCTTACACCTTATCATTTGTGCTGCGAATTACGTTTATCACAACCCGCTGCCTCTAATCTTGCACCGTACATACAGTCCCGCTGAAACTGAATATATTTTCTGCTAAAATATTTTAGCTCTTATCTTGTTTCGTTTACTGCTGGATACCTAACGAAAGCAGGAATAGTTTTTTTAAATTGTAATAATAAGTTGGTTCTGTAGAAAACTGTGGTAAACTCATAAAAATAAAGTTAAAACTAAACGGTTAGTAGAGGCGTCGGGTGACCAGAATGCTGGCTCTTACTTTGCCCAGAAGATAAGTATATGAATTCAACGGGGCGATGCGCCAGCATTATGGTCACTTTTCCGTCTACCAAAGGCTTAATAGGTTTAAATTATTTATAAGTATTTTTTGAAAAGGCAATTGATTCAATTTGGAGAATTCAGATACAATTATTCGAATCTAGGCAAGCTTTTGATATCACTGCATCAAAAGCTAGTCAAAATTAACTTAAAGTTACCCTTTTTAAATTTCGAGTGAATGCTAAGTACAATAGGCTCTGGCATCCTGTACTTTCTTACAGAAATACAATAGTACACAATGTTGTTATTATACCTGGTCTTTTTATGGAGGTGCTTACTACTTACTACCGCTAAACGGGCTTTCAAAATGACAACGAAACGCAGTGCGACCTCTGATAAACTAGCAATATAACAAAATTACTACAATAATGTTAGAATTCTTGTATTTTTTTTGAAACAAAAGTCATGAGGTTTTCTAGGAAAGAGTCGTAACACATTATGTTAGTGAATTAAGTTAAGCATTAAATTAATATAGGGGTTTATTCAGTTATTTTTTTTAGTAGAATTGGATAATTGGTGCAATTAATTTTAACTGGCTGAGTTGTATTCGTTGCAATGAGCTTTTATAAGCGTCAACGAATGGCGGTCAGAGAAATGCGATTCGCTATCGACTCGCATATTTATAGAGGGAGGTTAGTATGGGATGCGGGCACAGATCGGAACGCGGCTTGTTGCGGAAGCCTTTTCGCTCCGTTGTCTCACATCAATGGACATAAGTATATTATTATCATTGCCTGTTTTATTTGCGCGGTGGCGTGGTACGCCCGCCTTTTTTTGACAAAAGCCGTGATAATTAGGCAAATATAAATGATATATTAATGTTTAAATCATACTCATAATTTCCTCTGTCCAAAGACAGAATCAGAAACAAAATCAGTTCACAACTTTCCAAAATCAGTGCTCACAAACAGACACACAGATAAAATGTGAGGACTTTAGTTTGTACTAAGTATTGATTCTAAAAATTAATATAATACTGATATAATATTAATTTTTTTTTAAACAATGACGTCTATGCGACTTAAATATAGTTAAGATGCTAATTACAAAATCTGAAGTTAATATACAATAGAGTTAGATATCGGGCAGTGATTCTTTGGTGTAGGGTGTTTGAGGGGATTGGGTGTGCGGGGCGACTCTGCCGAGCGGTGGGGCGGGCGGGCATCGGGGGGCGGGGGGATCAGTCAGTGCCGCGCCGCGTCGCGCTCGGGCCGCCCGCCCGCCCTAGTGTGTACCGCCTTTACGTAACGATGGTTGAGTCCGCGAGCTGATGGCCACGCTCGTGTGGTGGCTGGCGGCCTGCTGCCTCGCCCGCATCGCCACCGCCGGCAACCCAGACGCTAAGCGGCTCTATGACGACCTGCTATCCAACTACAACAAACTGGTCCGCCCAGTCGTCAACACGACGGACGTTCTTCGCGTCTGCATCAAACTCAAACTGAGCCAGCTCATCGATGTTGTAAGTGCATGTCGCATATCATACTCATATACTTTTTCCGTAGCTAGTGTAAACACACGGCTCGAGGCCCGAGGCCTTCGCTGTGGCCTTTGATATGCAGCGCGAGAGACTGGCCTGACCTACATCGTGATTAGTCAGGGTGCACTGCAAATGCATACCTTGCTTGCACTTGCGCGTCGCATTTGGAATTTAAATAGACACGATTCACGTCCAATCCGCAGAGCGACCCGCTTTTGTTTTACACAAATCCTGTTAGATAAATAGAGGGAGGTAGGAAAAATGGATGGATATCTGTAAGTGTCGCATTCACACGTCGCGTATTCCCGCAAGAGACTCAGCTGTCTCGCTTTATGTATTTCAAATCAGATTCCATAAATCACTGGAGGGAAAGAAAAGGTACCTATCTAACGTATTTTGATATATGCTCAATTGGTATGAAAATATATAAGAAACAAATGCTCTAAACTCTATGATGTTTTCGTGAAAAAGTAACAGAAATATAAAACACAAACAGAAACACAACGAGTTATAAAAGTTATGGCTACATAAAAAGTTAATATCTCATAATAACGAAGAGTAATTGTGCAATAAAAGTAAACATCATTTATTGTTTTGCTTTTAGGTAAACCGTTCAAAAAATTGTACAATATAAATAATGCCATGTAACAAAGAAACAACTGAATTTCGAGATATTCTACGTGCGTTCTACGGGGCGCGTTACGAGCTGTGACATGCACACTGTCGTTTAAGCTTGTTAATACGAAAATCTATGTCGATGACTATTCAAGATGGACTCTGTCTCGCAAAGGAACGCCAAGTATAGCAAATAGATAATAAAGCCAAGTCAAAAGTTAAGGCCTATGTCGCTGTTCAATAAGTCATTACTGACAACACACACATATTATTTTTTTTAGATTAAAGACTCAAGAGATACGCCGGACGTGAAAATGCTTCGTAATTTCCCGAACGCTGCTCCACCGAGTCGGATTTTTAGATTAATCTTGAACGAAACTAAATACGCACTGTAATATTAGGTTCACAAACATTTAATGTACCTTATAGCATCCAGTAAACGTTTTACTTCCCCTTACAGTTAGAAAAATAAAAATAAAGCAGTTTGTTAAAATAAAATAAACTCTAGTATATTTGTTTGTACTTAGCAGTTAATCAAAATAATTTCGCTGTTAATATCATGTGATATCTTATACAAATTGACATTAATTTTATAAAATAATAAATTTTTTATACTGTAAAACATAATGAAACAACAATTTTTTTAAAATTTCTACTCTTATTTTAATATTTTTTTAATAAATTAATAATTAACTGGAAAATATAAGAAATGCGAAATCATTTCTCATGAGTATATCTGGACTTCGAACAAAACTGTTCAAATACACCTATTAGACCCTTGAGTTGTGTGACAGTCATGATCAGACTGAAGCAATGCTGTTCTTGATGTCTCTAAGACAAGTTTATTTATTTAATTTTCTTATTTCTATTACATGTATAAGCTTATAATGCTTTATTATTATTCAACTAACTTTTTTCTGTTAATTACATTTAAGTTTTAATTTAAACTGAGCTGTAGATTTAATAAGAATAGAGAAATTCAAAGGAATTTTTTCACTTTAAAACATTACAAATCGTTTTATAAACCACACGATAGAAAGCTTTTATACATAGGTAAGCGAGATCAAAGAATGTTTTTAGGATTGAGAAAAGCAAAGAGGAAAGCTGTCGAGAAAAGTGCATTTCCATCGTCGCAAGTCTGCGGCTGTGAGAGCTGCTATCAAAAAAGGCTTGCTAATACTCAAGCACCCTCTAAACTCTCCACACCCACCTACAAGATTTCTATCTATTTACGCTTAAAAAGCTCTCTTTATTGTGGTGACCTCGGATTTTATTTGCCAAGGCGCCTTTATTGCATTTTTATTGAAATTTTCAATATATCAGCAGAAAATAGAGAGTGGCTTGCCTCAGTGCCTTGGAATACTGCGTTTCGCAATCACGAACTGTGTAGTCCGTCTGCCAAATAAAATTTTCAACTCGAGTAGCTTATCAATTTCATACTATGTAATTTCATAATTACTTATTAGTTATTCGTCGTAGAAATACATAAAAAAAAACATGACATTTCCGAGATAATATGTAGATTTGAATGGAAACAAAAAAAATGAAATTAATTTGTGACATTTTCGCTGGTTTGAATTTTTATAATTTCTGTCTAATAGCGAAAAATGTTTTTCTATGAAAACATTCTATGCTATAATGTACATTTAAATTTAATTGTCTGAAATATTGGAATAATATATTTTACATTATTTTGGCGAGCTCAATAAGTGCCGTGAATGTGTTGCGTCGCATTCTGTCTTCGGTTATTCGCATTATAGTAAGTTGAAACAACAAAAATACATTTACTTTAAGAACAGCGTGTACTTAAAGAAGACCACCTAGGAACCTAATAACAGAAAGATGTATGAATAACAGAAATAACAGAAAGAGTAAGAAATTTCATATCCCTGTCCATTTTCTAATATTTCTATTAGACATACTTACATCTATATTTTAGTTTACTTTGATCTCATTTTTAAGATCCCGTTGATCACGACTTTAGCAAAATCCTACCTACATAAAAAGCACATTTTTCTTAGCAGGCAAATGAGAAAACATTTTTCTTTTTTACAAGAACTAAATGATTGTCTTTAAGGAAATTTGGAACTCATCGCATATAATATTACTTATGTCTGTTCATCAGAAATAGGTTTCAGTATATATTATATATTTCTAAAGAAACATAATATAAGTATTATGTAACTAAAGGTAGGTCAAGTTTTATTTATAACCTTAACCAGTCTACAACTCTACTCTATCAATGTTTCTACTTCGTTTATCTTTTGCTCATAGGAGCGTTATGTAAAGCGTGAGTGATTTGATTTTTTATTTATTGAGTCGCACATTTTATATTATACAACATAAAAATATTTAACAACCACATACATCAAGATTTATATTTTTACTTTTGTATACAATTTACATGGTAAAATTATTGCAATGACATTCATAGTAAGTATAAAAATTTTAATGAATAATTTATTCATTGAATAATTTTTAGTATGAAATGTTAATGAATAATATATTCATTCATTGATAATTTACATTCTCATCTACGAAATTGACATAGTCATACATAAAATACGATTAAACGTGTGTTGATTACAGTCAGAGTGGCGATGCAAATTCGATATTAGAGGCTGGCAGTGTATGGAATACACTTCAGTTACAAATTTACAATACCAATATATCTATATCTATATCTATATCTATATCTATATCTATATCTATATCTATATCTATATCTATATCTATATCTATATCTATATCTATATCTATATCTATATCTATATCTATATCTATATCTATATCTATATCTATATCTATATCTATATCTATATCTATATCTATATCTATTTTCATATTTCATATTATTCAACTATTCATAATATAAAACAAAGTTTAATATCTTTTTCTCCGTTAATTTCTTCTAAACCATTCAATGGACTTTTTGATATGGTTTTTACTAATAGAAAGAGCGATAAATGATTAAGGTTTGTGCATATAATTTCTAGAAAAAAATGCATCCGTGGAAAGTCGGGGCTGGGACGTTGGTTTTACTATAATATATTATAAAAGATATAGCAAAAACAATTGATAGATTTTTGCTTTTTTGAATCTTTTTTGGGAATATATATATACCTACTACACGAAATAGCGCTAAAAAAATAAAGATAAATTAAAATTATTTCTTTATCACAAAACTCATAATTTTAATTTACATTCGTTACAAAGTGAACATTATTCGCTTTTCCGAAACACTCCCGCCACAATGCTTCATGAACAAATCGTAATTAATTTTTCAAATTGAAGCGCTGAAATGTTTTCTTTGAAAGGTAATTTTATAATTGGCCTTGTTAAAATGTAATTTGAATAAAACAAAGAATTTATCCACTTATTTAGATGAGTGATTACAAAATCGTGTTTTAAGTTAAAATATTATTTATTATTATATATTACTAAAAAAAATATGTCATGTGTACAAAATAAACCTAAAGGGACTACTTTTGGTAATATATTTTAGTTTAGTATGAGTGAAATGACATAGCTATTAGAGGAACCAAGAATGCAATAAAAAAAACATGTCAGTCGTTGGACTGCACGTCAGAAGTGAAAACTAAGCTTCACAAAATTACATTACATTACATTACATGACAGTGTCGCGCCTAAATAAGTTATCACTTCAAAAAGATCAAAGATAACCAAAGATTGAGGTGTGACCTCTCAACAGAATGACTAGTCTATCATCAATAACTATATGTTTGAATGACTAGTCTATCATCAATAACTATAGTTATCAATAACTAAGTCTTGCGACTAAACCACTAAGTAAATTCAAATTTAGGCATTTCACTTATAAACTTTTAGTCAAATCTAGGATAGTGATTTTTAGTCAAGCGTCGAAAATAAATAGCTCCGAATCTATTTCCAGATTAGCTTTATCTATCTATAGAGAATAGGTCAAGTTTATTAAATGATTGGTTGCACTTCGCGTGACTAAATTTGGTTCTATAGTGGTAGGCAATTCAGAAAAGTTATGATAACAAAAACGGGGGATAGTCACCGTCTGATCTATGTCCAAAATTTACTTAAATATTCAGCATTTTGAAGATTTTTTAAATACGCTTGCCACATCCGAAAAAAAAACCGGCTAAAATTCTAAAAAAAATAACACCGTACTTTCGTGGCATAAATCAATGGTCAATCATAACGAACAAGTCTCTCTTAATCGTAAATTTTTTGTAATTACATTCCATCCAAGTGCGCTTAAAGATTCTAGCCTGTAACATTTTACATTTCTGTTAGTAATTCAGATTTGACGGATCATGTCATAACCGTATTCTATTAAATTAAGTTGCGACGTTTAACTGTCCAAGTTGGTATAACCTAGGATAAGATATAAATTAGTTAGTCAAAGTACACCGTGGGTTTGATCTTTGTGTAAGAATTCTCGTCGGAATTGTGGATTGACTAAGCAAATCTAGTTAATTTAACTATAAGTAATACTTTAAGTAAGTAAGATAATAAAATTATTTTTATCTCATTATAATAATAACTACATGAGTGAGTACATCTGCACCAGTAAAGGATGCCAGAACTTCACCTGTCTTTTATTTGTCCCTTACATTTAAAATTTTATGCCATATTTCCTTAAATGTCCCTTTTGGGACGTTTGGGAATTTCCACTCTTTGGCCCTATTAATTTAATAGGCGAACGACGGTACCGTTTAGTTTAGGATGTAGTCTACAAAATTGTTAGTTAGGATTTTCCTCACCGCGTTTTTCTTTGACGAACACCGCGCGTAACCGCGCGTTCCTTTGATGAAGCAGTCTTGAGGTGGTTTTTTCGATATAATAAAGTAAATAAGAGCCTTATTCTGACTTGACGTGATTCACGTAGTCATCAAAGTAAAATTATGAATCGACCGATATCGGCCAATATTTTCCGTGATCGACTCAAAAAAGGTCTTGCGTTTGAGAATTTCTGATTTGTATTGTGAAATATTTGATTTAATATAAAATATCTTAGGAAATACTATGAGAAACGAAAACAAGCTGTTTTAATAATATGAATAACTAAGCTTAATTTAACAGCT
Organism: Synanthedon tipuliformis; assembly: GCA_947623395.1. NCBI lineage: Eukaryota > Metazoa > Arthropoda > Insecta > Lepidoptera > Sesiidae > Synanthedon > Synanthedon tipuliformis. Next base: position 3,355,887 of record OX392415.1, on the reverse strand, counting down.
ATTATATTGGCTTAAATTCTAATATTTCCTTCTGTATCTGTAACTAATTAAAAATGCAGTGAGTTATTACACTCAGAGGACTACAGTATTCGTACTTGTGACATATGCCTTTGGTGTTGCCATCGCGTTGCATGAGTGAACAGACGGAATGCACTTTTATAAATTTTATGGTTTAACCATGTTTAACATAAAAATTACCTTTATCGCTAGCAAAAATGTAGTAGGTAATAGGTATTTCGGTTTTACTCTGTTCTTGTTTTTAAATTTGACATCACTCAGTAATTTTATTTGTATGTTAATATTTTGGATAATTCAAAATTCTAATGAAAAAATTGCTGTGAGAAATTATACATACTAACTACCTAAATAAGATAGAAGTGTCTATTTGTAATATCAAAATAAGTGCATTTTACCAAATGTAGGTATATATCGAAGTATATACGGTACCTAACATACTTATAACAAATAACCAATATGAAAAAATCTTTGTCTGTTTGTTCCGGCTAATCTCCGAAATGGATGAACCGATTTCGACGGGACTTTCCCTGGCAAATAACTGATGTTATGAGGAGTAACTTAGGCTAATGTTATTGTAGGAAAATAAAATAAAAAATAAATATAGCAGTGTCCAGTACCGCGTACGCCACAGCGTAGCGGAGCCGGGTTCAGCTAGTGTAATAGGAATCTAAAACACATAGATATTTCCAGAGATAACACGCTACGATATTCCAAACGCAAAGCCTATTTACGATTCCTCATTATTATAAACTGAAAGGTATTGTATTTATGTCGGTTGGTATTTCCTATAAATCCAGCGGGTACGATAAATTCAACGCGGCGACGTTCACGGTTTTTGACACAGAATCCCTTTAATATATATTACATTTAACAGCTTTCCAGTATCTGTGAAAGGGGATTGAAGAAAAAACTTGAATGGTCTGATTATTGAGAAATGTTATTTATTGCCACACCACAAGTAAATACCTAGGTACGCATAGTAAGATTATCTTGTAAAATTTAAAACTATATCTGCTAAACTGTTAGACAAGTATGTAATTTTATAACAAAAACCTTTTACTATTTTTATAAATTTCGTAAGTCGTTAAATATGAACCTCAGACCAAATAAGAATTGTAGACAGAATTTCACGGACAATATATATATTGAAGCCGGTTTTATAAGCATGTAAGCCGTAACAATGCCTTTTTTTTTTTTTTTGACGAGGAGTAATCCGCTTACAGATTCCCTACCGCTGGCTAGACGGAAGGGATATGTGGGGGTCGCCCAGCACCTGATCATAGCGGCACTGGGAATACCCACTAAAACTCCCCGGTGCCTCCTTGCCCTGTGAGCGGGGTGAACCGGGCTCTGCCAAGGCACCAACTCCGATCCACCCCAGAGCAGCCTAGCCATTGCTGGCTAGACTAACGCCAACGGAGGATTGCCCGGAGACACCCAGGCAATCCCCAGACGGTGGGACCTTGTGCAGGCACACACAGTTGGCCAACCATGTGCGCAGGTCCCCTAGGACATTTGAAAACGGGCTAGATATGCCCGCCTTCTCCTGCCCGGCCGCCTGCGTCTGAGGGAAGCGAGACCTGCCTCTTCCTCTCGCTCCCTCTCAGCTGCCTCCTTCTGCGACATTACAGATTCGCAGAAGGAGGCAACCGCTTTCCAGGTGGTCTCACTGTCAATCATGGCTTCAACCATGCTTGGCAATGAGACGTCTCCACCACCCAGCGCCACCTCCAGCTCCCGGCGCTGGGGACTCCAGGCCGGGCACACTTGGAGTGTGTGCTCGGCCGTGTCGTCAGGGTCGCCGCAGTGGTGGCACCGCGGCGACTCCTCCCTTTTTATACGGTGCAGATAATGACCAAAGCACCCGTGTCCGGTCATTATCTGCACCACGTGGAAAGTGAGGCCACCTCGTCGGCGCCTCACCCATTCCTCCAGCACCGGACGAACCGCGAGGATCGTCCGGTGACCAGCGGTGGGGTTGAGGAGTGCCTCACCCCAATCATCCATGGCCTTCTCTTGTGCCTCTGCACGGACCCGCTGCACGTCCTCGGCAACAGGTCTTTCTCCAAGGGCCCTTGCGGCGACCCGATGCCGATGCACCTGAGACAGAACCAGGGCATCGACATCCCACGGTAGCGTGCCTGCCAGCACGCAGGCGGCCCCGTGGCTGACCGTGCGGTAAGCCCGCACGGCCCGGATCGCCATGACCCTTTGAGGCCTCCTCAGGAGGGCCCGGGTGCGGGGAGTGAGACACTCCGCCCAGACCGGGGCTCCGTAAAGTGCCATCGACCTTACCACCCCGTGGTAAAGTCGACGGCACGCCGAATTTGGTCCTCCCAGGTTCGGGAGGAGCCGTCCGAGTGCGGCTGCGGCTGCAGTCAGCCGTGGAGCGAGGAGCTTAAAATGCTCCTCGAAACTCCATCGGGGATCCAGTGTTAGGCCGAGATACTTGATGTGCATCCCGACCGGAATCCGGACCCCCTCCACTCGGACAACGAGCCCCGGAGGGATCCTGCGGCGTGGGGGATGGAAGCCCATGGCCCTAGTTTTATCTAGGGCCACCTCCAATCCTAGCAGGTGGATGCGCCGGACGACCAAAGAGGTGCCGACCGACGCTAACCGCACTGCGTCATCCCACGTCTGCGCTCTCGCCGCGACTAGAGTGTCATCGGCGAAGCAGACAACCTCCATCTTGGGAAGGAGGTTGCCTCGCAGGACCCAGTTGTACCCCAGGTTCCACAATAATGGGCCGAGGACGGCTCCCTGGGGTACACCAGCCGCCATTGGGCGTCGACGGACGCATCCGTCTGCGCCCTCGTACAACACTACCCGATCGGAAAGGTAGTCGAAGACGAGGGCGCGGAGGTAGGGCGGCACCCTGTGGAATTTAAGTGCCGCCCTTATGCATTCATGAGGGAGGCTGTTGAAAGCGTTGCGGATGTCGAGCGACACCGCAACAACAGCCTCCCCCCTGCCCGTGGCCTCCTCAGTCCACCGCTTGAGGAGGCCCACTGCGTCCATTGTGGACCGACCGGTTCGGAAGCCGAACTGGTGCTCGTCCAAGTTCGGCCCCTCAGTCTCTAGGTGCTCGACTATCCGGCGGGCTATGATTCTTTCCATAGCCTTGCCGGAGTCGTCGAGCAGGACCACCGGTCGGTACCCCGCCGGTGAGTCGGCAGGGCGGCCCTCCTTGCGGAGAAGGCAGAGTCGCCCCACCTTCCACCTCGCCGGAAATTTGCTCCGGGCGATACACGCATCGAGTACCGCCCGGAACCTCTCCTCCAAAGGCCGCAGCGCTATCGCCAGGGCCTTGGCCGGGACCCCATCTGGTCCCGGGGCCGTCTTCTTCCTCCCGATCCGCTCCCTCACCGCCTCAAACTCTACGTCAGAGACGGGAGGGCCCTGCAGCGCAGCCTCCGGCAGTGGTTCCGGTGGCTCCATAGATGGGGGCTCGAATGGGCCGGGGGTCGGGAAAAGAGACCCCACAACATTTTCGAGCAGCGTCGGTTCGAGGTTGGCTGTGGAGGGGGAGCTTGATGCAAACTTTCCCCTCACAGCCCTATATGGACGACCTCAGGGGTCAGCGTCCAGGAGGGCCAGGAAGCGCTCATGTGCTCAGAAAGGTATCTGCAGGGCCTTGTGAGCCTCCCTGTATGCCTGACGAAGAAGGACCTCTTCGTCAGGTGTCCTCCTGGAGCGCCTTCTCCGGCATCGGAGGAGAGCACGCCTCGCAGCCAAGCACGTGGTGCGCAGGGTGGCAATTTCCTGCGCCCACCAGTACACCCTCTTCCATCGGGGAGGAGGGCGCCACAGCAGCATGGCGGCATTGCAGACGGCCCGAAGGTCGTCCGCAAAGTGGTCGGCCATGCCGTCAGGATCCCCTGCGAGGTGAGGGGGGAGAGACGACCACTCCCTCACCATCGCTGCCTCCTCCGCCACTTCCGGGCGGAGCTTGGCGAGTGCCCACCTGGGAAAGGCGACACTCGCCGTAGGATCCCGGCGCTGTGACGCGCTGGGGGTCCGCGTGGAGACCTCGTATCGGACATAAAGGTGGTCCGATAGGGTCTCTACTTCTTCCTCGACCCGCCAGCTCCGGATTTGGGCAGCAAGGGCGGCAGTGGCGAAGGATACGTCCACAATGGATGTACCTTGCCACCTTACGCACGTGGGAGAGGTACCACGGTTGAGTACCTGGAGTCCCAGGCCCAACGCCCAGGACTCCAGAATACCCCCCCTCACGTCCGTACTAGGGGACCCCCACGCCACGGATTTGGCGTTGAGATCCCCCGCCACCAAGACTGGGAGTGGGGCCGCACGCCTCACCACACCCTCCACCGCAGCCAGGAAGAACTCGAAGTCAGCCCGACTGCGGTTAGGGGAGAAGTAGGTCGACACGACCACCATTCTTCCCCAGTTCGCTGCCACGAAACCCGAACCTCTCTCCCTGAGAGAAAGGGGAGGAGCCCCACCACCAGCCCTCACTGCAATAGCAGCGGAGTCATCCAGGTCCCCTAACCAGTTGGCATTATGGGGGACCGCGTATGGCTCCGCCACCACCGCCAGGTGAATCTCCCACTCCGCCATGGACTGGCACAGTAGATCCTGTGCCCCGGCGCAGTGGTTGATGTTCGCCTGGAGGATATTTGCAGTGAGCCTACTGGGCATTGGTGGTTTCCATTTGCTCCTCCCTTACAGCACGAATGGCCCCTGTGCTTGGCTGCTGTTTAGCCGCTGTGAGGCGGCCCCTGATGGCTGGGGGGGAGCAGTTCATCCCCCCCATGCGATGGTTGGCCGCGAGCCCGGCGTCCGCACAGACTGCACACTTGTATGCGGCCTCGCATTCATGCGCAGAATGCCCGTCTAATCCGCAACGGTAGCAAAGACCACTGCGGTCCTTTTTCGACGGGCATCTCACGACCGGATGGCCGAGCCCCATGCACCTATAACAGCGCATGGGACGCTGTTCCAACAGTTGGACGGAGGCAGAACTCCATCCAACCGTCAATCGGCCACAGGTCGCAAGCTTTCTTGCGGCTTCCACCGGGCATGAGGCGAATGCCGAGCCCACCCGTCTGACCCCAGGGTGAACCTTGCCAACCTTGAAGCGCTCAGGGGGGCAGCCCGTGCTTAAGGCCAGCGCGGCCTGCACCTCCTCGGCCGACACAGAGTCGTCGAGTCCGTTGACTCGTATGTCAACCGATTTGACAGGGCGCGTGACCTTCGCCTCATCCCCCAGTACCGCGCTAATTTGCGCCGCCAATTGGTCTGCCTGCGTTGGCGTGGTCTCCTTCGGGAGTTCGAGTATACGAGCTCCCGTGACCCCCGTGCGGAATTGGGCCGGTCCAATTCCGAGGGCGTCAAGCGAGACCGATGCCTTGGTCTTCGCTATCGCCTTGTTATACGTGGCCCCCTTTTCAATAGCCTCCGGCTTGAGGGCCACGACTACCGCCAACTTCTTATGCTCCTTTGGGAGCTTTGGTGCACTCTCTTTCCTCCCGGAAGTCGGGGCGGGAGCAGCGGTAGGGGCGCGCTTTTTGCGCCGGACTACCTCCGACCAGGTCTCGCCTGGCTCAGCCGAGCTTCCCGCCTGCGGCTCAGGAGCCTTGTCAGCGGGGGGTTTGGCCACCTTTACCGGCCTTGCCTTTTTAGGCAGGTTAGCCTGTGGGGCCAGGGTTGACCCTGTCTCGCACTGGGATGCCGCAGCGCGCTCCTCCCGCTTCTTATCCGCCATTAGCGGCGGACGAAGCTGGCGAGCCGGGAGTAGCCTCCCATCCACCTCCAGCCCGTCTAGGTGGGCATTGACTACCCCCCCTACGTGGGCAGTCAGTTCCACCTGAAGGGCCGATAAGGCCTCCAAAAACTCCGCTCTAGATAGTGGCTGGGCTTCAGCCACTGTCATGGGCGGTTCTGCGGCCTGATGCTCGGCCGGGGTCCTCTTAGTTACGGGCCTTTCAGAAAAAGCCCTGCGCAGCGCCGTCACCTCCTCGATTAGGGCGTCTATTTGCCCGCGGAGGCGCTTGTTGTCCGCTCGTAGTCGTCGAATTTCATTCGACGACTTGCGAGCCGCCACCGCCTCGACCACTCCGAGTATGGAGTGGGTGGCCTCCTTTATCTCCCTTTGGGAGGTGCCCTTGAGGCTGCCCGACTTTCGGACAACCTCCAGAATCGTTGAGGCGCTGGCCTCCGCCTTTTGCGTCAGCTCCTCAACGGAGCCGGCCGACGACTTAGCTGACCGGTAGGTCGTCGCGGACTTGTCGGAGTCGGAGTCCGACTCCATTTCTCTCAGTTCGCGGCGAGCCCGCGAAACGCCTACGTCGTGGCCGGACGCTTTACCGCCACGGCCCTTACGCCCTTTGACGTATTTCGGCGGTACGGCTGGTTCGGCGAACTCCTCCGTCTCCTCCGACCCCGATACCACAGCAAAGAACTTGCTGGCTTCGGGCTGCTTCTTGGTATGTGCCTCCATTGCTGATCGCTTGCGAGCAGCCGACCGCGTCAACACATTGGAGTACAGCAAATTGCGCCCTCCAGTCTCCTTTTGGTTAGGCCCACTGGCCTCTGTGGAGTCCGACATGGGCCAGTTAATGGCCCTGCCGACCTCCGAGCTCGTAGGAGAGTCCACCCCTACTAGAGGGGGGGCAAAACAACGAGTTCAGTCGGATAGACAATGAAATAAACAACAAAATTTCATGAAAACTCGAAAAACAACAAATAACAAACAAATAACAAGCAATAACAACGACTGTTGTGGATCACCCTGTAGAGCCTTTAGAAAGGCTGCATACAACGCAATCCGCAACAAAATCTGCAAACAAATGACAGAACACCAGTCAATTTAAGTATCGTGACTGATACTGAAAAGCTTTGATAAAAGCTTCATTCAAATCAGTCCACCACTCAAATTGATAGGGTACCACCTATGACCTCTAATGGGTCAGAAAACACCAATAACAGAGAATTTTTTATAAAATTTTCAAAATCGAGTTTAAAAATTTTATGAAAATAACAATAACAGCAAAAACAATAACAATAACAACGAAAACCAAAAATTACTGCAGGCTACCCTGAAGAGCCTTGAAAAAGGCTGCGTGCAAAGCAGACCGCAGCAAAATCGGTCAACAAATAACGAAGTGACGACGAAATGAAATTTCGGGACTGAAACAAAAAAAGCCTTGAAAAAGGCTTCAATCACGTCAGTCCGTCAATCCACCACGTAGAACACAAAGAGGAACCTCCAAAGCGTCCAAAAGCAACAAGAACTCAGAAATCTCCAAAAATTTTCAAGCCGTAACAATGCCTAAGAAAAATGGGAGCGGACAGAGTCCCAAGTAAAAGCTAGTCTCTTATATATAATACACTAGCTGCTGCCTGCGATTTCGCCCTCGTAATTTTGTAAATTATATACTAAAACCTTCCTCGAGAACTACTCTATCCATTTGTGAAAACAGCATGAAAATCGGTGCAGTAGTTATTAAAATTATCGCGAACAGACAGACAGACATAGAGTAGCGGCGGAGGACTTTGTTTTATAATATGTATATATGAGACTGTACGCAGCCAAGAGAAACGGAGCAAAAATGTATTTTCTTTTTCATCACATATTTGAAATATAAATATTAAATGGGGAACGCAATCTATCACAATGACGTACCATCATTCAGTGATTAGGGGCCTTATTTGAGGAAGCTTCCAGAGTTTTCACAAGGCTCGGCGAGTCCGCTCCGCTCGGTTGACTGAGTGCCGACTTTGCGCCCCCTCACTCTCATAGGACATGTCACGCAAATACATTTTGAAGACACTGCGAGAAGTGGTCCGTGATTGCTTTACGTTCCATTTGAATCAAACATTTTGCTTTATTAAAACGGAAAGCTTCTCCTTTCGCTTAATTGTTTTCTTATTTCAAGATTAAGTGTCTACATTATAAGCATAAGATCTGTAACCACAATTTACCTATAACAACTCTTGAACGCTTTGTATTGATGAGGTGTTGGATTGCCTCAAGATGTAATTATATTTTGTCAGAGTCGACGCTTATATAAAACATGAAAATTTCATCGAAATAGTTTATTGGAACATCTTATCTGAATAAAATCAGCGGCCCGGGGACGTTGATTCACAATCTTTGGGACAAAAAACGTAACATTGATTGTGTAATAAAGTTGAATAAATGTATAATTTCAACAACAAATTAGTTAGATAAACAAATCTCTAAGCAGTTTTGACAATAAACTTTATAGCAATCATATCAATTTTAGTAATAACCTATAATGATAATTAGGTAACATCACGAGAAAGGTCAAATTTTCGGTTTTCACTAATGGAAAGGGCCATAGGCCACAACGAGGAAGGTTTGTGAATATAATTTGTAGAAGAAAATTGCATCCGTTGAAGCCGGGAGTGGGTCGCTAGTAAATCTTCATTTCGCATATTCTATCCCTCTCAATTGTTCGAATTGTTGAGGGTCAAATATTCATACAATATTGTTTGGAACTCCTTATTACGTATTATTAGAAGGTGTGACTTGTCTTTGGGTGTTCAATTGACTAGTAGATATTGTACTTATGGTTGGTTTTTATAGTAAATTAAAAAAAAAGTGTGAAGGCGCAGATCACAGCTAGTTTCTATTGCAGTTTGATTACACATTAAAAATAGTTTCGTTCTTTTGAAAATGAAATTCATTCATTTTAACATCACATGGACAATATTCTGAATTAAAAACAGTATATTATACGCTCATATTTTCCCGCGAGAATAAAATCAGAGTTGATATTATAATGTATTACTCGTGGGAACTAACGTGTTTCATATAGTGACATTGTAGCGTCATCAAGCACGAACAGAGGCGAGTTTAATCACGTAACTCAGTACACACCCCACCACAATACGCATTACTCGGTCACATAGCCACCGAGTAGGAATCCGGACTGCGGTTATATCTCCTGATTCTACAATCATAGTTTGATATTAGATGAGATGTATCTATATTCCTATTTTTCGAGGCGAATTCTACATGTGTATTATTTGTAATTAAATTATGAACCATAACACCAAATAGTCTTCTTTGAATATAGTCTTTTAAAAAAGTCTTTTGTTTCGTATGAGTCTAATTAATCTGAAGCTTATTTAGTCACAAAAGCTTAAAAAACTCTCACCAAACTCTTAGACGATTTATTGATTTATAGATATATTTTTATTGAAAAGCGCACACTTTTCTCAATTCAGTAAATATACAAAAAAAAATGAAGGTCGTGCCCGCTCTGAATTGCCTTGGTGGCATTGACCACCAGCTGCTTTCATTCCACCCTGTTCTCAACCTTTCTCAGAGCCTTCGCAACTGTGAGTTGCATAACTTGGTCTGTCCATCGGCTAGGAGATCGGCCACGAGACCTCTTGCCATCAACTTTTACAACCACCACAAAAAGACATAAGTAGATACTAGACAGCCGTAGTTCACGACAATACATTATTTTCCGAAACAGCCGCCGAATGTAATTTATAATTTAATATTTTTAAGAAAACCTTAACCGCATTGTGTGAAAAATGCTCCTCACAGACGATTATTTTCCCGCGTCTATTGTCAGATACAATTCGCTCCGGAAATACATTCAATTCAGAGTACGTGCATCTTTAACACAAAGAAGTTTCCAACAAATCTCAGATTAATTTGAACCTTTGTCTATCTTCTTTTTCAAGTTTTCTTTGGCTAATAACGTTTTTATTGTTTCTAAATGACTTGTTGGATTTGTGAATCAAAATTATTTTAATTAGGTATGTATAATTTTTGTTATCCGCGATCTGTCCGGCTATCTCCCAAAGCCTCTTCAATCCTGAAGGTTGTCGCTGTCAACTTTCTGAACCGGACTCTGTCAAGAGCCAATTGGAACAGTTTCTGGCAATTCCGGATGTTCTATAACCCCGACTTTCTCCTTTGCCTAATGCGTCTCTTCCCTTCCACCTTACTCATCATGATCAAATGAAACAGCATATAGTCTGTCGCAAAAGTCAACCGACGTGGCCTAAACGTGAATCATTTACGATGTGATACTTGCGTGGCTTTTTCAAATTGTCAAAGTCGATTATTGAATTAAATTCAGTTGCAAAGCATGTCAAGGAAAACGTTGTTTAGTGCAAACAGAAAACTTGTATTTTATGTGATACAGTTTGATTTACTTGTAAAAGCACTACAGCGCCCTCGCACGCTACACCGGTTGACGGTTGAGAACATTCAATCGGGTGCTTGTTGTCTATCTATGCCTCATTTTCTATCTATTAAATATCTGTGAAATAATTATACGAGTACATAATAAAAGTTATTTTTGCAATTTAAATTTTATGTTTGAAATTGTTGGGATTTGAAGTTATTATCTGAAGGATTCAAATTACCGGATAAAAAAGGCCATGATCCATCTGCAGAGAATGTCGTGTCACATTCCTGCGACCCCGCCCATCTACGGCCGCTCTATATAGTCGTTGGGTTTTAGCCGGCAGGAGCCCGGTATAACCCCGCAACGTTATAAAAGGCTACACTTAGTCCATTTGTGATGTTTCGTCAAAATCCGTTTAGGCCAAATATTCAAACGTCCCCACTAAAATTCATTTATTTTATACTAGATAGTTCAGGGTTCTATGCCAAATTTCATTAAAATAGGTACTGTGGTTTTGCCGAGACAGACAGGCAGGACGAGTCCCTTCCCTTAATAAGGGTTTCTTATAATAATTAAAGTAGTTTTCTGAAATGTAAATATTATCTAATACAGTTTAATTAATTGTGTATTTGAATAAAATACGCAATACAAAGGGTACCTTTTTAAGGTTTTTGCTCATATCACGAATATCTGTACCTAGGGATAGCATTATGATTACTTCTGACGAAAGTTTTTACATGAAATTTTCTACAAATTTGGATATATATTGTAAAGCCATAATAATTCTCCTATATTTAGCAAATAAATTTATTATTACTATTATACATTTATAAAAAAGACAATGAGAAAATTGAGGAAATTAAAAAAAATCTACGAAGCAGAGCGAGAACCATCGAACCGTGTTTTAGATAGCTTATCTTTTAATTAAATGTGTAGACAGATCTATATAAATGTTTCAATGTATGTACATATTGTTTATAGTAATAATCTATACATATATTAAAATAGTAAACGAGCCGAGTGTGTACATTGAATATTAAAAAAAAAATTGTATACGTTGTACTTATGTTACCGAGGTCGAAAAATAGTTTATAGAATTTTTGCTTGTTTGTCTGTGCGTTAGAAACGGCTTAACGGACTTGGATGAAATTTGGTACTTAGATAATTTATTACTTCGATTGATAGGTAGGATACTATATATTTATAAAGAAAATTTTTAGGCTTTTATAAAAAGAACTACATCGCGTACAAAGTTGAGGTTATAGCCAGTGACAATTAAAAATGATTTAAATTGAATTAATTCTAGAAAGAATAAAATACTTAACAAGAGTATAAGTCTATGGCCAGTGATAAGTAAGTATCCGTTCAAACCCGAGTCCTCAGTGGATTCTAATTTTAAAACGTAGACAACAAAAAAAGTAAAAAGGTCAGCCTGGTATGGCGATTCATCTTATTATTCTATTTGCAATAAATTACTTAGAAATACAGCATTGCCACCTTTCGTAAAAGCATTTTCCTTTTCTTTATTTCTTCCAAGAAATTTATTTAGACACACACCTATTACGCGAGGGGTCGTTGTGATGAAATTCGTAACACGATTTGTAGTTATCTTCAAAAGACAAAGGCGCACCGAATCGTCGTACGGCTCTTGTATTTTGGATGAGAGCGATCTTAATATCTTTGGGGAAACGTGAGTAGTAATAGCGAGTCCCGGGCGTTTCTGATAAAATATTCACTTTCAAAATTTCCAACAGATGAAAGCTGCAGCTTCCTGATGGATTGTTTTAGATTATAACATTTATGGCATAAGATGCATGGCATTTAGTAACAGCATTTTGAAAACAATTATGGTTAAAGTCGACTGCTCAATTCAAATATTTTAAATGAGGCTAAATACAGTAAAATTATTATGGTTAACCCGACTGTAGTTACTCTGCCAATTTTAGCCAAATTCCAAAAGAAAAATTTCATAGGTACCAACTCTGCAATTACGAATACAATAAAAGAAAATCAACAAAATCGGTCCTACTATTCTCAAATGATGTTCGTCATACACGTGGCCATCGATTTGTACTTATATTGATATGGATGAATATGAATATGCTACTAATATTGTAAATGCGAAATTTTCTTAGTATGGATGTTTGTTTCTACACAAAAACCTAATCCTAATAATTCTAATCCTAATCCTACTAATATTATAAATGCAAAAGTTTGTATGTTTGTTACTAAATCACGAAAAAGCGGCTGAACGGATTTGGATGAATAAGTCACACAGAAAGTTCATTAACTGGATTAACATATAGGATACTCTTAATTCTGGAAAAGTTAAGTTAAGTTACTAAGGTCTTTCGTCTAAGCATATAAAAAATTGGGCGCCACAGTTGCCGTGGCGGCGCCACCGTCTATGCGGCGATAAAGATGTAATTTTTTAACGAAGTCACGGGCATCAGCTAGTCTAAAATAAATTATGTCTTATTATGTCTAAAATAAATAAATTATCTCTTATTATTATTATTACATCTGAAACTGTTGCTACTAATAACAAGTTTCTACTGCTCTAAGTATTTTTACAACGAAATATATACTCGCGGACTAAGAATACGGGTCGGTACGAAAAACTAGAATATCTCCTAAAATAATAGAGCTAGCGGCATGGTTCAAACTGTATGTTGTAGATGATTTTATAGTTAACAAAAGAACAGCAAATGTTGGAAAAGCTATTTGTTTATTTATCAATATTACATAAGAAACAAAGAATTTACCATTTTTGCGTTGAAAAATTAAAAGACGTTACCTTACATACCACATATAAACGAACTTTAAAGCCAAATTGATACTTCGTATTGCCTCCGCAGGCTCTTCTTACAGCTGCCAGATAATTGGGAATATTGTTATTAAGTTTCTTATGCGCTGATAGGGGTCCATTAATCCAATATTGATCCATTCTTCCACTAACGCATGTTTTAGGTCTCTAAGTGTAGCTGGGGCTCGGTTCCGATTTCTTATAAACCTCCCAAGCTTGTCCCAAATGTGCTCAATCGGATTTAAGTCCAAGATCCTCGAGGGCCAGTCCATGCAATTGATGCCATCGACGTAAAAATACTCATTTACAATTTGAGCTGTATGTGGCCTAGCGTTGCCATACATAAATATGAAATTTTCACCCAAATTAAATAAGTATGGGCCAACATGGTCATTAGGGATCTCTTCTACATACCTTACACTAGTTAGCGGACCATTTTCTATCAGCACTAACTCCGTGCGACTCTCTGAAGAGATTTCAGCCCAAGCCATAACAGATCCACCGCCGAACGATACTTTTTCATTAAAACAAGCTGGAATAAAACCTTCCCCTGGCTGTCGATAAACTCTAGGCCGCCCATTATGACCATAGAGCATATTCTAGATTCGTCAGAAGACAATACTTTTACCCTTTCTTCGTTTTCCCATAGTGCATGTTCGCGGGCGTAACGTAATCTTGCTACTCGAGGTTCTCTTTCAAGTTTTGGGCCGTTTGCAGGTATATGTAGGGTCAAATTAGCTTCTTGGAGCCGTCGCCTTACAGTACGTTCGCTTACGTCATCACTTTGGGTCTCTCGAAGTTGATTTGTTACTTCAACAGCCGTGAGGTGCCGATTTCGGAGTATGATCCTAACAATAAATCGATCCTATCGAGCCGTAGTACATCTTGGTCTGCCGGTTCCTGGTCTTTTATTGTTCTACCTAGTTTCTCGGAAACGTTGGACGACTCTCTGCACCGTAGAAAGTGACACGCATGCTACTTTCGCTTTATTTTTATGACTTCTGCCTTCTTCTAGCACAGTGACTATATGTGTACCTTCATCGGTTGTTAACGGCATGGTAGTAATTCAATAATGACCGTGAAAGACGACAATGACTGCCTTTTATCATTTTTATTTCACAGATTGAAAACAAAAGTGAGAAAACAAGCAAAATGAAACCAGCGTGTGTTGAATTTATTACCAAATTCGAGCATTTTTAAATTTATTTATTTTCCAATTACGTTGTATAACGTTTAAGCTTTTATATTATACTATAATAAAATTCTCTTTAATATAAAGTTAGTTTCATGCATGTACCATTATTAATTTGCAAGATACAGAGAATTTTGTCATCGACCCGTATTCTTAGTCCGCGAGTGTATTTTATGTGTATCGCAAACGCTTATTTCGTGTCTTATCTTATCTAACTTCTCATAAATTGCAACGTTTTCAATCTGCCTGCTCTTTTTAATCGAGATTAAGTGAAGGGATCTCGAGACATTCTTATTTTGTGGCCGCTTCGTGTTAGAACGGATAACATTAGATCTATCTGGCTAGCATCCAAATTGCTTTTAATATTACATGTATATACTTACCTAGTATATACCTACAGCTTTGTTTAGTTGCTGTTAATTAGGGCTTTCATGACTGTACCGGAAACAATGAAGCGAAATGAATTTAACTGTATATATTTGTTTGTTAATGTACTTGCATAATTGTACAGTATAAATAATTCTTTTTTTATATATTAAACGTCCGTTTCCCTATTCCTTCCTAATAGCTATACTTAATCCTACTATGGTCAGCAGCGCACGTACTGCGGTGGAGTTGCTTGTATTATAGGCGCCTAGCCTACCATCAAATGCACCGTCAGTCTGTCTAACGAGTTTAACTTAAAACGTATAGGTACAAGACAACTATCTCAAGAATTATTATTATCTCAAAATAAAAAATAAATCAGAAGGGGCGCGAATTCTAAATTACAAACCCAAATAAGTAATGTTGGTAACCCCTTCCCATTTTTTTGCAAATAAGTTTAAGAAAATATGTCAAGATATTATTATGTACAGAGTATGCATCTATCGCTGAGAAATTTTATATCTTGCCTCTGACAAAAGCGTTGCCGTCGTCATCGAATTTAAAGCTATAAGAAGCTAAAATAAATTTGGCAAACTCATGGAAAGCTCATCTCGCTTTAAAGAAGGATTATGAAAGTTTACGAGCGCCAATGTTTTGTGCAATGCCATCAGATTACTTACTTATAAAGCTTTTAAGTAAATGTAAGTTTGAAGTTCAAATTTCGGTCGAGCGTGCACTTTTGAACTCGAACAAAATAATTGACACTCCCTTTATGAGAGACATCTAAGTTTAAGTCGCTTACTTTCGTTGTTTTTTGTTAAACACAAAACAACGAAAGTAAGCGCTAAGTCATATATACGAAGCCGCATTAACGGATATACTGAAAAAATATGTTTACTCAACAAAAAAAAAATTGGGGCGTGGCTGTGTCGTGGACACGTATTAAGTGAATACGTGTACGTTACGAGTAATACTTTCTTTGAGCGCATGTTACGTATATATCCAACGAATTCTAATATATCATATATACCAAAAAAATCTTTGATCGAATGGTGTGATTAAATTTTGGATGTATAGATAGATGATAGATATGTAGAGCTACAGCATCAAACTCTATCCCCGAATCACCTCAAATTGCTGTGACTCGTTTGATCAACTTTAATATAGAAGCTTATTAAATACTCTTTAAGGTACAAATTTAAATATTCAGCTACTATTCTCTAGTTACAGTTAGAGTAGTAACCATAACGCCGAATCTTACCCGCGGGCTGCATATTGATTTATTGTTTGAAGGCGAAAGAAGACCTTCTTGTGAAAACTGTTTGAAATGGACCACTTTATATTATTGAACACCGATTATAATACAAAAACAGCTTGTAAATATATAATTATAAAAAAATATACGAATAGGTATATATACATTTTTAAAGAAAACTAGCTTTTTCTCTCGTCTTATATATATATGTATAAGAATATGACTAAATATAAGTATGGATATAGAATAAATAAAATAAAGTTTGATGATAAATAAACCGATACAAGTCGTACAAGAGTACAAGTTAGCAAAGTTTAGTAGATCGCTGACACTAAGGCGGGTTTTGGATAAACAATATAAGTCCGCGGTAAAGGCGCTTTACGTCTAATGTGATGGATGTTGGCTTAGAGCCGCCTCTTCTCAAGTCAGATATAAAACTTTGTCATAAAATACAGTAAGTAATATATTTTTCATGTAAAATCAAAGCTAAGAAATGAATAATCGTATTGGATATTGACGTTGAAATATTGATAAACTTAAATGAAAGAAAATCTTTCATTGGTAAAAAATCTTTCATTGAATAAAACATTGGTTTGCAAAAACTAATGTAACAATGTTACAATATAAAAATTGGTTATTAAAATCAATACCCTTACTTACCCTTACTTTTTTACAACTTTGATATGTCTACAGTGTTTCGCAATTTATTATCGAAGCAATATTTTATAAAACTAAGTATATACTTACTACTAAGTATATATAAGTATATACATCATCTCAGCCGCAGGGCGTCCGTTGCTGGACATTGGCCTGCCCCATAATTTTCCAATAGGGCCGGTCAGAAGCAGTCTGGATCCTCCGTCGATCCGTGCCGCATGTGTTGTTATAAAATCAACTCTTAAGAAGCCTTTATTTGTGTGAAAATTGATTATAGCCGTTATCTAAATATATTAGCATAGGAAACTACAATCTCGTAAGTTTATCATGAACCAAAACCTCACTAAATGCTCGATGGCTGCCAACAACGGCTATCCAGAGGCCTCGGGGAGTTCTTCGGTGAGATGCCAAAGCCGTGTAGTGTCCGTTAGGCACTTCAAGAGGGTGGCGAGTGATTCCCCTCCCACTGAATATATGTACGGTCGTGTAACTTATGTGTCGATGAAATTTAATAAATTTAACTGAAGCGTACAGACTCTTGCAAATAACTCGTACAATAAATAACAATAGTGTGTCAAGTTTGTGCACTTTAAGTATAATATTTTTAAAAATAATATATTTACAAATTTAATATTTCACAGTCGGCGAATGTTCTACTTAACGGTGCGGTGTGTAGCGGGAACTTTGTCGAGAAAAATTGCGGCCCGAATCAAACTTTACCAGGTGTTCGTAATAAGAGCAACATGATTTTTGGTGCGGAGAGGTATGACAAAGTGGAAGTTTAGTTTCATATAACTTTAATAAAAAATATAAGCTAACCTAATCTAACCATATGAATTTTTAAAATGTTAAAATACATTTTTATTTCCTGACGTAGGTCGTAGCACAGCTACGCCACACCGAAAACACCATACCGTCTACAACTATGCTACGAGATTGCTACGATCCTCTACGAAAATAATTTCTTATTATAGAAACTGGAGTTTATTTAATTATTTACAGTTTCAATTACGCTGACAGACGTTGACTACATAAATACATTAAGTAGGTACTTTAAATGAGATAATAAAAAAAATAGATATGTGTATTATGTTCGACATGGATTACAAAATTGCATATCTCATTTTTATGAAATTCTCAGGTAACAAACTATATATATATGTTTGTCAAATTTTATCCAAATCCGTTCAGCCTTTTTTGCGTGATTGATTAACAAACATCCAAACATACAAACTTCAATTCAATTATTTATTGCTTTCGCATTTATATCTAATATTATAAGGAATAAAGATTATTAAAGATTACGGGCAGGGTAACAGTCTAGATGGTGGTATGATTTTAGCATCTAAAACTACAAGCAACACTACAGGGCGGGAGAGGGGGCGCAAGCGTAAAAGGTTGGGAGTATTTTTGTTCTCATAATATCTTCTTCGCAAAATAACATATTGTTAGAGAAATGTTCTATGATATCCATTCTCACGCATCAAAACACAAAAGCATATAGCAAATATATTACAATTTTTTTATTTGTGTAAACAAAATGTAGAATGCTCGGCGATTAATAAATATTTCAGTTTTATCGACTACATTTTTGCCATTTCCAAGTTGTATCTAACGGCGTATTAGCTATATAATCTATACTTAATATTATAAAGCTGATGAGTTTGTTTGTTTGTTTGTTTGTTTGAACGCGCTAATCTCAGGAACTACTGGTTCGAATTGAAAAATTCTTTTTGTATTGGATAGATCATTTATCGAGGAAGGCTTTAGGCTATATAACATCACGTTGCGACTAATAGGAGCGAAGAAACAGTCGAAAATGTGGAAAAAACGGGGAAAATTATTCATCTTTGAGGGCTTCCGTTGCGTGCGTTGCGAAAACCGTTCGAGATACCCAAATGATTCCACGCGGACGAAGTCGTGAGCACCAGCTAGTGTACATAATAAGAATATTAATTAAGTTGTAATAGTATAAAAAAATATTTACATATAATATGATATTATTAATACTAAACGCGATGTTGTAATGTAAAGGCAAATGCGATTCTCATACAAGCCTGGTGAGCTATTCAGTTAATTGACCATCAGTTGTAATAACATCTACAAAATAATATGAGTCTAATGTGCAACAATGCCAGCAAAAGCGCAATAAAAAAAACGTGCAATGAATGTATATGAATTACATGAATATACTATGTAATATATTAGGTCACGTTATTTTTATTAAGACGAAATATTCTCGAAATAAATGTTTGACATTAACATTAAGGACACGCTGTACGAGGCAGTGAAGTCAGTAATAGGTATTTAGGAGAATTTGTTGTCTCAATTTACTATAATGCGAATAACCGAAGACAGAATGCGAGGCAACATTCGAGGCAATTATTGAAATCGCGAAAATAATAAAACATGTGCCAGTAAATCCTATTTTTCAGAATAATCTTCATGGATGGTAAGCTAATGTTATGATTTTTTCATGGAAAAATATTTTTGACTTTTAGTCAGTAGATAATTGCAAGAATCAAAGCGGAAATGTCACAAATTCTGCACATAAAAAATAAATAAATTATATTTATTAATATGAAATTTACTTTAGTTTTTTTGTTTCCATCCAATCCTTTTATATTATATCTCGGAAATGTCATGTTTTTTTATGTATTGCTAAACGTTTTTTTACGTCCATTAACTTAATGAGTAATCATGGAATTACGTAGTATAGAATTGGTAAGCTGCTCGAGGTATAATTTTATGGTGAGTAAGTAAGACTTATTTGGGGTCACTGAGGGTGCACCAGTATTAACTAACCATTGGCGTGAAAACGACCTTTTAACGGTTAATTAGATAAAAATCATATTTTAACATCTTTCTATATATATACACCTACATATTAAGCAAAAAACACTATAAACTTAAATTTTTGGATTGGTTTTTCTTACCTAAACAAATACCTAAAGAACACTCCTTTAAAAAAAAAAAGATTAATTTTATGAATGACTTTGACAGAAAGAAAGAAAGAAATATATTTTTTTTAATATATATCTTTTAAATTTTATATAAAAATATGGCTATTTTGATTTTAGATAAATTAAATTAGATTGATTAGATTTGAATAGTTTGTTTTAACGCGCTAAACTTTGGAACTACCAACTGGTTTTTTATAAAGATATTTTTGCATTTGATGCCCCAATTCTTGGGGAAGGTTAAGGTTATCACACTATGACTTAGAAGCCGATCAAAAATAATAAAAGTCAGAAAGGACGCTAAGCGAAAACGAAGTAAATTCGCGCGCTAGCGATGGGATGTGACGCTTTGGGTCAGAGGCCGAGGGCGACCGCTCGACGAGAAACCAACATTACCGCGAATTGCGCAAGCCTTTGTCCATTTCTAGTCTGAAAACAGCAATACTAATATAATAAAGATAGACGGCGGATTATGTATGTTATATTATTATGTGGACGATAATCTCCAGAACCACTGCACCTATTTGACAAATTCTTTCCAACTTGAAAGATTGGATATTATTTTTGATGGACACAGGGTATATTTTTTTTTATGTATATATATTTATATACAGATCCCTTAATTTCTCCCTGGAAAAGTCAGGGCGGGTCAGGCTGGTTAACTATTGGACCAAATAGGTGGCGCTGTGATCGGGTTCAGGCGAGACTACTATTTTTATGTTAAGGTCGGCAGACAGGTTGAGGGTCCACTTGAAGGTAGGTTGCTACCGTCTTCTATAACACCAACAACATTACAATGCCTGCTGATTTAATAAAAATTGTACGAATTACTATTGTGAACGGAAACTGCACGCTAAGCAAGTTAACCCGAGACTCCACTTTGAAGGAACATTCCTTCGACAATCGCCAGCCAATATGCGACCAGCAAATTGTTACTTCAGTAAGTCAATTTCGTCGGCTATGTAACAGATTTTATCACGCACACAGCTCCGAGCAATAGCTCTTCTCTTAGTAACTTTGTGTGGTTTTACTACCCCGCCAGTTAGGAGCCACGAGTACACGAAAAGTATTGAACTGATTAATTTGGACAAATATAAAATAATTATCTTAGTTTAATTTAGTAAACTGCAAAAATATTGAAAAACCATCAAATGTTCGGTATATTATAAACTATAATAGATGTAGTTACGATTACGGATACCCACGCTACATTTTCTTTAAAAATAAATGCATCATATACCGATAATATTTTTTAATATCTCCATAATAAAAGTAAGTTCAAAAACTACTACTAAAAAACCAGAGCTCTGAAAAATCACACTAAAAAGTATGAAACAAAAAAATATTCTCAACTGCTATGTTACATTATAAATAGTCGTAGTTAAACTGCTAGTAAAGTTTTGCTTTTCTTTATTATTATAAAATAGTCTAACAATATTATTTATATGTACTTTAAATGTTGCTATAGATACCCAACTCGATATCATTAATTTTTCATAATAACCTAAACTAAGTTCATAATTAAACCGATAAGTACTTAGTTTAAAAGTTAGAGGCACATACCTACAATGACCTATATTATAGGTACCGGTGAAAATCAACCCTCCTTTTGCTTCACCGTATAGTCGGGTTAAAAATCATGTGTCACGTTGTTCGTTTAGACTAACTCCCAAACCGCCCAACCAATTTTAATGAAATTTCGTATGTATGGTTGGTTCCTTTTTGCTTTGAAGTTAGGTTAATCTTATAAAGATACCCGGACGAAGACGCGAGCAAAAATTATTATTATTATCTATTTTATAATAATTATACAATATATGAAATGCTTAGATTAAAGGTTTTGGACATATTTTAAACAGTGTATTTATACGATTGTAACTTTCATGAGTTTTCAACAATTAATGTCTGAATTTCGAGAGAATATTTATATTTGCACCTTTAATGTAAGTTTGGTCATGTTAAAGCAATAACGGATTGTTATCTGGTTAATTACTATGCCCATGGTCATCGCAAATAAATAAAAATAAAATAAATAGCCTTTTATTTCTGGCAGTCAAATGGCACGGCAATCAAATGAGATAGGTAAACAAAGATAGTCATTTTTATCTGTAAGAAACCCTCTACAGGTGAAGACCTTCTCCAAGGCAAGCATAAACATGCCTCTCCGGATTGAGCTGTGTATGAACACAGTTGTCAAAAGCTATCTTTTTTATTTTGTCTTCCCATCTAGCGTAAGGTCTTCCCTTCTCTTTTGAAAACCTTGTTAGCCCTTATGATGTCACTTTTTTCTTGAAGACGTGAAGCTTGCCTTAAAGCCCTCATTGCAAAAACAGATTGTTATTAAAAATTACTTTTTATTTCTTTCCTAGAATCTGAAGAATCAGATAATGACAACGAACCTTTGGGTGGAACAATCCTGGTACGACTACAAGCTTCGTTGGGAACCGAAGGAGTATGGCGGTGTGCACATGCTGCATGTACCATCCGACCACATCTGGAGACCGGATATTGTACTATACAACAAGTGAGATGAATTAATGTTTGCCTAATTTGTGTTTTTTAATCGCTGGTATAAAGAATTGCAAGACATTTGGGGGAATCTGTATCCATCACCTCAGTCGTAGTGCGTCCACTGTTGGGCCTCCCTAACAATTAAAAGCCTGATAATTAAATGAATCTAAATTAAATTATAGAAAAAAATAATAAAGATCAACAATAAATAGTTTGGTTTTATTAACAATAAATTAGATTAAGGCGTAGGATTTTATTATAATATAAATATCTGTTGTTACAAATTCCACTTTTTACACATTTCCACAAATGTCATGCATATGTTTAATGATAAATATAAAATTAAAAACGGGTTAAATTTGCGAACTTACTTCACAAAATTTAATTCGTATTCATTCAATATGCTGAAATATTCCTTTTAAAACAAGTACAAGCATTTCAACATAATTAATAGGGCGAGACTTTGACATTTTAAATATGAATTTGCATCGTTTGATAATAATAATTGGTCGGTGGAATCTTAAAATATGGAAAGTTTCTAACGAGTTTTGAAGTTGAAGATAAGTGGGATCTTCCTTGATATCGGTATTTTTAGGGAAGTAATTAAATTTCGTAAGGGTCTTACGAAAATATAAATGATTATTTTTTTATTTAAAAACTAAAATATATAAAAGTAATTCGGTTCATTTATCTCTTAATAGTTTTTTAAAACATGGAGGTTTAAATGCATAAAATGTAGAATTCTATTCTACATAAATAATATTCATAAATATACGTGATTCTAAGTAAATGTTGGACATTGAAATATTATTGAAATATTATTGAAATATACTTAATTTTACGCAGCATTTAATATAAATTTCTATCATTTATTAAAAATTTTACTTCATTTTAAATTTATATATAGCATCAAAATTATCAAAATAAATAATTTCAAAATGTGACACAATAAATTATTTCTAAATTTCGCTTTTCATTCGTTTATGTTATTTTGCACACCAAAAACATTTTCAGTTTGTTTACATTGGTAATATAAATATTGTAAAATGATTTCGCAGCTTACAATGGTTGCTGATAGGAATGAAATATTGAAAGAGTTAGGAAGAGCAGCACACGAAGAAAGCGAATAGATACTTATCTGTACCCAACCAGAACTCTTTGTATATACTTTGGCGTCTCAGGTGTTATCAAAGGCTACTGATTTAAAGAGAAATTTGAACAGAATAATACCATAAAATATTGAACTTAAAAGTCAATACTAAATTACAATTTTCCTCATAAAAACATCGCTGTTAACAAAGTGTTACATTATTAACGAAATATATATACAAAACATTTAACAAAATATTAAAAGAATTATAATTCTAACAAGTGGTAAAAGACACTGACCTTCCGAAGGTCGTGCCCCTGGGATTTCACGGCTTTGTAACATCGACGTAATTCGAAATAGGGAATGAAACTTTTTTATATATTCTTTTTCGATGAATGTTACTTCGTGTTATATTATTGAAGGGATTAAATAAAACATCTCGCAATATGCTTCGAAGTGACTATTATAAGGTAGCACTTCGAGTATTTTTAATGAGTGAAAATACGTTTGAGGTTACAGAACTGTGATGTTGTACATTTGAGATGTTTGTGAGATACAGTGCCCTCTTAATTAACAACTTGGAACTTTTCTATAAAAATTTAATATCACGGCTCATGCTCGGACCAAATAAGAGCTATAGACAGAATTTTGCGGACAGCGGACAGCCGGTTTTATAAACACGTGTTCGTAAATCGTTTACTCTATTGAGATTTTTATTAACATTTTGTTTAATTTTATTGAAATTATTGGTTTTCAAGTTTACTTACTTCTGAAATGTGATTCCATTCTGTTGTTTATTTTTTGAAGGTTTTTGCAACCTTTCACTACGCAATTCAGCATTTTCACTAGTAAATATTTTAATAAGGCGAGGCGTAGTTTGATTGAATTTTTTTGCGTGTTACCATGTATGTATATACCTACACGGAGAAGGCGTAGTTTTACCGGCTTCACATTGCCGTCCACAGGGCTCTTCTTATTTTGTCAGAGTCAAAATGAAATCATTTCAGTTCTAATATACATCAAAGATAATTCTGATTAATTTTGGTTAAGAGGGTTCTGATAAATTTACATAATTGTGGTGACAACGGCCATAAAACGAAATGTCTTGGTTATTTGAATTTTTTAAAAGTAGCTGCCGCGAAACAAGACTTAAAAAGCTCGCATTTTCCGTAATAATCTGCATTACAGATCTACCATAAAATACGAGACAACTTAAAATAATTAGATGAACTTAATAACTCTGCGTAAGTTATTTTATGACCGACATATTATTCAACATTAAAATTTATTTTAATAATGTTCAAGTTTGATCTGTACCTATAACTAAAGCTCAAGAAAAACGGGAGCACTGAATTTGCAAACGACTTTGTATGTAATAACTAATGTCAAAGTCAAAGTAGGACTTTGACTGCAATAACTATGTATGTAAGTTTCTTAACTTGTGAAATTAGCATTCTGAATTTGTGACCTCTAACATAAAAAGTATAATGGTTTTGAATTTAAATCTTCACTACTTAAGTCGGCGCCACACTTGCAGAACCTGTGGCATTTATTTGTTAATAAGGCGACGGTAGCCAACTACTAACAAGGGGACCGTCAGCCTGTCTTTCGATCATAACATAAGAAAATACAAATTAATTCAAAATTTGTTTAAATACCTACTGTATCGCAACACAATCCCAGGGTGGATGAATATTAAATATTATATTTATCTATTTGAAATCACAAATTTGTAAATTTAAACAATATTACCATAAAATCAACAAATACGCCTTTGATTTTCTTTTTATACTGAAACTTACTTACCTAGTAGCTTCTGTAGCTTATTAAATTTACGTAGTAGCTTCTAAATATGGAACATTCCAAGGTTTCAGTTTGCTAAAATAATGTTAATTTTCAATATTTTTTATAGCAATGTTTGAAACTGAATATATTCTTGTTGGAAACTTTCTATATTGTTGGAACATATACTACCTAGATTTTACAATGTGAAGTAATTCGCAAATTTCTCGTAATTAATAAAAACACTTAACAATCGATTATAACATTTTATTTCTTCACACGTAGGCGTTAGATTAGTTAAAACCGTTTCGCTTTTATTTTATATAGTAATATTACACCTACAGCCCTACACTCCAATTTAAAATGAAAATAAAACTTAATTCATTAAAATTAAAAGCATACAATATTAAGTCGAAATAGTACTCGACACTTTAAAAAGATCAGCACAATAAAATAAAAACGTTGAAGAAACTAAGTAAATTTGTAAAGAGAAAGTTTTTTGAAACTATAAATACAGTTGTGAATAGATTTTTCAGTTTTACACAGTCGTAGCGCTCTAATTGCATTTTCACATCGCGAGCGAGCGCCTAACTTTCATATAACGCCCCACGCCGCGTCGCCGCGCCGTCTACCCGTCTATTCGCCGAGAAAAAGGGTTCCACTTAAATCGATTGTGCGTTTCATACGGGCACATACTTTTCTCACGGTAAATAAAACCCGACTCGAACGGGATACCTTTTCTACTGTTTCAACGAAAGCTCATAAAATCGTAATGATTTCTTTCTTAACTTGACTCCGGCCGCAGATGTAGGGTATAAATATACTCGTAAGTGAATCAACTTTTTATTTACAATACCCGCGTTTGTCGCAAATGAAAAATAAATACAGTGACATTGTAATGTAATATGAAATGTTCGTTTCAATTAGGTTTTCGATTGCAAATTGTGGACTATTTAAATTATATTATGTTTAATATACCTAATATTTGACTTATTTTATTACTTTTTCAGAACAATTTATTTCAGAATATGGTCATGTAAAATATGTAGGTAAATCTATATTATAAAGAGAGAAGATTTGTATGTTTGTAATGAATAATCTCAAAACTACTAGACTTTTGAAAATTTTTTCGCCTAGAGAAAGCTACATTATCAGGGAGTAACATACGCGAGCGAAGTCGCGTGCAACAGCTAGTCTATTGTAAAATGAAGTCGCTGTCCGCTTTTGCCTATCTTTTCACATCTTCTTCTAAACCAGCCAACGGATTTTAATACCGTTATCACATATGGACAGAGCGGTAAACGAGAAAGATATAATTTGCAGAAAAAATTGTATCTGTGCGAAGCCAAGGGCGGGTCTCTAATAAGCGGGTAAATTGTCGACTAGTTTAAATAAAGTCTATTCGCCAGTTGAATTAGCATTCGTATAACGTTAAAATAAACAACATAATATTGAAAATTTTAATACAAAATTCAAGACTTTTAAATACTAAAAATGTGTAGAAATATTATAGGTATAATGATAGCCAGTGTTAAATAACACACACAATAGACTGTCGAACGCGGCATACAGGATAGAATCGTCCTTGAGTGTTATTCTGAATCCCTTTGAGTGTGGGTTAGAAATAATGATTCCTCGAGGAAAACATCGTGAATTATAAATACATAGCTCACACTTCTTCACATTGAGACGTCTCAACGAGAATTCCTTATAAGGGAACAATATCTATTATTATCGTTATATAAATATACCTACTAGCCCGCGAATTCGTATGCGCTGTAGTTCGTTTTTTGTAAATCCCAAAGGAACCTAATATTTTCCTATGATAAAAAGTAACCTATGTGTTAATTCACCTTATAAACTAACTGTGTGCCAAATTTCATCCAAAACTGGTCAGTCGTTTTCGAGTGATTGAGTAACAAACACACAAACTTTCGCATTTATAATATTATTACTAGCTGAACTCGGCCACGCTTCACTGTGGCTTGTCTTTTTTCCGGTTTTGTTAAAACTTTCGAATGAAAAGTATATACCTATAAAAATTTCAAGTAAATCTATTTACAAGTTTTAACTATCTATTGACTATTTGAGTTTTGTGGATACAAACATACGAAAGCTAAATTTTTATATAAATATAAAGATTGGCAATAGAATTAGGAATCATTTAAAATTCGCACATTTGAAACTACGTTCCACTGGCGAAATACATGCCTGGATTGTCACATAAGAACATATACATTCAATTCATTATAATTTCTTTACATTAAAACATGTAAGAGGCTCAAAAGACCAAATTGAATGCTGATGTATGCAATTAACGTATAAATGTCTTTCATTACGCGTACAATTAGATGGCGTCTAGTTCTGTCGCCACGCTCTGTACAAGTTCACTTTTGAAGTTTTGACCTCAGTAAAGAAGTAAAACACACAAAAGAGACAGTGTTGTGCGCGCATTGCGCACTCTGCTTATGTTGCTCCCGGTGGAGTAATTAAGACGACCGAGCAAAACTTTGAACCAGTTTCGCAATATTAAAATTTGCAAGACGCTTTACTTTGTAGGCATATAATTGCTTTTACGTTTAGCATTCACGTTATACCGTCTGGTTTTCGCACTGACTTACTCTGTGGGTTTTCGTTTGGAGCGAATTTGTATTGATGTTTTAAAATTTATTGTTCTCAAATCACACTAGCTTCTCAGATTATATCTCGTACTAAAGACCCGGCCCGGCTAAGCACAGAGTTCAAATTTTAAAAACAGGTACTATCTTAGTAATGTCGATTCGGTTATAAAATAAATCTATGATCCAAATTTCAGCTTTTCGGACTTAGTATTATTGGCTGTGAGTTGATAGCTAGGACAAACGATTTTATAAGTACCTATAGGTAAAAATTTCTGTAATAATAATAATATGAAAATATATTTATGAATATTATATTTTACAAATGTTAGAGATCCAATCACCGATACTGCCAGCTGGGAGTTCCGCAGGAGAGGGATCATCGTAGCAGGTAGATTAATGTCCGAAATGGAATGCTCGAAACTATGCAAATAGTAACTAACACTTTATTTAATTGAAATGATTAAGTACGACCCTAAAGTCTAAACTGAAGAGTCAAAAAATTATAATTTATAAAAATATTTTACATTTTTTATCGCGCTCTTTTAAATAACTAGAGAAAGGCCTCGAGGGATTTCATGAGCGCAGGCAAAAATGTTGTAGCAGAAAATAATTATGCGGTGGCATCCATTTTGTCACATCCGCCAACTTGGATCGTTCGACTTTGATAAATGGCCCGGATAGCAATCGTTACTCATTTCCTATCCCGCCCCTTGCAACCTGTGCGCACAGCTCGCTAGTAATGTCCATATTTTTTGTCCAACTCCAGACCGAACCCGATAAACCGATGTCCACACGCCACACACCCATTGTCCTCGAATAGCGATTCATTAATTTATATTATCATCTTTATTTTTACCGATAAGTCACTCTGCTAAAATGATTTTTGTGGTGTTTGTGTTTTTGTATAACTTTCAATAAAATTTAATTAATGATCTAAATAGAATCTCTAAATAATACATTGTTTAACTGCATGTTTTTGTGTCTAATGTTGTGAAGTGTTGAATGTTTTATAAGAATGTCAAGTAACTCGATGCTCAACTCGAGTGGGGCGGCAAACCGAGTCGCTAAGCTTGTGCCGCGTAAATAACTGATGTGGCAGGTGCACTTGCCATTTCCGACTGAGCCGTTGCCTCCTACCTAAACAACCGAGTTTAAATTTACATTTCAGCAGAACAAAACTTTTATGTATAATTGATACGTTCAGTCATCACGCGAAATAATACCACCAACATTAGAACACACTTAACGGGTGTCAAATATTAGTTAAAAATTTAAGGTAGGTCAGAGTGAAAACGATACGTGGAGCGTCTACGCGACGACTGCTCCCTCCGTGTATCTTCGGAAAATATGATCGCCGCGTGAAAATACTGCACATATGTACACTACACGAGAATTAGGAGCCGCATGCCGGCCTGTAAACTTCCGTTAACATTGCAGTGCCGACGGCAACTTCGAGGTAACATTGGCAACGAAGGCGACCATCTATCACCAGGGGCTAGTGGAATGGAAGCCACCTGCCATTTACAAGTCCTCCTGTGAAATAGATGTGGAATATTTTCCATTCGACGAGCAAACGTGCGTTCTTAAGTTCGGTAGCTGGACATACGACGGATTCAAGGTAATTGTTCGCGGCCCGTTCAGTGCAATCCTCGCTGATTGTTCTATTTGTCCGCAGCGCCGACGGGAACTACGAGGTGACGCTGATGACGAAGGCCACCGTCTACTACAACGGCATGGTCGTGTGGCAGCCGCCCGCCGTCTATAAGTCCTCGTGCTCGATAGACGTCGAGTTCTTTCCTTACGACGTGCAAACCTGTGTCCTTAAGTTAGGCAGCTGGACGTATGACGGCTTCAAGGTGACGCCCCGCTGTACGCTGCTTGGATCCACGCGCGCGGGCCGTAGCGTAGGGCCCCGTGTCCATGCAATAGCTTGTTGGCTCGAACGTAATTCGTCGTGTAATTATCATTACTTTTCTGTCCATGTGGTATGTTTTACTCACTCTTACATATTGACTGTACGACGGCGCGACGTACACGCGTTGAGCGGGCGTCGGATCCGTGCCGTCGCCCGCTCGTCGCCCGCACCGTACGCCCTTAGCTCTGACATGGTGATGTTTTAAAGTATATGGAGTAGCGGTATGTCGACGTGCGTGACCACGAATGCTCCAGAATATCCTCGGCCGGTTCCACTTAGCTCGATCGGCCATCCTCGTTCAACACGGAAAGGTATAAAATTTTAACTGCCAGGTGATATGGGATGCAAACCATCACTCGATCCTATCCAGTCCCGATTCCGCTTCGGCTGAGTTCCTTCGCGCTGAATTTAACTTTCACTCAAACTATGCTAATGCATTACAACTCGCGAAACAGCTCGGAGAGACTGCAGTCGAAGTTTCCCCGACCTCCCCTTGGCTGGCTCCGCTCGCGTCACACACGGACACAACACACAATATACATTGAGCTTAATGCATGCTTCCATGTGTACACCGCATGCCACCTAGCCGACCCCACTTGCATTCCCGATCACGGCTGCCGAGAGCCACAAGGCTCTCACACAGCTTTCAACACGATACCTACACGCGTTCAGGTTGAGCACAGCACGTCATGAAGGACCTGTTCTATTAAACCGTTCACATTTCTGGCTCAGATACACTTTCGAGCATAAACTGTCATCCGTTGCATATTTTATACCTTTCCCTCTAAGCGGCATCGCGGCCTTAAGGATCCGGTGTCGCTGACCGTCCATTGCATGATACCTATGCCATTCGATGAAGCGTTTCCACTCAATACAGACACAAAGTTCATAGTGCACATATTAAATGTTAGGCGTAGAGTGAAGACATCGTCGATTGAAGCAAAACCATTGTGTTCAGTCGGCGAGGCTTCTGTTGCATGCTACACTAATATGTCTGATGCCATCACTTGCATATGATAGTTTGGTGTTGTTATGGTGTTGGCATCAGGCTCGCCTGCGCTCGGCTCACACACGTGCGACGGAGCCGGCGCTTCCGATAACCTTTTTCGATATTTTGTCGTATTGCATATTAACTATGATATTTTGTCTCCTTTGGCAGCCGATGAATGAGCTGTATTCGTGACCAGTTACGTGAAAAAAAAAAAAAAAAAAACTATTTTCACGTCCGTATACCGTGAACAGTTATATAGACTTAAAAAAAAGGAAAACGAAATTTATAACAATTCAAACTACAAAAAATTGTAATTTCTTATTACTTAAAACGTTTGTTTTGAAATAATCTTTTTTATTATTTAAAAATAAAAAATATCACAAAAACATTTTTTTTATTCGCACAACCAGTTACGAACAAAGACTTAAAATAGTCTTCGTTTCATAGTCGTAGATTTTTAACTGTATTTAAATTTATTAGATACTTATATTCATTTATAATACTTGTTACTAAAGAACTTTTTTATATCGGTATAAATGATTGAATTACCCTTTTCCTTCCCTTTTCTTAGTATTGAAGTTTATATTGGGATATAAGGCGAGACTTAAAACTTATTTCTCAAATATTAATTTATGTATAACATCCGCGTTTTTGTACGTAATTAGTCAAAATTAACCAGAAATATAAAAAAAAAATCTTTCTACGTCATAGGTTTCATTGATTTTGGAAGTCAACATAAAATCTTACTGCGTAACTGGTTACCTAAAATAATGAAAAAGTTATTTTTACGAAACTGGTCACTCAGCCCTGATTTTAATTATCTAGCGCTATGCAATAGCGACATACATTATATTCACTGGAAGTCGGTCTCCGTACCTTTGCGCCGAAATATCCACAACCACCTTTTTCTCTGTGTTTTTTTACGCGTTGAAATTTACAACTTCGCATGATCCGAAGTAATGTGTCACATTTTTGTAATGGTTGGGCGTGTCTTCTTTAAATTTTAAATGTTTTAACGAATAAATCGTACAGACATTTTCATTACAGTCTTGTTTGTTGTTGAGACAGGTACATCCTTGGCACACTGTGTGGTCGATCTTTAGTACCCCGTCCGAAGGTCTACATGATATAATTCATTCTCTCTATCATGGCCGAGTACCAGTGTCGTAGCAGCATAAAACAATGGCAGTTGTGTCGTCAAAAGTTGTCGTTGATAAACAATTTCAGATAATAATTTTCACATTGTGTGACAGGGTGCATGTACAGATAAATAAAAAGGAACTAAATAAAACTGATAATATTGTTTATAGATAAAAATCGCAATCATAAAACGTGGGAGCAAAAATTAATATTTTTTAAAAAAGCTTTCCTTAACATTCCTATCGAGTCTTTTTGAGTCCTATTGAGTCTTTAATCACTTAATTTATTAAATTTATGTTGACTATAACGTTCTATAAAGTTTGTCATAATTAATTTTTGCTCTTAAATTAAGTAGAAATAAACATAAACCGTTAAACGCATAAAATAATAAATAAAAACTTAAAACAGCATTCGCCTGTTACGCCTGTTAACAAAACCTAATGGACAGATGTGTTTTTTTTTGTCATAATTGGCTCATGTTCTGTTGTATGTAACAAATTTTCATTTTAATTTAAAAAGAAGGGTTTGTTTAAATACTTTAATATTTCATAATATAAATAATTGTGATACAAATAGCAGCAAGTGTTTATTGTAAAAAATAATTTGTTTTTGAACTCACAGAATCAATTCTGACTCGGAGATTAAATCTATAATATAAACAATATAAACAACTATACTAACATAATAGAAAAAATATGGGATTTTTCTTTTTAAAATAGTTAGGTTAAGGATATAATGTGTAAAGTTTTGTGCACACAGGTTGACTTGCGGCATATGGATGAGCAAGCAGGCAGCAACGTAGTGACTGTCGGCGTCGATCTTTCAGAGTTCTATATGTCAGTGGAATGGGATATTCTTGAGGTGCCCGCTGTAAGGTTTGTATCACTATAATATTACATTAATTATAATCTCTCACATGCTCACTACTAAGCATGAACGACGTATACAACCCGTATATACCCGTCGGAAATTTCTTGGCACATCATGAAAGAATACAATATCGCACGCTGCGGTCGGCAAAAATAAACTTTTTTTAACAATCTTTCTAAAAATTTAATTTATATTATAATGAAAATTGTTAATGTGTGTGTGTTTTTTTATTTAATGACATGTGTCATACATTTACACACAAAGCAAATTTAAAATAGTTTGTTGCGAAGTGGTGAGAAATTTCCGACGAGTTGTCAAGGTCCAAATACATGACTTTCAAATATAATACGAGTACTTATAATAATAAGTATAATAGTTATTATTATAAGTATTTTATAATGCAACTGGTCAATTAAATATTATTATTACTGCCGTCTCTAGTAGAGGGCGATGCGTCGATTCTTCGCTCTGTGGCTCTGTGGGATTCACCCTGCGCTCAAGTACCTACTATCTAAGCTTTTACTATGGAAATCAATGTACAAACTGGGGAGAAAGTTTGACATTCTATCTAGCTATCTACACAAACAATGCCAGAGTCTGAAAGTTCATATCCTAGGTTCACCTCATTGATAATCGAAACTTTAGTCAATATCTTAACTCGACCCCGCTCGGTTCGTTAACTTTTAATCAACTTTAGTGATAAATTTAATTAGCAATTTATAAGAAGGTCCCATTATCGTTCCGCAGCAGTTTCAAAAAGTGAATGCCGCGAACAATGGGAAAATATCGCTGTAATTAAGTTTCACTTGTACGCAGAGCGGCGGATGCGACGTTCACCAAGAATAAACAAATAACATTGGTTATTAAACGACCGGGCATTTGTCACTGTTGGTTAAAAAGATATGGCCATTTGGTGCACGGCCACTTTTGCCCAAAGCTTTTAAATCTCATTCGTAATAAGGCTTTTAGCAGAATGCCTATTTATACTATATTATTTGCCAATGTAAAATACAATTTAAACAAACCGTTGTAGCGTAAAAAACATATTACAATATTTTTTTTTATCTCTTAATCTATTAAATAAATTTAAATTTAGCAGGATTTAAGACGTTTCTAAGAAAAGTACACTTTGATATCAAGACAATGACTTAGAGACAAAAAGCTTCTTCAAATTTAGCGCGAGTAAACTTGAGTAACACACGTCATATAAATAACGCTAAAATTAAGTTATAAATAAAATGCGATCTTGCCACGTTTTATACAGAAGATTTACTTATTAAATTCAAATCAAATTCTTGACAAAATTCAAAATATTCAAATTCTTGACAAATTCAAAATATTGCAGTTGATTTCTAAACTGAATTTCTGCAAAGATTTCTTTGAAGAAATCTTAAATTCGTTACACTTTTGTTATTATAGTTCTTCTTGTTCTAGTTTGCTAATTGCTGTTGCTACAAGTTTTGTTAACAAAAGTTGTTTGATAAAAGACTTGGAATAACCGAACCTTAAATACATAAAGTTTGAATTGCCACTTCCATGTTAGAATATAACTGTAGGTACAATCTCAATAATCTCAATAGTATTTACTTTTAAACACTTGCTTGGAACTTTTATACACTCTGGTGCAATGAAATCGCACATGTAAACATTTTTTTGAAAAATATGGTGTTATTTTTTTTTTATTTAAAAAGTCACATATTTTTTACAATAGGATGAAAGGTTATTTCAATACCTATTCAATGATACCATATAAGCGGTGATAAGTTTACTTTACTGCCGAAAAGGAAAGCAAAAACAACAAACCCCAAAATTGCTTACTTAGCGCACTGCAGTTTGCGATAGCAATTGCAGGTATAAAAAGGCCTGTTTTGAGTAAAACGTCATCATTTGCATTTCAACGCTCTACGTGAAAGGACGCCTAGTGACTACAGTTGCAACATTCTGAAGAAAATGGATACTACTCCGGAAAAAGCCGCTCAAGTCGTTGCTCTAATTGAAGCAGGCCAGAACCAGAGTGCAGTAGCTAGACAGCTGAATATCAGCCGATATTCAGTTCGTCGTGTATACCAGCGCTATCGGGAGACTGGTGGCTATGAACGGCGACGAGGATCTGGTCGCGCCAGAGCTACAACTCAACGGGACAACCGATTTCTCGTAACGACGTCATTGCGAAATCGACGACTGACTGCCGTTGATCTTGCACAACACCTTCAAGAGGTACGTGAAGTGGAAGTCAGCCGGTGGACAGTTAGAAGAAGACTTGCCGAAGGTGGCCTGACTGCGCGTAGGTCAGTAAATGCTCCTAATCTAACACCAGCTCACCGCCGCGACCGTCATCAATTTGCACAAGAACATGTGCACTGGACACTCGACCAATGGAGAGCAGTCCTGTTCTCAGATGAGTCCAGGATGTGTCTTCACGGCAATGATGGTCGAGGAAGGGTCTATAGAAGGCCTACAGAGAGATTCTCCCAGTGTTGCATCACAGAACGTGTGGCATACGGCGGTGGTTCGTGTATGTTCTGGGGAGGCATTTCACTCGAAGCGAAAACGGAGCTTGTCTTCATCACGGGGGCCAATATCAGGCGACAAACAAGAGGATTGACATCTCAGCGGTACATTGAGGAAGTTCTCCAGGAACATGTCGTACCATTTAGCGGTTTTGTTGGAGAGAACTTTCTCTTTATGCATGACAATGCAAGACCCCATACAGCTGCTATAGTACAACAATACTTGCAAGAGGTAAATATCCCCGTGATGGAGTGGCCAGCTCGAAGCCCGGACCTTAATCCGATCGAGCACTTATGGGACGAGTTAAAAAGAAAAATAAGAGGCAGAAATATTGCTCCAGCCAATCTTCTGGAGCTACAAAATGCGCTAAAGGAGGAATGGGAAGCCATAGCACAAGACTTTGTCAAACACTTAATAGAGTCTATGGAAAACCGGTGTCAAGCGGTTATTCGGGCAAGAGGGGGTAACACTTCTTATTAATAAATGTTTTTTCACTACATTTTGTGATTTTTTTTAATAATCCCCAATTTTCGAACTTTTTAGTTAAGCAAAAATCCGCTGATAAAAATGTATTTGTTGTTTTTGCTTCTCTTTTCGGCAGTAAGGTAAACTTATTACCGCTTATATGGTATCATTGAATAGGTATTGAAATAGCCTTTCATCCCACTTAAAATATATATATATGTCTTTTCAAATAAAAAAAATAAACAATACTTTTCAAAAAATCTTTACATGTGCGATTTCATTGCACCAGAGTGTATATATATCACATGTATATCTAATCATACGAAAATTGTAATCATTACAATTTTCGTGAAATTAAATATAAACAGTGAAACGCATTAGTCGTAGTAACCCTTCAAAGTGAATTTGTCATGCATGGGAATAATACTAACACTATTTTTTTGCATACGCATAAATGACTTAAAATTTCGAGTTTAATATGAAGTTTTATTGTATTATCAGAAATAGGATTTAATATTTTAAGGCTACATAAGAATTAAGTCCCGCTAGATCCAAGTACACATAATTTATGTAAGTAATATAATATGTAAGCCGCAGTAGACGTTTAAGTTAAAGATTTTATCTTAGATTATATCTTATAAAAATGCACGTAGCAATACGTTTTATATCACACAGTGGACGATAACACGAAAACTCGATTTCATATCTCTTAAAATCGAGTATTTCAGACGTAAAACAAATGCTTCTATTTTCGAGTCACGATTTTGCTTTACCGACGTACTCGTATCTCAGAGACGTCTTTTGACGGTCTTTATTTAGTTGGCACATAAAAATGTCGGCAATCAATCTTGTACGCGTAAACAAAAGGTGTGCTGAATAGGTAGTTCTATTGGACCTTTGAACCCTCTATATATCCTTGGCACACAGTTATTCCAGGCCGCCGCCTGCGGTGTTCTTATTAAAATATTCGACGTTGAACTACACAGACATGGCATACAGCTTGTAGGTAATGACGCTAGCCTTTTGACCCGGCCGTTGCCTCGCACTGTACTTATTAAGGACATCCTATATGAGCGAGTGAAGTCAGCAATAGGTATTTAGGACAATTTGTTGTCTAAACTTATTGAAGACTGCGAATAATACCCCTTTCTATCACAAGCATTCAAAATAGACAATTATTAAAGAAAAAACTAAAGGAGTTAGCACGCAAAGCCTATTATGCTCTGGATGATTTTTTTAAAGATACGCTCTAAAATAGTGTTCTGATGCATTTTCAATTGTAAATTGACTTATGATTTTATGATTTAATTCAATAATAATTAATGTAAGACATTTATACAATCATTTGACTTATAATATTATTGTAGTATTGCACACCAAATGTGGTAATATATGGTGGGACATTGATTTACCTATTGACATCTGGTTCTACACCCATGTATGCAAATAAATGATTTGATTTGATTTGATTTGATTTGAATAACCGAAGACAGAATGCGACGCAAGTCATACGCGGTACTTATTGAGCTCGCGAAAATAATGAAACGTACGCCAGCAGTTCCAATAGTAGCTATTGATAACCCAATATTAAATTTACAATACAGGTAGAATGTTTTCATGGAAAAGCATTTTTGCCTTTCAGTCAGTAATTACAAGAATTCAACCCGCCAAAATGTCTGAAATTTTGCACATTTTGAAAATTAATTGTAGGTACTAAAAGAGTTCAGAAGGGTTGCCTTGAATAAAACTCAATATTAGGTGGACACATTTCAATTATATATTTATTCTCACTATTCCACCGCACGATTAATAATATTCGTAATTATTCATTAGCCTCGCACTCCACACTCAGTTATTCTAATTTATTATATTAATCCAGTTCCGATCACGAATCGTCTCTACGACGACTTATCATAGACTGACGGCTCGACATAACGAACAAGTCAATACACGTTGGCCTCTCGTTCCGTATCTACCCTCATCACGTAGATAAATTCACAAAAGCTAACAGTCGGCCATTCTGAAAAACACGAGTCCTCTCGTCATGTATGCAAAGTGAGAGTCTAATGAACAACCTTAATGTCAATTTAATCTCGATACTATATCTCATTACTGTTATTGTAATCAAACATTACTTTCAAGAAAGAACTTTATATTAGATACTAATTCGATCGTTCGGCCATCCACATAATTAATTGCTCCACCAATTTTATATTATGAATCTACCACCGGTTCGGAATGCTGTTTCTAGGAGGAAGAACTCGGCAAGAAACCCCCTAGTTGCTCTTTTCATAAATAATCAATTACATAATTTGTCAAATTACATACCTTATCATATAATTATTTCATTTGATTCCATGTTATATCATATACATATTTACATATTATCATTTACATAATCCAACTTTTTTTACAATATCCCTCTGGAAAGGTTCCTCCTGATATAAACTTTAAATTTAATTTATAGATAGCTGCTGTAGGTATAAAACATTGCAATCTCTCCGCTCCTTGGCTCAATCTTAAAATATCACTACATTGCCAAATTGTTTTAAGACTCCAATGTTATTTTACCTATGTCGGAGTAAATCATAATACAATACTAACATCTGAAATTTCAAATACAAACATATTTAATTTAATTATTAAACTTTATCAATGTCATAGTAATATCATCCTTGGCTCATGGGCCTCAATGTGCAAACAAATACATAAATACAAAACTTATCCTAAGCGCTCCTTTCCTTGGCTCAAGAGCCTCATTGCGCAATCAAATACATATACAAAACTTATCCTAAGCGCTCCTTTCCTTGGCACAAAGCCTCATTGCGCAATCAAATACATATATAAAACTTATCCTAAGCGCTCCTTTCCTTGGCACAAAGCCTCATTGCGCAATCAAATACATATACAAAACTTATCCTAAGCGCTCCTTTCCTTGGCACAAAGCCTCATTGCGCAAAACTTATCCTAAGCGCTCCTTTCCTTGGCACAAAGCCTCATTGCGCAATCAAATACATATATAAAACTTATCCTAAGCGCTCCTTTCCTTGGCACAAAGCCTCATTGCGCAATCAAATACATATACAAAACTTATCCTAAGCGCTCCTTTCCTTGGCACAAAGCCTCATTGCGCAAAACTTATCCTAAGCGCTCCTTTCCTTGGCACAAAGCCTCATTGCGCAATCAAATACATATATAAAACTTATCCTAAGCGCTCCTTTCCTTGGCACAAAGCCTCATTGCGCAATCAAATACATATACAAAACTTATCCTAAGCGCTCCTTTCCTTGGCACAGAGCCTCATTGCGCAATCAAACACACATACAAAACTTATCCTAAGCGCTCCTTCCCTTGGCACAGAGCCTCATTGCGCAATCAAATATTTTATCTATTTTATAATCATAAATATATCAATCACATTAATAAAAATCGTAGATGTATCTTATCTTATAAACCAAATCAATTCAAAAAAAATAGAACAGAATTCTATTCCATTCTATTCTATTCAAATCAATTCAAAAGACCATCATTTCTTAATATTAATTTAAATTGTAAATTCACCTGTTGACCAAACCAAATTTAAATCATATTTAGTCACTTCCTTCATCAATATCCTCTCACCCATCAAAATTCACTATATCAAATTTATTTTCATCCGAATCAATTAAATTCCGTTTTCTTCTACTCTAATTAAAGCTCTAACGTAGGTAAGATGTATTCCACTCTACTATTATTCATTTCTCGTAAGAGCTGAGCATAGTTTTCCACTGCATGAAGTTTTAATCAACTTATAAAGGTTTGTAACGCCACCTACATATAAGTGTCTAATTGTCAAGTCAGTTAGTGCGTTTGTTAACGGCAAGTGCGCTAAAGGACGCAATTCAAATCAGATAATCTCTGCTTGGATATAATTTACTAAAGTATGTTACTGAGTGTTAATCGAAGTAGACCACCAGCGATTTGCTAGATATGGTCCCCTCGAATTTCAGGTTAAAACTAACGTTGTGTTTAACGTTAGAATACTAAACACTAGATAATCTCTACATAGATTTCATGATATTATTAATTTCATTATCATCACGTTACCACATATCAATGTGAACCCATTCTACATTCCTTTGATTACCATCTTAAATCCGCTAGAAAAGCTAAATTTCTAAACATACTTTTCCGGCTTTTCTCTATTAATATCATGTTCAAAAGATTGTACACAATTAACTTTTCTTTTCATTCTAATTGTGAAAATTAATCAATCAAATTAAATTAAATCAATCTTAGTCAATTAAGCCCTTATACTATATTTTTACTACACCTAATAATTTATGCAAAGCATAATTCATTTATTATGTTTCAGTCCATTTGTAAAGAGAAAAACATTATTTTAATCTCATATATCAAGAGTGAATGGTTTGTTCTCTATTAGCAAGATCAAACTCAATGCATCAAATCATTGCAAAATAATTTTGTGTATGGGTCATTGATGAAGGTAGTGGTTTTATTAATTCCATTAGGTACGTCTTTTATTGTCATAATTACCTTTTCAATTATCGTTATCAATATAACAATGAAAATTTAGCGGTGCCGTCACTCACCCCCTCGCGCCTATTTCGATCCACTACTTACGTCGTGTTTGGTCAACATCATGACGTTTCAAATAATTACCATTTAAATAACGCAAGGACGAGCGAGCAGTGACTGCACCGAATACCTGGATGTTTTACGTCGTCAGACCTCCGTCAAGCACTCGCACGAGTAGCCGCCCACAGACTCGCGTTCCTGCACTCCAGGCACATGCCTCGGAACAGGCACGGGTTGCTGATGCACTCAGCGACGTCCACCTTGCCCGTGCAGCCCGGGTGGCAGGCGCAGCGGTAGTCGTTCACGTCGTCCACGCAAGTAGCGCAGTTGCGGCACGGCCAGAGCGCACACTCGTCGATGTTGTGCTCGCGAGGACGCTCAGAGGACGCCCGCGAGGATTCGCAGTGAGCTGTCGACGCCGTCACTCGGCGGCCGCCGACTCACAGTCGTCGATGTCGATCTCGCAGTGCGCGCCCATTAGCCCCACTGTGCACGGGCCTGACGCGCACTCGTCATCGAGCAGTCTTGGACCTCGAAGCCCTCCTGCGCCGCACCATTGACGTGAGAGCCCGAGACTCCCTTCAGCAGTAATCCCGCGACGCCCACAGCCACACCATTCAGCAAGCATCACCGGGGTGTGACTGTCAGGATCAACAGGCGTTGCAGATACGCGTTCCCGTCGCTCAGCAGGACCCATTTATTTCCTTGTCCGGACTAACATCAATGCCCAGACGCGTGGCTCAGCCGGCGCACGGCGTCGCAGACTCCTGTGCATCCGTTCACCCTGCACCATAACGTGGCTCAGTGCACGTATGCCTACGGCGCTAACTCTGTTGGCACCCACAACGCTCGGCCGACACAATTGACTTGAATCCGCACTCAATGCATATAAAACTTCAGTTACTTTAGTGGGCAATATTCTAGGTACAATCCCACTTCTGAACTAAAGGAGTTCAGAAGGGTTGCCTTGAATAAAACTCAATATTAGGTGGACACATTTCAATTATATATTTATTCTCACTATTCCACCGCACGATTAATAATATTCGTAATTATTCATTAGCCTCGCACTCCACACTCAGTTATTCTTATTTATTATATTAATCCACTTCCGATCACGAATCGTCTCTACGACGACTTATCATAGACTGACGGCTCGACATAACGAACAAGTCAATACACGTTGGCCTCTCGTTCCGTATCTACCCTCATCACGTAGATAAATTCACAAAAGCTAACAGTACTAAGTATATATGAAATTAATTTAAGTTTTTTGTTTATATCCAAACCTTCATATTATATCTCAGAATTGTCATGTTTTTTAATGTATTGTTACGATGAATATCAAAGGAGTAATCATGAATTAAGTGGTATGGGACTGGTACCTAAGCAGCTCCGTTGGCGAATGAGCTCTTAAAGTGTTGGACACATATCCGACAGACGTCGTATATGTGACGAAGCCTTCACTCAACAACACTACGACATCGCTTTTACGACTCGTATCCGCATTACTACGTTAAGCCACGCTCAAAGTGTCCCATTCGCTACCCTTATCACAAACGATGCCTTAACGTATCCTAACTAACCTGTCTTTATTACCGGATGTACGCGGGCAGTGAAACTGCCACACCAGTATAGTACCAACAACTTAACTAACTACTTGTGATAATTAGATTGTTTAACCTTTGAAAGCATCTCTGTCTCTATACATATATATAAAACGTGCCATTGTGCTGCCGATCTTAATTAACGATCTTAATAATCTATTAGTGAGTAAAATATAAGCCCATTTTCCTATCTCTGGCTTACCTTACATACTTTTTAAAACACACATAGGTACTGTTATTTCATGGTTGTCTTTATTTCACGGTTTTTTTTAATGTTTATTTCCCCTTAGGGACATGTCGCCTATTTCACGGTTATTTCACCCAATTGATGACTGCGAAAGTTAAAAAGTTCATTTCCAAAGTTGGCCTTGTCGGCAATCATACCAGAGACTTCAGAGTCAGAACACCAAGGCAAGCACCTAAACCATTTGACCATTGGGCTCGTTGATTATGACTTACTGTATCCATCTTAAGTTATTCCGTGCACTCACAATGCTCAATTCACGTACACTGACCCATTGTGCATTGAAGTCTTAAAAGCAATATGGGACTTTCGCAGCTGACCCGTGACTTGGATAACAAGAGAGTTGATTCCTAAACGAAATAAACCGTCCACAGTAACACTCCACGACATCAGAACGACACTAACTGAAAATAAAACAGCGAAATCCACTTTGAAATGCTTACCGAGTTTGTTCCTTTATACTATTACGACGTCACTCACTCAGTTCTAGTAATTTTTATACAGCACTGCGCTGATGCAAAACGCGACTTACTTGAAGTGCCTCACCTGAGTATGTTCCCTTAAAACAAAACAACCTGAGCACCTCTAAATTTAAAGATAAACCCTCCCATATTCATGAAAAACCTTGTAACAGCTCGATAAATTTTTATCATCTTAACGCAGTGCTTATTATTTTTAACATCTGAAAAGGTGGAAAAATGCCTGAGAGCAAACAAAAATTAAAAGTAATCTTTCAAATACACTCAAAATATAAATCAGTTAATAATCAAGAGTTTCTCAAATAAATAAATATTATAGGGACGACGACGACGACGCCTAGTAGCTTTTATTATTTAAATCGATTTTTTTTAATGTCTATGTAAAAAGAAATTTATGACACATATTAATATACTATAAATATTATATTAATATCTATACATTTTATAAAATATAGTCACTGTCCGCCTCTGTCA
Source organism: Synanthedon tipuliformis (assembly GCA_947623395.1). Taxonomy (NCBI): domain Eukaryota; kingdom Metazoa; phylum Arthropoda; class Insecta; order Lepidoptera; family Sesiidae; genus Synanthedon; species Synanthedon tipuliformis. The sequence goes on along the minus strand of OX392415.1, from coordinate 3,313,210 downwards.
GTTTCCAACGAATTTAGGCACAGTTTTCACAAATGAAAAAAGCGATAAACGAAAAAGTTTTGTGTACTTACATGATTCGTAGAAAAAAAAATGTATTAAATCACAGATAATTCTTTTATCTTTGACAAGCGGAAAAATTGCGCCCAGGGGCAGGCGACAGTTTATTAAAGAAATGTGCCACAGTAAATTAATACGGATCCCATAATAATAATAACAAATACGTATGTGACGTAGCGGTCCATGTGTATAACACTATATAATAGTTGTAGGTACTTTGAAATAGTATGTCAAGGAAAATTAAATTTGACTTATCTTTACGACATTCCGTAAAACGGGATAATATTTTTCGTATTCCCAACGTACTCGTGAGATACCGCAGATAGGTTCATCAAATATGTTGAAGCACTTTTACGACACACTCAACAAAATTACCTTTTTATGTGACTGAAATAAATTTCAAACTTTTTTAATTTCAATTCTCCAGCAGCGGACTCAAGTGTTAAATACTAATTATTGCTTACCTTTATTGCGTAATTAGAGGGCCAGATAACAGTTAAGTATTAACCGTTAAGTTGTCTAATATTGAGATAATGTTTCATTATACTGTTTACTTAACTGTGTTTGTATTGGAGATTTTATTACATGAATATGTTTTCGCCCAATAGCTTTATCTACTGAATGATTTTATTAAAGTATTGGCTAAATAATTTTATAATGGCTTAGGTTGAAAACAATTATAAGTAGTATTTCTAATTTTGTTTTTATGTCAATTTTAACTATAGCTATATTGTGTTAGTTTACATTTGTGTTCTAGTAAGGGGCAGTGTTAGACTTCGTCATATATGCATTAGGTACCTATGATTTTTTTTTAAATACTGTCAGAAACGCCATAAAGAAGAATAAAATATAACATATAACATAACAATAGTTATTCATTTTGTAATATAATATTTTATTATATACCAAAATAATTGATATTCTGCTAGTCAATGATATTATTTATAATGTTGTGTAATTTATCCAACGAACTCACAAGCACTGTTTTGAAACATATAGTGTTAACAACAAAACGTGGGATTGGGAACTTTGTCTATACATTTTCACTTCACTTAACTTTTCCTTTTTCATTTTCATACCGTGGCGAATGTGTGCTCTACTTTCTTTAAAATGGTCCTCAACAAAGAAAAAAGGGAGACATTTCAATTTAAGGCTTTGTACGGACGACATTTTGAGTAAACAGTTCCGTCTCAAACGTCTGAAAGCACTTGTCATGTAATCGCCGTAATATATTACTGGGAGTGGCTCATACTTGTTACAGTATAGGCGTGCAGTTTATGTTCTGAAACTTTTAAATTTACCAATAATGCAGCCAGCATGTTACCCTAAATATGTAGTACCTAAGTGTAACTTTATTGTATACTTTTTAATATTTATTAGATTATAATTTAACATTACAATGTGGTTTTAACTGTTAGAACCTCTTTCGTAGTGCACCGTAAAAGGTGACAAAGAGAATGGTTACTTCAGAAGTTTTAACAACTTTTTTCGAAGTGCGATCATCAAACCAGTTACTACCAGTGAGCATGCTTGCTCAAGTCCTATAATTTTTTTTTTTTTTTTTTTTATTATATAAGTCAAGGCAGCGCTTGGCCGCGATCTCACTTGATGTTAGGTGCAGATGCGGCCGAAGGTGGACCACGCTTACCTAGTAGATGCCCATTTACCCTACGTTTGAAGTAAATGTATACTTTAATATAATATATAAAAATAAAAATAAAAAAGTATGCATGCATGCTCAGAAAGCACTTAAGCATTAATGGCAATTTTAAAAACTACTCATTGAAAATATGAAATTTTTAATATAAATAAATTGATTTAATTTTTCATCTACCTTTGAGTTTCCCGTCACGAACGCTCCTTTGTGAATATGGAAGTATCACATATGTGTACCTAAATAAATATAAAACACTGCATAGTGACCTGCATAGCGGCGGCATGTATGTTTGAAGATTGTTATAACATTTTATACATTAATTTTAAACTAAATCCAATCACTGGAAGTTTGAATTATTGTTGAAGTATACATCTATCCCATAGCGTTAGCATTTATGTTCAATAGTACTACCATAAGATCTAATTACCAATTTCATAGAATTGTAAATTCAAGATCGTAGGTAGATAATAATTGTTGACGAAATGCCAGATTGACGTGACATGTGCAGTAGCATATTATGTGCATATTGGAACGTTATCGTTCCATTATTATCGTTCTATCTCCAAATTTTTCTTTTGCATCAATGCGTAAGCTGAACAAGCGAGCGTGTGTTGGGAGGTTGCACGATCAATGTTCTGTCAATGTTTATGACTAAATGTTGAAATTAAGGGCCTCTTTCACCATCTGTCAAGTAGGCTATCCGTCATTTAAAGTCACCGGTCACCGGGAATATCAGCTATATCAGCTAAATTAAGCTGATATAGCTTTGTTTGTGCGGTAAGTCCCAAAAATTAAAAAGAAATTAATAAAAAAATTCGCCTATCGTAGGATGCACTAAACCGAGTGCATAATTCAATAAAACATAAAATTATTTCTAAAAGTAACTAATCAACACTTTACTTGTAGTTTGTGAAAGAGGGCCCTAAGCAATAAAAGTCAAGTTGATTATATATTTTTTCATGGAATTTTATTTTGATATCAACACATGAGATTATCAATACAAATTGTCTATTTGTATTGAGTTTCTCATAATGTAATGTCATGTTAAGTTTATATTATTACAATCGTCTGAAAATCACACCAGTTATAGTATCTAACATCTAAAATTTGAACAGTACTTAAAATAATAATAAAAAATATTCAAAAATAATTAAATCACTTGAAAAAGAGAATTAACACACGGACTTAACATAAAAGTTTTGTTACATCTATTATTATTAACTTTCTGTTACGCGTGTACGTTTTTCCTTAGATTTTTGTACCACTTACAAAACATTGATAAGTTTTGATGACGCGAGAGAAATGTTGATTGATGTTTGTTTTTCTAACAGAAACGAGAAGTTCTACACGTGTTGCGACGAGCCCTACCTGGACATCACGTTCAATATAACTATGAGAAGAAAAACTCTGTTCTACACAGTGAACATCATCATTCCTTGCATGGGCATCTCCTTCCTTACGGTTCTCACATTCTATTTGCCTTCAGACAGTGGAGAAAAGGTGAGTTTTTATACATTATTTTTGTCAAAATATTTTCAAATAGCTGGTGCCCGCGACTTCGTCGGCGTTAGAAAATAAAAAATATAAACACCTGACAAAATATATGAGTAATATAACGCCTGACATCTTTATTGCTGATATACTTTTGTCAGGCATTGGTTTTGTATTTTTAGATGATCCCTCGGGAACAGTACTTTCTTTCTGTACAAAAGGCACCCAATGTCCTTTTCTGTATCCTTAACTACGTGTACTCAAAATTTCAAGATGATCGGTTGAATAGTTATATATAAGGCGTGAAAATGTCATTTGTCATTTGTCTGTTATTTTCACATTTTATAGTATTAGTAAAGTATGGATTTGGTATACAAAATGAAAAAGTTTAATGGAAGAGATTAGGTACTTCTTGTTCCTTTTGCGGTGGCTCTCCAACTAGTGAAGCTTGACGATCAGCCTGGAACAGTCCTCTTTGTCTTTTGTTCGTCCGAACAAACTACGTTAACTATCCCCGTCCACTGTTTGATTTACTTTACGAGATTACTAAGTATATACAAATTTACTTATTATTGTGTATTAACACATATTGTACTCAAAGTAAATACTCATTAATTTAACTTTAGCAAAACATTCTCACTGCATAATGCAGATAGCTACCAGCTTTGCATGGAAGCAATTTATTCTGTAAATTTTACATCGTTTATCGTTTTTTCCATTAATGAAAACCTTATCAAAATCCGTTGGATGACTTAGAAGAAGTTAGCGAAAAAACTAACAAAGGATGAAATCTTCTTTATTTTATAACTAGTTGAGACTAGTCCCGCTTCGTTGCGGAGTGCGTGTGGTACTGGACTGCTTATTAATATTTTTTATTTTATTTTTCTAAAATAAAAGTAGCCTTTACTCCTTATAATATCAGCTATTTGCCAGTTAAAATCCCGTCAAAATCGGTTTAACAGTTTCGGAGATTATCCAAAACAAACAGGCATACAAAAATTTAAAAAATGTTTTAGGTAGAAAAGCAGTCCACAGACAATGTCAAAGTGACAATTTACCCTATGAATATTTTACGCTCTCGCTAGCGAGTGCGGTCATTATAAACTTATGGTAAATTTACCCAGCTGATTTGATTAGTTATTCGACATTTCGCCTTTGGACATTTTTGTTCTGATTTAATAGCACGATTAAATTCAGTTAACTTCAATTTATTATCTTATAATTTTACTACTCGTAAATAAAATCCTTCCACTAATACAATATATTTTTTGTGTAAATAAAAAAACTTCAAAAAATACTTTTTGTGACATAAATTGTCACATTTTTTCTGTATTTATGGTCACGTTTACACAATTATGTTTTAGCTTATTTTGAGTGGTGGTTTCTCATTTTTTGTAATTTAAGAGTCTTCCGTAACACACCTGAGACTTTAAAACAAAGGACTGCGATACCCAAGCTTCCTGTATAATAAGGCAGCCGTTTTAATATGATTTTATACTTGTATATCAAATGCTAATACTTGTATAATAAATACTATATAATAAATACCTACTACAAATACTAAGTAATAACGATTGGCAACAGTAATTTACATAAATGTATATAAAAACGCTTCTGTATAAAGTATTTACTTGGACACAGGCTTTACAAAATGTAATTTTAAAAAGTCGACAATCACAGTAATAATTGTATTACGTCACTACCGCATTTCTCAAAAACTTGTCTTCTAGTTTGAATATTATATATTTCTCTGACTGTCTGTTACCTTTTTACACCTTAACTTGTCAGAGATATAGAATAGGACATAGTACCTTTCATCCAGATCATATAAAAACAAAAATCCAACTCCTGGCAAAGCTATAACAGCAAACTCCTCAAAAAATATATTAGCAATATAACGCTTGACAACTAAACTATACTACTAACTAACTAACTAAACTAAACTATAACTATACTATATACAACTATACCTAACTATCATTCTAGATTTAATGTTTGTAATAGTTAGGTATAGTTGTATATAGTATAGTTTAGTTATGTAGTTTAGTTATGTACCTTGCCCAATGAGGCGACATGTGCCTAAGGGGAAAGCCTAAAATAAAGATTAAAATAATAATAATAAAGTTGTCAAGCGTTATATTGCTAATATAATTTGTGAGGCGTTAGTTTTTAAAAACCACCAACTAGTAATAACTGTAATAAAAGGAGATTGACTTTGTCTTTAACTCAATAAAGTTGCTAGAAGCTTCTAAGCGTTTAAGTCAAAGGCGTAAAAGGTTAGCATCAATCAAATGTGATAGACTGTGGCAGCACCTCGATCGTCGCTACAACGGGAAGAGGAAATAGGAATCGGGCGAGTGGGTTATATGCGAGCAGGTAAATGGGTTCCGGCATCTGTTATTTACCCACAAACAAAACAGAACAATACTACTGACAAGGCCGCTGTTACTATACAAATTTTATCAAATCTTCAGTTTGTATTTCAATTGCCTTTGATAATGTATATAGATTTGAGTAAACTAAAAAATAAAGTAGTTTTTAATATGTTAAAAAATATATAGATATCTACGCTGCGTTCGCAGTAGGAACGAGCACTAGATTTCAAGAAAAGTTTCCAGACTCACTAGTTTATTTACTTTCAAACGAATTTAATATAATATCTAACGATACAGTTGCTGCCCTGAAAGTTTCATATAAAAAAACCATACAAATATTGGCCAAAGACCTTTGTCGTGGATTTTCCCCTAAATATCTTTTTATACTATCTTTGTCCTGACAACTACGAACACAATAAAAAATAAATTAACAATCGTTGTCGTTGTCGTTCTCAAGTGATACTCCGTCATACTTGTGGCAATACTTAGATTTTGTTTTTTTTTTAAATTGGTTGATAAATTGATAACTCATTATATGCAAAATTCAATATACCGACGTAGTGTCAAAAACTTTTTTCTTTACTCAAAATGCATATGTGAAAAGCCAGCATTTTAATAATATCCCCGACAGTCAAGACTTTTCTTCCTCTTCCTCATCAAAACTTTGTTTATCGATCATAATTTTAACTTTTCTTGGCTACACCTTAACTGCACACAACACTTAGCTTTCAATTAGTTCTTGATGTGCACGCGTCATATTTCTAGTTTAGTTGTAGCTGGCTTAGCGTAGCATCGGCATAGCTTAGTTTTCGATCTGCATCCCGCATAATTCTTGAGTAAAATAAGTTTAAATATTTCTAGGCGCGCTCAATGTAGCCTTTGTAAAAGATTTATCGGTTACGTTACTGTGAAGTGAACCTTAAGAATGGCGAAAATAAACGAAAGGGTGTTCGCTTCCGCATGAACGAATTTCATATAGCGTAACGAAGACGAATTCAGGCAGAGATTCGAAGTCAAGGTAACCTGTTTGCTTACCTTTGCAAGTCTAACCGATCTTAATCGATTGAATTAAAGTCGGTCCTTATGACTTTCAATCTTCTGTCTCATGAGGTCAAAAACCTTCCATATTAAAAACGACGCGTGGATTGAGCTTTATAAGCCTGGTACTGAGCTTTCCTGAAAAGACCATTCTTTTTATATAACTTGGTTTTGTTGACAGCCCTCTGAAGAATTTGTGTATTGGTACATTTGGCCACTCACAAGTAATACTAAACGCATTAATAATATGATAGTAAATTATGACAAATACTGAAAAGATCTGTTATACTGTTATCCTGTTATACCGAAAAGATTTTTAAGCTAAAGCCCTCAAAATATTATAAAAACTATCAAAATGTCAGGCTTACTAGATTTTAGTCGCTCGCTTCTCAGTAATAATAAGCTCTCGTCTTGTAAAATAGAAACCAACCAAATTTTAGGCTAGACACACCCGGCAGGTTAACTACATAATATTATATCTATGTAGTTAACTTGCATAACTAACTTAGTAACTTTCAACGCTGCTGAGAATCAATGACTTACATACATACACAATTCAACAAAATTCAACAAACATAAATTCAACAAGCTTCATATTCAATACAACTGCAAATTTTTTATACAGAATTGTTAGTAGCACAGCTCTTTTATTGTTTGTAACAACGCGGATTAAACTTAAATAGGTCATCGCAATGTACATATTGAGTGTAGGTTAAAACCGTTTCAACTCTTTTATTGCGTTGTTTGTATGTGAAAAACAATCGTTCCTATGTTTATATATGACTAATTCTCGTTATTGTATCTATCTTGTAATCTTGTAATCTGTGTATATCTTGTTTAAATGCATAGGTATTCGTTGAATGTTGATACTATGGATTTTGCCAAACCCTCCCAATATGGCATTACATGGCAAGAAATTGTAATGAAAGTTCCAGCATTTCTTCAATAAATCTGCTTTTGTTATACTATACGATAACAGAATATGAAATTGAACAAAAATATTGAATGTGAACGAAAAGCGTGAGTGCGACACATCAATTACGTTAAAACAAAGTGAATTGCGCCAAAGGGGATAATAAAAAACGAATAAAAATTAATATTGTCCATTGCGGGTCATTACTCGGCAGACGTCCGCTCATAACAACAGCTAATATCCTGTTACCACATAATAAGTTAATAGCCTGAATTTCAAAGTAACATCGTGAATAACATAGCAATAATGGCGTCATTACGGGCTCGTGAAAAATTACACCAACGTTATTGGCTTTCCTCTCGCCGCACTTTGAATATGAAATGACTGAAGAGAAGGCAATCAATCAATTCGATATTATTCACGATTTCTTCAAAATTATCACATCAATGAAATAGAAATACAATGTCTTGTCAGAAAATGTTAACTGTTTTGTGACATTTGAATATTTGAAGAATTATTTTCTTTCATAGTTTTTTTCTGCATTTCTGCATAATTAATCATAGAACATCTTTGCATTTTAACATGTTAATAATAAACTATTACTTAGTTTATATTTGATTTACTTTCTCCAATATTTTCATAACCAAAAATGAATCTGATGATTGAATCTGATTGAATGATGAAGAAATCTGGTATGTATTTACATAACCAAAGATAATTTAAAATAATTATTCAACGTATAACAGTTGAAAATTAAAATATTAAATGAAAAGTAAAAAAAAAAACTGTGAATATGTATATTATACGTAAAAATCTGTTTTAAGTGATTTTACAAAAAGTTAATAAAACCTGAAAAATTATAGCGCAGCAATGACTTACTTAATTGTTAAAATAAAATAACTTCGTTGTTTCAAAAACATTTCTAAAAACCAGTTATTATTAAACTTTTATGTTTAAAATATTTTTTCGGTATTTAGTTAGGCATTTTAAAAATATATTTTGTATTTTTGTGAGAGCGAAACTTTTATATTTAACTAATCTACTAGAAAATGGTTCCTTGCCGTAAAAATTCAGTTCAGGTCTTTCTAGATTGAAGCGAAGCTGTCTTATCGTAATTAGGTGACAAAATGTTTTCATACTAAGAAAAGCTGTTCCTTTACTTAATAACCTATGAAGATAATGGACAATCTTCAGTATGTAACTCATTTTTCACTCATGTTCGTAGTACGCTAGTCTACGAATTTTATCACCATGTTCTAGGTATCTAGTGACACGCCACGTTATTGCGCGAGCAACCGTATCACATATTTCAAAAGCAGCATTTTTAACTATTTTGTTACAAAAGACTTATTTTTACTAGTTGCCGGCTTTTGTCACGCCATCTCTTTATTTAAAGACTAACTGTGAAATAGTTATTTTGGTAATCATTTGGGTATCTCGAACGGTTTTCGCAGCGCACGCAACGGAAGCAATTTTTCCCGTTTTTTTCCACATTTGCGACTGTTTTTTCGCTCCTATTAGTCGCAACGTGATGTTATATAGCCTAAAGCCTTCCTCGATAAATGATCTATCCAACACAAAAATAATTTTTCAATTCGAACCAGTAGTTCCTGAGATTAGCGCGTTCAAACAAACAAACAAATAAACAAACAAACTCTTCAGCTTTATAATATTAGTATAGATATCGGGTTCGCACCGCTACCGAGACCGGAGAGACGCGAGACACCACTGGTCCGGGGCGGAGACAGGATGACGGTCTTCGGTCGCAGGTCGCGGTCGCAGGTCTCGGTCTCGCTTGCAATGCGAATTAAGCATACAGTCAAGTAGATGTCCCGATCTCGTGTGTCAGTGTATCTGTGCGATCACGCTACGAACTGGTTAAAGAAATGCAACTTTAAACGGCTTAGCCCTCATTGAGTAACAAACATTCAAAAATATTAAAATCACATTGTTAGGTTAGAAGAGATAGATTATATTTTTTTGTAACTGATTTATATTTGTGCACAGGTGACGCTCTCCATATCTATTCTTATCAGTCTCCACGTATTCTTCCTGCTTGTGGTGGAGATTATTCCACCAACATCGCTAGTGGTCCCTCTACTAGGGAAATACCTCATCTTCGCGATGATACTCGTCTCAATTAGGTAAGTAATATATTAAATTGTATACATTAAACTGTATGTGCATAGTGAGGTCTATCTATTATACAAATCTCTACTTTTATAGTGCTGTCTTCCTTACATTTGCAGAGGATATACTTACTTTTTTGTTAACATGTTATCGAGACGCTCAACAATATGTTGTCAGAATATAAAGCTCAATCCTGTTACTTAAAAAAGACAGACGACGTAAAAGAATATTTGATAACACCACAGTCTAGCAAATTTTTATTTTTAACCTAACCTGACCTAACTTGAGAGTTGGCAATACACTGTGTTCCCCAGTCATAAATTGGGCTAAACAACCTGTCTGGCCACAGTAATCACGCTCTTGTGGAAAACTAACCATAAAATATCTGCAATTGAGTGATTCCTGTCATATATATGAAGTCTTCTAGATGTCCCTTTCACCTGAATTGGATAATCGTCTATAGTACGGTACGCAATACGGTGCGCACTACGGTCTATAGTACAGTACGCAATATTTCCCGTAGTAATTTGTTATAGTGTAATTGTCATGTCAACTTTCAAAAGGCGTCTGTCTACTGTCAAACACAGCGCTCCTTTATAGAATGGTCTCGGATCGTCCGGTAATTTGCCGTCCCATGTCAAAGCATCTCTGCAACTCTTATCAGATCGTCTATACTCTCAGTGAGCGTTCGATTTTCTGTACAAAGTCCGTCCTTTGTCGAGTGAAGGCCTTTTGGAGCCTTCACTGAAAAAGGGATCATTTATTTAATCAATCAATCGTTTTGTGGATTAAAAGGTTTATATATTTTTATTTATTATTTGTGAAAATTGTTTATTTAAAAATTTTTTGTGTGAAATTAAATTAAAACCCACCTGTTGTGAAGTTGAAATGAAAGAGTGATTGATGCCTGTCAAAATTTATTGCAAGGTCACCGTCGAAATTAATTACACGTTTTAACAATCGCATCTTGTATACAATATACAATAGAGTAGAGAAACAAAGAAAAAACATTTTAAAATATAACCAAAATATTAACTATAAATTTTTTATTTCAAAAAGATTTAATTTTGTTAGATATTATAATCATGCGTTTAATTAGACAAACGCATGGTCTAGTAGTTATGTATTAGGACATAACTAGTCACCTGGGCAAAGCCGAGTCGGTCTAGTTTAAAATGATTAAGATGTCCTACTAAATACAGCGGCTGGCATGTGAGGCTTGAGAATCTTTATTTATTTTCCAAACAAAAGTCCCAACAGAAGTATTATCATACGTCTTGAAAACAAACAAAAAGTTGTACGGAAGTTTTAGAAATAGAGATATATAAGAAACGACACGGGCACATATACGAATATAATATACTCGAGAAATGAGAGGAAAAACGGATATCCATTGTTCCATTTTCAGACCTGAATGTGGCTAAAGTTCTCATTCCGGAACGACCTACCTGCTGTATTTACAGAAATATAACAAAAAAATATTACTTGCTATCGAAAAGTTGAATATGAAAAGCAATAAATAGCTCGCTTACCTCCAACGTGTACAAAACCTACATTTTCAGGTTTTACTCTGCAGCCGGTTTTCTGGGCCTGTATTTTGTTTGCCATGAATGGAAACATGGTTGAGCTGGAAAGTATTTAATAGTCATTGTTATTTTTCAAAACATTTTGGTATAGTATTAAAGTTAACGCTTGACTTATTCGCTTTTGAACTTAGTTTTTCGGGAAATCTACTGTTGGGAAATTGTTGTGTACGTCCACTAAGTTTTACGTCATAAATCATTATCAGTCAGTACAGACGAGACACGTTGCCTTGCTATCTGACTTATTTCTAAACTAAGAAAGATGGTTCGACATTTGTTAAAGTTACGTATTGACACCTAGATCGGTACTTATATATATTATATTATACCTATACTTAAAAAAGTTTGATTCGCCAAGATTTATACAATTATATTTTCTGAGAAAAAAAAACGCCAAAATAACTTTCTCTTCACACAGTAATAATAAAAGTTTCCGGACTAAATTTGTAAGTCTTGTCTAAATTTTCTAAATGTTTTCCTTAGACTGGAATGTGATGAACAAATCCCTCTCGTATCGGTGACTTGTGAACATGGTCATTAGTCAAGCGACATAGCATTCAACTAACTAAATAGAATCTATAGTATTTAAACTATAGTAATGCTAGAGTAATACTTATTTTATAACTAGAAAGTAAAACATTAAACATTAAAAATAAATACTCGTTATTAGATAAATAAAATACATAAATTATTTGTTTTTTTAAAATAATTATCATAAATGCATAAATAATATGCTGTGATTAAAATATACTTTTGAAATAATGATATTGTAGTTAAATGTGTGCCGTTGATTCAGATATTAATAGGTGTTATTAATAATTTCTGGTTTGATTGTATTTATTGATACATTTTAAATGACAATGTTTTTAACGTGTAATATTCAGTTTATTATAAAATGAATAACTGATTATTATTTCACTTCCTATAATGTAAACTATAAACTATTAAGTGGTAATACTCTAATGTCGTCCCTTTCATATCAACATAGTTAAAATGGGACAACACTAAAGTATTGCCATTTGTAGTAAGCAATTAGGATGCTGAAGATGAAGCACTACATTTTAATTTTTTAGCTGCATGATATGCAGACAAACCGAATTTCGTTAATGTAATTTAAATGTAAATGTAAATAATATAATAATATCCATCAAACATTTTCATAAAAGAAAATTCAACGTAGGCCTTTATATTGCCTAATGTCAAGTTAAGAAAAGGGGACACAAATATAAAGGATTAATTCTAACCTCCGCCGCCCGAGCCGTTCACCGCCTTCACAATGTGATTTCCATATAAATTAAACGCCCGTTCACTAAACAAGATATTTGATTGCATACTTTTGCTAAAGAAGAATTAAAAATCCTTTTTTAGTGAATTATTTCGCTGTACAAATTTTTACAAACAGTCCTTTCCTTTGGGATTTTCTTGTTTACGTTGAAATGTATATTAAAAAATATATATCCAGTTGTCGTATAGGTAACTACGTCTCACATCGGGCGGAATTATTAGCTGAACTCAAACGTGTAGACAGGGTGGTAAAACCACTTATTTAGAAGCCCTCACAAACACATAGACATCCGTCAGTGAAGTGTATGAATCTACAGCGTTACCCCACGTTACCCGCACGCGTTGCGATTAAGTTTGCCCAATAAATCTTGATTAATTGCTAGAAGTAGATATCTCTTGGCCCTAAACTTGCTGTAAGTGAGGCTACACATTAGCTACTATCGCTTAACACTTAAGTCGCTAGAGCGATCATTTCCCTCATAAAATCAGTTGCTAAAGCGACAAGAACGATCGCATGTCTGTGCAGTTGCGAAGTTGTCGCAAGGAACAATATGGAAGCCGAACTTAGGTGAATCGCGAGTTGCTTAGTCGGATTTGTATTGAGGCCGCACATTGGTTATTATGGCGCGAGCAACTACTTAAGTTGTTTTGTCGGATTTGTATTGATGCCGAACATTGGTTATTGCTCGTGCGATAGTACCTAATGTGCGGCCTCACTATAAATAGGGGAAAGTAACTTGGTTAACGTGCGACTTCTGTACCAATTAGACAAAGCAACACGGTTGCTCGCGAAAGTAGCCAATATGCGGCTTCATTACTAATCCGGCAAAGCAACTTTAGTTGCTCGCATGATAGTCGTTAATGTACAGCCTCCCTAAAAACTAATGCAACTATCAAACCGTTTAGACTATATTTAATACGAACAGTAAATATGTTTGAAGGTTTATTGTGTTTGTCTTCCCAGATCTGATTTCGGTGTGTTTATTTATGAAATTACAATAAATATTTGCAATATCAAGAGATTATGGAGTATGTAAGTAAACACGGAGAGGCATGATCGGAACGTTTTACTTCGGAGTCAAATGTTTTCTTTAAGCAAATTCTGGAGAAGCAAACGTATATTCAAGTTAAGCTTTGCCTAACAGACGTGCTCCGCATTTATTAGGGCGTGTTTAGAAAATTTACTTTAGTGTAGATAAAACAACAAATTTAATTGGAAGTATTCGCTTTGAATTCATTACTCAAAGGAAATTCGTAGACAATGTCGTGTTTGTATTACCTTGACGTAGAATCTTAAGCTCTGAAAAATTATAACTACCTAGTTGAAAGTTAATAATATTTTCCTAAACGTAATAAGAAAAGGAACGCAGTGTGCTATCCACTAAATTTTATTTATATTTAGTCCATAATTGATGATATTTGATGCCCTAAAGAGATAAAAAGGCAGATATGAATACTTACATTATGTGGTGTGTTTTGTTTTCAGCATTTGCGTCACTGTGGTAGTACTAAATGTACATTTTAGATCGCCGCAAACGCATCGCATGTCGCCGTGGGTGAAGCGCGTTTTCATACATATCCTGCCGCGACTGTTGTTCATGAAGAGACCGCAATACAAATTTGATACGACAAGGTAAGTGTCGTTTCTTTTCTTAAAATACTTAATACTTAAAAAACTCTTATCTAAAGAAAATTGTCTAAAAACTTAAAACCTAGCATATAGCAAATTATCTTGCTGTCAAATAAGCGGGTTGATATTCAATGTATATTTATTGTCTGTTTGTCTGTGCGTTTGTGCAAGCTAATTTAAAAAACGGTTTAACCGATTTGAATGCGGTTTTCACTGATGTATTAAAGATTACCTAGCTAGAATAGAACACTTTTATGTTGGAAAAATGTTAGATTGAAGTGGGATTTTCAAAAAACCAAATACAGCGTGTATGAAGACGCGAGCACAGTTAGTATAAAATCGATTACTTACTAACAAAATGACGTAAAAGTGTTGTCAAAGGCAACCCGAAATTAAAAGTCAAGATGTTCTTAAAGGGCAGGGTTCTTTAATATACTTTATAAAAGTTATAGTGTGACTATTATTGACATCGAAATATACTGAAATTTACAACAATCGGGTGTTTAATCAAAAAAACATTGTAGCATATTAATGGTTAAAATAAGTGAAAGGTTAAGTAAGTCACTAAAGGTTAACTAAGTCATTTAACCGTGGGCTTTCTAAAGAAACATCTGTAGATGCATAAATACATTTCCACTCAGAAAATATGATATTAAAAAAAATCTGTGCTACATCTATTTTCAAAAAAATAACTGCAATTGGAATGCTTTGTTATGTAGATTGTAACAGCATTATTCCATCTGTCAAGTCAGTAAACGCTCCGTTTCTAATTCACTTTATTTGTCCGAGAACTCGAATGAATTTTCTACTCGGAAATATTGGAATTTTTAAAATAGACAGAAAGGAAATACCTTTACCGACGATTTTAATAAATCGCTACCGCCGTAGCATCGTTGGCTTCAGATAAAACTATGCACATTGTAATGCCTTTACCACGTTTGTCTCGTCAATAATTGCTTTCTACATAATTTATTTTGCTTTGCTAGACGAAAATAAAAGTACCTAGTACTTTAACATTTCCATTTCTTTAAGAGAAACCTGATTAATATCTGATTAAAATGCAAGAATTAAGCAATGATATGTAGAATTGAAAATACCCAAAAAATTTCCTTCTATAAAGAGAAAAGATTTTTATTTTTGTTATTTGCACTTCTGTATTTTGTTTGTGATGAATAAACTCAAAAATTGCTGGACCGATTTTAAAAATTATTGGCGGCGCCACCGTTGTCACAGCGATAAATATATCAGATATTTTCTCAGGTGTTTTCAACCTGGTCGAAGTCGCAGGCACCAGCTAGTGTGTATAAATAAGTACATAGCCACATACATACATATATAATATGCGTGCAAAAACTTTTAGTGCGAGAAATGATTGCTTAATGCTTACACACTACCTAGAACCATTGTTCCAAACGCTTACCACTATCTGATTTGAGCGCAAATCTAGGGCGGATGCGGCGAATATTGCACTACATGCCGCGTTCGTCGACTCAACTCAACACAGATGTGATAATGAGTGATGAATGCGATATGTGAGCCGGAATACCACACGTACTAATGAATAGGCATTTCAAAAGAAATTTGTGCAACTTGAAGGGTTCTTACATTCGCTTCTTGTCCGTTGCAAACATTTTCAAAAATAAAATTTTGATGAGCCCTTTTTATGAGTAACCACTCATTTGCTTGTCTAAACGCTCTGTTCTAGGGCACCCGGGTTCGATTCTCAGCAAGTGAACAATCAGATTGTCTGCCGACCTTAAAATAAAATAAAAAAAAAAGTTCAAGAACTCATAATATGTGATATAGAAACCATTATCACTCGCTTTTAGAACGAAAGAAAAAGCTACGTGTCTAAGACTTGGTATAAGACACTTCACGTCCTGGAGATGTCTGTCTGGATAAAGCGTAGTACCTAAATATATTGCAAAACATGAAAACACGGAATAGGGATGTTGATTTTTAATTAAACTTATACTTTAAAAATCTTGTTTAAAAAAAATTACATCAGTGTTGCTATATTTTTTTTTTCAACCGAACGAAGTCGCAGGCACCAGCTTGTAAGAAATAGTTGATTTAAAATATTGTTTTTTACTTCAATTATTATTGATGTAAATTCGCAGGATTATTGTAAGCTGTTAAGTCAAAGCTTGTACTTTACAGAATTACAGTTTTGTTTGATGTTATATTGAAATACAAATCGAGAAACGCGCTCTGCAAATTAATAAAATGGAATTTTTAATCAATTATATGTGATTATTCAAAGTGTTGAGTGGGTTGGGTGTCGCTCGTTATAAATCCGATCGCGGTCTCGTAGCAAGTGTAAATTAATTATAACTTGGTAAAGACTTGTCTACCGGCGGCATTACTCCTAGCCCGTTCACTTCTCGGCGGTCGCCGGTGGTAACTTTAATATTAACAAGCTTGAACTTTGGAAACAGATGTAAGTTACAGTAGATTGGAAGAAAGTCGTGCCTGTCTAGTTAGAATAGCAATATGTGATATTATTTGGGATATAGCCTAAGTATAGATTTGTGTCTAGATATAGAATAATAAAAGATAAATTCAGACAAATTTTAGGGGAAGAGCTTTGGTTTCTCTTATTCATGCTGTTAGTCACTGTGTCTCTTGTAAGGCGGTGCTTATATTCGCCAGACAGAGTGTACTCTGATCTGTCTCTGAAATATTATTTTGATTATTTTCACGTTGAAATTTCTTAAAAAACCTTTACAATTGCTTATGCTAACTGAAGTTTGTAGACAAAAAAATACTCTACCCTTTCTTTTCTCGGAATTTGGCGTTTCCATATTTAAATTTCAAATTAGCATATCTTAACTCGGATCGATTGCAGTAGCACAAACTTTGTAGAACGTAAAAAAAACTTTAGCTACATTGCAAATCTTCTTGCATACCTTCATTTTTCTGTTATTTCGTTAGCCTTTATAAGACACTAGCTGTTGCCTGCGACTTCGTCCGCGTTCAAAATGTTATATAGCCTTCCTGAGATTAACGCGTACAACCAAACAAACAAACTCTTCAGCTTTATAATATTAGTATAGATATGAAAATAGTAATTTCGTTTGAAAGGGAATAAGCGTAGGTTCTGCACCAATCACTAAGTTACATACAACACATATAAAACTAAGATAAAGATAATGGGTGGTCGAATTATTGGGCGT
This sequence comes from Synanthedon tipuliformis, assembly GCA_947623395.1. Lineage (NCBI taxonomy): Eukaryota > Metazoa > Arthropoda > Insecta > Lepidoptera > Sesiidae > Synanthedon > Synanthedon tipuliformis. The sequence continues at coordinate 3,295,876 of OX392415.1, read as the reverse complement.
ATGTTTCTATATCTTTCTTTGTAAGTTTACCTAATATTAAGTATTAAAACTTTGTTTTGTGATGCCATTCTTTGATGAATGTTTTTAATACGCTTGGTGTTGATAGGCTCATGATAAAACAGAGGTTTTAGCTTTTCTGGTGACAGTGACAACCTTTCAAACAAAAAACCTCAATGAAACAAAAGCATGAGAGTTAATGTATTTTGGTCCGTACAGGATAACTCATGCCCTATTCTTTTTTTATCCACTATCCTATTTTCCCCCTACAGCTTATTGAATAAACGAAGGCGCTACTATACTACCTACTTCCCGGTATTACACAGATTTATGGGCGATTTGGGAGAAATCCCACAAAAACAGAATTAATGTCATCGGAGGAAAATTTACATATAGAGTTAAGTTGGAAATTATTGCATCATCATAAAATAAATAAAGCATTTTTGCAGATAAAGCATTTTTGAGAGTTTACGGTCACTATCGACAACGAACCGAAAAATATAGTGAAAGTTCACCTACCTGCAGAAGATCAAAGAGACACTCATTATTAGTCCTGTAAAGAGTGTAAAGCATATTCCGACTGAAACTGATGATGACGATGGATTTTATACTTAATGAATTAGCACACGCATTTTCTTGGAACAACTTTGAAGATTCTCTGTCGCTGTTTACGCACAGATGAGAAGATGACTTCAATTTCCCACTAAAAGCTTTACAACTCTTGTTGCCTCAAACTTCTGTAACTTATTTAAATTTCTAAAGATAATATCCAAGTCGAACGAACTCCATATTTTGCTTTCCATTTTCAAACATTTGGTATACAACCCTTTTCCAATGTTTCTGTTTACGATCTAAATTGTTTTATTAATTTTATGTAAAGATCGTCCCACTTGGTGGCTACCGTCAACCATAACTCAAGTAATAGCACAAGTGCTAAATGTCCGCTGCTGACAATAGTAGGATTAAAGGTAAAGTATCCCCACTCACCGGAACACAACCATGCTCTTATTTCACGGTTCTCTTAAGTATACTCTACTAAAATATTATAATATTTATATAACTTATTTAATGCCAAAAAACTTCATTTAGCTATTGAATATAAATAGATTCCACACATCAATAATAGACAAAACCCCAAAATTTCTCTAAAACATTTTCAGATTTTGTACAAGATATTTGAGTTAATCAAGCAATTAGGGCAATCACAATAAAAACTAAAAGAAATTTCGTACAATTTCACTTCACATGTTCCATACCTACACATATTACACATACCTACTTACTCCATCTGGTTTTGTTACAATGGATCAATGTTGCGAAGCTTAATTAAGAATGTCAATCAGTGGTGGTTTATTTAACCATCCGTGCTTATATTGATAAAATTGGTCTCGCTGCGCTCGCCTAGATACCGTCGTCGTACCTACTTGTCAAATGCGGCAACAAATACTACGCCGAATTCGGCGTACCCGAGCCAGTCACACTGCAAGCTGGCAACGACGAGTTAAATTGACTATAATATTAATAATAATAAGCAATATCACAGTCACAAATCCGATTTCCTTACTATTATTATTTTATTTGATGACAAGAGAATTATTGGTCCTACAGAGTTTTGCTTGTGCTTAAATTAAATCTAAGTAACTGCTCTACAACTTTGAATGTTGATACTTTTACTTTGAATGGCCGTTTTTTGAGCTAATTGCACCATACTAAAATGTGTCATATGTATTCTTGGCACATGTCTTTCAAAACAAAGATTTCATGTAAACATTCTAGGACAAGTAGCAATGACGTCTTAATAGAAATTTAAAAAAAACTGTAGATATCTAAAACACTTAAAACGTTTTATCTGCAGAAAGTTTAAAGACTTTTATAATAATATTACAGAAAGAGGGTCTCGAAATCTAATTTTGAAAAGATGTTTGAAGAATAAACCTAGCTTGGTTATGGTAAGGGAGCCCAAGAGGGGATTTCGGGATTTACTCGATCGCGTTAGATTAAGATATGGTGGGTTAATTACATGCTGAAAAATTTACATTTTAATAATCTGACGATTTGAATGTAACGTAAGGGAGTAGGAGGGTCACAAAGTTGCCAAAAAAACGTTACCTGGACAGTCTCGAGCGCGGTCAATTTTTATTTTATTTTAACATGATTTAACATGACGCCACGTTGTCATTACAGGGTGATAACAGCACTCATGTACAGCGATCTGGCAGGTTTGTTGTATTTTAAGTTCTACGAATTAAATTGTGTAAATTTAATATCGCCTACAACGACTACAGAGTATTTCAAGTGTGTGTTTTTTTAGAACAAAATAACCTCAAAAAATTGTAAAATTAAAGCCATGAACAAATGCTTTATTATTTGTGTTTATTTGTATGCATTGTGCTATATTTTGATTTTGATTTTGATCACATTCAGTGATTAAAAAGACATGAAAAAGAATTTTTTTTTTTTAAATCGTCAGATTAAGAAAAATCCTCCATATAATCGTCTTTTATAAAAGGCGAGCCCCTCATTGGAGAGACTGGCCTTACAGGTCAATAGAAGCTCATAAAACATCTGTTTATGGTTTGGAACCGATTGCATGATTGTCGCACATAAAATATATATATATATAATCGTCAGATTAAGAATCAGCACAATCAGGAATTTAAGTTGAACCGTCTGTATGAAAATATGACGCGCTCGAGTATATCAACAAAGCGATTTTTTTTTGCATTTCCAAAAATCTGCCACGAACTTGCGTCACATGCGAATCGTCAGCGAAGCGTCAGAATGGTAGCTTAGTTTGGGTTCACTTTACATCTCCTCTGAATATCTGACGCGCTCAAGTAAGTAATTTTTCCAATTTTAACGCTTCCGTAGTCCCCTACGGAAGCGTTAAAATTGGAAAAATTTAACCCCACCATCCAAATCGGCAAATTAAGATATATTCGTCATCAGTGACATGTGGGGCATATACATTATCAATATCTGATGCGCTCGAGTATGTCCATGTGACAGATTTTTTTTACATTTTTGAAAGCTTGTAGACCACCCAACCCACCGTTGAAATGAAAAACTTCATATAAACTTTTCGTCTTCCTACAATCTAATCTTCAAAATAGGTCACTACGACGCTCGAGTGACTACACATTTAGCATCGTGGGCTCCCATACCATAACTAAAGCCGCCAATTTACTTTACTCGATTCTTTGACGTTGGTGCTTGTTTTCGTTAATTTGTTTTTGTTAATTTATTTGTGCGTTTCTTTTTTTAATATTAATGTTTACTTTTATTTGGTGAAATATGGATATCCTGGACAAACCTTTCTTTTCTGCCGCTAAATATGCTTTAAATTTACAAAATAGTCGGACATAGTCATAAATTGTTTTAAATATACTGACCAAAAGATTTTATTTCAACTAGTGGTCGAATTCGAATTATTCGAAAATAATTCATTTAATTTTTAAATGCTCACGTTTTGTAACAGCAATAACAAATATGTGTTTTGTTAACATGTAAAATGTTAACAAATGTATTGACAAGCATTATTTCACTAATATCCTAATCCAGACTAATCCAGGCACGAGACCAAGACAAGGCACAATTCCATATCAAATAACTCTAATAAATACTTATAACTCTATACTACACAATATTAGATCTCTATGGGAAGATGTCAAAGGTTTATATCAGAACAAAAGTTGGGGGCAAGTTGTGACAACAAAAGCGGTAGGTATCACCCGGGAAAACTGCTCATTTAAACTTTTGGATGTGTTCGTGGAAAGTTTTGTAGACTATAACAGTATATTTGTATCCAAATGAGCACCAAAAGGGTTTGCGACATGTTACTTAGGGGCCAAACGTTTAAACACAACTAAAATTTTCAACAATTACCTACACAAGAATTATAGTAAAGTACCTACTTACATATTTTCGGTTCAAAGGTTTACAGTACAATTACTTTACTGCTATCACAAATTGTAGTAATTAATTTATTTTTACATAGTGTATCGCTTTTCGCGTCTGTCTGTATATTAGATAACTCCCGTTATCATTAAAAATCATCAAAAAACGAACTTCAGCCCATACGAAATTTTAGGCAAAGCTATTCTATACTAATGTTATAAAAAGAAAATATTTGTATTTCTGCTTATAATGAATACTCAAAAACTACTGCATCGTTTTTCAAAATTATTCTAACTATAGAAAGCTACATTATCAGGGAGTAACATAGAATATATTTTATGAAGTTACGCGTAACAGCTCTGTATTTTAATTTATGTACACCTTATATCTTTGAACATCTGAAAACGGCCATTGTACAAAATTGAGTATCCATAGTCAAATACAACCCAATCCACCTAGATTAAGGCGTTGTCCAATTGAATTTAAAATTAGCATGTTGGATCTACCCGTTGGGGTGATTGAGATGAGACAATAGCACCTTGACATAGTAACGCTACCTTGACACTGTGCCTCGACAAAATGAAAATCTCATTACTGTGTAGAAGTTTTTATGGGTATATTACAGACACACCTTAGCCTTGAGGATTATTATGTAGTTGTCTATCTATCTATATTTTTAAAAAATCAGCCAATTAAATGGACATAGTATGGTTCTTAATAGCATAAGAAATTTTATATTTTAAGAAGAGATTGTTCTTGAGACCCATAGAGCATTATTTGTATTTTTAGTTTGAAAATGATTAATAATTCTTAAGAGTCTATTTATTTTCGAAACAACTCTTATTATAAAAATGATATTTTAGTAATATTAGTACTCCAGGTTACTTCAGGTTAAAGATATCATGGTTCATAAACCTTCAACTTTCAGGATTTTTAATTTTCTTTTTAATTTATTTGGCAACACTGACAATCGTACATTACTTGTATTGTATAGACAATTTCCATAGGTTTAAAAAAATAGAGTTAGCAAGGGGCACAGGCTTAATTGTAACCAAATCACCTACCAATGAAGCCTACCTATCATAAAATAATTTTGCGAGAGCATCCATAAAAATTTCATAAAAATTAAAACAGGAAAAATGTTTACATGTAAATTTGTTGGCTTCGAAAGCCATCGTATAACTTTTCCGTTACCGGTTGTCATATGCGACCCTTGTCTAAAGAACCCCTATAATTGTTTTGACACCACTCGAATTCAGCCCATGCTATATATACCTATGTAAGTAGTAAATTTTTATTTGTTTCCTTGGAGTAATTAGTGATTTCTTTTTGATAGTACGGTCTAATGGACTTGGTGTCTGTTGTGGCATTGAGCCAAGTAAACTGAACAAAAGGCAGAAACTGAATTTGCCTTTCAAAGCAAATCGATTTTTTAATTTTTCAAGTATTCTATGAATAAGTTAAGTTCTCTTCTATTTGCATTTTATACTTACATATTTATGAAGTTTATTTTTAATCCCAATCTAATCTGTTTTGAGAGCCACTCTCTCTTCTAATTGACAAAATCGGTAATTGTTGATATTTGACAAACCATATAAATAAAGCTATGTTTTTTCTGCAGCTTCGCCCGCTATACATTAACTTTAACTATTAGTAAAGTAATTATTTTATTTATTTTATTGTAGTAAGGTAAAACAAAATCGGAATATGATAAATGGAATCGATAGTCTTCTTCTTTGCTAGTGTCATTTGTAAGAATAGCGATTTAAAAAGCCTTTTTTAAATAAAAAAAGGCAAAATTCAAATTAAAATCAAAAGTAGCAGATCCCGAGACTAGTTAGTCAAGTCAAGTCCACAATTTTTCTTTAAGTTTTCTAAAACGGGTCCGTCAAGTGTCAATAGTCTATAGTAAGTAAAAACATTTGAAATGCCAAAATATGCGGGAAAATAGAAGAAGTTATTGGTATTTCAATGTAGAATGAAATGCATCAATATATTGTTTGCTTCTGTTCAAACTAAATCCACACACACTTCAGAAATATATTGAATTGCTCTATACTCTATAGTTAATTTTTATAGTTATAAATAAATGTCGACAAACATTCGGACTTTGGAAAATACAGAAAATACCTACTTACGATAAATAAGAAGAAAAATTTCTTGTGTTATCGCATTGAAGCTTGATTGAAGCAGATATCGCTACTCACATACTTACACGAAACTTATCGTGTGATGTAATTTGTGGATAACCTCTGAGATGTTTGTATGTTACCATGACTGACCTTGTAACAGTTATCCCTCAACATGTTTTTCGTCGTCTGAAAAACCTTACCTACAACATTTGCTTACTACACGCCGAGCCAGCCTATTATTATCATCTGAACTGAGAAATTTAAATGATTTAAATTCAAAGTCAGGTGACTTTATTGGAAATTAAATATTGTGGGACTAATTATTAAGAACAAGTTAAGTAAATTAAAGTAACAAGTTAAATTTTAGTATAATAATCCCTTAGAAGAAGTATTAATACTTCTTCTATGGGATTCTTACACTAAACTCGTTACGATTTATTAGACTATTGGACTAATAAATCGTACTTCTTAAATACTATTAAGTATTACGTAATAATACTTCTTCTATGGGATTCTTACACTAAACACGTTACGATTAATTGGTCTGCTATATGAGTTATGACTTCATAATATAATGTTTACATGTAACATGTAATGTACCGTAAAATCTCAAAATCCCATGATAAACAAGCACGATAAAAATCTTGGAAAATATAAAAAATGTGTCATGGTTTCACGAGCCATTTGCGATGTGCCATCTTGGTAGGCATTGTAATTCACTTAACGGCCTATGCCTATAGTTATAGGAGGTATGTGTTATAGAATAGGGCGACGACGAAAGCTCGATGCGGTTGGGAAACATTACGTAAATGGATCACTGGGGTAGATTAGGCGCTTGGCATCTACACGGTGACTTTACGGAGCGCGCCTTCATCTGTTAACATAAATAAAAGTGAAAGCTGACACCAATAGCTTGGTTTATGAATTGCATTATTACCATTCTCGCTGCAGTTTTTTAATAATATCAACGTACAGATAAATTTATATCAAGCCTCAACAGGGCTGCCTGCTAGCAGTTTTGGCTGGACTATAACGGTCTGAAACTTTTATTTAAAAGATTTATATATAGGATTTTAATTAATATTTATTTAAATCGAAACTAACGATTTGGAGATTTTTATAAGTTTCTCAAAAATTAAGAAAAAAAAGCGGAAATTGAAGCTCTTACTAGCATGTTACCTGCGAAAATGTCACATATTCTGCACATTTTGCGCAATTTCAGTTTTTTGTTTCCATCCAAATTATAACTCAGAAATTTCATTTGTTTTTATGTATTGTTACCACCAATAACTAAATGAGTAATCACGGAATTACGTTAGTATTGGAATAGGTTAACTGCTCGTGTTGGAAAGCTGGAATTAACGTGATTTAGATAAATAATAATAAGCTACCAAATAATGTTTTGCGGTTTCCAGGTCTCGATATACAGCATGCGGCGTAGTGGTGAGATGTGGTGGCGCAGCTCGTCCACTGTACCCCTACAGGCTGGCAGCAGCTGACGACGACTGCTGTGCGCCAGGGGCGTGGCCTCCGCCTGCCCCACCCACGAATCCGCCGACAGTACCTCATCACCGTCCTCTCACAAGGTCTCCAAGTAAAGAAGACCTCACGCATACAACTTATCTTAACTCGGGGTGAGAAGTTGACTAACTTATAACTCTTTAAGTATCGAAAGATGCTTAAAGATGCTAATGTCTTAGCTAATGCTAAGTTCAGCTGACTTGTTGATAGCTGTCGACCTTTAGAGGATACTGGATTAGGAATAGGAAAGTGACAGGGTAAAAGATATCCGTTACTGATTCTTACTTGCTGTTAAAAAAAAGTAATCTAATGTAGTATATCAACTGTCTGGTATCCATAATACAAGCATTAGTTGCTTAATGTTCAACAAGATGGTGCTGTGTGGAATGTGTGAAAATATTTATTTATTTTATTTATTTATTTATTTTAAAATCTACGAAAAAGCAAGATCTCATTGGCCGCCGTGACATGGCTGCATGTGCGCTGAAGTTACTGTCACCAGACGTGCTGTCCAATTTTATGATTGCGAAGGTAGTGTGCTTGCCACTACAACATTGTACATTCTGAGGAAATGGATGTGTGTGTGGGAAGACATTCTAAGAAATATAAATTTATCTTAAGTAAATGTGCTATGGAAACCACAGAAGACACCATATTCAGGATTAATTGTTAATCAACAAAGTCAACTCAATCAGAAAATGAGTCATGTGATTTCTTGCAGATTGAGTGAGAGCAATCGTTTTGGTGGTAGTTGCCTGGTTCACGGATCAAGTGAAGGTGGTGCGTTGGGAGGGGACACGACGACAAGTGGCATTGCTGACATGAGCGGACAGGGTGGTGGCAGCGAGGACGACGCTCTCAGTCCCGTGCCAGACCCACCGCCAGGTTTCAGCCACTCTGCGTGCCCACCAGAAGTGCACCGAACCTGTTTCTGCGTTCGATTTATTGCAGAACATACTAGAATGTTAGAAGATTCGACTAAGGTATTTACTATATCTTTATCAGTTCTATATTTTTTTATGTTACAGTCGACAGACAGGCTAACAAAATAACATCAATTTCAGGTAAAAGAGGACTGGAAATACGTAGCGATGGTACTGGACCGACTGTTCCTGTGGATCTTCACGCTGGCCGTGTTGGTGGGCACTGCTGGCATCATCCTACAAGCGCCCACGCTGTACGATGACCGCGTTCCGATCGACAAGCACTTCAACCAGATTGCTACCTCCACGCTCGTCAGGTGTCCACCACCCTCGTAGGAAAGAAAACTTTGTGCTACGATTTGCTTGACAAATATATTGAAAAGGTAAAATATTTAAAAGGCCATTGCTTTTTTTTATTTTTACTTTGGAGAATGTGAATGTCTTTCTTGATTTCAGTAATTTCCTGTAAATATTTCAGAGTCTATTAATGGGGATAATATTGGAAAATTAAAAGGACTTTTTAATACTTTCACACTTTTTATATTTTTAAACTTTTGTAATACCATCAAACTTACATATCTAGGAAAAGTTTCTACTTGTAGCTATTATCTTGAAGTCGTTTTTTTTTTAATAATTTTATGTTGACAAAGTTTGCGTGACATTAGCCTCACGCAAGGTATTGTTTACCTCATGTGACGATTTTACGTACTGTATATTTGTTTTCTATTTTTGTTCGCAGACACAATATGTTCGGCGAGCAAATAGTGAACAGACTGCCATCAATACAGCCGCGACGACACCGCTGTATGCAACGCAGACCCGTCCCTACTGGCACGTGTTCTATTCAACGACGCGTACACATTGTTCTATCCTTTGAATCTATACTATAACACTTTACTGTCTCTTCTCACGTTTCTCGTTAGCATTAAGATACTCATAAACACCATAATATCTCAATTGTACGCAAATAATTGCCAAAAACCATCAGTTTAAGAAAATCCAAGGACGAATAAAGAGAGCAGACAAAGTTGTTTAACGCAGCAGACTAGTGCCCGTTTTCGCTAATAGTCACCTATACTTAGAGCACACATAAAGCCAGCCATTCACGCCAATCACATACACAATCCTGCATGAAGTGCCGACTGCAAGGCGGACTATCTTGAATAGCCGGCTTAAATAGTAGTTAGGTAATCCCTAACTCTAGGTGCTTTTTGGTCAAAACGGGCATAGGTATACGTTGTGACCTGACTTCTATGGGTGCATTAGACAAAACGTCTTATGTCCTCTAAAAGTCCTTGGATTCATTTTTTTTTCCTTTGTGCCAACTTATATTTTACTTTAATAAGTGTTTTATTATCATTTTATAAACGTCCCATATCTAATTGTGACAATAATGTGTAGCGACACATGTGTTGTTTTCGCTTTTTGTTACAGTGAATGTATTAACAAAAAGAAAGGATAAAATAAAATAAAAATTTTCAATAATTTGCCGTGAACGCTGTAGTGATTAAACCGTAAAGCGATATGTAGTAATAGCTTTAAGAGAATAAACGAAACACCACCAATTTACAATTGTCTGTGTTCAATAACATCACGTAGCTATAGGTATAGAGTTTATTAAGTAGACATGAATGTAATTAGATAACTTCAAAGTTTTTTGCGCTATTGGTAACACACATAACTACGGGTATGCCTATTTACAAATAGGTTGTCGATGTTCAAATTTTTATAAAAACAACATTATACACAAGTCATTCTGTTATCTGGACCCTAAAGACTAGCGCTGACTGAAGGTATGGCACGGCACGGCACGGCATCGGAAGTCGAAGCGTGCGTTGCCGTGCCATACTGTCAGTCAGCGCCGGCCTTTATCCGCTTAGAGGCTCATGTAGACGTCCGTTTTTTTCTACAATTTGGCAAGCAGTTAAAAACTGACCCAGAGAAACGGCACTCGGTACTTACTAACGTCCATCTGTTAGAAGTCGTCCATCACCGATGTTCAAATGGTAACGCCTAGTTTTCCGATGAATAAAATAGACGTCTACGAGAACTCTATAGATGAAATGGTTCTCAATAAGGCGCTAAACATTTGCTTTACGTAGCACTAAAGACTGGGTAGCTTGTGAGAAAGTTTTAATTTGCACAATCAAAATTATGTTTAAGCCTGGTAAACCTGCGCGTAATTAAAAAGTCGGGTCATTCGCATCATTTTGATTTCATTTATTTTTTGAAGACTCCTTTGAATCCAATCTCTTGCGACGACGACGCTTTTTCTTTCTTATTTAAAGGTGTGGATCATCATGTTTCGACCACTACTCTGTGTGCACAACTTCAGGCCTCGTCACCAAAACGAAAATGTGAGGTAGGTTTCCACGGTACTTACGCGCACGCAACATACGCGCCAGTACGCAAGCTACTGGTCAGTCTATCAAAATTAACTGCATATACATGTATATACAATTTCTCAAGTAATCTGTAATAAAATTTGTTCAGCATAGCATTGAGTTATATTAGCCATTCTGACAAAATTCATCCGCTAAAAATAGCATTTTGTAATTGCAAGACTCCTCCATAGAAGGGGAATTGTTTCAGGGTCATGTAAAACATAGTTTGCTGTCTCCTCGTGTAATGTGGAACCACATAATTATTCTCCTATATATATCTTAAGTGCACCTCGCTTGTTGTATTAATTGTAAGATAATTTACTACAGTAGAGCGTAAGTAGAAACTGAAAAAATACGTCTGTAGTATGAACAATAGACTATTAAATTTAATTAATTATTAAAACTATCTAAATAGCAATATTTCTTCAAATCCTCTACTCAATTTCACAAAGTAAACAAATATTTGTCGTAGAATAGAACATGTACTTAATTAATATATTAAAATATCGATTTTATTATTTGTAAGATATTTGAAACCAAATACTTATACGAAATTAGAGTATACATTTATATGAATAATCAGATTGTTTCTTTAAGTGTACACTACATACATAAATAATTATAGATTATATTATGAATAATTATGTTGTATTTTTTATATAATTTCATGGACACAACGTAAGAGAATCATAATCCTTATGATGATAAGTACAATATTTTTTCCTAAACGGTATATGACCATCGCATACTTTGCAAGGGCGCTAGTAACGAAGAAAGCGTCGCAATGTGTGAAGGGCGCTTACTTTGGGATTGCTCAATTTTACAAAGGAGTAATAAATTTAGATAAAACTTCTACTATTATTATACAGCAATTTATTAATTAATAGATTATAAACGTTATGTTAGTTATTAGAACAGCAATTTTAAATTTAAATATATTTTAAGTATTAATTGTGTTGAACATTAAATTGAATGTTATTATTTATTATATCGTTGTATATAAATATACTTATTAAACATTTGTATAAACATATGCATGCCTTATTATTTAAGGGCGTGCCAAACGTAGGACAGGAATTGAAAAATAAAATTATTTTGTTTAAAAACCAAACCTGAAAACGCGTTTCTAAAATTGATTGTACAAAATTTAAAGATTTGCGAATAAATAAAATAATAATAAATGTAACATGAATGCTTCTTGTGTTAAAAATTAAAATGGTATGTAAATTTAATTAAAAACTAACGACGCGCATAATATTGTAATAAATAAAACTAAACTAATTAAATTATGAAAAGTAGATGTGTGAAATATGGAAACAGTTACTAGGGAATATAACAAGTGCATGATGTAGTGTCCCCTCGACATTTGAAATCGTGGCTCGTGCATGGATTACTAGAAACAATTATACCAATAAAAGCACATTGGACTGCTCGCAGTAGAGTAGCGCAGCTCAATCGTAGATATATAAGTTTGTAATTACCTATTTATATTGTTAATAAAATCGTTATAATATAGAAATTATACTTTTATTCACACAAAACCTTTTCAGGTAATAAGTTATGTCGATGCAATAAAAATAAATCTTTAATAAAAGTCGAAATCGGAGCTGTCGAAAACATTGTTGTCCTGATCATCCTTGTTTAAGTATTTATCGAATAATGCCTGTGAATATTTACTACTTTCTATAATGCTTTTTGCATGCTCTGCTTGCTCTTTATCAGATAAATCATCATTCATAGAGTCAAAGAATGATTCGTCATCATCAAAGTCTAGTTCTCCATCCGTTGGTTCATTTTGGATTGTACTTTCATTATTTGAAGCCTTAGGTGCAGTGTCAAGTATTAGTTCAGAGATACTTTTAAAGTTTAATTCAGTTGTATCGTTATTGCCATGTTTACTAGAAATATATTCATTTTTCCATTCCGAAAAATGTTTCTCTATGTCCGCTGATGTGACCGTTTCGTTGGTGTTTTTTTCGAGGTCAGTCATAATATTTTTTATTTTGTCATCATCAGATGAACTGCTATTTTTATTAACTTGCAACACATCTAAAACTTCGTCTAAAATGTGGCCAACTTCCTTTGCTGTGGAACCTTCTTTATCAACACTTTTCTCGACATCATGTAAAATTTTCATTTCATTCCACACATTTTCAAAGGAAGAATTATTGGAATCAAAATTGAAGTCTTCAAACTTGTTCTTTACGTCTGCGGATAACTTTGTCAGCTCTTTTCTTAATATGCTACTGACTTCAGTCAATCGGTCTGTTTCGTTCTTAAGAACATTTTTAGCATTTTCTAGTTTAGCTTTAGCATCATTTTTATCAATAACATTGCATATAGTTTTGTTAATATTTAATATAGATGCATTTATGTCATCTGTGATAGAACTTTTATTTATAATTTCATTGACGCTAACACTATATGAAGGTGTAAAATCATCAGGTTTTGTATTGTCAACAGAATCACTGCTAACATCAGGATTTGTTTCACCTTTGCATCTCTTTTCATACTCTGAAGGATCATTGCTAAATAATCCGCCGAGCGACAAAACATGTTCAACGGCGAGAATAGCACAGTCAATAGTAACCTTAACATCACTGACGACATCTGTTAACAATTTGTCAAAACTGTCTTCCACAGAGGACATCGCTCCTTGAAAGTCGTCGAAAAACGACGCCGATACCTGAAAACATTGACATGAAAATTATAACCAGAATTATTTCATTTATTTATTTTTAAGTATTCATTAGCATATATAATCCTAAACAGGACAAAATCGCTGTTTAACTAAATCTCAACTCAAGGCATAACCCGAAAAAAATTCTGTAACTCGATGCAATGCCACCGATCGGCTTAAATTACGAATCTAAACCATTTGGGAACCCACTCAAATAACACAAAACAGCTAAACATGTGATATTCTGTCACCTTTTGTTAAGTCAGTGGATATAAAAACGAAATAATCCCTTGTAGAAAAAGTTGGTTCATTAGAGTAAATGCCAAAACGCTGTTTGCAGCAGCAGATGACACACAGATACACAGATACAATGGTCAAACTTATAACACTCCTCTTTTGCATCAGGCGTTAAAAACAAATTGAAGATTTACTTCCAGACATAAAATAAAATTTATGCGTTCATTTCCAGTTATAACTAATAATAATAATAGGCATTAGACGTAATAAGCAAAACCAGTAAACTAACAAAATTTGACAATCTGTCACCAAGTTTAACTGCAACATAAAAACGTACCTGAAGGAATGAAATTGTTAGAAAAATTAATTTCATACTGTATCAGTTATTTCACACAAGATAATTTCAATAAAGGACAGGATACTCATGCTAATAGATCACTCGCGACACTGATCCGACTTATTTTTCATCAATAAACGCACGCCTCATGAACCACTTGTTCCAATATTTACTATAGCATTTAAAGGTTGATTTAGACGGTTAGCATTACATACCTCAAATAAAAGTCGTAGTAAAACTGCGACGATCTATTTACATTACGTCAATAGAGCCAATATTGTAAGATTTTTCTTTTACTGTAATCAATTAACTTAAATGCTATTATTACAAACATCTTAGCACCACAAACACTTTTGCAGAGTATAAAATTTTCTATATTGCACCAATAAAACGCCAGTAAGTATGTATTCAGTATAATTTATTAGAAGAATAAGATATAATGCATATAAAGTTACAAGTAAGTGCAGCTCTAATCATAACAAATATTAATACGAAAGTGAGTTTGTTTGTTTGTTACCCCTCAACTACTAAACTGACCATCAATTAAATTATTTATTTTATAACATTTCTTAGTATTGTTCATATCTAACTTGGTTTTATTATATTCGATACCATACAACAAACAGAATAGAGTGAAAGATTTAATTGTGATTAATAAGATTAAATTCAAAACACTAAGCTGCAATAGCACTTCGAACGCTTTAAAATAGCTGTAAGTAGGCATTTCACTTTTTATGTATTACATCCAAGCGGCACACATCAAATTGAATAAGGCATAGGTTTGTTCAAGGACCTAAAACCAAAGGAACTGGTAAATTACAGCCAACAGTTAATGCGCACTACCAAGGTTTGGAACTCCCTGCCGGCGTCTTTATTTCCGAGCTCATATAACCCAAATCATTTTAAAGTTTGAGTAAATAGGCATCTTCTGGGTGAGGTCGCTCCACCATAGGTCTCATACTGGCTGCACAGTTGGTTGTTGGCCAAGAGAAAACCCATATCTAATAAAAAAAAATAAAGTAACATCAATCACACTTTTGGGTCTTCTTTTTTCCATTATGTACCTAATAAATTATAAAAAGTCCAAAGTTATTATTAGTTATTGACGACACGTTTGGTCTAGTCGCTAGTAACCCTAGCTGTTAACCAAGCGGTCGCGGGTTCGAATCCCGCTAGGGGCAAATGTTTATGTGTTAATATTTTACCTTTGTACCTGAGTCATGGATGTTTTGTATTTATAATATGTATTTATTTACAAAATAAAGTAATGTATGTAGTATATCAACTGTCTGGTATCCATAATACAAGCATTAAGTTGCTTACTGTGGAACTAGATGGTGCTGTGTGGAATGTGTGAAGATATTATTATATATTATTAGATATATTATTATCTAAGCAATGACAGTGGATATACAATATAAATTACCCAGTTCCTTGCAAAGGTTAATCATATCAAGTGGTTGGTAAGTTATTTCTCAACATACACTTTTTCCGCTGATTTGTTTCATTCTTCAAATTTATATTACATAATTTGAAATTTGATTACCCACCCACCCCATTAGCAGTTGAGAACTCAACTCTCGAATTGTTGATGAGTAGGTACATCTACTTGGTGCAGTCTAACTAGGTAACTAGTCAATTTCGAGAAGGAGGTTATTCTTCGAATCCAGCGTGGATGGGCATCGTTCTGGTTCGGACTGGCTAGCGCAGCGACGTCCACCTACAAGGTGGACAGATGACCTGATAAGAGCCGTAGATCGCCATTGGATTCAGGCTGCTTCTGAGTGGTCCATTTGGAGAATTATGGAAACGCGTATGTCCAGCATTGGACATCCTACAGCTGAGATGATGAGTTAGAAAATTACATAAATGTTAATTACCCCCATGAAAACTTCGAGACAGATGTTACGAAATATTCCATGAATACTCGTAGTCCGTACACATCGAGTCAATATTATAAGTAAACTTCTTCGAATTTTTGGATTTGCATGTGTCTCCCAACCACAATTGTAAACGGCTTGTCTTACATTTTCACCCTAAAATGTTAATGTTTTTAATTACTAAACCAAATTCCACTCTCTTTACTATTCAAAAAGTGTGTACGAGAATATTTATACCTTTTCCATCAATAAATCACTGTAGTAACACGGTACAAATGTTATTAAGATACCCCCAAATATAAATGAAATAAATTCTAGGGGAAATTCTCCTTGATTGATTGTCTGTAACAATATTAGTAATATATGTATGAAATATAACCAAAATAACGTGAACAAATGCAGATAACGACTATCTTCTTTTACTTACTTCTATAATTTGGAATAGCGTCACTGGTATCAAAACTACCAGGCAAGTTAAAAGCGCTTCGTATAACATATTCATTGCATCCTCGATCACCTTTATAAAGCTAACAAAAAAAAAATGGTTAAGTACTCTTTTTATTTATCATTTAATTTATCATTATGACATGTTGTGGCAAGTTTACCTGTATATATTTTGTAAGAGTTTCACGATAATAACGATTCTTTCGTTGATGACGTCTTCACATTGCATGTTGTCAAATAAATGCATAACTTTGTATTTAACTACTTCTAACTGACCACAAGCGTGAAGTAGAAAAACGGGCGTAAGTGGAGCAAACCCAATGTACATGAGAGCAGAATAAACAATACAAAAACACCACAAGATAAAAAAAAGCAAGAAAACACTTGGGATATTTTTGATGTCGTCTAAAGCGTCTGGGTATCGTACTTCCACCAAGGGAACTAGTTGAAAATTATCAGTGAACGTGTAATATATCATAAAACCTAAAGATCTTATTGGAAATACAGAACATGCCATACTTGTATATACTAGCCACAGTTTACAGAAAAATATCCCTTCTGCTTTGTATTTCACAACCAAAGATTTTTCCTTTGGAGATAAGTTCTCAATTTCCGCAAAATCTTTGTTCACAGATTCCATTAAAGTCAGAAAATTATCTTGGTGAAACACAAGAATGATGTACTTAGTAGTTATTACAAAATAAATTACCACTATAATTGCATTTGCACTTGCTTGTTTTAATTTTTTGTTTTTAAGGTCGTGAAATATTATACTATACATAGAGAAAGCAGCAATCACAGTAAAGACAGAGTGTAGCATTATAAAATTAAGTAGCCAAATTTTATTCTTTGATAATTTTGGATGAGCACGATTAATTTTTAAGCAAGTGCTTGATGTTTTGAATACTTCATCGAATTTTAAATTCATGACGCCTTAGTGTAATCCCGAGTTTTTCAATAATTATTTTTTAAAGAAAATATCTTGTGTCCTGGTTATCAGTACCTCGGGTCCTGAAGCCCACTACCTTGTGTATCTATTACTAATGGGTTTCTTAACCAACCCACTTATTACTAGAGACATTGATTTATTAAGAGGCAGCAAGTACAATATCATAAGATTAAAACTGGGTTTTACTTAAATTTATTATAAAATGAAAAAAATTCCCTTATCCTTTTTTTTAATCCTACTATGGTCAGCAGGCATACTTTTGTGTTACACCGTATAATATTATACGGTATCCACCTACCATCAAGTGGGCCACTTCCTATATGACATAATAAAGTAAAGGTCAATAAAAAAAGAATTAAAAAAAAGTACTTTTTATTTTTAGTCACAGCTAGATAAAGCCGTTATATTCAAGCATATATATTTTGATATTTTCAAGCATGTAGTGAGCCCAGACTGGTCCAACAATTGGCACCGTTGTTTAGCCCGCACCTGATCCGACAGTCGTTCTGCGGTGACGGTGACAGCTGATTCAAGGGCCTGAAACAGATACAGCATCCTGTGACGCCGTCAGGGTAATTCCCTCGTAATAGGGTCCCATAATAGGGAACAGCAGATATTTTCATTTTTCAACGCGGACGAAGACGCAGTCACCAGTTAGTAAGAAATATATCTGTTTTCTTATAATTTACTTTGTTGTTATGTTACCTACCTGTCCCTTAATATTTCAAAGCTATTTCGCGTCTCTTGTAATTTATTATTTTTTTCCAACAAATTGTCTGTGTTATAATTTGTGTTCGCTTTCATTTAACTGTGCATTATAATTTAAGAAATTGTTATGTCCTATGTAATTCAATTAGCAATACTTTAAATTACTTGTTTTAAATTATAGATTATAGAATAACAGTTGGAAAGGCTTTGATATTTTCTTTTTTTTTTAATTTTAAGGTACTGTTCGTTACTCTAATTTAGCAATAATTTTTCAACTGTTTATTGAGATACTACTAGTTGTAGCCCGCGGTTTCACCTTCCCGTTTAAATAAAATTGATAAAGGCATAGCATAGTACTAAAAAGGAACATTTTTAGGGATAATGTTCCTTCTTCATCGGGCGATCGCCGTTAGCCTCTGGCTCAACGAGTGGCATATTTCACATTCTATTTTTTAATATACGTACGTATGTTAAAGTTTAAATTGTACCTAATATGAAAAAAGGCTGATTAAATTCTTTGAAATAAAATATTATATTATAAATATAAAAATATCTGAAGGTAGAGACATCTGTTAGTTTAAATTAATAACATTACGTAAGTAAGCCTCTTTTTCTGCAGCCTTGTTTGTTCTTTAAAATCTTACCAGATGTCGCCTTCATGTTTAATTAAATGGTTCTTTAATACTTATGAATATATGATCCTCTTGATTATTCTTGACAAAATGCCCCTTTACGGATTAAATTACTGACATTTGCTATAATATAAGCAACACCAGTTTTTGTAAAGTACCGTGGCAACATTAATTCCGACAAGTCCGACAAGTCACCCAATAGAAATATAAAAAAATCACACAGAAATCATCATCTAATAATAAATCTGTAAGTGTAGGTATTGTATGTACCTATGTATGTGCGTATGTCCCTCTATAACTCTTAAACGAATTAACTGATTTCATGAAACTTGGTAGATAAACATTTAGATAGGCTACTTTTGTACGCAGGTGAAGTCGCGGGCGCCAGCTTGTAAATAATAAAATTCTGAGTAAATTGACAGAATACTATTAATCCTTAGCTAACTTATTTAAGTGACTAAGCAATTAAGTACTTTGCAAATAAAATTTAAATATAATTATACTTGTGCAACTTCAAAATGTGCCAATGCCAAATACTTACCATGTGTATGTATGCCTGTGTATCAGTGTCAAAGAACAGAGCCAGTACATAAATCATTTACTTATTCATTTGTCTAGTCTAGTTTGGTTTATAATACTTGACCACATTGTGGTTTGAGCGACCGAGATTAAAAGCGGTTCATGACAAGCGACTTAAGTTTATTGCCTTTTTGCATGTAATATATTATGCATATTTTATTATTTATTCTCCAAGCCAAAATACAGCTACCTACCTGTCAGGGTAATGAAATAAACCTATTCGTCAATCGGAGTCCGTGGCTCTAGTAGGCTTTTAAGACGCACGTATGGTTATCTGTCATAAAAATTTACAACTCACAGTTTTGAGTTCTTCATTAAATAAATGCGGAACGCCTACAGAAAAATCTTAGCAATTTTCAGAATAGTTTTAACAAATAAATATTAAAAGTTTATCAGACGTTATTACAATTTTCAAGAATATTTTCTTAGAATTTTATGGGAGTTTTGTATAGACACGAATTTTTCATATTCTAGTATGATGCATTTTTTTAATTTTACAATGTGATTTACCCTTATTAATACAATATGTAACTTTGAATGGAATGACAGAGTAATCTATAACATAATATAAAATGGAATCTCTGTCCGCTTCTGTGTGTTCTCCGCTAACTTCTTCTAAACCATCCAACGGATTATGGTATGGTTGTTATCATTAATGTTTCTTAAAGAAACACAACAGCAGGAGGAATGCTCCCAGTAATTGATAATCGAATTTTATTTTTACAATAGCTAAGAAACCCTTATAAGCTCGCTGAATCTGATAGTATGCTTCAAAGCTTTGATGTAGACAAGTATTGTACGCATTTGCTTATATAAACATGAGATGTCCTTACAATGTGAAACAATCAATATAAGTCACGCTTATCAATTTGAAGGTAAATTAGTATTGCGAAATACAAAATTGACAAGACCCAATTAGTACTTTGTAAAAGTTATCATATGATCACAGCAATAAGAGTCTATTTGAAACGGTTTTGTTAAACACTTGTCTAAACACAGACCTAATTTATTCACATTTGTTTAGCGTTTTAATTATGTTTGCCCGTGAATAAAACTACATCATTGTGTTGTTAAAATGTAATTGTTAAGTAATTAAAAAGCAGCTAAGTTATGAGGCTAGTGGGTGCTTAGGCTTACCAAATTACAGCATTTAATAGGAAAGTATTCGTATTATTTTAATAATAATTACCCCAGTACTGGTATATTAACTTTATATTTTCCGTTGAAGTACAATGAAATAACATCACGTGTGCTGTTGGGTTTTAGTGATTGTGTAAAGGGTGTCAGGGCCCATTCCTCTTTCTCCTCTATATTTCGTATTGTTTATCCTATCAAGGTCGGCAGCATACTTGCAAATCTTAATGGATCGTCGTTAATATTTTAGGTTTAGGCACTATTATTTAATCTGTGGTTTAGGTAATTGTTGGGTGCGAAGAGAACGTAGCGGTGTATGGGGATCCGAGAAAATCAGTTAATTCGTTTAAGAGTTATAGAGACATACATACAATACCTACACTTACAGATTTATTATTAGTATTGATAAATGCGAACTATTCAACCGATCATCATGAAAGGTCAGGGTTATAATAATTTAGAGTTGTCTGGGATACACAAATGGACCAGAATTTTTTAGCTATCTTAGAAAGAGGAATCATCTCATCTATGGCGAATAAAAAGTGTGTTTTTGAATTTATGGATAGCAGAAAATCAAATATAGTACTGAAACTGGTCTAAATTCAACCATAATCATTGTGCAAGTAAAAAAAAAGAGACTCAAAATTTTAATATTGATAACACTTCAGACTCGTTAATAGATACTAAAAAAAGTCGGCTGCTATGTCTTTACCTGCTTATATACATCTTAAGTAATAAATTTTCGAATGAAATAGATAAAAGGTTGATCTGATTTCCGATTCTATTTTCATAACGGACGTCGTCAATTCCACTATTAAGTAGGGAGGGATTATTGGCCGTGAGGCCGGGAACTTGGAGTATACGTAGTCTAATAATAATGTCAGGATGTCATCTTAAATGATTTCTTGAAGCTTACTTCGAAACCTGAAAGCACTAGGAAGGTACATTTTTAGATTTCACAACTTTTAAGCCTAAATTCCAAAACTCTAAGCATTCTTTTAATTCTAATTGCATTTAGAATGTCGCATAAACTTTACAGATTGTTAAACTACCAGAAATGGACATTCAATTTATTCAGTACAAATTTTAGAGAGTAGGCAATAATTAAATTTGTCTACAATTAGTAAAAAAAAATTAAAATTTTTCTTCCAGGGGTTACCTCTTACCTCACACCCACGGATAATTATTTCAGTTGTAGCATTTCTTAATTTTGTAATTACCATTTTTCATATAACTCGGGGCTCGGGGGTCGAGGGAGTTTTGCATTTTCCCTGTCAAGGGTCAGTGACCCGTCTAGTCTTTCCGTCGAGTGGTGGTATATATTATAGAAAAATGCGTGTAGCATTTGAGATGAAAAGAAATACTCGTACTTTTCAACAGGTTAAAGATTTTATGTACAAATATACTTATATAGTCTTTGATCAATATGTGAACAAGTCGTTATCTCAAAAGATTTCTAGTTAAAACAACTTTTACACATTTGCTTTCTATTTTCACGTGCGACCTGTAAATATTTTAGCTTTTCTTTGTGTTGTGGCAATCGTTAGGGTTTTAGGATCCTGTATATTATGTTTTCTTTGAAATCGCGATGCGATTCTGATGTGTAAATAATTTTCTGGTTAAAATAGTATCTATAAAGATTGTCTCAAAAATAAAAATAAAAATTGCGTATTGTATTTCGAAAAAAAAAAAAAAAAAAAACCACACTGTTTCAGTAATACATGAAGTAATAGTTACTGTCAAATTGATACAATGTATCAATTAATATAGCAAGATATATCGTTAACACACGGAACTAATATTGAGTAATTTTCGGCTATTCAGTACACGCATGGCAACGAAATCTCGTTTACAAAACTCCACTCGAATCGGAGAATCGTTTCTTCATAAGGTTTGAAATTTTTGGTTATTTACCTACTATAAATAAATATTTTATGTCTTTACGTAACTACACGGATGGAAGTTAGTAATTTTTTTTTTGAAGATGTCAAGAGAGTGGTTTGGTATGAGCACTCGCTCCCTCTTTCGTGCAGCAGCTTCCAATGTTTGTCCCCAACCCTCGCACTTTAAGAAGAAAACACTAAAATAAATTATTAATTTATTAAACCCTTTCACGCAAAAACTGCTCGTATTTGAATAACAATTGGTACACATATACTTTATTACCTACATTAACTTATAGGATACTTTTTATCCTGAAAAAATGTTTGGTTCCCACAGTTCGCCGTCGCGGAGTCACCATCGTCACAGCGATATAGATGTCAATATTTTCTCAGGCGTTATATTTTTCATTTTTCAACTCGGACGAAGTCACGGGCACCAGGTAGTTTAACATAATAATAAATCTAGTACTTAATTTTAGACTACAAAAAAAGACGAATACAAAACAAGTGAATTTATTTTTGCTTCTATATCATAGCGACCTCCGCGTCGCCCTCTCTTGCTTCCACTGAATGAACACAATTACATCATTTAGACGGACAGTGGGTCTGTCATGTGATCTGACACACATGTGAGCCGATAATTTATTTCTCGTGATCTCTATTACTAACCTCTCAACCCTCCTATCGCTGCCGTTAAAGGATGTGCAAAAATTGAACACAACATCCTTATTGTTAACATTTAGTTCACTGTACTTAATGAAAGTATAATAAAGGTATTCATGGATGATGGACGTTTTAAAGTGCCCAAATTTTTCCAAAGTGCTATGCGACAGACAAAATATTTTGTCAACAGACAAAAGTCTATTTCTTCTGAATTATTATAATTCTTATTTATTTATTTATTTTGACATTCTTCTGTTTGGTTATTCTGTATTAGTTTTTAGTTTAGTTTAAAACGTAATTTGTTGTAAACAACAAATTACAAGGACAAAGAGTCTCAAGTTGCTGTTATCTATACATCATATCTTATATCTGAATCATTGCAGTTTTACCTAATAATATAAATTACTAGGTTTTGCCCGAAACTTCGTCCGCGTCCGATCGATACCAAACTTCACAGGACTACCCGCAGGACTAATCTGAAAATTGTCTGAAAGTTTCATCAAAATCAGTTCAGCGGTTTTGGAGTCCATAGGGAACATACACACACACATCGCCTTTTATATTTATAAGAAGATTAGACAGAACAAATATAAAACAAAACGATGACATCAAATGATGTATTTTAACTAATTTATTCCTTATATTTAAAAATATTAGGTATCCTAACATTTCGAATTTGAATGGTTTAGATAATTACTATACAGTATGTGCAATTGGATTAAAAGTATGTAAGGTCTAGGTCTAGAAAATAATTATAAAAGTAATACGCCTGCAAACGCGGTCAATAATAGACATCTGTTCCAGATCTGTACACCTATAATTGTAATCACAGATTGTAATGTATGTAATAAATCAATTTGTAATGCATGATCCACTTATGTGATATTAAACTGTATCGAAGCATTTTCAATCGAGGTGATCTGGCTGCGGCCTAGAGCAAGCCATAATTTGAAATTCATGGAACTGCTCCGAATTACGTGCAGAATTACTTACTTCAAATCAAACTTCAAAATTCTTCACCCGAATTGTGTTATAAGGGGGCCTAGACAAAGTGACATTACAAAAACGATAACGAAGTTCGAAAACAATAAAATGTATGGGATTGACATATGCCGTCGCTAAATCACGTGACACATCCCATACATTTTATTCTTTCGAATCGAATCGCTACGGAGCGAAATGCCACTTGTCTAAAGGCCCAGGTAGTAACACATGGCATTCTTTGCTCTGTGGACATTGTACTCTACCCATAGAGCAAAGAATCGCAATTAAGTATACATGCAATTTGAATTGAACCAAATAAACATTTTTCTTTCTTCCTTCCTTTCTTTCTTTCTTTCTTTCTTAGTTTGGCTTATCACTTTTGTATTGTTTAATAACTATATTTTATATATTAATAATGTTACTGAAGATTCAAGCAATTATTTAAGTTTTTAGTGATTCAATATTTAATTAATGTTAAATAAACATAAACGGTCTTACTACAAAAGATTCAGTAAGCACTGTTCAAACACATGCTTAGTTAGAAAAGCATTAAGCATTTAAGCATTGGTCAGCGAGCGTTTAAAATGTCCCTACCACAAAACCTTATTTAGCGCTTGTTTCGGTAGACAGTGTTAAAGTACGTGAATGTTATTGAATTATGGCAACCTTGGCAAACATTCGTTCAGTCACTCACCCTGCATTCATGTCGTTTTCATTTTACGCAGATCTGATAGGCGTATAATGATGAATTTTGGTTTTCACAAGCTATTATTACGGACTATATTAATGATATCAGCAAATTATAAGATTGGAATAAGTAATAAATTACAACAAATACGTTAGATTATTTATAAAATTTCGTAATACCAAAAAATATTGAGCATAATGGAACGTAACTAACACTGACGTAATTGTCAAATGTGGTCAAATGTAAAGTTTGATTTGTTAAAATTGTTAAATAAAATTTTTATTTGAGGATCCACCTCTAGCATCACATGGTAGATCATCCTTTATTAAATAAATAATCTTGTTACCAAAGTTATATATTCGAATGGATGAATTCTCTCACGATGTATTCTATCTCAAAAATTATCCATGTAATCCATATCCTCAATTAAATTTAAAATATCCATACTCATTTATAAAATCAAAAGAAATCTTTAATATTAACTATTAAGTATATGCAAAACGAAATTTGACACAATACGTCAGAGGAAGAGAGGCCGTTAACTAGATATACACTCGTTAAACTAGCATATGGCGGTGGTTAAATTTAAATAATGCTCAAGCATTGTTAAACCCTAAACAATGCATAGACACTCTTTTGTAGTAAAGTTTTTTTTTAACACGTGTTTTATGCCTGATTAAAGTGTGTTTAATGTTTTTGTAGTAAGACCGAAAGTGTTTAATAATATTAAAATAGATTTATACAAAGTATAAAAATAGAATAGAGATAGAAAACAAATTCAATTTGATCGATAACTTTTAGAATGTGTGACTAACTTCTGTTTGTTTTTTCTTTATCTATTATTATTTATTTTATTCGTTACATATTATGGAGTTTACGGTCAAGAAATTTATGACTTGATAAGCGTGCAAATGTCAAAAGTAAAATAAATGGTTGGACCTACATAGTATTAATCTGGCCAATGGCATCAACCTGTGTTGGAACAATACTATTTTGAGAACACGCGAACAACACTACGGCAACTTGTTCTTTCGTTAGAAATAGAAAGTAGCTTGTATTTGCGGAGTGGTTTGTTTTTGACCAAATAATTTGAAGGATTCTTGGGAATTTAAAATAAGATCTAATTGTACTTGACTATTTTCAAATGTGTCTTAGTTATTGGCTAATATTCGCCATGTTCAAAATAAAAAATCTTTTAAACGTGCCTCAATTCTTAAATAATGATAATACAAATTAAAAGTCGGCACAAAATTTTACAGACGAAATTCAAATTATAAAAACGAAAGTTTTATGAAAGGTGAAAGTGTGGTTGCAATTAATTAAGAAATACTTAAGAAATTTGTATAATATTTAACATAAAATTATGCTTTTAAATTACAGAGTTAAATGTAATTAATGAAATAGATCTATCAAAATTGTAATATAGGTATATAGATAGATAGGTATAGGTATTTAATTTAATCCTTAGGAAATAAGCGAAACCTTCACTTTGTAAAAGCGGATTACATCATCATAAACAAAATGTAAGTCAATTTTTATATTTGTAACGTTTTTATGTAATCCGGGTATTATTTAATACTAAATTTAATGTCTATTTAGGCCGAACACAATTTTTTCTAAAAAATATTTCATAAATTGTTGCATCTTTGCAACAATTTACAATACACATCAAGTACCTACATCCATAACAATAATAAGATGTTTCATGGAAATAAAATAAATAATAATAAAAATGTCTTTCGGAGATAAGTCTTTGATGTCCTAGCTAGCTAGCACGATAACTTTTAGCCTATTACTTGACCGTGACTTAAAGAAATTGACCGCGAATGAGATCAGCACCTCAGTAGCATTATATTGTACGCCTGCATATTAGTGTGTAGGTATAATAAAATTGTATTATGCAATAACTTTTTCGCTTTAACTCCGCATGGAAATACCCCAATGTCTTGCTTTCAACAAAGTTAACGTCATACATACCTACTATTACTATATTTCAATTAAAAATTTGTTGGGAAATATGGTACATGTCTACAAACAAATTATACAGTACATGTATATTAATTCTTCTCTTCTCCTTCGGTCTCACTCTTGACAGAGTGGTCGTGGTCACCATTTCAGGTGTTGGTGGCAAGCTTAACAACCCGCCGCCATTCCTTTCTGATAGCCGCCTTCCTTGCGCACTCCTGTAGTGACGATGGACCACTGCAGCTTTAATCTGGTCCGTCCATCTCATGGGTGATCTTCCTCGTGGCCTGGTACCCTCAACCTTTCCTTGGACCACAAGTCGCTCAATAGCCACCTCCCCCTGGCGGCAGACGTGGCCAAAGAAGGTGAGAATACGAATAGGTAGAATAAGTAGATCACCATAATTGTCAGGCTGTATACTGCTCTATACTACTGCTGGAACATGTAGGTATCTCTCAAGGGTCGCGAACACGTACGCGTTTTTGTCCTTTGCATCCAACCGCTTCGCACTCACCTAAATAATAACAAACAAGTTGTTTTAGCTTTATTTTTTTTAAGTATAGGTACTTTAAAGTTGCCAAGTTTTTGGGACCAATCAGGAATTTAATAAACTGTTATGGTACGAAGGAGGATTTTTTGGCATTTGGAACAAAATACCGAGACGAACGGGGCATAATTCGTTATTTCTCAAAGAGCTTGGTTTTCTATAAGTACTACTTTGTTTTATCTTAGTTATTTGCATTTTATTTGTTAGTCAATTAGATTATTAGGAAAAGATTGCGGAAGCTATAAATCACATTTCATTGTTTCCACTTCAGTGATGGCGACAATCTTTTAGCTTTTAATGCATTGGGTGTTATCCCACTAATATCAATCTATTATAATGTGACTCAATCAATTATACTCAGATTAGTATCGGCAGCACTTGTCGTGTTCCTAGTATATGTCAAGGATATCATAAGAAGCTTACGTGCCGAGCTTAGAAACAGAATATTTCTAACTATTACATGAACTACGACTACAAATAGGTGTTCTTATGTGGAACGAGGTTACAAACATAACATACGAACACACATTGTACGAAACCAGTGTAACATTCTTAAGACGTGACGGTTAGAAACGTTTATCGTACGAAAGAAAATTTTGTGACTGCAAACTTGAACATAAACATTAAAAGTTAACATACACATGTTAACTTTTAATTCAAGTCACGAGGTATAATGCAATTAAAATGCAAAAGTCGCAATGCAATTGCGCTAAACGTTTTTTTTTCACTTACGAAGTACCTACAAATTTAAAATTTTATTTTTAAGTATTTGCGACTTCGTTACGGACATGTTACGGACGCAGACGTCGTCTTGTGGTTTGATTCGTTTGCATACATGTCTTGTGTATGTATGAACACGCGGCTTTTACGCTGTTTAGGTACACGGCTAAACACTCTTGGAGAATGGGAGGATACAGATAACATAGATCTTTGGCATCCCTTACTCACTTGCTGAAACACAATAGCAAATCACGGTGGTTTTCTGTAAGGGAGTGGTTACTCACGCTAGTTTATTATCATCACTAGATACATATTATAAAGCAGCGTCCTCCGCCGCGTCTGTCTGTCCATATGTATGCTTAGACCTTTAAAACTACGCAACAGATTTTTATGCGGTTTTCACACTTCACTAAGGAAGGTTTTAGTATATAATTTACAAAGTTACGCGGGCAAAGTCGCGGGCAGCAGCTAGTAATAAATATAAAATACAATGATAAAAAGCATTACGTTTATATTTTATTTCAAGACTCGCTCACTATGGCATTTAATTAAATGTTGAAAACATGCCCTAGTAGCTTTAGTTCACGGCGGAATATTTTTTTTTACTTATTTTTTTAACGCAAACACTTTAAGGATCCTGTTGTCACTTCCTTATTTTAATAAGCAGTATGTTTGCTTATGTTTCTATTTACTTTCGGTAAGTGTTTGCATCATGCAAAAGCTTTCTATTTGCTCTTTGTATGTAGTTTGCACATTAGAAGGCACGAGTTTTACTTCTTTAACATTATTTTTAAACTCATTTTCGACGGTTTGACAGAATAGAATCTGGGAACACTGACACTGAGCCTTAAGGCAAGCACCCTAACCACACTCCAACGGGCTCGGCTTATGTCTGATAAATCAGACACTGTTTATTCTTTTATTCAACACTGTGAAAGCAGACTGATGGTCCATTCGAAGATAAATAATGACTATCGTCGCCTCATAATTTAAGCACTGCAACAGGAGTAACAAATTTTAATGTGCTATTTTATTAGGATAAGAAGTGGATAAACGAGCTCTGGTATCTATCCCACACTCACTCGTCGAAACACTGATATTTAAAAACCATTAAATATTATTGAATAACATATAAATAATGCAATATATATTTAAGTATATTAGAATTATTAGAATATATTAGAAAATTACATTGTATGGACAAAAAAACAACGGTCCGTTCCGTGATAATTATTGTGTCAGTATTAATATTGTTATTCATTTATTCTGATTGCATCTCTCATTAGTCAAGTAGATTTATATATTATTTTGCTTCGAAATGTTGGTCAGTCACATGACATGTTTTAAGATTTGATTAAGAATCCGTAGGTACTAATATAATGACTTCATTGAAACCTGGACGAACTAGATGTTTTGAAAATAATAATAATATTTTTCCAACATTAGATAGCGACATAAAGTCATCCGTATTTTTTAAAGTTAAAGTTAAACGACATTAGAAACATATTTTTAGTTAATAAAACAAAACATCAGATAATATGAATATTATACTGTATCGTAATCACTACATAGTATAAAACAAAGTCGCTTTTTCTGTCCCTATGTCCCTTTGTATGCTTAGATCTTTAAAACTACGCAACGGATTTTAATGCGGTTTTCACTAATGGGTAGAGTGGTTCTCGAGGAAGGTTTAAAAGTACATAATTTACTAAGTTACGCGGGCGAAGTCGCGGGCAGCAGCTTTAATTTTATTAACACGTAACGTAATTAGTGATTACTAACATGTAGTGCCATCTGTTAACAGACTTTTTCCATTATTCGAAGTGAGATTAGATGAATTAGAGTACTACATTGCTTCAAACAGAATTCCCTAGATGGCGTTGTAAATTTTGTATACACGTTGTCTGGGACTCCAAAAAGGACATAGGGTACCTTTCATCCAGAACGCGGACGAAGTCGCGGGCACCAGCTAGTCTTATTATAATAATCTTTTTTTTAATCTTCATAAATGTCTTCTTAATTTTTGCTACACCGATGATTAGGTACTAATTTTAGTAAATTTCAGAAGTCTAGAATATTCAGAAAGTTAACACAATAAATAATTAAATCATCGCAAAGAAATTTTTAGCGAAAGTATTATTATTTTTATGTATATAAGTAGAGATGCTAATGTAGAAAGTTGTTTTATTCAGTATGCCAACGAACAATGTTCATTAATTTAGTATCAAATGGTCCAGTGATTGTATAAACTGACTGATGGTAAAAGATAGTAAGAGATGTACTGTAATATAAATAATATTTTACATTTATTATACCACTACATAACATAATTGATTATAGGTATAGGTATGGCGGCGACATTGCGAGGTCTCAACTCAACAATAGGTGAATAACACAGCATACTTATACAATAGTATGTGATGTGCTGCAATACACAGGTATATTATATTTTCATTATAACACTACATAATGAAATATATTGCGGCGGGTGAGATGCCACCTTGCGATGTTTCAAGAATAATTCGTTTTATTTATTTATTTATTAAACAAAGCACACAGACAGAATAGAATCAAATTCGTGAAAACAAAGATAAAAGTGTGTAATAATTAGCTAAATTGTATTCCTAAATTGAGTGCATAACATGATAAACTTAATTCTAACTAAACACTAATGATAACAACTAAGTACTTAACTATAAACTAACTAACACCTAATTAACAAAAGTAAATAAAACATTAGCCTACTTAAATACCAGCCCCAATCCAGACTTGAACAAAGGGAACCTAATGTCGAATATGTCAATATCCACCTCAGATCCAATCACCATGTCATTGTAAGTTCGACACTTACACTAAGTTTCTTGTCCAATACGTACTTTAAGGGTAAGTTACTTAGTAAATTTGCTGAAGTAGGCATACTAAATACCTAGAGTTAAGAGAAGCCCTATTGCATATTAGTATTAATAGTTTTTTTTTTAATATTTACAGTTATAAAGTAACTTAAAATCCTTTAACAAATTTTTGTTTGGAAGCCAACTGAAATGTTAGTTTAACAATTTGTTGTACTTTCCATCTAACGAAAACTTACCAACTGTTCTTTAGTTTTAGGTCAATGTTTAAAAAAGTTGCCGTCCGATTGCATTTCAATGTGAATAGACCCTTAGTCTCAGTCCACTGTAGAGGCGGTGTAAAATTTTTATCACAAGAAGATTAATTACTTTAATAAGATGATTGCTACGTCGAACCA
The DNA here is from genome assembly GCA_947623395.1 of Synanthedon tipuliformis. Classification (NCBI taxonomy): domain Eukaryota; kingdom Metazoa; phylum Arthropoda; class Insecta; order Lepidoptera; family Sesiidae; genus Synanthedon; species Synanthedon tipuliformis. Next base: position 3,264,745 of record OX392415.1, on the reverse strand, counting down.
TGAATGCGAAGTGCCTTATTATTGTTACTGAACACAGTTGTTAACTCTTATTTCGTTACTCCTTAGGGTCATTAGTAATATTCCTGGCAAACGAGTTAAGACAGACAAAAGTGCCGGAAGCGTAACACGCTACTCGGCAATTCATCCCACTACCCACATACTCGATAACACGCTCGCTCGAATCTTATACTTTGGACTTATGGAAAAAGGGATAAACGAGGAAAGCTTTCATATATAAAAAATAGCATTTTGGACGAAAATTAGAAATTGACGAATGGATTTAGGCCTCATCCTTGCCACATGGCTGGTTGTTGGCCAAGAGCAAACCCATCTCTTATAAAAAAAGCCATTAGCGGGTCGCCAGTCTATTTTAATATTATAAAGAGAGAAGATTTGTATGTTTGTAATGATTAAACTGAAAAACTAATGGACCGATTTTAAAATTCTTTTACCTATAGAAAGCTACATTATTAACGAGCAACAAGTTACGCGGACGAAGTTACGTGCAACAGCTAGTAATATATAAACGTAAAGCTACTTGCTTGCCTAGTCCCTACTTATTAAATGTACAATTCTTTGCCTTCCTGAAAACTACTTTCCCTGAAAACTGTAATTCAATAAAATTAATAATTTATTTAATTTAGATACATTATTTTAATTTTAATATTTAGTAAATTGAGTGGTATTATTCATCATTATACCAGCTAGGCCCATATTTCTACTAAAGAAGTCAAGGCGCATGACTACTTCTAGCAACAGGCAGTATGGCCTATTGAGTTAGTTCTTATTTAGAAGTAGCAGGAGTTTTCTAATTTATTAAGATCTACTGGTCGTTAACCAGCTCCTTATGAGGAATGAATCGCCGAGGTGTGTCGACATGTCTGCTTTATTATCTAATTGTTTTTACTAATTAGTAGTTGAATGTAAATTAAATATTTTCGTTGAAAAGATTTCATAAAATATGCGAATTGAATATTTTGCAATTTTCTTTCTCTATGTCGGTAAACGACTAAAAAGAGATGTTAAAAATGAAGATTTTTATTTTTTTACAAAATTAATGATGGTTGGTGAAAGTTTAACTAAAATAATAATTGTTCATCTATTTTAATTTTAAAATTACGGCTTCATGAGATCTTTGTCAATTCTAACTGATATTATAAATGCGAAAGTGAGTTTGTTCGTTACAATTTCACGCCTTTACTATTCAACTGATCATCATTAAATTTTTCATTTACATGTTCAGTAATACAGAAAAGAATCATCCATCATTACATCCATCCAGAAAAAAATCATCCCTTTGTACATTTCATCCAGAAAAAGTACCTACTATTCCCGAGGGATCATCTAAAAATAAATGTCCAAAAGTATATCTGCAATAAAATATCAGGCGTTATATTGCTTATATATTATCAAGAAATTTCAATAAAAATGCCTGACAAAAATATTTGAACAATAAAGATTCAATAAATGTTTTGTAATCTATGAAAAAAGGTCGCGGAAGAACTCACGGGCAAAAGCTAGTATAAATAGTTATAGGGAGCAGTAGTTTAAAAAAAGGAACATGCAGGATGTGTTTAAGGATAAGGTAACATAACGGGACAACATCTACGTGCAGATATTTCTGAACTCACGTGTTTCCAGTACAGTGCACCTTGATTCTCGTCAGGAACAACTGTCCATTACTAATAAGTCATTATTTAAATTTGAAAAAAGAATCCTTTCAACGTGCGCAGTATTAGAATTTAATTCGAAATGACTTGGCTTTTTATAATACTGCCTTCTTAGTAATAAAAAAATTCAGTAGGCAGTGCTTTTATTACAACGTGATGAGCAATTTCTTCTGTGAGGGTATTAAGTGCAGATTGGTGAATATGATAAATTGGTACACAAAACATCAGACAAAACCGAACAAATTACAATTTTTGCCCTTAAACCACCCGGTCTTGGAATTGGGCAGTGAACGATCGACCGTAATGATTATGACGAGACACGCATCAGAGTTAAAACGGATCTAAATCTTTTCTGGAAGAAATAAAGTTATAAAAGTTTTTTTTAAACTTGTTCGCGGTGTGATGCGGACAGGCGGACAATAATAAACAAAAAAATAAAATTTTAAAAAAGTCCTTTTAGTGAACAAAAAATTGTTTTAGAGTATGTAATACATAGAAAATTGCAGGATTAACAATTATCAAAAGGATTAACAATTTGATGGGGTTTGTACCAAAAGAGAAAAAAAGGTAAGTTAAACTAAAAAAATACACGAAACCAGGGACTTTGTGGAGATTGAAGTTGGTAATTATTATCACCCTGACCTAGAAACTCGCCATTTTTAATTATGAAAATACTAAGTATGTGAATTATCTAAACTACGAACAAATTCATAGCTAACTATGTATAATAAAAATAAAGTATAGATCAGTGGCATAATTCCAAATGGCCCTTCCCCGGCTTTGCAAAAATGCAATTTTTCTGTACAAATTAATTATTACTCGTATATACACAAACCTTCCTCTTGCTATTAATAAAAAAATAACATATTGAAATCCGGCCAGCAACTTTATTTATATAGTTTTATATTGTATATTAAGTATATGATATGATCGTTTCCGTGGCCTTATCCAACTTTCAAAGTAGGTATATTATAAAAAATCGGTTTTAAAATTAAATCTAATCCGTAAATATCTCAAACGAAGTCGCGGAAGTGATCGATTTGTTCTCGTTAAGGTGACATTACAAGTTAAATGTTATAATAAATTATAAATAGGTGATAGATATTTAAGTTATAGATATGAATTTAGGTTTATTGTTTTATAATTAGATAAGGATGACTACGCTAATATAGTTTTGGGTAGCCCAGTAATGATAGCCTAATGATATGAAATTAGTATATAAAGTAAACAACTAAGTGTACCAATTATAACGAACGAATAACATAAAAATAATCTATATCTAACGAATTAACATAAAAATAATCTAGAAAAAAAACAGCCAAATATTTATTTCAAAATATTTAATTTAAGAATTTACGGTACGCACAATACAGGTATAAGCTTAGCTTATCTTGCTAGAGGCAACCAGGAGGCAACCATGTTTGACACATAGGACAAATTTTAATCTGATCGAATTAAAAAAGCGATAAATATAATCGGATATTTATGATGCCTTAAAGTCCGTATAATTATAGCAGAAATGGAAGAATAAATCTATATAAACAACTAGCTGAACTCCACTGCGGTGTGCGTATGATGAACTATGGAGCGTGCGCGGTACTGGAGACTGCTTATATATAATTTTATTTTTCTAAAATAAAAGTAGCCTAAGTTACTCTTTATTACATCAGCTATCTGTCACTGAAACTCCCGTCAAAATAGGTCAGCTGTTTCAGAGATAAGCTGGAACAAACAGACAGACACTGACAAAAAATTAAAAAAATTAATAAAATGGGAACGTTGATACATGAAAAAGCAGTTATTTTGAAATTACAAACATACACTTTAAATTTATTTATTAGTATAAATAGTGTCTTCTTCATGAAATGCCGTCAATATAGATTCCTCCAGAGCCTCTCCAGACAGTCGCTTCTAGTTTTTTTCAGTTCCTTGTTAAGGTTTAACGACCGACTGCATCGGTCAAAAGCGATTTAATTGAAACACCATAAACGGCGTTCCGAGGGCCGCACCTGCATCACAGTATAGTTAGTGTGCTTGCATGGTGGGACGCAGGCGCATTTTCATCCAGTAATTTAGCAACGAACTTAATTTTACATGTAACAATTAAAGGAAAACTAAATAGGTCGTATATGTTTGTGTATTTTTTTAAATAATAAATCACCCACTAGTAGGTATGGCCAACCCAGTAGTTAATCTTGAATGGGCCGTGGCATATTTTGACAAAAGATTAAAAAGTAACATCAGCAAGAATAATGCTCTTTTGCAGAGTACCTCTACCATGTTGATGGAGAGAAAATCCTCAGGAGATAGCACAGTTTCTGTAAAGTTGTTAAAAATGTATTATTTGTAAATTGTAATTGTAATTTTTTGTAAATTCTATTAATAAAGAACCTCTAATTTATTGAAAAAGAAAATTAGCCGAATTGTTTCAGCCTTTCTTGAGTTTTGCGCTTAGAAACACATTTAGCAAATCATTTATATTTGTATAAATTATGGTTAATAGTATTTATACGTGTTAAATATAACTCAATCACAAGTAAATGAAGAATAACTACTATAACTAGTCCAAAAAATAATCTCAAATGCTTGTGAAATATTTTGCAAGCTATAAATAAGGCTTCCAAATATTATAAACACAAGCAACGAGACAGCGGTTAATAATGCGATGCCAAATACGACAGATTCAATGATAAGGGATAAGGGACACGATAAGGGAATTGCTTCGACATCTCTCACTGAACTGAAACAAAATACGTGTGGTTTTATTTCATTGTAGTCATTCATACGAGACTGTTTACTGCTGCCGGATGGGCTTCCTTGTTTAGGAATGACATCGCAGTGTTCCGTGCCACTAATGTAAGGTAAATCTAACAGTTGAGACAGCATTTCTATGTGATTCATTTATTAAATTCATCATCATTATCGTCTCAGCCATAGATCATCGCTGGACATAGGCCTCCCCCCTAATTTTCCAAAAGGACCAGTCATAAGTGGCTTGGATTTACTTTCGACCCGCGGGTCTTACCAGGTCGTCTGTCCATCTTGTGTCCTACGCTACGCTTGCCAGTCCGTGGACTCCCTTCGAGAACCTTCAGTCCTATCGCATTATGATTCACAGCAGAACATAGCATCCCTGTGTTCTGCTCACTGCCACTTCAACTTATTAAACCGCCGGATAATGTCGGTAACTTTTTCACCAACTACAAGTAAAGTGTTGATTAATTAATTTTAGAAATAATTTTACGTTTTATTAAATCATGCACTCGGTTTAGTGCATCCTTTTATTTATTTATTTTATTTTCTTTTTATTGTTCGGGACTTTTACCGTGCAAATAAAGGTATATCAGTTAAATTATTCCCGGTGACGTCTATCCGGTGACATTTATCCGATACTTTAAATGACGGTTAGCCTACTTGACAGATGGTGAAAGTGCCCATAGTCATTTATTACTATAGTCAATCTAGATGATTATTAAAAATAATAATGATACGATTGGGTAAATTATATATAAAAACAATAATAACAGACTGTGTGGAATTTCTTATGCACCTAAATAAATATCTACAATACTTGTTTATCGTGCAATTATTCTGCGTACGAATTCGATGATGGCATTATTTGCTTTAAATTCCGATACGAAATTTGATTGTGACATTCTTATTTTTCTTCTTCTTATTCTTTAATCTTTATTTTTTCGTATTATATTATTGTTATTTAGCTTCCGTATGTTTGTGTTCACAATATTCGAAATTTATCCGATAGTTGACTTAAAATTTCTACACAACATTGCGTTTTAAGAAGTTTAACTTTTTGTAATGTAAAGTAGTGGCCGGGTTCAGCTAGTTTTTTATATATTATATATATTTTTAACATTAATATTCAGGTTATTTAAAAATCAGTGTGATAAGCTTCATAATCTTATATACGCTACTGTTAAATAGCACTAAGCAGTTAACTTGTGTTTACACCGGGTTAAGTTGAAAATTCACTTACTTTTAGCAAATTAGCAAAAGGAGAAATTAGCAAAATAATTAAACTGCAGCTCGGTCTACAGTTCATATGCAAAATTATTTACTTTTTTTTTTGGCCAATTAAATGGTACATTAAGATTTTCTGCTTTCTCAAACCAATCATGTTGAAGAATCGATATTTAAAAAAAATGTATTTATCTGAAATTATAATGAAAAACTTGTACTTTCATTTTTTTCATATTTTTTATTTATAGGAAAATCCTACCCTAATTAAAAACTAAATTTCTTTTAGGAATAATAATTATTATGAATATGAACGTGAGCTTATTCACAGGTTATCTTGCATTATTGTATACATAACAGATTTCAAAAATGGCCAACGGAACATCTTATAACAATAACAATTGCTGTGATTATCTTTGATTGGCCCTTTCGTGACGTAACTCAAGGATTAGGTAACCAATCAACACTGAAACAATAGGCGATTAACGTGTAATTATAATAACTGAATAAAACGTAGTGATGTAAAGTTTAATTTATGTAGCAAGTCAGTATTACACTTCTTCAAAAAATTAACTTCTGAATTTTCTGTACCTCAGTATGCTTTTTTTTTAATTAACCAAATAATAGTTTTATGTATTCAATTTTCAGTATTATAGCTAAGTAATTGAAACAAATAAATAATTTATTGTTTATTTTTTAAATTCACATTAAAGTATAGTTCTAACAGAAAATACATTATTATAATTTTTGGTGAAGTTTTTATACCAAAATATTGAACTAGGAAAACCAAGAATTTGAAAGAACTCGTTTTTCTAGGAAATTATAGAAACGTTTAATTTCAGTCTTTAAAAAGTGAACATAGAAAGATTTTTATTATATTTTTGTAATATTGAAAGCTACTTGTTATTATAACTTCACTCGTTATAAAAAGATATATATGTTTTATGAGTATAAGTATAAGTATAAGTATAAGTATAAGTATAAGTATAAGTATAAGTATAAGTATAAGTATAAGTATAAGTATAAGTATAAGTATAAGTATAAGTATAAGTATAAGTATAAGTATAAGTATAAGTATAAGTATAAGTATAAGTATAAGTATAAGTATAAGTATAAGTATAAGTATAAGTATAAGTATAAGTATAAGTATAAGTATAAGTATAAGTATAAGTATAAGTATAAGTATAAGTATAAGTATAAGTATAAGTATAAGTATAAGTATAAGTATAAGTATAAGTATAAGTATAAGTATAAGTATAAGATATACAAGTTATGTTATATAAATATAACATTTCAAGATCTTTTTGTTCTTTACCTTCTCAATTATTTATCTCCCTATTAACCAAGGTGTTAATACCATTAGCGGTAGAGTTAATTCACGAAGTCTCGCCATAGCTTTAAGTAAAGGGTGTGATAGCGTTTTTATTGTATAAGTTATCCTTGCAACTGAATGAAATCGTGCAACATGATTAGCAAAGTAAATGACTCTAATAGCAATTTTAATTGCACACGCACTACTCGAGATTGACATGATAGGTTCCTAATTCCTAAGTGTTAGAGGAAGCTGCAATAGAAATCGATAGTAATTATATTTATGTAGTAATTGACAGTCGTATACGGCGTGTGAGGTCAAACTATCAGTAATTTTCCAGAGATTGACACAAACAACTGAGACATTATCTGAATTCTATTTGTGAACTTACATTATTTTTCTCTTGTAAGTGAATTATGTATGTACAATAATAAGAATCAGAATTTAAAGGAGTTTGTATTTATAATTCAGAACCTTTTTTTAACGTTGGGAAATCCTGCGGGTATGTGCCTGACTGCTACCGGCTAAAGGCCAACTACTTCCTAGCGCGGCCTGATGGGTGAGGTCGCAGGGACGTTATGACACGACTTCGATGCCCCGCCACGGCTATCCAGCGCGAGGGAAGCTACGCACGCTTCCTGTCAGAACCTCGGTGTCCCGAAAGTGGAGGTACGCTGCCAATCTCGGTTAACCTCATGACGGGCGGTAGTCTAATCGGCGGCGCAAAATATTATTTATTTAATCGCATAATCTTAACAGGAGTTCGTCAACGTTAGATGTAGGCCTCTCCCATAATTTGTCAATAGAACTGGTCAAAAGAAATTTGGGTCCATCTTTTGAGTTGTCTTCCGACGTCCATCCGAGTTGTCCATGGTCTCTAAACGAGAACTTTCTGACCTCAAGGGCCGTCCGAGCTTACTGTTGCCATTTCCACTTATACCGGGTTACAATGATATTTAAGGGTTAATTCATTAATGTAGTACAGTTTTAACACTTACTAGTGGCGGGCCATTCGTAGTCTCAAAGATTAGCTCATACATACATAAAAACAAACAAACACAAATAAATTTTATTAGCATAGAAAAATGAGTCATTCGCAAAATGGAGTAAAATAATTACTCATTTATTTCCTACATTCAATTTGTTTGAAAAATAGTTTTCCTGTTACCTGCCCTTTTTGCGATTACTGTTTATCACATTTTTATTTACAAATATAAACTACTGTTTGAGGAAGTCGTAGCAAAAACTTAATTGGTTCTGAGTTTGTTGTGAGACCACAAAACCACAAAATTGACCTACGATAACTTAATAGCAGTATACCCCACAGACTTTATATGGACTTTTGATTAATATTTCTGTGTTTGTATTCAAAATGCAAACTTATTTTTAAATCTGATGTTGTCCCATGTTGTATTATTGCAACTGTCAAGTATAACAATGTGAGTTATTTATAAAGCCAAAGTTGCATTGCAGTCATGACACTGCTCCTACGCATCTAAAATAGGGGCGGGCCTATGTAGACTCGAATGCAAAGAAACATTGCAGACAACAAACAGTAGTGAAACATTGTTGTTAATTTAACAGCTGATTCTCTTAGTAGAATCTAAACTCGTCTTTACAAATGATGTCTATGAATAATTAAATTTGGGATCAAACTCTAATTCGCACTACTAGTTTCAGTATATGCCGCTTAAGTGATTCTACTGTTGAATATCTATAATGCGCTTGAAAGTCAGTCTGTAGCTAAAGAACAATATTCACGGCAAGCAAGTCCCTCAACCTTGGTTATATTGTATTATTTGTTGTTTTTTTACCCTTTTCCGCAAACATTTGCTAGTCGCATTTATACAACGTTGCTAGTGCGAATCTTATGTCAGAACAGGTATATTTGAATGCCATCACGCGTTTGCCATTTGACTATCATTATTTAGGCATTGGAACTCCCTATTGTGAAGACGCTAGGCCACGTCATATATGTGATTCCATGCATTGTTTCCATGGCACATATTACTGGTTGTTATGCGCGGTCATGGATTATTTTAAGTTAAACATTAAACTTTTTTATTACTTGAAACGTCATAAACTCAATGGGGTTGTCAAATTTTCGAAATAATCATAGATTAAAAATTAGGTTTCCAGTATAGTATATATCTATACGTCATATTATTAAAATAGTCGCTATCCGCCCGCCCGATTACAGAAAAGTATCTCAGAGATTGTCGGGACTTGTCTAAACATATTTTGTTAATTTTTAAAAACTCACCATCACTTTGTAAGAATTTCTGCCTCAGGTGCTGTTCATCTCATCTTGTCTTGATCTAGTATAAAGCGCTTAACGATTCTCGTACTGGTTCGATTTTTGACGTTAAGTATAGTATTGGCTTCATCGAGTAGAACAAAACTCTTCTATTTCACTGTGATAATAAGAAACGAGCATTATCCTAGTGAGGGCAATAGGTGGCTGGCGCGATATGATAGCTGAGCTCCGGTCGAGGCCGGGTACTCGGGAGTGGTGGCAGCCGCTCGCATGCCTTATTCAGTGTACTATCGTGCGCCATAAGTGCTGCGCGTGCGCCGTTCGCTGCACTGACACAACGAAATCGATTGACCGCCTTATCGATACCTTCAACTCCTTAAATCGCCGCGTTAAATTTCTAAGTGATGATACCTCTCGAGCGCACATGCGATCATTCGCCAAATTGGAAAGCGCAGTAAAGAAGCAAGGATGCGGAGATAGTGCGAGTGCCGTCAGACGTAGCGGCGCCGTCATTGAAGATTCCCATGTCTGCTTTTTCAGTGTTCAAGGAGATAACGTGATGTGACAACGATACGTGTCGTAATGCTAGTGGAATAGTTTTGTGAAAGTGCATCAAGCGTGAGTGAGCTGCCGGCGCGACCGGCGCTAAGTGACAATGTTGAATTGCACCGACCTGGAATGCATCCTGCACCACCATCACTACTATGCTCATCTGCATCACATACATCACTTGCAGAATGCCCAAGATTCAGGTGAGTTAACACATTGTCAAGTGTAAATAATAAGACTGATTAATTTCGTGCCACAACAGCTGACAATACAATGACAAAATTTCAAAGGCTGACAATGAAGTTGTTTGTTCGAGAGTGACATCGAATGATAACACTAGACGGGCGAGTTCTGAAGGCCTCGGTTTGGAATCCTTGATGCAGTTGCTCTGAAAGTAAACATACCAGTTGCTCGTAATACACTACCAAATATCAATTTGACATGTGCATATTTATTATGTACTAGTGATAATCTTGACCTTTGGAAACAATAGTAGTCAGAACGTTGGAGCAGTTGATAATGATTGCGTTCTTAAGCAAAGTGTTCGTTGGTAAACAGATGTTAGAAATGGCTATCATGCAATGTACCGGCTTATTGCGAGCCGTTTTCACTTCGTTAACTCAGTTGACTTCAAAACCTGCCCGACTGCGCCAAATGGACGAAATATTTGTACTAACAAATGTTCCTCGTTTTCTCTTTTAACTCGTCAGACAATTAGGTGGAGTTTATTTAAATAAAATATTGAGAAATTTTGTTTACAACAAAAGACAGCTTGATGTGTTATGAGAACTGATAAGTATGTAGATACAGTTAACTGTGTATTAACATAATGGCTCTATAATGAGCTCTATCTCTACAAAAAGGATATTTTAAAGGTCAATTCTACGAAGTCAAAGCTAGCTGCGTAAACTATTAGCACTCTAAAAATCGTTTTTGCGTTATATAAATAATAGTTCATGCGAATGAAGACATTATCATTGTTGAAATTGTTGGATTAAATTTTTTTAGTCCTATGTAGTCCAAACCTCGAAAATTGGAAATTACTTAACATGAAAACATTCACTTTTAATAATATTTTAATTGAGTTAAAATTGTTGGTCACGCTTATGTGAATTTCTCTGATGAAAGTAAGAAATAAAATTTCATGTATCATAAATAACGGACGAGTAATTCTCTAAAAAATTTCTTTACTCCAACAGATCTATAATGCCATTCTCCGCTCAGTAGTCACTGGCGCTGGCGTTTGTTTTTTTAATGTTCATTAAATTGTTATGTTTAATAGAACAATAGTGAATGCAGCGAGGGTGGCTCATAACATTACTTGTCAGGGAACTATTTAATAACAAATACAAATAAAAGTAAATAAAACTGTTCGTTTGTTAATTTACTAAACACTAATTGAATGTGGCATCATTGCTTTGACTTATCAACCAATGAAATTTAAACTGTTATTAAAAGTTCACTCTTTGCGTTACGATGTTCTTTATAAGGTATACATAAATATATTAGTATGGACCAGATGTATTTAGGGAAATTAGTACAAATAATTTTATTCAAATAGCACAATGGTTAACCCTTCAAATATAAACAAACTTACGAAATCTGCTCCCTCTTTTTATATTATTATTTATTAGTTTTTGCCCACATCTTCGTCCGAGTATCTTCATAAAGTTATTTCTCATGTATAAAGTCATCAGAATCTGTTCAGTAGTTTTTTGTTGACAGAGTAACAAAATACTATCCTGGATATCAAACCTAATATTTTTTTCAAAATAATATTATAAGTCTCTCTCGTCCTTTTTTTATTATCATCATAAAATATTTATCATTAAGTATTAAATATATTTTAGACAAATTTATGTCGAATGTTGAACCTGTATTAAATCTATTATATTTATTCCCAGGATTCATGCTGTCAAAGTCGTTAGCTGTAAAATTCTCAAATATCAGATTAGTTAGCGTAACTTACTTAGCATTGCTTTATTATTAGAGACCGTAGATATTCTAATTATCAGAAAACAGTACTAGAAAATCAGTAAAGGAAATAGGAAAAATGTTCCATTAAATATTCAGTTATTAAAAGGCTATAAAAAATTAATAGTGTTAAGATGTTTACTTCCATATCGTGTTGTTTTCCTTTAGACAACTAAAGTTTATATTTATGTCCGTATTTGATTTTAAAATTTTCATATTTCCTGTTTGTTACATTGAGTAAGGGATGCCAAAGCCCATTTCCTAGTCCCTTATCCTTAATCCTACTATGGTAGCCATCAGCGCACTTGTTGCACAGTCATGTGACATTCTTGTGTTATAGACGACGGTAGCCAGCTACGTTCAAGTGGATCCCGAACTTGTTTTATTACTTTAACATATATATATATAAAAAGGAACGAGTAACTTAAAGCTTGTTTTCAACCAAATTCCATCCTCGTACGGAAAATTCACTTATGTAAACATCTCTCTTCGCCAATGGATATTTACGACGTCCAAATGACTTCCGAGTGGCATGCCACAGTACTTGATCAGACTCATAGCATAGAGGCAAGGAAAATTTGCATTTTACGTTATGCAAGTGTTGAAACAACGTGATACCGCTTGACTGGACAACAATCGGCAGGTTTTTGTTAACCTTTTGTATAATTATAATCAACTAAACAATGTCATAAAAACTTATAACGTATATACTTTATAAAATGCTATACATACCTACTTACTCGATGAATATTTATGTATGTAGGTACCAATATCGTAAATACTAATATTATCAATTAGCGACCAGGTTTCACACGACTGCATTTTTTTCTTTTTCTGAAAATTTGTTTGTATATTCAAACCTTCCTCGGTTATCGCTCCTTCCATATGTAAAAATCATATAAAAATCCGTTGGGTCGTTTTAGAAAAAGCTGTCGGAGGAACCAGCAGAGGCGGATAGCGACTTTATTTTATAATTGTATGTACTGAGTACATGTATATATTATAATATATATAGATATAGATTCAAAATAGTAATGTGTCTACTTTTACTAAACCGTGTTAGTGAATAGATTTTTTTACAATTTCATTTCTGGGGGTTTGAAAAAAATATATGTATTCCACATATTTTTTTTATCTACATTATTAGATAAATAAGATTTTGTTTTTAAATAATTATTAATTAGATTTAAATTCTGTATTCTATAGATTCATGGTTCAAAGTTAAACAAGTGAATTGTGATTTATGTTTGTGTGTAAATTGTGAAATATAAAGAATCGGTTGCTTTTGGGCACAAGGTGTTATCGTATGTCATTTATATAAATAAACACACCGTTTCATTTTTATATTAATATATTCGTTTCGAGATAATCGTATAAATTCTTATTTTTTTTATTTGTTATTAATAAAGTTAATGGCATATTTAAATTATACTAATAAATTATTTTTCGTATACATGCATGTTTTTCTTCACATTGATTACTTCCTTATTCGTCGATTGATGTTTTACATTTGAGTGATTACTCGAATCTTTTATTAATGAACTTTTCATAATCTGTAGTTAACCATCAAATAAAATAAGAACTAGAGATAGAGCCCTGTGAACGGTAGAGTGAAGCCGGTAAAACTACGCCATACTCGTACGCATACAAATGCAATCAAACTACGCCTCGTCTTATTAAAATATTAACCTACTAGGTAAAATGCCGAATGGCGTAGTGAATGGGTGTGAATAGCCAGTTTTCAAAAAATATAAAGCATGATGGAATCACGTTCTAAACATTTGTTAACTGACATTAGTAAACCAATATTTTAATAAAAATAAACAAAAACAAAAAACAAAAATAGAGAATTTTGAGATCAACAACTTTGTTCTGAGGTATTTTTTTGATAAAACTTACCGTTTTCGAGAAAAACCCAAAAAAAAAAAACCTGAAACTTTGACCTTTGACCCTGAATAAGTTTTTTTTAACACACATGGGATCGATGGGGACTTTTGACACTTTATTTTTAATGGTAAACCCAAGGTCTCTACCAAAATTTGGCTCTGTCGGAATTATTGTTATTTGATCACTATTTTCATGTTTATTTTTACCGGACTATACCCCATTTATCGATTACGCTAGAGCGTACTGTATATCTCCCTTTTTTATGCTTATATCTACGCTACGCACGCACACATGTTTATAAAACCGATTTCACTATGTTGTGTGCAAAATTCAGTCTATAGTTCTTACTTGGCTTGAGCCTGTGCCTATATAAGCGCAAGTTTATACATGAGGTTGATTTATCATTTATTCAATTAAAGTAAGCGATATAAAACGTCGAGAAGCGGCGTGAATGAAACGGTCAAAACGACCAGGATTGGACTGGTTGGATAAACGAGGCAATTTGTGATTGTGACAGAATTGAATTGATTCAAAGGGGTCCATGCGCACTTGACCCTGTCTAACCATTGTTAAGTCGACGGCAAAGACTAAATCAATGTAGGCGGTGAAACTTAAGACAGGCTTAATTAAATTTGCACCAATTAAAATACCTCAACAGCTGAGACAAGAAACAAATATGCAATGAACATTCCCAGTTTCTTTTCATATGGAATTTAATTGGGAGTAATTTGAGTTGGTCATGTGTTTTATCAGTTCAAACAGTGATAGCTTCGCTGCTAATACGGCTTACACAGGTTCGATACCCGAGACAAATTTTTTTTGTTTTTAATTTTATTTATGTATTAATAATAATTCTAATGGTTAAGGAAATAGTCACAAGGAAACCTCCGTGTCCTCGAAAACTAAACAGACTTCAAAGTCATACAAAGACCTGTCAGCTGTCTATGTTTTCTTTTAACACTATTTTACAATACTCACATATAAGATCAATTTAATTCGTTTTCATAGAAAAATTATGCTTGACCAAAACATGTTTTGTTCTTTTTTTGTCTGAACAAATGAACAAACAAACAAATGTTTTTTATAGCAATCATCAACCTCTTTTTTGATCAAAGGTGAGGAACAAGGAGAGATGATGATGAAGGGATGATGGCGATTTTTCTCTAAGACTAAATATACATTACAAGTATTACAACGCATGTTCTATAGCTTATTCGTGTTTTGATGAGACGCATCTTTTCATTATGACATCAGCCGAAACAGAAAACAATGCCTCAGTGGTCTCTTGTAAGGATGTATTTTCTGCCCAAGTAATGCTTGTGGTCTCCGGTTTTACAAGCCTGGCCTGCCTTGCCTACAAGCTAAGTCGTAATGACTTTAGCTTGATAATTCTTCTGAGATTATATTTTGATAGGACTAATTTAAATTCTAGACTGCATAATATCTATTTCATTATGTAGTTGTTATAACATTGTTGTATCGTAATTTGTAAAAAACAAATATTTTCTTCGATCTAGAGTCGTTCTCAGCATCTCAGCAAACTAAGATTGGGTACTTTAACAGTAATTTTACTCAAAATAAATGGTTTTCGATAATAGACAATACAAACTGTGTTACCGCTATCTTTACTGTTGGATTTCATTCGTGTTATATAAACAAACATAATTTATGCCAATTGTACAAGTCAACAGCCTTGAAGCAAAGCGGATATTTCAGCAATCACAAACTTTTGAACTTATTTTTAAGTATTGCTAAATTTTCATTTAGAAACAGTTTCGATGATCAGACATATGATATACATTTCATTTTATCTATATTTATAACTATGTAAGTAATTAATAAATAAAGTTGCTGACTGCGTTTTTCCGTGTCTGTTTTCCGGCAGCTTCTAAACCATCAGAAGGATTTTGATACGGTTTTCTTTAATGGAAAGATAGATAAACGGGAGAAGTTGTATTTCCAGAAAATATTGCATCAGTGAAAACCCAAAATTTCGCTAGTTTTTTAAAAAAGAATTTTTATCTAATTTCGATTATGGACTAAGTAAAATGATTAAGGTTTCAATGCGTCTAATAAGCAAAAAGTTTCTAAAATATGAAGGAACTCAGTTTTATATACCTAGCTAGAGTGTGTACACTTCTCTTTGCCATTTGAACTTGGTTCCCAAAATGAAAGGTCGAATATTAGAATTGTTTATTGAACTAATCTAGGTCATGGGTGTGAAACCATGCGTGATCCAATCTCAGACGTAACAAGTTGTTTAATTGATAATTTGGTAAGGACATTGACTTTTATGGTTCAATGAGCGGTTATGTAAATTTTATGATTGTTCACGGGTGTGCTGAGCGCTGATCGGACCGTAAACTTGGATTTGTTAATTTATATACGATTTTAATATTCGAGAGGAAATTTTAAAAGAAAAAAATCAATATTTACTTAATGCGATAAACTTGGAAATTGCAAGATCTCAGGTAATTACAATAAAAGTTTTTAGATCTCAGTTCGCTCAAAGTTGTAAGTACTGCATTGCCATGTACTTAGCTTTTGCCTGCAACCTCGTCCTCACAGCTTTTTAATTTTTATCAAAATGTATATAATTTCATCAAAATTCATTAAGTAGCAGTTTTTTCGGGAAAAAGTTAGACGTGCAAAATAAAAAACCTGATTATATCACAGATCAGTTTGAACAAATTATTTACTTTAATATAATAATCTCTAATATAGTATCAGAATATGTACCTATTCTAATATATTAATTTATATTAGTCTCTTTAATTAAGATTACGGAGTTCAAATCACTATTATTAACAATGTGGCCTAATATTATACTATGTGCCTTTAAAAAAAGGTAAACTAAAAAATAATGAATAAAATAAAAAAAATAACAATTATTTATTAATGTTTGTAATGCAATGCATATTACGACATGTAGTTATATTTTTATGGTAAAATAAAGAAATTTTTGCAATAAATTTTGTAAAATGTTTCAAGATCACGTTAGAATTAATAATATTAAATCAACAGATTTTCTAAATACGTCTAAAATTGCCTAATTCAACATTGACTAAGACAGACATGGCAACGTCGTAAATTTTACAAAATTTACTGTCTAAACCAGTTTTTAAAGGACCTTAATAAATTGGCATTTGCACCAAAAATGCCGCCTCTCTAATTACAAAACCCAATAATCATAATGGTAATATTAAAATTAGCGACGATCATTATCGGTTAAAATCGAGCAAACACATACGGGTCTTGAAATTGAAGAACAAATGAATGGTAGTAGAAAAATTTTATAGTTATACATACCATTTTTAAACTAATATTTTTTGTCTAGAATTTTTACGTCTCATTTGCCACATTAGTCATTTAAATGTGACTCGGATTGAATATGATATCCTCTAGTATTCAAAAGAAATACTCAATAACACTCACTTTGGCATTTATAATTGTAGTTATTAAAATTATACAATCAACCTACCAGACTGAAAAAAGAGACTGCATTAATTTACAAATCGAAATTGATAGTCAATGCTGTACAGTTTCGAGGACTGTGTGTCTCGAGCGTAAACATCTTAACAGTTGCCACACGGCGGCATTTGTGTTAATGACCCGTATAGGCCGGTTGGATGAAATAGCAAGGCTTGATGTTGTAATCGGCCAATGTCAGGTGTGATGGAAGAAAGCGCGGTGGCAAGCTTATGGTGTACCTTTCACTAAAATTCTCAACATCAATTGTGTTTGTACACAACACACCTTTCTTAACAATACTCATAATTGTGCTCAGAGAACAGACAATCATTGTTGTTTCTGTATATTTTTAGCCTCTTACTTACTTTTCCTTTTAGTTGGACAGACTAAAGGGAAAAGTAGTCATCTACCATCAAGTGGACTGTCAGTTAACATAAAAAAAATAGTAGTAGATAGTATCGAGAAATTTTCCTTAATTGTTAAAACAGCCTTTCAAATCAATTTCATTGAAAAAACAGTCACAATGATTTCATTGTTCACACTTACTTTCATTGGACCATATTGCTTATTCATAACATTAAAAAACTATGCAAGTTAATTATTGAGTGAAGTGAACTTAATTATTGATATGTTATTAAGTTAAACCAACGATTTGAAAAAAAAAATTGTTATTATAACTGAAACTATGAATGATAAAACTAGATTCAATTTAACAAAGTACAAAAAGAAACAGAGTTTTTATCTAATGTTTCGTGAAGAATATTCATTGAATTATGTGATCCAATCGAGTTACTGGCCAAGGATTGCAACCTTACAAATCAACAAATACGGCGTACTTTAATTGCATTTTTAACTATTCCATTCCAAACTTGTTTTGAAGTCTATACTAGCTCTGCGTTAGGATCACAAACTTTGCGAATGCCTATTCCAATAGGCAATGTGACCATACATTTTATATCTTTGATGCGGCAAATATATTTTATGTTTATGATTCAATGAAGTATCAATAAGACTAATATGTCTTTGCAGGGCTCTCAAAATACAACAACATAATAATAAAGAAACATTTTATTTCCAATTTTATTGTCTTTAAATACAATACTGAGTGTGATTTCGAATACCATTACTCAAACGTGTTTAAATATAATCATGTCTCTAAATAATGTATTGCAATTAAAGTCGACAAAAGGCCTTGGTTTAAATCTAAGTAGGCACTTACCTACGATAAAAGTAGAACGAATTGGTACGAAATGAGTCCACACTCTAATGAGAAATGACTTTTAAATTTATTTATGTTCCAATAAGTCCTTAGTTAACGATTTGAACTACAAAGTATTTGTTAAGCATATCTTTATCATATTTTAACGATGACGTTTTTTATGCAACAAATTAATTATGAGATATAAATTAGACGCATAAGAGTCGAGGATATGCACAGTTAAGTACCTATCCAATATTTTGACCTTAATATCTATGTACTAAAATCTATTTCATTTACTTATAAAGACTTATGATGTCATTAAGGAGTTAAATTAAAGCATATTATATGGTATGTTGATGTTATTTTTATTCTTCGCGATTTTAGAGGGCGGTTACTACTCTTTGCCACGAAACGGGCTACCTGCATTGTCTGTGAATCCGAAACACAATGTGCTTTGCCGTTCTCTAATAATAGCAGATAAAAGCGGATAATAGCAATATTTTACGGGGATTTCACACATATGCAACTACTGTTGAGGAATGAAAACGCTGGTTTCGAAGTCAAATCAAAAGTCATTTATTTTCCTTTTTGGTCATATCATTTTAAAATATAAAAACATAGGTAATATTTACAAAGAGGTTTTATATCTATATTTAGTTTGCAACATTCTCCCATTTAACAAAAAAGTAAATAGAAATACTAAATAAATAAATTTTGAAATTTATACAATACAAAGAAATCTTATACTATACCTCTATAAGAACTAATTTTCGTACCGGCCTTCGCAACACCCCGGCTGATGTCGTCTCATCCACGACACGAACGATTCCATCTTGTCCAGGATATAACTATCTTCTCACCTGCAGCGAATTCCTCGATAGAAATGCTATATAGCTGTCGAAGCTGACTTTTCACTCCGACAAACGAAGTTCCATTGTCCGAATAAATTTCGCTTGGTGTTCCACGACGTGCGATGAATCTACGCAGACTCATGAGAGCGGCATCAGAGGAAAGACTGTGAACAACTTCGATATGTACCTCTCTGGTGACCAGGCACGTGTACAGTGCAATCCATCTTTTCTCGCGGCGACGACCAACAGCGACTGATACTGGCCCGAAATAATCTAAACCAGAAAAGGTAAAGGGTCGATGATGATGCGCCAGTCTTGCTTTCGGTAGATCTCCCATTGGGAGGCACATAGTGGTAGTTCGACGTATTCTACAGAATTGACAACGATGAGCGACAGATCTGATAGTATTTCTCAGACTTAAGATCCAATAAAGTTGTCGTAATTCGTTGATTACCATTTCAGTATTTGCATGCCCAGCCCTTCTATGATATTTTTCGACCAATAAACGTACAGCTGCATGCTTTCCGTGCAGGATAACGGGGTTTATTACGCCATCGTTCACTTCTTTAACAGCTGCAATACGTCCGCATAAACGCATAAGACCAATATCATCCAATACGGGCGATAAACTGCATAGTTTACTCTTCTTGGACAGAGTTTTATTATTAACAATATCTCGTATGTCGGTTGCAAAATCGTCCATCTGACTCTTTCTTAAAATGTGATTTTCAGCCACTTGCAAGTTCTCAGCACAGAGAGTACGAAGGCCGGTATGAGACATACGAATGTTTGCCCTGATGGGGGTTGGTATGTATGTCATTATTGAACCTTCTAAAAGAACTAAATTATTAACATCGTATCCTTTTTTATATAAACTACGCAAACGCAAAAGAGAAATATATTGATGCGCTCTAGCAGTGGCTCTAACTAGTCGAGTCCATGAACTAAATCTACTAGCATCGGCGGAAATGGGTATTGCTAATGTTGCAATGATAGTGAAATGAACTAAGGTATGTTCTTTTTTGAGCTCTACTTTACCGTAAGAATTAGTGTCGCTAGGTTCCGAGGGCCACTGCGACTTAGCTAAAAGTAAAAAACTTGGACCAGTAAACCATCGTGAATCCAATGTTAAGATATCGCGTTTAATTTTTGTTGTGTCATCAGCGACATTTAATTCTCCTGGAACCCAACGCCACTCTTTATTATCTGATCCATCCTGAATTTCACTGAGTCTGTGAGCAACAAAAGGTTTATATTTACGCGTATCATTACGCAACCAACAGAGCACATTGAGAGAATCAGTCCAAAAGAAACGCCCTGTTGGTTTAGATCTCACAGCCTCGCAAATAGAATTAGCTAGGCGTGTGGCTATCAAAGCTCCTTGAAGCTCTAATCTAGGAATGGATGATGATTTCAATGGTGTTACGCGTGATTTACTAGTGATTAGTGCCAGACTCACATCACCTTCGCTACACTCAAATCGCCAGTACGCAACAGTGGCATAAGCTGATTCGCTTGCATCGCAAAAGGTGTGAAGCTCGCGTTTTACTATATTATGATTGCAGGAACTGTTTCGATAGTAGCGTGGTATTCGTAATTGGGAGACAGACAATACCTGCTTAAACCAATTTCTCCAGATTATCTCATCATCGTGTGATAAATCCGAGTCCCAATTCAAATATTTTCGCCAAATACGTTGAAACATAATTCGACCTCTAATTACGATAGGAGCTAAAATACCTAATGGATCATAAATACGCATTAAATGTGATAGTATTATACGCTTGGTTAGCTTATTTGGCAGCTGATGATCATTTTTAAGACCAATATTAATACCAATTTTATCTTCTTTTAGTTGCCAAATGAGACCAAGTGTACGAATCGTAGTTGAACTAACTAATTCTACATTTGATGAAGATTCTAATAAGAGATGTGGGGATAAATTTGACAGCGCTTCTGGATCATTAGATATCCAGCGGCACATTTCATAACCACATTTCTTATGTATTGTGACTATATCTGAAGATAATTTTGTTGCTAATTCAGTAGAATCTACGCTTCCGATATAGTCGTCCATATAATGGTCATGCACAATAGCATGAACAGCTTCAGGGAATTCATCTATCATTTCTAAAGCGTTTTTGTTTTTTATATACAATGCCGTAAATGGACTAGACGCTGCGCCAAAAATCATTGAAGTCATGCGATAAACCTTAATTTCTTCATTGGGATTTTCCCTCCAAAGAAAATCAAAGAAGACGCGGTCTTCTTTGATTATTTTTACCTGAGGAAACATTTCTCTGATATCGGCGGTCATAGCTACTTTCTTTTCGCGAAACCGAAGAAGAATACTGAAAAGGGATTGCAATAAATCCGGTCCAGTAAGTAATAAATCATTGAGACTGATGCCTTCTGACTTTGCCGCAGCGTCATGAACAACGCGCAATTTGTTCGGTTTATTAGGATTTACGACGCCAAAGTGTGGCAAATACCAAGAAAATGATGTACTGGCCGTGTTTGTGCACAGTTCAGCATAATCTTTACGCAACATATCAGAAATATTTTGTTTATAGCGTTCGGCATATTGTGAATCTTTTGACATTTTACGTTCAAGGCTTAAAAATCGCGATAAGGCTGAGGGGTAACTATTGGGAACGTTCATATCGTTAGATTTCCACAATAATCCGACTTCAAAACGGCCACTCGAAAGACGATGGGCTGTGCGCTCTAATATATCTACTGCACGTTCATCATCTTTACCGCGACGTTCGTACTTGACTATACCTATTGAATCTAATTTATAAAACTCGCGAATGAGGTTGTCAAGACTTTCATCACTTTGAGAATCAGTGATATGATTCACAAATTCAATGGGTTTTGTTTTACTACACCCGAAACCAAAAGTAACCCAACCGAGCGCGGTACGGATTGCGACTGGTTGCGTCTTACTACCTTGACGTATTTCAATTGGTGTCAGTAAGTGCCAATTATCAATGCCAATAATTAACTTTGGTTGAGCATTTTGATAACACAGAACATCTTTCAAATCGCTTAAATGTTTATATTTGAGTATGCTATCGCAGCAAATGCTTTGACTAGCTCGTGGAGACAAACTTAAAACAGAAGATCGTGCTCTACTAACCATGTAGGATTGAGTTTCGTAACTGCCTTTAATTGAAAAATTCACGTACTGAACTGTAGATTGACAAGATAGTCCAGCAAAACAGTCGATGTGAAGAGTTTCCTCCGGTCCAACAGCGCCAATGCTATTAGCGATATCAGCGTCGATAAATGTGCCAGTCGACCCATCGTCCAACAGGGCGTATGTATTAACGCTACCCTTTGGTCCGGATACCGTGACACCTATAACTTTAAGCAAAGGACGGGGACAATTCAAAGTATGTAGTGAGGTATCCACATTTGGTGTGGTCAGGCATGAGATGACATCAATGGGCCTAGACACGGTATTAACCTTACGTTGGACCTCACTATTAGAAAAGTCACACAAAGGTTGTGAAATGGGGACTGAAACAATATTTTCTGTAGCTAAATCCATATGATTGACATAAGCTGATGTGTCACGCTCTAAATTATTTTTATGTAGAAGCTCATGATGTCTAAATTTACATCCATTAACACTGCACTGTTTTTTCTTACATCGGTTTAAGCTGTGCATATTACGACTCAAACATCTACTGCATACTTTATTTTCTTTAATCCAAATCCATCTGTCATTTACTGACAATGCTATAAATTTTTGACATTCGCTCAAATAATGATTTTCTTTGCAATATTTACAATTACGTGAAAAGGATGACACTGACTTATATGACAAATTGCGATTTTCGGAATCATTTACAACATGAATTTTATCACGCGACTTACTATTATAATATTGATTACCAGCAGGACGTTGACTAGTTGTTGTGGGATGTTGACTATTTATAGGCATTTCGCACACTCCAAACTTCGTTTGCAAGTCCATTTCTTTTACCAAAAAGTATGCCAATAACTCGATTTTACTACTGCCACTATTCTGACTCTGACTTGCAAAATCTTGCCACCGTGTTTTAAGTAAAACTGTAAACTTAGACAACAAAGCATTAAATAATTCGGGACACCTTAAGTAATCAGTATTGTTCATAAGTTTCACGATTTCGACGCAATTGCGAACTTTAGTTGCAAAGAATGGCAACTCTTTGCCATCGCTACTCATCTTTGGTAAAGATTTTATAGAAGCAATTTCGTTCAAAACTAATAAGTCGTAACGGCCAAAATTTAGCTCTAGTGTTTTTATTATGTCATCTGGGTTTTCTACTGAAACTAATTGTATGCGAACAGTCTCTCTAGCAATACCATGTAAAGAATTGCTTAGACGTGCTAAGTTTTCGGGTACGGAATAGTAGTGTTTAGTCTGCTCATACACACGCTTGAAACCTAACCAGTCAATTGTAGACTTACCATCAAAATTGGGCAATTTTATTGATACGCCATTACTCTTTGACATAATAGATTTCGTAAGAGCTTCTAATGTTTCTACTAAAGCTTTGGTACCTGAACTCATCACTGGTAAATCGCACTCATTTTCCGTTTTATTATTAGGCAAATTCGGCAATTCCTGGTCGTGTGCAGCTGACCTAAAATTAAATTTATTATTATTATTTAGCCATTCGTTTATGCGACGGCTGTCGTTACTATGTCGACTTGAGTGACGCGACGACTCCTCAGCGTCCAGCGCGGCTAACTGTGCCCGCAGCTGCAAATCGGCAACTTTGCGTTCTTGGTCTGCTAACTGCCGTGCATGCTCTGCCTCGATCGCAAGCGTTTTCCGTTGTTGCTCTGCCAACTGTCGTGCATGCTCCGCTTCAATCGCAAGTCGCTTGGCCAAAACGGTCGCCGAAGAATTACGACTTTTCTGAGACGATAAAGATCTAGTTTGGTTATCACAAAGCTGTGCTTCTTGTGCATTGTGGGAGGACTGACAGGCCGCTACAAAGCTATGTGCGTTGTCGGGCACAACTTCTCCAGCCACCTGCAAAGATTGCGATGCTTTCGCCACACCAATAACACTTTCTTCTTTATTTTCCCGTCTCGTTTTTGACCTCGTTTCCATTTTAAAAACCGGTGAAGGACCAAAATGTTGAGGAATGAAAACGCTGGTTTCGAAGTCAAATCAAAAGTCATTTATTTTCCTTTTTGGTCATATCATTTTAAAATATAAAAACATAGGTAATATTTACAAAGAGGTTTTATATCTATATTTAGTTTGCAACAACTACAATAAAATGTAATTTTTTCACGGCCTGTTTACTAGTTCACAATCAGTTTAGGAATATATTATATGACATTCAAACAAGTTATACATAAATGTAGAACAATATTTTTTGTGTAAACCATCTGAATTAATAATTTGTATAACATAATTTTAAATGGCCTAGTCCCAGTAGTTCGGTGATCAAACTAATGACCTTTTTCGTCTCTGTAGTTTTTAGTAAGTAGTACAAATAAACGGAAATTTTCAGCCCTGTTTTATCATATGCGAATTACGATAAATGGACAGATAACCATGTGAAAAGAATAGATTGATTAGCGGTATACCAGATTTTTGGGTTCATTCCCATTAGTTCCGTTGAAGTAGTTCCTTGGCGGAACTAGCGGAACTAGTGAGAATTTTTTTCGCACTAGTTCCGCGGGCCATAGTAAAACTAAAAACTCATGAGACAACAATTGCATTTATTTATTTGTCTTTTTGATACACCACTGCATTGAATACAAATTAATGGTTATGCAGGCGAATAATTACGCAATAATGAGTGCATCAATGCAGGTTTACATAAGTGACAAGTGTCAATTTGCAATTGTAACCCTCTTATCTAACTGATTACGAATCTAGTAATAAGGCAGTTGGGCGTGTACTAAGACTTACTGCTAATTTGTTCTGCAATGGATTAGGCGTTTTCATGTGAGCTAATAGCAGCAGCCAGGCACCGACACAAACACGACCTACTTAGGAAACCGTAAAATCTATTGTAATGTCTAACGTTAAGGTTTCGCATGTAAATGTTTCGAAATATGGTACTAACTAAGCTATGCTTAAAAATACATAAATCCTATCTAAGGATGAGGAATGAGCACTCGAATAGATATAGATATAGATATAGATATAGATATGGATATAGATATAGATATAGATATAGATATAGATATAGATATAGATATAGATATAGATATAGATATAGATATAGATATAGATATAGATATAGATATAGATATAGATATAGATATAGATATAGATATAGATATAGATATAGATATAGATATAGATATAGATATAGATATAGATATAGATATAGATATAGATATAGATATAGATATAGATATAGATATAGATATAGATATAGATATAGATATAGATATAGATATAGATATAGATATAGATATAGATATAGATATAGATATAGATATAGATATAGATATAGATATAGATATATATAGATAAAATTCTTATAGTTCTTTTTTATATATTACTCATTAGATATTTACATAAAACAGAAATTCATGTTGAAATTTTTAATAATTTCTTTATATTTCTTCAAATATGCCTTAACGAACAGAAAAGGCAAATCAATCACTGATCAATCAATCAAAGACATTACTGATATACCTTGTAATACATAAATTACATATAATAATAATACATAAATTTCTTTAGTATTACCACAGCATACTTAGTATTACTGTGGTATTACATTGCAAATTTATTTTAACTTTTATGACCTTTTACCTTTTCTACAATAGTAATGTAGTTTTCAATTGTAAATTGGTTTTACGTAATTTGTAATGACGTTGAACATTGCTGCAGTAGTTATTCTGAACTAGCATTTATTTATTCTCATAAAGCAAGATGTTTCGATTAGCATTTCAAGTAACCAGCAAGACTAGCTCGCGGATCCTAAATCATTTTAATGTGCAGCATTCCTTGTATGGAGTTTGAATAACTTTTCATTTGTCCATTATTATTTATTATTCACTACTATTGACTGGAATTAAACTTTAAGGGAAACGGTGCGTGGTGTGTATTTCTTCAATGTAAAAGAAATAATCTTTATAAATTAAAAAAAATGAAGAAACGGCATAATTATATTTTTAAATGAGTCTATAACAGCTACAATTAACACAGTTAAGTTAGTCCACTAGGACAAACTTAAACAAACTTAATGTAACTTTGAAGAAACTTACGGAATGTAGAAATCCTACATTTGCAATAATAATAAACAGTAACACTTACCAAATAAATATTTGTTGCCTAATTTTTTTTTAATGCATGGCACTTGTTTCATTATTTCATACAAACATTTAAGATTGTATAGTTTGTAGTGTTTGAAATTACAACTACAATACAATTACAGTTGTTTCATTTGTTGAAACAACTTGAATTATCATGTTCATGTTATGTTCATTATGTTTCATTAAATTGAAAATAAGTTAAAATTTAATAACACGTTTATGAGAGCAACAAGATCAACAAAGTGATTGTTAACAATATTGTCGCGTTTACGTCATCCAATTCAATGCAATATGCTGTCACTTGAGACTTGAGGTCCAAAGTAACTGGCTTAAGATATTGATCTATTAATACTTCCTACACATTTTGTGGCGTTTTATCTAATTTTTAGTGTGTAAAATTCAGCTGAAACCATTATACGAAGAGCCACCAAGAACATCCAAGCGGATTGCTACGGAACTTTTACAAATGCAACTTTAATAATATAGTTGTATTTGTAAAAGATTTTTTAATGTTAAGTTACAAGGAAGTTGAATTATTATTAAAATATGTACATATGTAATTCATATTCTAAATCCTATTTTAATTTAACATCATGGACGCTTACTATATATAGTAGACACAATAAAAGATTCAATTGTTACATAAGTAAAAGGCGAAAAGCATAATGTTACTCTTCACGTATTAAAATTAAACGTCAAAGAAGACTGAAATTTTTATTTTTGAAACAAATAAAAATAATAATCCTTACATATTATAAAATTTCCCCTCTTTTGTTTGAATGTGTGTATGTATGTTTGCTATGATCTCAAAAACTACTAAACGAATTTTCATGCGGTTTTCACTAATGGAGAGAGTGTTAAATGAGGAAGGTTTTTAATTTGCAAAAAAAGTGCGAAGCCTGGTAGCGGGTCGCTAGTAAACAATATAAAATATAATCTAACCAAATAGGTGAAAATTTGACTTTTAAATTAAATATCTGCCCTGAAAACGTATTACTGCGTCGTAATAATTTCCGTAAGGTATCATCAAATGTATACAGAACTCCTAATTGCGTTCTATATAAAAATGCAATTGAAATGACTAATCAAGTTCTCTAGATTAATCATTTTAAGGTTTCTCAGCCTTTATATCGACAATTCCTTTCCCATTGCCTTTTATATTTTTACTTCCTCCATTAATAATATGTAATACTTGTTAATTGTATAACAAGTGCGTTTCAAGTAACGTAATATATTGGACTTCCTGTAACTGATTTCCTTACCGTTCCTATATTATATCTAGAGATCAATAAATGTGCAACTTCTCTTTTCATTATCTTTGTCTTGTCTTTATCAATCGTATTGCACAACGTATGTGGCAACTACAACACTATATCAAGATTTAGACCGATCTAGTGTCTTGTAAGTCTTATAAGAAGTTTATTACGTTCAATAATGCTTTCCTAACCTTAATAAGATCGGAGAATTACCGGTCTTTGTCGTGAACGTACGCCTGTGATACTTGAATCTCGAACGGTGTATTTTTTTTAATTACTTTACAACTTCATTTCTTACTCTCGTTTTTAAATTGAACTGCTTTTGATTGTAGTATTATCTTTTAAGAAAAGAAATAAATAAATAAAATATTTATTAAATATCAAACTACTGTCTACATTGTTTATAATATACTCCTCATATACGGCGATGATTGAGATGACACTGAACAAATGCTCAAATTGCACTTGACATGGTTATGAATTGGCTTGCAACTAATTTGCTTACACTAAATATTAAAAAAAACAATATAAAAGCCTACTGCATCCCTATATGGGGCAAAGCTGAAAAAAGGAAAATGCTGAATCTAGAAAGAGCACAAAGAGCTATCAAACCTTCCTCGTTTATTGCTCTTTTGATTAGAAGAAGTCTGAGAAACAGACAGAACTTTATTTTACAATATGTATGCATACCCATGTATATAGATAGATATAGATTAGGTATGGGATCAAAAAAGGTCATGCCATTTTTATGTACTTTTAATTTCCTCAACGTATGTTACGTTTTTTGGAATATAAAGTTTAATAGTGTACCCGCATCCGTCGTTATCAACAAATAAATTCTGTTTGCCAAAATATAATATCATATACTATACGCGACCTTCAAATCTTTGTTGTATTATCTACCTTATTATTTTTTGTAACTTAAAATTATTATAATCACTTGCACTTTTTGTATAATTTTAATCATGTTATCATATACGGATCTATTGTCACGATAAATTTATTCACAGGTAGTATCCGTCTAAAAAGCGAGTGGCTAAGTATAGCAACGGCAATTACTTCCTTTTGTTTACAAACTCAGTGTGGGAAAATCTCAGCTAGAGCGGTTTTCATCAAGAGTCACAATATAATAGCGTGTCATGATTCTGTTAACATCAATCGACACAGAGAAACTCCGTGTTATATTACCTTGTAACATTAAAAGGTGATAATTTATTATAACTTATAACCTCATGTGGGTTGAGAGTGAGTCATAGTAGGTATCTAACAAATTATCAAACAAAGAGTATTAATTGATAAAACATTTCACGGTATTGGTAGTTTTGTCTTGTTTAAACTTTAAAGGCTAAACGTGTGTCAAGACGATCGTACGGATTGACTCAGTTGCAGTTCCAATACAAGAATAGTTACTGAGGTTGTTATTAGAATAGATTTAGTTTTATTTTCAACACTGTCAAAATATAAATGAAGAATCCACCTGTTATCTGCCTGTGAGAGCAAAAAAAAGAGATAAATATTATACTCGTACATGATAAGATAAAAAAAATTATAAGGTTTTCATATTTTAAAGTAACTATTGAAAGAATATTGTTTTTTTTAAATGTTTAGTTAAAAATTCTGTTCGCCCAAATCTTGGGCAAGTAAGTACCTACCTATATTATTATTTTTTTAACCAAGGGGAAATCTTTTATTTTCCGAAACCTTGGTAAATTTAAATTTATAATGACGATCATAAAAGTTTCTTGTAGAAACCCAATTGATAAATAAATATTTTGATTAGTGCAACTAACTAATGATTTTGATATGATAACCTCAACCTCAACACAGGTGCCACAAGATGATGAAACTTAAGGTTTAAGTATGTGAGATTCTTATTAACTAAAACCTAACCTCGTACATGGGCTTTGTTCTATTTCTGAAGACACCTTTGAAACGTCACAGATTGTTGGACGAGGGCTCTGTTAATAGATATTTGATATTATATTTGTAAATACCATATTTCGCTAAAAAAATTATTTCGATGATTTTGACTAGGGTCTCCTACAGCTTCCTTCTTGACTTTCTATTGCAGATCATCGTGTATACTTTGAAAATAAATTCATTTATATAACAGAGAATATAAACAAATGAAGAATTTCATAGGACAGACGTTATGACGTCTGATGACGTTATCTACTATTCGGCGATTGCGTCAACTGCGCCAATGTTCACAATGGCTGTGAAAGTATTATTAGAAAGTGCAAGTCGGCGGCGGGTCAGTCTCACGTACACGTTATATCAATTGGAGATTTACATAACATTTGCACTTTTGTGGGTAACTAGAGCGACGCTATGGTTAAAAAAATTACCGAATTTGGAACACCATAAGCGAATCAATTTCTTCGAATTACGTGTCTTATGTCTTACGAGTTGTGGTTTATAAATTTACCTACTTACTTACAAACTTTGATGAAAATATATTATTTTTGTTGGTAATAAAACTAATATAAATTTAACTGATTTTTTAAAAACAAAACTAATAATAAACTCATTAACATATTATTATGTTGTTTATAATAATTACTCTTCTAGTAACAAGTCGAATTTGACAATTTAAGTATTTTTTTAAATATGTGTGTATTTTTTTTGGGCGATATGGAGGCTGTTAATTTATCTTCTAGGATTCAACATCTAGAGGATTTCTAGGAGAGATAAATTCTAGGAGGATTCAATAGCTAGAGGTTCTTAATGAGATTTTATAAATGATTATAAATATTTGCCATTAAAAAAAACAGTTTTTTTCCAGTAATCAATAGAAGTTTTTGTCGCTACATAAGAATCGTTATAGTACTACGAGTATTAAATTTTAATGTCGTGGTATAATTAATTGCAAGCCTAAAAACTTACAGTTTTTATACATATAAATTAGAATGACTTCATTATGTAAAAAATATATAACATGGTTGACAATAGAATTAAATTCTCACAGAAACAACTACAGGTGAACTCCTATAATGTTTGTCATGCTTTGTTGATTCGAGTAATTCGCTACACAT
Source organism: Synanthedon tipuliformis (assembly GCA_947623395.1). Classification (NCBI taxonomy): domain Eukaryota; kingdom Metazoa; phylum Arthropoda; class Insecta; order Lepidoptera; family Sesiidae; genus Synanthedon; species Synanthedon tipuliformis. The sequence continues at coordinate 3,234,020 of OX392415.1, read as the reverse complement.
GGCTCTAGCGATAAGTAAACGTTTTCTTTTGTTAATAATGATTTATGGAACCTTTCTGCGACGCAATAATCCAATGCACTTCCTGACTACTTGTTAATACTTTTCAATTGCGTTGAAATGAAAAAAAAAATGCTACTTTAGAGGACTCATTAAAGTTTCCATTAAGCCAAGCATAATTTAACTACAATGTTTAGTAATGATTCTCCGAAAAAAATTAAAAAAGAACTCACATATGTAGCATAGCTACTCAGCAGGTGGGTGTTGGCAATGAAGGTAGGCGTGTATCTTCCATATCGTTTATTATTATACTTCACAGGAACTATATATAAAATACAAGAGCAGCAAAGCGGAAATATCCGGTTCAGGTTTGCCTAAAAAAATCAAATAAAGTGCTTTTATAATAATCCAAAATGTAGTAAAATTCAGATAAAATACTTTTAAATTAATGAAACCATATGTATAGTTTAGAAACAAAGCTTCTAATGAGTTTCTCAATTTTACACCGACCAATAGTAATTCTAATATTATAAACTAGCCTTTTCTCGACTTCGTCCGCGCCCTTTTTACTGAGATTAAACTTTTATTTTTATTTGTTGCCCATATATTTTTAGGCGATAAATTTTTTATTCTTATTTTTAGTTTTTTATTTTAAGATTTTAAAAAAGTTTGTACCTACTGTTGCCGCGGAAGAAAGTTTATTTTGCAGCTATTTGTTCAGAAAGTTTGGTCTATGAGTGACTCATGGCAAATTTTGGCTTTTCAGGACCTGTCGGAGCCTGAACTGTTTATCTATTTTTATTTAAATTTAACCAATAATAAATTATTGGCTTTCTGTTTTAATAGTTTCATAAATGATTTCCATTCCATTTAACAGGATTAATTGTACAGGTTTGGTTAGTTTAAAAACCAAAAATTCATACTGAATATCAAAATTCAAGGCGTAGGAACCGCGTAGAAACCGCGCGTACGAAGTTTGTTGCGGGCACAGCTAGGTATTTAATATTTTATTACTATCTATTCTTACCAACAGTGTGTCACACAACATCGTCGACGTTTCGGCAAAAAACAACAAACGACGCTTATGTAATATTCGAAGTTAAGCGAATGATTGTCACGAATTGTGCGCAACGTTTCTTCTTTTTATTCGTACTGAATCAATCACAAGGCTTTGTAAGTTGACGTCGCACGGTTCAGTTCTAACTGCAATTCTTTGAGGACTCAAAATGATGTCATTAGATTGCGGTCTATAGTACTTAAAATTACTAGACCAATATTGGTCTTTTTGTTATTATGAGAGAAATAGTGAGCCGGTAGCCATAGTTATTGCGTAAATTAGAACGATTTTTTAATGGGTTCCATTTTTCTTTAAATGAGGTTGTAAATTTATAATTATTGCCTTTAATCTGATCTAATCATTACCTAAGATGTTTAGATGAAGTTTGTAATTAGTATTATTATCTGATTAAAAATTATCAGTGTCTACTCTATATTATCTGAAGTTTGTTCTGTTATTGGATTCTTACTAACCACTGTAGCCTTTTTAGAACTAAGACCTACGATGAAAAGCTGAAATGATGTTATGGATTTTTGATAATAAAAATGCAAGCGTTTTTTTCTTTCACATATAAGAAAGGATATGTTTTATTTTTGGATAGTAACAGATAGTTTAGTAAATAGAATACCGGACACTTCACTACATAGTATAAAACAAAGTCGCTTTTTCTGTCCCTATGTCCCTTTGTATGCTTAGATCTTTAAAACTACGCAACGGATTTTAATGCGGTTTTCACTAATGGGTAGAGTGGTTCTCGAGGAAGGTTTAAGTACATAATTTACTAAGTTACGCGGGCGAAGTCGCGGGCAGCAGCTTTAATTTTATTAACACGTAACGTAATTTTATAAACTATAACTAACACGTAGTGCCATCTGTTAACAGACTTTTTCCATTATTCGAAGTGAGATTAGATGAATTAGAGTACTACATTGCTTCAAACAGAATTCCCTAGATGGCGTTGTAAATTTTGCATACACGTTGTCTGGGACTCCAAAAAGGACATAGGGTACCTTTCATCCAGAACGCAGACGAAGTCGCGGGCACCAGCTAGTATTATACTATTACAGAAAAATGCACAAATTGTGTAGAAATAGATCTGCCATTATGTATAGAAATACAGAAATAATCACTACATATTATAAAACAAAGTCCTCCGCCGCGTCTGGCTGTCTGTCTGTTTGCGATTAACTCGAAAACTACTGCACCGATTAACATGCTGTTTTCACTAATTGATAGAGTGGTTCTCAAAGAAGGGTTTAGTATATAATTTACAAAGATATGCGGGCGAAGTCGCGGGCAGCAGCTAGTTACATATGTAGTAGGTATTTTACGATAATACATTGTATACTCAAGAGACTAAAAGAAAGTCGTGTTAGTTACATCATCTATAAACTCGAGAATGGCTGGACAGATTTGAATTATTGAAAACCAGAATAACTATTAAAACATCTGAAAAAGTTGTCATTTTAGGAATTTGTCATTTTAGGAAGTTGTCGTTGTCACCCTGAGGGGAAATACTCACAAAAAATTAGGAAAAAAATATTTCTCATACATTTTGCATGGAACGGGTTTTTATTCTGAGGCGGTGCGAAGTTCGTCAGATCAGCTATTAGTTTTTATAAATACCTACATGATCAAAATTTTTAACATCAGTATTGTTTTTTTTTATGAATATCACTTACATACGTATTACTATGAGGAAATGAAGTGATTATTTAGCAATTGTGTTCAAGGCGGTCTTCTTTATTTCACTGTTACTATTAGGTCAAGGTAGTTTCCGATGTACTCGAAACGACTAAACAGGTTCCGTTACTGTGACAATTACAATCACTATTGTAATTAGTATTGTCATTAGGCGTGGACAATGTATATCGGTTGTAACCTTGAAAACAAATATCGTTCAAATATGGATAGTCATTGTGCATCAACGCATAATTTTATTAAACATTAAAATTTGTAGAAGTAACGAGACATAGTGCGTACCGCAGTTATAAGCTGTAAGACTAGGTTCACACTACGCCGGGCCGGCAAATTCACCGGAAACCGACACCTAGCCGTGTTCGCATTATACCGGATCCTGTTTTTCCTTCCAATGCCTGATAAATAAAGACGTGATCGTTAAAATCTTGAAGTCATAGATGAAAATTTATAGCACAGTATTCCGACATAGCACCCTTCATCATACAAAGTTCTTTTTGACAAAACATAAATACATAATATACATTTGATTAATGAATGTATTAAATACTCGCATATACCTACTTATACATATTATTATCGCATATACATATACCTATTCATTCAATTTTAATGTTACGACAACCAAAGTAATAAACACCTAATACTAGTGACTTTATAACGCATCATTTCATAATATTATTATGAAATTATGCGTTTTTATATGGGTATTATTGTATTTTGAATGTTTTATTCGTGTGAGAGTCACGATGTCATTCGAAGTAATCTATGCATCTCTTCTTGGCTCCCTTGATAGTGTCCTTACAATTTGATCTTGAATATTATTTGCATTGAATTCTATGAAGGAACCAGCTTTATGCGCAGTCATAAAAAAGATATACTATAATTCATTTAAGTATCTTTTAAAGTAAAATCAGGATATATTCTACTAACCAAGCAATGAGTCTTTTATGTATGACGTCATAACTTACTGCATTCAGTAGGTAGTTATTATTCATCATTGATCTTAGTATCTGTTTTTATTAAATTTAATCCAAATTTAATATCAAAATGACCAAATCGGTTTTTTAGAAGCAATGATAGCTCACTGAGTGAAACGCTCTGCTGCCGAAACGATAGATGCATTTAAACTTCGTCGAGTTTGCACCTAAAATAAGAATAAATTATTACAAATGTACAGTAAAATGTATTAAAACAAAACTCTGACGTTTATTGTCTATTGTATAGAGTTTATGTATATAGCATTGAATATTAGATTGCATACAACATTAAAAAGTATTAAATGCAATCTGTAGAAATACATTGTAATGTTCTCCCAAGAGACTGCACAAAGACCTAGTGAACCGAGGAAACACGAGTAGGTACATACTTCCTTGTCGACACAAAACATTTGTTTTATTACCCATTTTAATTAACAGATAATGTAACGCAGACCTTAAACAATGTGAATTAAAAGCCATAAGGAACTGTATATTTTATAATAAGAGAATATAATAAAAATATTTATAGACTTGCTGTTTAAACTAGCTTCGCACGAGTTTTCTGTTAAAGGGAGGAAAAAATAATGTAATTATTTTATTAGAAAGTGATGTGCACTTATTACTAATTTTTTGGAAAAAATAATTATGGAAATAAAATTGAAACACCGGATCGAACCCAGTTGCCAATCGAACAAACAGAAGACAGTTAACACGAAGACAGAAATCAGCGTTTTTTTTTTTATAAGGTCGTTTTTGCTTCTAATGTAATATAATCAATTTTTATAATTCTTATATTTTTCATGGTCATTTTAAAATAAGTATTGCAATGACAATATTCAGCAATAATATATCTATTATTTTAGAAGAATTTCTGACAAACAGAAAAGATTAAAAATAAATGTAAAGAACTTTTTGTTCTCTACATTTATTGAGCATTGGGCAGACTTTAGAAATGTTACTGACATCCCTAATTGTATCCAACTGATGCCAAGTGCGTATTGTATAAAACAATATAAATACAGGGTAAATAAGCTTATGCCAATTAGTAGTTTTCTTTCGTATTTCTATATTAGTTAATAAAGTAAAACACTTTCACGTTAGACAACCTTAATGATTAAAAAATGTGTGAACAAGTAATTTATTAATGATTTACACTAGACAGAGGAATCTTGTTGGCAATCTGTCAACCATCATGGAAAGTAAAAGCCAACAGGCCTTATCTTTAAAAAAACTACGTCAAACCCGTTATCATGTCACGAGATCATGGACAAACAAGATATTAGCAAAGTTGTTGTTTTGCCTGTTAAATATTTTTTATTTATTTCTATAACATAGTTAAAAGTAAAAAGAAAGTGCTATCATTCTTGATTAAAATAGTTAGTGATCCGTTTTGGTGAACGTTTATTCATTTATCAAATTTTTACATTAGAAATCATTGATACTTAATTGCTATTACAAAAAAATATGATTTTTAAAAATAATTTCTTATTACTTATCATCGATTTTAAATATGTATGGTAGAAACCATAGAAAGTTTTATTAAACTTTTTCATATTCATACACTGCGTTTAAGGATGTATTGTTCAGTGTGACATTAGTTTACTTTAATAATCCACAATATTAATAATGTTAACATTTTTTGTTTGTATGTACGAAAAATCCTAATCTATAAATAACTTGATAATAGTAGTAGGTACTTTCAAACTCAGTTGGAAGAAAAATCTCAGAAACAAAAATTTATTATGTTTGAACTTCTTTGGCTTCTTTGGTAATTCTTGGTGGATTATGGCTTGACCAAATACATTATTTATATTTAAGTTGCCCATAACGCATTAAGTGTGTATGACGCTTCAAAAGTGCATTGAGAAATGCAGCCGCATTGTTTTTTAGATCCAACTGTATTTTTATGAGGCATTTACTAAAGTGTGCTCGGTCAGTTTACCGATAACAAGCGAACGGCACTAAACCATCGTTAATGCTATTCGAAATATTTTAGTTTATATTTTTTATTTTTTGGCCTGGTAACTAGAACTTTAAACCAAAAATAATTGTGTCAACAAATAAAAGTTTTATTTGTATTCTTTTACTTGGGATTCATTTTCCTAGTCAGATTTAAAAACATTTATTATTATTATTATTATTATTTTATATTTATATGACATTTATACTACTCATTTGGGTAGATTTACGAAAAATCAGAAAATGCTAAATAAAGGGTAACGCGCAAGCCTAGAGAAGAACAATCGTTCTGGCATCCCCCACACAATTTATAATGTATATTTATATAATTTTTAATTACAATTAAATTAGTGAAGTAGGTGCAGAATATATATTTATTGCTTGTTAACTGCCACTACGTTCGAGATGCTGCTAACTGACATAGCTGTTTGTAATAACATGATTAAGTATAAAAAAGTGGATATTCTGTAAGATCTCTTGAACAAAATTCGCAATTATTGACATGTAAGAACTGGTTTTGATCTCGTAAAGAGCAGACAGCACGGCTTTGTGAAATTACGTTGAAATAACGGATTATTACTTGTTTTATACTTTTTTAGTATTTTTTTAATATTCACTCTAAAAGTCAAGTTCTTAACATGGACTGAATTAAAAATTGTAAGGATACCTATCTTGGTTACATATTATGTAGTTTTTGTTGTTAGTTAAGCTGTGATATTAACATTTGCTCTTTGGATCTTTCATAAAGCATTGATTTTTTTAACAATTTTTCTAACTTAATTACAATACAAGTGAGTATTTAAACTTTTGGTTGCATTCATATTGTTGAGAAAAATATTTCCTAAATTCATATATAATTTCAACTTGCTTTATTGGTGTCCTTTACATTATGAATTCTCGCAACAGGTTCATTATAGCACTGACATCATGCAAGAGACACTTCAAGGAATGACGATATTTTATTTTTGTTTAAGGAAAAAAGGTTTGTCCCTTCATTACACCTTAGCCTTACCATATAAAAATTAAGTACCTATACTATAACTAAACTGTTATGTAGCGAACTCTGAGTAGCTTTCAAAGTATGCTCAAATATCATTTTGACATTTTATTCTTACACTAGCTGGTGATCGCGCCTTCGTCCGCGTGGAATAGTTATTTTGGGAATCATTTGGGTATCTCTAACGGTTTTCGCAGCGCACGCAACGGAAGCCATCAAAGATGAATAATTTTCCCCGTTTTTTTCACATTTTCGTCTGTTTCTTCGCTCCTATTAGTCGCAACGTGATGTTATATAGCCTAAAGCCTTCCTCGATAAATGATCTATCCAACACAAAAAGAATTTTTCAATTCGAACCAGTAGTTCCTGAGATTAGCGCGTTCAAACAAACAAACTCTTCAGCTTTATAATATTAGTATATATTTAACATTTATAAAAACTAGCGATCCGCACCCGGCTTCGCTCAAAAAAAGCTTATTAGGTTTTATTATACATATCAAATTTTATCCAACTGTCGTCAAAATCCGTTGCGTAGTTTAGGAGGATTTAACGGGCATACAGACCGACGCGGTTAGCGATTTCAAATTATACTATTGGATAAATATAAACGTTAACCACAGAAACTTCTTAAGTTTCTTAAGACTTCTTAATTAACACTTGAATCTTAAACTCCTTACAGAAATGCACCGTGAAATAACACGTTGTGCTTCAGTAGTATCCCTTATCCTCAATCAGTTATTACACTTTTCAATTTGTAGGAAACCAATTTAGGAACCTAAGTAGTGAACTTGGTGATCACACTACACTAAATAGATTTCTAAGTCGAAGACATAGAGTTGAAAATAGATAATATAATCTGTTCTAACTGCGATTACACCTTCCGATTTCTTAAATTGGCTTCCTACAAATTAAATATGTGCAGCATTGGTGCAGCATCTTGTGTTATAAACGACGGTAGCCGCTTCTACAAAGTGGACCGTCAGCTTGTCTGTCGACCTTAACATAAAAAAAACTACTGCAACTACTATTTACTTGAAGTTATTAAGTACTAACAGTACTTAATAAAACACCGTACGCCTACCAGATGCAGGGCCTTGTGATGCGGTCGTCCATGCTATGACCTGGTGATCCGACGATGTATTGCCACAGAATAGAGATAATTGTACAACTAGTAATATTTCGGGAAGAAAGATAATATGTAGTAGTGTTAACACGTTAATTACCAAGCCGAAATGCTGAACTTACCTAGATGGCCGAAATAATAAAATAATTGAATGTATTTCCTTATTGGCCACAACAAATACCAGAAGCCAATATGCTGCGGCTGCTATTTTATACCACGCGACATCGCTTTAACGGCTACACCATAATGGGGCGCTTCACGCGATGTCGCGTTATGTGGCATTTAACGTGTTAAAGGAGAGGATTCTGAGCATCATTGAGCGTCTGTAAGCAGATTATGATGACGATGATCAGAAGAATACTTTGCTGTAGTAGAAATCTAAAACTACAATCAGTCTCGTAGAATGCTAATGAATTTACACGTTTAATATAAATGGCAGTGTTAAGAAAGTGTGTAGAATATTTACGAAACAATTTCCGAGGTGACATAAGACAAGACATATTCGAAATGTCAAGAGGTCTATCTGTGAGTCGGAATATCCGCTTTTGATCATAATATTTTTTATGATTTTATTTCGCTTTTACTACCTACCTACTAACCTAAATAATTCAAATTCATGCTAAAGTTATAGTTGTAGATTAAAGTTTGCCCAGATCATTTCACAAGTTTTGTACTTTGAGTACGAGTATAATAGCACTTGTACCTATTATATATTATCACTAGCTACAGCTACACACTACCGGCTTCGCCCGGGTTCAAAATAAAAACTATCCTATCTTTTAAGTTGGATCAAATTACACATAGTTACGAAGTTTTATCAAAATCGGTTCAGTAGTTTAGGAGTTCATTGGCGTCACGTCAATGTGACATGATTGTAATTTCAATGTTACATATTTTCTTGGAAACAATCCTAAGAAATATCTAACGACATATTAGCTTTATGTAACGACATCAATTATAATGTTATTAAGTAACTACTCATTAAAAGATTCAATATGACGATCGTTAGGAGAGTTCTATGATCACTAGCCCTTGTAATGATCTAATGATACATATATTTACCTATGCTGTTTTTTTTTTGTCAGCCTCAACGACAAAAAGTTTATATCAGAGCACTGAGTCAAATTCTTGTATACTCTTTCGTAATAATACATACATATAGGAAACCGGTTGAATACACTTTGACATAGTTACAAAACAAAAAAGTACTTACAATACACGAAGGATCGTTGAAGGCGAAACCGGTATTTTTTCTTGTGTTTTGCGCGCCATTTTAATTTGTTTAATTAAATTACCTGTTGTTTATTTAGATTACTGGTTTCGTGACAATCATTAATTGCACTGTATGATCGTAATTATGTAGTTTGACTGAATATTCGTATGTGGGTTTACATAAAACTTAAATTTTATTTATACTACCATAAAGATCTTAATGCTTTCCAAATACGACGATATTCTTTTCCAAAAAATATAGTTGTATAACTGAATTCTAGATGTGTTTAGAATATTCCCACCTTCGAAATTCCCAGTGGATAGTTTCTTTCCATTTTGAGTAAGGGTTGCCAAAGCCAATTTTTCTATATTTTCCTAATCATTATCTTTGTATTACCTACTAAGAAAAAAATCTATGATTCTTGTATTAATTAAATTCGAATTTACGTGTAATTCATTGTAACAAAAACCTGAAAAATTATGAATAACGTGTTGTTAAAAAATATTGAATTTAATAAACCAAAGTTGTTTGCTTATACGAAAATAATATGGCTACTACAATCTAACATTATCTATCTCCATTAATTTTAACTGTTGACTTTTAGTAAAAGCAGCCTCTTATCAACACTTTCTCTGCGAGGTGTTGTGAGTTTTTTTTTAATAATTGCGTATGTTGGATTCCTACTTCTTGTTGGACGACTTTGTACAATCAAGATGTCTGGATATCGGTCACTCGTTCACCGTTGATATAATGAGTACAATCGCTAAGAGAATTGTATATTGCTTTTTATTGAGCTTAAGTATTACTTAGTAGTAGCAAAACTTAACACACCTCTTGCTGACTATTAAGTAAATTTCTAAACTTGCATGAAAGCTAAAAAGTTTAATATTGAGATAAAATTTTTAGCTTTTTTGTGGATAATTAGTAAACAAGATAATAATAATATCTTTAGTTATGAAAAAAGGGTTGTGTCATGTTTATTGATAGCGTAATTTTATGTTTTAAGCGATGACGTATAGAAAAACATTTTTCCATTGAAGTGTACATTGAAAGCCACTTTGCAATAGAGAGCTGGTGACATTTTGCTTTCAACATAAGTTGTAACTGCAACCCTTAATCTAAAGCCACATACTTAGTATTACAGGTTATATGTGCAACTAAAACACATACGTTATAATACTTGAACAATTCAAAACATATAGAAAACTAACTTTTGCTAGTATTGAAATAGCGTTATCTGCACTTATTATAATTAATAATTAAACATCTTATATCTACTTATATACATAAAAGAAAGTCGTGTTAGTTACACCATTTATAACTCGAGAACGGATGGACCGATTTTTATAATCTTTATTTTGTTGGAGTCGTCTCCATTCCAAATAGCAGAATAACTATTAAAATATCGAAAAAATTAATGAAAAAAAAAAAAAAAAAAAAAGTGTGAGATAATTACTATGGAAATAAATTGTACTGTCAAATCGATTAGCCTCATGTTGTGATGTGTGGGTGTTATTAATAAATATTATTTAATAAAGATTTTGGGGCGGTACGAAGTTCGCCGGGTCAGCTCGTTATCATTAAAAAGAGATATATGTATATTACATATTATTTCAATAAATGAAGTTAATGTGTTTTCTAAGAATAACATTTATTTATGCAAATTAAGCATTAGGTACTAACAAAATTTACCATATCAAAGTTGTTCTTACAAACTTATAAAAACACGATTAATCGCCATCTTTATCATTTCAATTGAAAAAAAAAATGTTTACTTTAAATAGATTTATAGATGCCAAATTATGTTAATTCCTTCTGCCAAAAATATACATATATAATATATTATAATATGGGAGTAAAGTAAAATTCATATTTATTTCATAGATATCAGGCTTATCCATAATTTTTTTAATGTATGTATTATCACATTTTTTACCGAACCTACGTATCGAATAACACGTTTAATGTTTCAAAAACGTAACAGAAATGACCACGTAAATTTTTTTAAGTGCTTTTCTAGTTAAAATACATTGTTACATAAAAACTGTCAGAGATAAGTAATGCGACATAACCTAACCTATATTGTGTGTTTCTAAATTACATAATAAACTAACATTCGACATGAACTCGGCAAGAGTCATTATGTATATGTATATTTATGAGCTTGTCAGTTCAGTTTTAGCTGCAAGTATCCTCATAGTTTTTATGCTAATATTTGGCATTATATAATCTACAAGCAAGCTACAAGCATTGAAATGTGTACCGCACACGACGTAAGAAAATGGACCACCAAATGTTTTTGCGTGGTTATGATAAAAAACCTGCGCAATTCCGGCCAGATATTCCAATTAAAAGTAAAATTTCGTTCGTATTTATTAGAACACAATTTTCTTTAATTAATTATAATTTTATGAGTAAACCGGTAGGTTGCTATTTTCTGCAAACTTTACTGGCAGCTTTAGAAAGTTTCTGAAAAAAAATTCAGAAACCGTAGAGAGTTTTAGCTTCAGTATTCTGATAAATTTTAATCTAACTAATAAGCAATTACATTGCAACTATGTAAATATAAAACTAGAAAGTCACAATAAAATCATAAGCTCATGAGGTTGATATTCTAGGTATTCTATTCTAGGTAGGTATATAAATTTAAACAATTTTAATACACAAATACAGCTAAAAACTTGTCGATCCTGTAAAAAAGAATTACAAGTGTCATAGGGGTTGTTTTTCTGGTAATTTATATTTAATTGCAGTATTTTTATGTAGTTCAATGTTTTTTTTAAGTTACGAAAACGTCAACCCATTGTTTCGTAATGTAAACATATACAAAATGATAGACAAAAATGTTTGCCCTTCGTATAGGCCTGTTTTTATCTTAGTAATATCAAAACTTTGAAAGATATGATTTTTCAATTAAAAAAAATTGTTGCCACATAGAGGGGGACTGAGGTCCACAGTATATAGTGTATTTGTGTAATAAAATAGTTCTAATTTACCTAGAATATATTAAGTTCATGATCGAATGAGTTATTACCATTTTGACAGATTTTGATATACATTGGCAGTGTCGTCATGTATTATTCAATCAAGTAAAATTAAATATACTTAACTACAAATTACAACAAGTTGTAATTTCCATTGACGATGACAATGGATATTGTATGCAATATTAAGATTTTATTTCTTTCGTAATATCTATAAGTATTACGAAAGAAATAACACAACCAAAGTGTGATTAAAAATGTTTTATTAAGAAAATAAACAGTAATAAAAAAAATACTGTAAATCTATCTGCATAAAATTCATTAAGATTCGCATCTTAGGAAATAGTTTTGATTAGAAACGGTATCTTGATAGGTTTTATTTGCAATATTCATTACAGAATATATTTAATGTCTCGTAAGCTAGGAGCTTAGATTAATGACTGTTTTTTATAAGTTGCTATTTTGAATAGGTTGGTTGTTAGTGGAATTTCAAGCGTAAGTTATTACGCTTTATGTATGTATTACGACAAAGTCTCCCAGTATGAATCATGTTTGTAAGCTCTATAACTTCCACACTCGACGGGGGTTCAGCCATCCAAGAGTCAGGAGACCATAGATTAAGAAAAAGGGGATAGATACAACATTGCGTTCTATTAAATGTGTTCAAAGGCCTGAGATGATCTGAGTGCTTGTAATCAAATTTGTTTTCATATTGGTTGTCTTAATGTCATTTATTTTCTCAATACGCAATTAATTTCTATATTTTGGAAGTCAACTTTCTATGTGCCAATAATCCAGCACACAGAAAGTTTTAAGTACACATGCGTTCTTTTATTTATTCCAGATCATGATTTTGCTATCATATTACTGTCAAACTTAATATATCCTAGAAATTTATAATCAATTTATAGAAACAGTTACATAGCGAGGTTAGTCAGTGAAGATACCTAAATATCTAAACTCAAAGATTCAGCGAGACAAATAAATAAGTATTTATTTGCATCTGCTTTCCTGAAGTAAATCGAATTTAAAATAAGCCGGCACTCATGTCTGACCTACCCCATTGCTTAATATATACTACGCACGCTCTCTCATTTCCATTGCTAATGTTCGCATGCAATTGTGTTCATCGCTACTATCTTTTCTCGATCAAATCTCGCATGAAAATAACTAAACTATAACTATTGCATGAAAGAATAACAATGATTTTTAATGCGAAAAATATAATAATAAAAAAAATTTGTATATTAGATATTCACAGGTAGTCACAGATAATCTTAATCTCCGAAACTTCTGAACCGATTTTCATCAAACTTATTAACTGTTATCTGTAATTTGGTATAATTTTAAAAGATAGGATAGTTTTTATTTCGATTATATTGCAAATTACGTCTTTAGAAATAGAACAAATATTACAAATAGAATTACAAATACAGTATTACAAATAGAACAAAAGGTGTAAAGTTCCACAAGTTTCAAACAGATGGCGGTGTAAGTTAGTTTACTGACACAATATTTAACATATTTTGTTATTTATGTTGGGTAGCAGGTTGGACTCCATCTATGTTAGATGGAGTTTGGAGCATGGAGTGTTTAGAGCATGGAAGCGTGAGAATAAGCAAAATACTCACTTTATCTTTGTATTAAAATACTCACTTTATCTAAATATGTAATTCACGTATATAATTCTCAGCTCAAAAAACATTGATCGAGTTTAATTTTGTCATGCACCAATAGTAGGGGCACAATTGCGTTTTGGTGTCAACCTGACACATTGTGTGAAGGTGCTGGTGCACAACACGAATGGTAATCGGATTAACGGTGTGTTACTTTGATATTGTTTTATTGCTACATTTTTCTAAAAACATAATATTTTCTTAACCTTCGAGTTGAGAATCGTTGGTGTCATAACACGAGTATTTCATATTATTTCGGTTTTGCATAAATTTCTTTCATAACTAGATCGCTGCCTTCCATCTTCTCTCGTGTGAATGCATAGTAATTATAACCTATATCTGCACCTAAAATAATGTACTTTAGAAACAACGAAACATTTTTCAAATAAATAGGTGATACTGGAGGTTACCCACGACAGGAAATCAAATTCTCAAGCTTTCCTTGTAATAGTATGTATGTTGTGTCTATCTATAACTAATTGTGACTAGCGGCTTCGCTCGCCTTGAAATTTGACAACATAAAAATCTCTGTTCATAAAATATATATTATACAATGTAATGTGCATGACTTACATTATGAACTCTCCAACGCCGTGGCAAAAAAATTCTTTTTTTGCCATGATTTCGTGCTATCCATCCTATTTTTATTTTTTGAATATCTACCTTATTTTACGGTAATATCTAAAAATATTTCCGTTCTCTTATTTTGTTTTTGTCGTCGGTAAAGTTCAAATCAATATGCCAAACCTGGTGTCCCCTTTCTACTCGTAAAGTCATATCTATTATCTAGTCCATAGTCTACAATACCTAAGTGTTATGTCAGCGAGGTTACACATACTAATTAAATAGTAGATTATTCTATGCTTCGCACATTTTCATCAGTGGTCGATATTGACGTCACAGTACACGAAGAACATCATGCGCATGATGCGTGATCTTGGCCGTTTCTTGTTAATAAATTTTAAATAAATTTGGCATTCAATACATGAATTACTTCATGTAAGTTGCTAAATCTTAAAAATAAAGTATTTGAAAATATAATAACTTTTATATTATTTGCGTGGTATAAAAGATTGAGTTTAACTTAATATTTACTTTTAAACTATGAAATCACTATCACTACATATTATAAAGCAAAGTCCTCCGCCGCCTCTTTCTGTCTGTCTGTCCCTATGTATGCTTAAATCTTTAAAACTACGCAAGGGATTTTAATGCAATTTTCACTAATGGATAGAGTGGTTCTTGAGGAAGGTTTTAGTATATAATTTACAAAGTTACGCGGGCGAAGTCGCGGGAAGCAGCTAGTTTTCCTTAATATATAAAACAAGCGATTCTCTCTAAGTGAACCGTTTGTCAACGTACATAAAAAGGATGCCAATGAATAATAGATCGCGTTTGTAAAGCATTTTAATGTGAAATTTCACAACACACCTGGCTCAGTGCAATTTGTGTTAACTAGTTGTGTGAGATCCGTGCAATGGATGGCAAGTACCTACCTACGTACTAATTAGTGGTTTTCCTCTATAGAGTAGTTCTGGTATACCTAGTAAAGTATAGTTGACTTTAGCTGGGTATATTAAGTAAAATAATGTGTGTAATTATTGTTTAAAATAATATAAAAAGTAAATCCATTCTAATATATTTAGTACCTATTCGTAAATAAAGCAATATTTTATTTTTTTCATATTATAACATGAAACATGTTAAAGAAAAATCAACGAAATTATATGCATTTTGTATCGCAATTTCATAAGTAAAACCTAAAACAAAGTAGGTACTATTAAAATGTATTTACAGATATAGATATCTACTTAGACGTTAATAACATAAAAACGTTCAATATGCAGTTCTGTTGACCGGTCGTAGTTAAAAGGTTGATAAGTCAATTGGCTTTTATCGCAGTTGTGAGCTGTATCTTTCCTTCCCTAGTAAGAGCCAGTTTAATATTGGTAGTCAGTCCGCACGTTGCCTTGAGCGCGGCCGACGAACGCAGTAACTCGAATGTTCGAACGAAAGGTTGACACGACCAAAGATTTGTTAGAAGAGACAATATGGACATAATTTTTGAAATATTTTAGAAGAGACATTTTGAAGAAAACTTTGGTCGCTGAAAGTTTCTTTTGTTACCTACTTTATAATTATATTCAAGTATTTATATTCAAACAAACATAAAATAATATAATATATATAATTATATATACATAATTATGTGATTTTTAAAATAAATTAGTAGTGTACTGCTACGAGTTGGAATGGACGCAATGTCCATTTCAACTATAAAAGAAAGAAAGTTTTGTTAGCAACTAAAACTTTAAAATCATTTTTAATGCGAGAATGTCGGGACCGATTTTTATGATCTTTGTAAAGTTGAAGTTGTCTTAGCTCCCATAGCAGAATAACTATTAAAACATCTGAATTATTCATAAAAAAAAAATTGAATGAAAAAGAAGTAAAAAAAAAAATCAAGTTCTTGTGGTAAATTTTCAAAAACGAATTACAGCCCGTTCTAAGTTGCGAGCATCGTTAGTACATAGTTACTATTATATATTTTTGCTTTCTACTAGCTGAATCCTCGTAACTTATTAATTTATTTAAATAAGATTCAATTTCTAAATTTAGTTTAAGTAGTACGTTTATCTAGTTAGTCTGCAATAAAAAAGAATCAAAGGTCATAATAATATGAGTGAGCACGGTCATATCCAGTTTAATTTAATTCGCCGCACGCACCTTCTATCAGCAAAGAGGAAAATGACACGAAATCGGTCACTTCCTATAAGTTACCCTAGGTCAATCTAGTTAAGGCGATAGTGAGCCAGCATCTGACTTAGCTAGCGGAAAAAAAACCTGATAACATTACTTTAGTATTGAGACAATGGGAATAATAAATCGGGAGGTCAACAGCTATAGTATAGTGTGGTACATATATAAATATAATAATAAATATCTTCACACATTCTACACAGCACCATCTAGTTCCACAGTAAGCAACTAATGCTTGTATTATGGGTAGCAGACAGTTGATATACTACATAGATAACTTTTTTTTTGTAAATAAATACATATTATAAATACAAAACATCCACGACTCTGGTACAAAGGTAAACTTAACACATAAACATTTGCCCCTAGCGGGATTCGAACCCGCGACCGTGCGACCGTTTGGTTAACAGCTAGGTTTACTAGCTACTAAACTGAGATGGGTCGTTAATTAAGTCTATAAATTAACAAAAATTAAGTGTTGGATAGATTTACGTAAAACTTTTGTTTCTGCTCAAATGCACATTAACCATGTCGGGGCAGATTCCCAGTTGAATTATAATTATAATAAAAAAATTACACAGATATAATTGCGGTGTGATAAGCAAATATTATTTTAAATATAGATTCATTTTGCTACATTGTAGTCGAGTAAAATCTAATAATTAGTGATTTAATTGATATCTCTGAACTGGTATTACAGCCTATATAGGAAGTATGCAGTGCGTTTCCTGGAATAGTCTGCCTTATTAAGTATTCAATTATGTATATCCGGTCTTAGTGCTTGTCAATTAGTGACCGCAAAGTTGTTTGTCGGAGGTGTGGCTCGTAAAAACGTGTTGGAACAATACTATAATGTATATATTAATCGAACTCGTTTATTATAGTCGCAAAATAGTATCAGACAAATTACAATTACAAAAAGAGTTAATCCACAAGTTACAGTCAAAGTAATCTTGAGTATTATTTGTTATTTAAAGAATTCTCGGCGAACTTTCAATTTGAATGTTCTGTCTTCTGCCATTTTATAATGACCGTACTCGTTAGCGAGATATGAGCAAGAGTGTAAAATATTTATATGGAGAATTGTCAATAGACCAAAATTGGTAAATATCTACAAAACTGCCTGGCAAGAGAAATTTTTTTTGGGATAAGTAGAGGGTCAATGGAGGTGCCTAAATCCCTCGGAATCGAACAAAATTTCCTTGTGCATTTTCCGCCCAGTGGCAGTTAATTGTGAAGGGAAAATGTCCTGTCTAGACTACCTATAGGTTAAAGCAAGAGACTGTCGAAAGTCGACAAGACTCCTGACAAAATACTGTCGATTACAATGGTTAACTGCAAGTGATAGAGAAAGCGTTCAGTTAACATAATGTACCAAACATAACTTTCGTAACTTTATCCCGAGTGGGATTAATTAAGTAATACATCTCAGGCAGTAATACATCTCACCAACTATTTTACTGTCCCGATCAAGATCCGTGTGTAAGTCATTGCAACAATATTTATAGGATATTTCTTAGAGATCTAAGAATTATTGCATAGAAAGTCGTAAATTTAAATAATTTACAACTTCTCTACTAATAATGTGTTTGACCTCATCACATATTATGTATTCAAAACTGTATCCTCATATTCACTTTTCAGTTATTATCAATAGATCTACCAGGTCTTGACTTTTATTTTAGTACGAATAGCTTGATGACCTTAATAAATATTAAAACAGCATTTAAAAACAGTGGGCGGATTTTGAAAGTTTGTTTATATTTGGAGATTTGGTATATTATCAAATTCTTTCACTATTTGAAAGGTATTTTACATTATCCTAGATTGATATAGGTAAATATATTATGTAGAGTAACTTTCCCAATTGCACCCGGGCGGGCGAACAATGGCACGCCATTGGATAGAGAGGAAATAATTGGTGTATAAAATTTGAAAAGAAAAAAAAATCAATAAAATCAATACTTGTCATTTTATAAAGAAACAATGATTAGCTTAAACCTGAAACAAAGGTAGAATATTTCTTTCGTGTGGTTAATTTATGATTTAAATACATAATAATGTTGGTAAAGGATAAATTATGTGTCCGATTACCTTATAAGATATTCATATATTTACAAGCTCTTACAACATAGAGCATAACCCGTTACACATAACAAATTTCAATTATATGTAACACAAAGAAAACGCAATATGCATATAAATGTGAAACAATTATGCGTCGCTAAGAATTTCTACCGGAAGTTAAAGTGTCATGAGTTCATGACGTAGTACCATGCTCGAGACATGAAGGCGCATACGCAACGCAAGGCAGGGCACTTGTAAGTTGGGGCCATAAAACCAGCGTGTAAAAGCGACGTTGTGAATTGTATCTTATCTAGTACGTTTATTTCATTAACACACCAAAATATCTACTACAGGATGTTTTATTAAATGTATTAAAACTAAACAAATTTAAGTATGATGATGATTATGATTAAACTGACTTATTAATACAAATAAAAATACATTAAAAAAATGAAAGTAAGCATTAGGTTAAAAACATATTGTTGGTTTGTTTGTCT
This sequence comes from Synanthedon tipuliformis, assembly GCA_947623395.1. Lineage (NCBI taxonomy): Eukaryota > Metazoa > Arthropoda > Insecta > Lepidoptera > Sesiidae > Synanthedon > Synanthedon tipuliformis. The sequence goes on along the minus strand of OX392415.1, from coordinate 3,215,012 downwards.
ACAACGAGTCTTTACGTAAAAACGACAAGGCAAAATGTGAAATATTTTTTATCATGTCGCACTTCAATTGAAAACACAACAAAAGAAAACATTAACTGCAAATTTTTCTGAAGTGTACAAAACGCTACCTTGGTTGTACATTTGACACATTTGACTTGACTTGGCAGTATGGAAGTATATTGTAAAAGGATCTATATTGTTTAATTTTCATCCGTAAATACGCAAGTTTCGTCAGACATGTGTGGATCCATATTTCAATTTATATATACAGTTGGTAATACCTACACTACGTATCTTATTTTTTAATAAAATTTGTACAATTTATTATTTTTCCTTTTTTGGTGTAAACTTCAAGGTGGATATTTAATATTTATTGAATATTTATTTTCTATTATTGAGTGGATCTACACTCAATAATAGAAATTTTAGCTTATGTTGTAAATAAATGTCTAAGTCTATTCAGCAATCTAATTCGATTATATAAACAGAGCTAAAAATGGCAAAATGAAAAGTTATTGACAACTTAAAATGCGAAAAGAGATAACATACTATAATAAATAAACGTAAGGTAGAATCGTACAAAATATTCATTTTAAATATAATATTATAAAATTAATTAGTTTTCAGGCCTAAATCAAACCTATTTTTAAATCAAACTACAAAAAAATCTAAAATAAAATTTATATTCCCTACTTTTTCGTGGCCACACATTATAGTGTGGTAGAGTTACAACGTCCTTGTTAATGGCATTGCACTTTGCGTTTCGAGATAACGATACCATCGTTTGTATAGGATCATTAATTTATTGAGTCTTCAGTTGTTTTAATGTAAACTTTATTTTTTATTCATTTCATTTTAAAAAAAACCGGAAGAATATCCTTAACAGCCTTCACATGTAGGTACCTTTTGCTTAACAATTTTGCCATTAGTTTTGTACAATATGGTAAGTAATTTACAAGGCACATATTTATGCATATTGTAAGAAATATGGTTAGAAGCTTTAAAATATAACCTTGACCTTAATTCTTTTAAATGTGACTTAAATTTTCGAATAAAATATTTTACCGAAGTTTACTTCCTGTAAAAGATATGAGAACGGATTTACATTCTTGGTATTCAGGGGCCAGAAAGTCAGCAGTTTGTTACACTACAAAGATTTGACATTCGTGTATGTTCAGTCTGGTTGTATTCCGCATTAAAAGATTTTTCCAGTAAATTTACTTTACTGATTATTATTACATTGGCATATAAAGCACCTGATGTGAAATTATTCGTATCAATAAAAGTATGTGCTCTCAAAGAGATCGTGACTCACGAGATGTCAATTAGCTAAATGATAATATCTTAGGTAAATATTTTGACCAATTTTGTCAGAACATTTTATTTGGCCGTGCACAATCTTTTATCAGTTTCATTAAGTGGTATATGTCGGTAGATAGACGAGAAGAAGAAGAACACGTTGTGTGTTTTTCGTTAGTTCTTTCATTATAATTACTTAATATAACTTAGTAAGTATACTCCAGATGAAAGATCTTCGCCAATATTAAATTTCAATTACTATTTCATGAGTTTAAAAAAAATTATTTCAGATTTTTTTTTCAGATCAGATCAGATTCAGATCGCTTTTTGCTCTCATGACCATGAAGTTATTACTTTTTAAATTTTAAGACCTATTATATTTTTTATTTGATTTTTAAATAAAGTTTTCATACATAAGTTTATACACAGATTTTTTTTTCAAATTGTAATTACAAGAAAAATGTACAAATTAGCAGCGGTTTGCTTATATCTCTATATTAATAATTTTAATTATGTTCATAATACGAATAAGTGAATGAACACAAATTACCTAACTGTACAAAATTTCACAGAGTTATTAAATTAATATTAAAATGTTCTCGTCTATAAGACCTTTCTCCGACACCCTTTTCGATGTGTAGAATTTTGCAGTATTGTTACTTGTACTATTACGGTGTTCTGTGGTATTGTCCGTACTTCTCATTACTATTATATGAAAATTTAATACCTATTGTTTGTATCATGTACTTTTAACATGGTGCACGTGGATTATGAATATTTATAATTCTGCTTAAGTTGATGTAAGTAAGAGGTTCTTAGAATCATCATGCATATTTTATTATATCTTATCTAAACCTATTTGCTTTTTTATATTTAAACGGTGACAGGCAGGCTGACGGCCCACCTGATGGTAAGGACATTGTTGTAAAAAGTGTGTTGATCCTGTAGGAATTTGTTTACGCTCGTAGATGGGAATTTGTAAATCTTACAATTTCTTAAGAATCTTCAGAATTTGCAAAATTGCAAATTTGCAGAATTTCAATGTTCCATGCCACCACAACAAAGATATGACATGCGTATATATGTGTAGAGTAAAAAATATACTTGCAATTAAGTTGTTAAATTGTTGTTAAATTGCGTCATTGTTGACATTTAAAAATATAAATAAACTAGCTGGCGCCCGCGACTTCGTCCGCGTGAAAAAAGTAGCCTATCCTGTGTCCGGTGTACGTCTAAATATTTATCTACCAAGTTTCATGAAAATCAGTTAATTCATTTAAGAGTTATGGAGATTCATTTAAGAGAAATAGACACATATAATATACATACATACATACAATACAGCTACACTTACAGATTTATTATTAGTATGATGAATAAAAACAAATTCTAGTTTAAATAAAACGTGCTCTCAAGATGCTAAGCCAGACGTCAATACAGGCTTGGCAAATGCCTTCCTTTTGTACGATTTTCCTGTCTCAATTTTCCTCTTCAATTGTTAACCCAATCTTAATATTTTAAAACGGCCTTTTATAACGTTCGTTATCTAAAAAGATGCGATATAACCGCCATTTTCAATTCAACTCACGTGCGATCAGATGAATAGTCGTGATTAAGCTTTTAGTTTCATCAGTGGTATCCTCCACGTGAAGTGGCTTTGAGATCATCTGTGTATGTATGAGTACAATACGATACTGTACACTTGTCTTGTTAAATCTAACCAAGTATTTTGTGACGTAAAAAGACTGGAGTAGTGGTCACGTATAAATTCACGTATAAAACATGTCGTACCTGTTATTATTTTTATTTAACTATTCGAGACTTATTGGCATAATGTTTTGGAACTGTTTTATTTTATTTGACGTTTCGGTTGTGATGCCCGTATAAAGTTGAAAAGTTTATTATGTTGTACTCAAGTTGTACTTACATTTTTTTGTTTCGAAAAGTGATGTAACGACGCTTTTATAAAAATACATACATACATACATGTATACATACATACAAGTACAAGCAACGTCTGGCGATGCTAGTAAAAAGGCGACCCTTATGAGGTAGGATCAATGATAAGGTGTAGTAGGCAGCGAACTCAAACGTATATTATTATCATTCGTCAGAAAGAGACAGCGGAGCCAGAGAAGACTACACTGGCTGACGCTATTCGCAGGAAAAGGACTGGGCATATAAGTATGCCCCCCTAGTTCATCCGGAAGACGATAGTTATGTGGATACGCTCATCAGTGTTATAGATTGTCAGGCGCTTAGCCTGGCTCAGAGACTAACCTATGCCATCTAGATTTAGGTGCTACAAACTGGTTAACGCTATAACATCTTAACTGTACTTGCTGTGGCTAACTCTGAAAGCTGTTTAACATAGGTCATTGAAGTTCTAGAATTTCTGTTGGAGCTAAATTATTTTTTTAACTCTTCTAAGTATATTATTTTTAGTTAGAACCGAGATAAATTACTTCGTTAAACAGATTAAAGTTATAATAAAATATGTAACTGACACAAAAGAGCCATTTTCCTTTCCTTTTCCTTTTTCCCCCTTCCTTCCTTTACTCTTATCCTTATCCTCAGGGTAGGAGTTAGACAACGGTAGTGACATAAAAGTGACCTTAAGACTGTTGACCTTAAAGTGGACCGTCAGTTTATCTGCCGCCTTACAACATAAAAAAGAGATTCTCATATGAGGCGTGTACATTTTTTCCTTATTACTTCTTTCTTTAGGCCTTCTCTCTTTTTAGCCTAGTAGGTACTGTAATCTGATAATCCGTTTAGTATCAATAAAAAAAACTATGTTACTGTTAGTATCGATAAAATATTGTAATACTTAATCAGTTTAATAATTGATTCTATTAGTTAAAATTTTATGTAAATTATTACTGTATTTTGCAAAATTCTAAAACATCTTAAATAATATATTATTAAAACACATAAAGAGGTCTAGAAGACGGAACTCATTATTTAAATATTTATTCATTTAGATTATTTTATCTGACAAACCTATTTTGCTTTAATTGAATGAGCAAATGAGCGAATGAATGAGCACTTGCGTCTGCGTTTATGACCAATCTTTCTGCACCTACTGTTTCAATATTACAATATATGCGTAATGACATTCTTAATTCCTACAAAAAAAAAATTGTGGGCATTCATACTTGCCCCGATACGAAAAAAGAGCAATAAAAACTAAATAACCAACGATTTGTACCAACGAACAATTTTGTACACTTTGGACTTTGGTTTTCAATTTCTTGCAAATATATTCACGTAGATTATAACTACATCTATAAAAACATGACTGTTGATTGAAAGTAAACTATGGAAATTGCGATACCAGAGAGGGAATCTTTTAATTAACTATTGTCTTTAGTGATCAGAATACTAATGTTAAATCTTTTTACTGTAAGAATAAGAGATCAGACTTCCCCGGTATGACGTCAGGGTTGATGCTACCACCATGTTTAATTCCTTTTGGTTTTTAAATAAGTCTACTCATACTAAAAGTGAAATGTTTACTAGTGCTCAACAGTTTAGCAACGCCTATTTGAAGTGTTAGACTTATTAAAAATTTTAGGATTATGAAGAGTACTTTTTTATATATTATAATATAAAGGGTGGCAGACAGGTTGACGGTCCACTTGACGGCAGGTAGTTATCGTCCCCTAGGGTCACAAGGTCACAACCATAATCAAACACCAAACTGGGGCTGCTGGTGCGCTACCTACCCCGTTAGAATTTGTTTACAGCTCGCTTGAAGAAGCTTTTGTGGGTAGATGGAAAGTTGGAAACACCTCAAAACCTTAGACTGTGCGTAGTGACACTTTGTCCAATTACCTGCATTATAAATAATACGTTATAAGATAAATGTATCAATAAATAATTACATACGAGGATAAAATACGCGTATTGTTCTCAATCCATCCGTGTCTATTATAAATCTAATACAATTATTCAAAGCGCTACAATAATGTAAGACAAGTTGTCATAAATTAATTGAACGTATATGAGTGTCTTTTGAAGATTATAAAACAATTATTTGCCCACACAATAAATGTTTGGTCTTTAACAGTAATTAACTATACTGATACGTTATTTTAATTGAACAACGTTTGACTCTGAGATTAACTTAATTAATTTAATCTCTTAAATAATACCAATAGTGTGTATTATGTTCTCTTTATCTATGAAAACGTTAGGTTATTTCCTTAACCATGTTAAGGGTTAAATTATTAGGAAAATATATAAATGGTTTGAATATTCAACGGAAAATATGTTTTTTTTTTTTGCATTTCATATATTTGACCCAAAGGGCTTATTGTCGTGAAAATAAAGGTGTCACTCTACTAAAGAGAGAACTTTAGTAGTGTCAAGACATAATGCATTTCACAGTCATAAATAAAATAGCCCGTCTGGAGGCGGTAACCATCCCTTATGAAAGACCACCATGAAATATAACCGCGTTTGCTGTTGTATTTTAGTGAATAAGGGATGCCAGAGGCCATGTGCCATTTTACTATCCCTGATATCCTTTATACTAATATTTGCGATTCACTAGCAGCATTTGTGGCTTATACATTTTTTAACACCACGAATTTTTAATGCAAAATGCAATAAAAAAGAGTATTGCGGAAAATATATTTTTTAATTCAATAAAGTAAGTACACCAGAGTATACTAAGTATACCTAGTATTTCTTGCAATAATTCAGAATAACAAATTTTTTTATGTTAATCTCAAAGAGGTATTGAGTACATCAAATATATCTTTGATAATATTCTAGATAAACATACGTTGTAATTGTAATGGTACAGCGAGATAAGTGAAGGCAATGATGCAAAGTGAACGATACCTACACTATGACGTGTCTGTCACAATGTGTACTAATTGTGTAACAAAATTTATACGGAAAATGGAATTTAGAGCGACTGATTTCCCAGAACGTATTGATAAATTTAACTTTTTTGTATATAAAGATTGATATGGCTGGCCACTGTTGAATAATAATATTTACTAAGTGGGATAACTTCGTGTACAATGTGCTAAGTTAAATTTAAGTAAAATAATTTTAATAACAAGGAATTGAAAATTATTATGTTTATTACTTGCCCCCTTACAAAAGACTGTGGCCGAGTGGTCGTAGAGTTGAGGACTTACAACACAAATATGTTTTTTAATGTATACAAAACATACCTACAAGGTTATTTTATCACCATTATCTTTAAATAAATTACATGGTGTATTGGTAATAAATCTTCAATCGTGATAATAGTAGACTTTGTCATAAAGCGACTATTGTTACTATAATAATGCATAATATACGTTTTTCCGTCTCATTGAGAAATAGTGATAAATCAATATATCGGTATTTAGTAATAAGATCGATTTCACTTGAATTACAGGACGCAATTGTTAATCAAATGTTCTTCTTTTTTTACCAGCTTCTTTATCGCCAATTAGGGAAGTTAGTTTACAATATATATATATAAATAATATATGGTCTATGTAAATCATGAAAGTTACATTATTCCTGATTTACATAGACCAAATAATGTAACTTTGTAATAGTTACATATGGTTGTGTTTCAACGAGTGAGCAAAGAAGGCCAGAGCATACTCCCATATCCACATCTTTTTTTATCGTCTCAAGAAAAAAAGGCCTAGGCTTTGTATTGCTTGTTTATGTATATGACGGTAGCCGTCAACTCACCATACATATAAACTGTCAGCATGTCTGCCACCTTTTTTCATAATTTTTTTAAGTAATTATCCAGTAAACATCAACGCAATAACTGTATTTACTAAATTGCACACTGGCAACACAATTGTAATTCATCTGTCACGACTTACCATGATCTGCAATAATATTAATTTACTATAATAACTTGGCTGGTTCCACAGCAAAATTCTTGTTCTTAAAATACGTTCGCCATGTTGCGGTATGAATTATTCTATTTATCTTTTATTTGTTTAAGAATATACAAAGAAACCAGTTTATTCTTATCACACGAAATTAAGTCCGTGACAAAGCGTTCTTAATATAAATGTAAACGCGTCTATACAAATACTACGTTTATAATGTGATTCTATCATTCAGTTGCAACATTGAGTAAATATCTTGATATTTTCTTAACAACAAATATTTTTAAAATCTTAGGGACACTGCAAGAGTTGTGCCGCGTCAACTCCGCCGCGCCTCAGTTTCGACTCTTGCAGTGAGCCGAGGCCCTCTTGGTCGCTTCCTACCCGACGCCTCCGCCTCGACTCTTCTCCAGTGATTTCATACATGTGAAAAATTTCCCCCGTATGAAGTCGCGAGCACAGCTAGTATAATATGAAATTAAAAAAAATATACATATTACTTTTTTTACACAGACCCTTTGTTTTTGTAATAAAATGCTAAATATGTATTATAAAATCCAAAATTGCAGCTTATCTGACAGTATAGTTACAGAGGTAACATTGCTGACTTAGCCTGTAAAGGCTACTATTTTTCTTTTTGACAAAAACATTGAGAAATATTCAATTAATTAAATTGTAAAGGTGTAAGACGACCGGTTTTCTATAAAACATAACAAAATTAGGATAATCTGTATTGTCACATGATTCAGCAGATAAGCAAAGATGAACGTAAAGTTTCTGGATTATGAATCAAATACAGCGATAAGAATTTTTTTTTTTTTAAATTTTTTATTTTTAAATGAATAATTAAAAATAATTAAATAATTAAATGAATAATTAAATTAATTTCCTCCTCATTGGGATGCATCAGCAGAATTTACTAGATATTGAATTATGAATAAATGGATTATTTAATGCAAAAAAAAACATATTAAATAAGTAAGTAATTAAATGAGTAATTCATACTAAGCTAATTCATATTAAGCTAAACAAATTATTTTTCTTGCTTAAAAATAACTTTAAGATAAATCGCTAAAAGTTAACAATAGTTATTAAAATTTTAATTTAATATCTTTAATATAATTTAATACCCTTTAATATCATAAGATTATAAGCAAAATGTATGACGCTAATGATGTTATACGCAAATGAAATATTATGCGGAACCCAGTTTTGACCAAATTTATTTAAGCGTTAACAAGCGCATCGATAAATTGATTTATCACATGAATTAACAGTCAAGTGACTTGTGACGCAGTCCAGTCTGGACATCGGCCAGGTTTTCCGCGACAGAGCCTTCGGTCGACCTGTAAACTCGATCGAAAAAATAATATCGTTGTAAACAATGGCCGGCGAAGTCGGCATTCGTGCGGTGAACATCGCGCGGAAAGCACGCGCTGCCACAGGTACGCGCTAAAAACACTTCGTTCATGTTTTGTGCCTTATCCTGTGCTCTTATAACTTGAACACTTTTTATCGAGAGAACGAGATGCAATAATCTTGATGTATAAGGTGTAGAGCGTGATAAAACAGTCGCCCTTATCGGTGCTGCATTTAAGGTCGTCGATGATCTTGACATTGCCGCGTTCGATCTCGCGTGAAATTCACTTGTTTCGCTGTTGAAAATCAAACAACCCAGTGATTTAGACTGAATGGATTTCTAAGTGTTAGTGATTCTGCTAATTACCACATGAATAATACATTTGTTTTGTTACATTATCCGTAAAAGCTAGTAACTAGTTATCTTAAGCTATTGTTATATATATCTGTAAAACGTTTACACGTGAACCATTCGAAATGAGCGGAGATTAGCTGATATTATAGTTTCATTACCGCGTCTGGTTAATGATTGAAAATAAGTTCATTCGTTTGCGGGAAAATTACTTCGACTACTTTGGAAGGATTGGATTTTAATTGTTTTGTTTCTTAACGAGGAAATTAAGGTTGAGTAGATCATTACTTATTTATCATCTCACGAAAATCACAATGACAAAAAATATTCTATTTACATTTTGATTATATTAGGTACATGTGTCACCCAATCATGATGTTTCAAAGATATATTAACCATATTATTATCATTTACTTAAAGATATTTAAAGGGTGTATAATTTATTCGTAGTTTAAAGGTTACTTTTTATTAGGTACATTAAGGTAGGTACATATTATGTCTTTTCTGTTTTATTCCATTTCACTTTTTTACCAGACTATGTAGTTATAGCAACGCAAATAATATATTCATTACATTTTCTTAACTAATAAATAATAACTATTATATATTTTTTATTTTAATAAATTCTAATTTCATTAAGTATATATTTATAATTTTATTATGTACCTACTAGCCAATCGCTGCCTGCTTTGCACGAATGTCTATTTTTTTTTGGATTATTTTTTTTCTTTATAAGAACCTTCCTCGGACATCAACGGTTATTTGAAAAAAGATAGCCGAATCGGTCCAGCCATTCTCGAGTTTAGCGCTTGGCAACACATTTAGCGATTCATTTTTATTTATATAGATAAATAGACTACCTGGTGCTCGCGACTTCGTCCGCGTTGAAAAATAAAAAGAATATATAAGCAACATAACGTTGCATTCTTGTTGCTCTTGGGTCAAGCGTTAGTTTCCTATTTTATTCTAGACTAGCTGGCGCCCGCGAGTTTGCCCGCGTGAAAAAAGTAGCCTATCCTGTATCTACCAAGTTTCATGAAAATCAGTTAATTCTTTTAAGAGTTTTGGAGGAACTCGCCCCAATTTCCTTTCTTGTACAACATGTTGCAAAATTTCATAATAATCGATTGAGTAGTTAAGGCGTGAAAGAGAACAGACAGACATTCTAGTATGGACTTAGTATGGACAAAAGTATGGATAGAGTAGTACGTAAGCATTAATTGAATTTAATGGTCTTAGATTAATATTAAAGTGACATTTTTTTAAACAAAGAACGCAGAGAAAAATAATTTCACGCATTTTCTAAAATTAAATTCCTTTCTGATAAGCCTTTCAAATCACAATACAATGCCTAGTAACTAGTGTAAACTAAGTGTAAATCATATTGTTGATAATTTTGTCCATTTGTGTTTCATTGCAGTTTGTATATTTGTAGAGTAGATAGTACCTACCTATTATAGTTTTTGTATTGTTTTCAAGGATGGCTCGCCGACTGCGCTCGCGTCGATTTTCCGCCGGTCACGTGCTCTATGTTTACTACTGTAATGACGGGCAGGGCGGCGCGGCGGCTAGGCTTCATTTGATTCATAAACTAAATTGTCGTTATCATTTTTTTTTTTTAATTTTTTTTTTCGTATATCGATATGGTCATTCTGCGATAGTAGGTCAAGACTGACATTTTAAAAAATTCAAAAATATTAAAGCATATATAATTACTTACAGCTCGGTTATAGTATTACATATTATATATTTTATATTGATCAAATATTTATATTGGTAATTGTAACTAACCTAAAGTATTGTCCACTTCATAACTTAAGACAATTAAAAATAATGATTAAATCTTAATGTAGGTAATATCGTCTAATGGCCCATTATATAATATTTCATTTAGTCATGGTTTTAAGTTATTTATTCTGACTTGTGTGGGAATAATGTCGGTAACTATAGTACAAAGTAAACTAGTTGTAACAAACTATTAACTATATTCCCAAATATAGAGCTACATACAGATAGCAGGAAAACATGGACTTTTCCCTTTCGGCAAAAGATATGTGGGTAGGTACATAAAAAAATGCTTATATAATTAGTTCGAAATAGCTTTAATCGTTTTCTCTAAAACACTTTAAAGAGCTTTAAAGAAACAAATTATCTTAATGTGTAAATATATTTGCTAGTTTATGTTAATAAGTGTTTGAATTGTTAAGTTTTAACTAATCTATTCTAATGAGTACTTATTGAAATGTAAGACACACACTTTGTACGTCACCGTCGCTGACGCTAGCGGCCTCGCGGACAATTTTTGTATATCGGCACAAAGATAAGTTAACAATACTGGCTGGCGTGACGAAAGGCCATAGAGAATCAGTCGAAATAATTCAGCTTTCGGTTGGTGTCGATGCAATGCCAACAACAAACTCATAAAAATTCTAACTACTCATCCGCCATAAAATGCTCGGTCACATGCTAACGAAATTTGCATAATATTTTGTCATTTATACATAAAATTAGTCTGTACCTATTTCTATTTCAAATAGTGTCAGCGCCAGTAAACAAGTCCCACAGGTGCGGCGCTGTCATCGCATTACAAAATGTTGTTTTCTAGATAGTTTTCTAGCCAATTATAGTTGTGCCAATTCTAGTTCATGTTTAAGCCGCAGGACTTGTTTGGTGGCGCCAACTATAATATTAAGCCGCGTCACATACTTTTAAACATAGCCCATGTCCTTCCGCAGGGTTGAAGTGGTTTTCAAAACCAATTCAATTGCTATAGATTGTATAGATTTGCTAAAGTATTGATACTTTGTACGTGAATACGTAATAAACACGGTACATCGAGTTAACTATGGAACTAACTAAATGGGAGACAAAAAAATGAATTATTAAAATTAAAATTTTTAAAAATAAAAAATAAATTTTATAAACTCTCATAGCGATATAAAATAAATTTGGATACTTTTATTTTAGAAATGCAAGTCTAATTTCTTAAGTATGTTATTATTGCTCGCAGAGATATACTATTTCGTTGGTTATTATACAAATTATTTAACATGATGTACATATACAATAACGTGCTGTTGAAGTCGTGTTCGTTTCATTTTCTATATTTAAAGCCTTGTTACAAAATATATATCCGCGAATTACTTACACGGAAAATCGGTTATGTAACTGTGACAATGAGGATCATTCCCAAGTTCGTTTAAAACGAAACCACCTTTATGTAAAAGGCTCGAAAAGAATTGTTACAATCATTTTTATTTGCAATGGAAAACTGGTTAAAACCGCTTCTAAAGTCTAATTTGGCACATTTTTATTGCGGATTTTTTGCGCCTTATAGCGTCTCATAATAAAAGTTATGTTTATTTTACATATGACAAGATTATGATGGATTTAATGATAAAAAAAGAACATTTCCTCGAACATTTTAAATGTGTTTACATTTTTGTTATAAAACTGTATTTGGCGTGTAAAGATTATGAACGTTACAGGGAAAAACCTTCAATTTTCTCGACTTTATCGAATACATTATTTCACACGTAGGTTTAGGAAACTAAACCTTAAATTTGTTTTGAAAATATAATATTGATAATTAGGGCTACGAAAGTGCTCTACTTATCGTAACGTTTTCATTTTACGATATAGTCATAACGACAATATATTTTTATTTACTATTTCATTATGGACAGTATGGACATTTTCTAATATACGTTACTCTTTTGCCCGCGACTTCGTCTGCATAATAATAACATTAAATGTCGCGTTAAAATTAAATAATAGATTAGAAGAAGCATGAACAAATTATACATAAATAAATAAAATATGTTTATATTTATATATTTTCTATTGATACGTACACATTTAAGAAAAAAATAAAAAGACATTCACATGAGGAAAAATGTCGTCCATTAGCTTAGAAGCAATCAAGTCTTAATAACTAACTTACTTGAGGTGCGAGTAAGGTGCGACGCGAGAACACTTGCTTGGTACCTACTGATTACTAATCAGTGATTTGTTACTTCAAGGTCACTAAATGTCACTGGGTATGGAAGGGCAACCACCTTCCAATTTATCTTGACCTCAGGCTTAACTGAAATATTAATTAAACTCATTTTATCGAAATATATAATATAAAGTTATTCTAACTCGTATTTCGTAATTGTAGGTAAAATTTGTTGAGCACACAGTGAACGTTAATTATGATTTTTGATTTTTTTTTTAATTTCTACAATACTCCACTAGTTTATAAACGTCTCTGATGCCATTAAGTAAGTGCAAATTTACTAAGACAATTAGTCAGAATATTTTCCATAAAAAGTTGACGCCATCAATCATTAAAACATAAAAACAAAATAAAGAGTGCAGAATTTATATTATATATTATTTCATTTATTTAATTAACATATCGAATCTGGAATTTCCATAACACAGAGACTAGAATAAATAATTAGTTTGTTTATATTTTTCACGTGATAGTATCCCTTTAGCTATAATATTTGTGACTAGTCCTTCGTAACCAGTTACTAATAAGATTTAATCGTAGGTATATAAACCATGACATAGAAAGAGCTTATCCGAGGAGGATTTATTAAAATTTGCTTCTTTCCTCGTGTCTAGTCTTTCGTAACAGTTACTAAAAAGATTTAATCTTAGTTATATAAAACGTGATATAGAAAGAGCTTATCGGAGGAAGATTTATTGAAATTTGCCTCTTCCAAGGCTTACTTACCATGTGTAATTTTTAATTATTAAAGTCACTATTTTTACTCTATTTTCTACAGAAATCATAGCATGCAATCATTAAAGCCACATTTAATGATTGCACGTTCATCCAACTAAACAAAAATCACGGTCATAATTTCTCAACTTAGATACGCATAACTTAAAACGACGCGCAAAATTCGAAACAAATTAAAACGATTCACAAAAACGGAAGAGGAAACAGCTCTCGCTTCACGGCGACTGATTTGTGAGAAAAAAAGTGTTTTTCGATCATTGATGTGATAAAGTACAATTAGTGATAAACGAGCCTTATTCCGACTGTGATATAATATAAGTGACAGTGAAGTTTTAATGTGGACGGCATGTTACGTCCGTAGTACTTAATCTTACAAAACTGGAGGTCGATACGTATGAGGTGTCAGTTGACATCCAGCTGACAACAGATGTCATCCCGATCGAAGACGGTAAGTGTTTGATCCTTAACATAGTGCTCACACGATCAGAATCGTAAACTATTTACAAGGAAAATCATTAGTATGTTATACCAATGACGTTCATCTGTATTGTTACTTTATCGCCGTAATAAAATTCACCGTATAGGTACTATATCATTTATGTTGATATACATAGGTACCTACATTTAAAATTAGTCTGTGAAAGTAAGCAACTTAATGCTTGTATTATGGATACCAGACGGTTGATACACTACATACATTACTTTTTTTTGTAAATACATACATATTATAAATACAAAACATCCATGACTCAGGTACAAAGGTAAACATAACATAACACACATAAACATTTGCCCCAAGCGGGATTCGAACCAGCAACCGCTTGGTTAACAGCTAGGGTTACTAGCCACTAGACCAAACTACGTGTCGTCATCATATATATGATCATAAATAGGTTATTAGTCACTTTATGAGAAAATACTAAATGACTTTTTGAACAGAGAAATTAGTAACAGAGTGGAGTTGTTATTAAGCTTGAAAAATCATTTTACTTTACCATCACTGGGTATAGGCGACGGTAAGTGGCTACCGTCGCCTATAACACAAGCAACGCCATATATGCGCTGCAAGTGCCCTAAAGTATTAAAGACAAGGGATAAGGAAAAGATCGGGTAATGGGCTCTTTTAACATTTCTGGCACTTTTTAACATTTTAACTTCTGTATTATTACATTTGATTTGCCGACATAAATTCAAGGCTGAATCATTGAATGACTAAATAATTCTATAGAAGACTATAATTATATAGTCTCCTATATATTATATATTTATTTAAAAAAAGTTCTAATCCAGGAAATATCTACTGGATTGTTTTAGTGATCACCAATATTCTAGAAATCTTCCGCCGATCGTTATCTAGGTATAAGATATAGCGTATGTAGTCATCTTGCGAATTGAGATACGAATCTCTTTTATTCAACACAAACACACCAATAAAATAGTAAGTAGTTGTGATTCAAAGACAATAGAAAACACAAGCCTTAGTTAAAGTTGAATCAACTTGAATCTATATTCTATAGTTTATAATTGGAATCCACACTTGAAGTGTTGATCTTTCAGAGTTTTCACGTAGTAGCGAAAAACTACTGTCAATTAAAAACATATAATTATCACTGTAAACGAAGAGAAAAATGTAAATTGTCTTATAGATCCAGATCGCAGTGTAGTGGCTGTTTCAAAATTTAGATATAGGTAAGTAGGTATACATACAAACATATTCTAATATTACGTTTAGTGTAAGGAAAAAAAACAATTTTTTAAATAAATTTACATTACAAACTAACATACATAGGTATTATTTTATTTATAAAGTTAGTTTAATGCTCGTTTTCTTGGAAGTGACGCTCTGATTTATTCAATTTATTGTACAGGATCCGAAGAGAGGTCGTCCTTCCCCCACCTGTTTACCAGACGAAAAGTATATTTTTTCAATTTGTTATCTATTGAGTAAGCAAATCGCGATTGTGTTGCCTATTACAATATGATCATGGATTTGAAAAAATTAAATAAAATAAAACAGTGGCACTCCGGGAGTGCCGACAGGTGTCGAGGTGTCGGTTACATTACATTACAAGTCGCGAGTTCAATGGTTTTTTCCCAGCACAGTACGCTTAATGCATCTCTGTAGCACACATTTTTGCTTGCTCCGATTTTAAAATTTTGAAGCCTTGCAATATAATTTTATAAGCAAATACGTGCGCAGTGTAATAGAGAAGGACGCAGCTTGGATATCCCCAGGATATTTTGATAGGCAATACCTACAATCTCGATTAATTTTCTTATAGATAACAATTGATAAAATATACTTTTCGTCTGCCAAACAGATGGGTAAAGGACGTCCTCTGTTAGGATCACATTTAAAATGTTATTGCTGTTAACGTCCAGTGTTCAGTCCAGTGTTGCAAACAAGTATCATTAACTGCATTATTACGATTTGAAATTACATCGGTTTATATAGACTGCAATACAGGTGTCATACAAGATCTCGTCACGCTTTGTGCTCGTGACCTTGAATGAGAAAAAAATTGTTGTGTTCTATAAAAATACAGTACTCGTGCGTATGTACTTTGATGAGGTAGGTATTTACTGGAAAGAATATTTTTTTATAAAATGTGTTTTTAGACGATCAGGCATTTCTAAAGACCACCGTGAAATAACAGCAAAGGTAGTAACTATTATTTAATCTGTGGCAGAGGTATAATTTTTTTTTTTTCAGTACAAATTAGCAACAAATTCCCATATAGTTTTCAAGTCCGGCTTATGAAATGGGTATGCCACCGTAATATAAGTCTTATGAGGACAGTTTTCCAACTAGCTGTAACATTTCATATAATTATTTTTACTTCATTTCATCTATGTTTTTCAACGACAATCAAAGAAATATTGCCATTTCTTAGGTGGTTTCAGTAAGATTAGTTATTGTTCTATGGCAAATAAAAGAAAATTAAATTTTACTCTCAGAGCTGCTGGGAACGAAATTGCGTAGCGAAACACAGTTACAGCGGGTAGGAATAAGCCAAAACAATCATGAAATGACAAAACACGTCACCATAAAATTCTTCTTCAGCGTAGTAGTCATGAAATACCTACCATAAAATTAAGTAACCATAAAACTGGTCAGCTTCTACAAATAACTTTACTGTTACAACTAACTAATATTGATATTGCAAAATATCAGAATGTAAATGATAAACAATTTCGAGATTAAGGCTGTTCTCATCTTCAAGTAGTAAAATGGAAAATTGCGGTGGAGTGTTTAAATTTATGCGATAAGAAAAATTCTACGTGCACGTACCTACTTACAGTTTGATAAAATATATATAGTGATGAAGACAAATACATTTAAAAATATCTCACATTTCTTTGTTTTAAATAAATTCAATTTGTTCACTTTGGTTTACGACATATTTTTCTTTTATTTATCTGTAAAAGAGATAAAGAAGTGAGATACATTGCAACAGGTAAAAACGTCAGTGATCTGTGATAATTTTAAATCAAGTGAGATTTGTTATTGCACTGCCTGCAATCACTTTTTTATGCTAAATGTATTAAGAAGGATTTTTTGTTTTGTTTCGTATGTTGTTATAAAATTAATCTGAAATGAAATCTTACACTGACAGTGTAATATGCTAATATTTTATTACTACAAAAAACTTCTTCCCTTTGACAATATAATACCTACCTATAAATTAAATATTTTTAAAGATTATTGCTATTTTAGTAACAAGTACTTACTAGACGATGAAATCTAAATTTAATGCGAACGAAGCAGCAGGATACAGTTAGTATAACATATATAAACATTTTGCTGAACTCAATAAAGTAAAGCTCAATGTTGTTAAACTGTTTAAATTGAATATTAAAATTCTATTAATATTTAACAAGTTTGGTTACAATGGAATCTTGGCCGACCATCAACTATGTGACAGCAAAAAGGTCTAGAATAGACAATACATGTGTTAAAGAATACGTTAAATGTCTAGAATACCTGAAATGAAATACCTTAACGTAATATATTAAAAAGGAATCTTGAGGAAATAGCAGTATTATTGCTTACTAATTCGCAAGCATTCGTAATTCGTATTCGTATTTGTCAATATAATAAATATTCTAATTTCATTAGTAACTACCTTTTTCCCTCGACTTTCTCCGCTCCCCTTTGTCTTAAATGTTTGTTGCTCATATAGTTTTGTTATTTGGATATTTGTTTTTATTTTTAGAGATAATCCTCCAGGAACAGTAATATTATGTGGATGAAACCCTATTTCCTTTTCTGTTTCCCTGAAAAACGTGTATGTATGAGAAATTTCATAACAAACTGATTTTCGCTTTTATAGTATGAAAATAATGATTATTGCAAAAATAATGATTTGTCAAATTATACAACAAATGTGTCATGTAGTTTTTCAATTTTTGAAAACATAATTATCACATTTTCAAATAGTTTGAACTGTTTTAAATCAATGATTCTTACATTACCTACAATCAACACGATGCGAATAAAAATATAAATATAATCCTTGAAAGATGGAATATTTTTCTTATTTTCCGTCGAACAACATGACAGTGTCCCCTCAAAGTGAAGTGATAAGGCGTATCCTCGCCAGTCGCCGGTATTGTTCGTCCCCTTTTATCTTCATCACTCAGACACTGACAAGGTCAATGTGTTGTTCTTGATTACCTGCGCTAACATTTTGTTCGTGCGAGGCTGACTGATAAACAATTCATGCACCACACATGTATTGAACTTTGTGAGCAGATATTTCCTTACTGGTTGCATCGAAGTATGTATTATGTGCTAAAATAAATAAAATTTAATTATCAGCTGTGTGTAATATACATCGATGTATATGGATGGGCCCTTTCCATACAAAACGACTCTAGTAAAACGATCCGCAAAATGACACGTGTATTTGAGGCCCACTCTAGTTTCATATTGTTCGAAACCGTAGTGGGTCCACTTATACGAGGCTACAACAAGGTATTCGTGGAGTAGTCCGAGATTTATTTATTTTTCTATTGGATTATGTCAGAGACTATCTCCTAAGTATAAATACAAATTTGTTTTGACCGAAACCGCGAGCGTTAGCTACCATCTTGAAAAACGTCTTTTTGCAAATATCTCGTCTAAGGTTAGTTTTACGTAAAAAATTGTAATAATCTTTTTTGTAGAGAATAAAATTTCCCATCGATTTTATTGGCAACTTTTTCTTTATTGTTAATATTTGCTGAAAAATGTCAATAAAAAAAAAATTGTTTTCGGAAAATATCTATAATTTTTGGAAATATGAAAAAAATCAAATAATCAAAGTTGTAAAAATGAAATTTTCTATAATTTTTGTATGAAACTTTTTTTTTGTAAAATGAATCGTTGCTGAGCTCTAGCGCAATGAAAGTTTTCGTCGCTGTTTTTCTTTCTGTCGGTACAAAATATACTAAAAAAAAATTAAAACACAAACTAAAACATTAATTAAAATTTAATAAGTAGCAGCCGACTCTACTAATTTCGTTAGTCCCACCGAGCAACACGACGACGAACACGACCAACCAATCGGAGCGCAAGTGAGTCACTGCTCGAAACTCGGCTGTACCTACAAAAATCAATCTGATTTTGAGAATCAGATTGATTTAGTGGGAGTGATTTTTTTGTTTGAAAGGGCCCATCCATATACATCGATGGTAATATATGAAAATATTGTACTTTAAAAAAAAAAACAATTTTAAATTTTTTTATCTGACAAACTGTTCGGTTAATCACCAAAACGGGTGTTGATTTAGACGGGATTTTATAAAGAGTAACTTAGGCTACTTTAGGATCCTAAGTTACTCCTATGTCATCCTTGAAGGCTACAGGCCACTTAAGGACCTGTAGCTTTATGTCCTTAAGTGTTTGTTAGCTTAGCCTTAGCTTTTGTTTATGTCCTTAAGTGGCTGTTTCTCTAGTCGTCAAGTAGACCTGCAGCTTACTATAAAGATTGACTTACTTGCTGAAAGGCTGTTATTGGGTCTGGTTTTCATTCCAACTGTGTACACATAGCAAATTATCATTTGCTTTTAACAGAACTATAACTTTTGTATTGGGTAATAAAGTTCCACAAGTGGAATTTTAATAATCACGCCGTTACTCAGTGATTAAAGAGTACGTCAATATTGAACATTATTGACTTGTTACTGACGTTTTTAACAAAGTAATTAATGAAGATAAAAACATTGTAATAAAACAATGTTAAATCAATTAATAAATTGTTTCTTATAAAAAAATCTAAGTACTTACTGAATTGTTATGTTTTGTCATGGAATTTTATTACGTGTTATCATTATCACTGTGATTGATGAAGTTTTTCTCCTTAACTATTGGTATTTTTCGTAATATTAAGGATCACATTATTATATAATAACTAAATTTAAAAAGTTAGTTCTTAGTTAAAATATAGAATTAAATGTGTAATTTTATTTTATTTTATTGAACAACAAATTAAATATTATTTTTTTAGACACTTAAAAATACTGTTTAACATTTTTTGTTAATATGTACATTTTTAACATTGCCTCTTTAACGGGTTCCGTGGCTTCTATTTCCGTAAATTAATCAGTAAAAATCGAAAGTATAATGCACAAAATAACAAAATCTCCGGCGCCATTTCTCACAGATTTATAGATGTCTGAAACATTTAGTAAGAAACCTGTTATGAATTCTAGATATTTATTACTCCCACGTATAAACAGCAACATCTAATAGCTTCTTATTTGACCATCTACTGACATTCTTATTTGAATTTTTGAAAAGTCAAAAATGCTCTACCTAAGTAGTTGCCTTGCAGTTTACCATTTGTAGTTTACCAACTAACAATGATGTAGGTGCAGCAAGTTTCCCAAAATATCTGGATTCGTGCCTATATAATAATGGCAGGCATCTGTGATTTATTGATTAGCCCACTAAATGCCAAGCTCTAAATGTCAGTAACAACCTATTGCGATACCTATGTTTACATGACATTGATAACAGTAGATATTATATTAATAGTATATATTGTAAAATATAATACTTAATATAATTCCAGTCAGCGATATGATTACCAAATTAATATTATTTGAGAGTATGCGAATTTAATTTAATTTCTTAGTATGCTTTATCCCTATATATATTATAAATTGAAGTCGCTTGCAACAGGTACTTAATCTTCAAAACACAATTTCTTGCACGAATATAATATTGACAAAATTACTTTAAAACCAGTTCGCTGTCGCATATAAGATTATAAAACGTGCATAAAAAATACTACAATTTAAATAATTTTGCCTCAGAGCGAGGAGGTTGGTCTTAGAAATTATAAAAAGCTACTATCTAAATACCTACTCTTAAATTCTCCTCTCTTAGCCTGACTATTATATGACTATTATATTATATGAGTACTAGCTGACCTGGCAAACGTTGTTTTGCTATATAATTTTTTTTTGGGGTGGCCCACCCTTAACATTTAGGGGTATGAAAAATAGATGTTGGCCGATTCTCAGACCTACCCGATAAGCACACAAAATTTCATCAAAATCGCTTCAGCCGTTTCGGAGGAGTTTGGTAACAAACACTGCGACATGAGAATTTTATATATTAGATTATGTCAATGAAAATGGAGGAAATTAGTGATAAAATTGTACAGTATATTTTCCTTCTTGTTTTCTTAACAATAATATAATATACACGCTCATCAAGTAAATTGAGAGCAATGTTCACACCCTAAAGATAAAAATTAATGTGATGGGACCACCCTTGGTAATGGATTGCGTTACGATTGGACTGACCTTGCCTCTTTACGTCAGTGCCCGACCCATAAACTATTTCGCAGACCACGCCGAGGTTACTAATGAAATGTTTTATTTTATAACATGGAAAAAGTTTTCCCTCAGAGGAAAGAATATATGCTATGCCATATACTAACTGGTTCCCGCGATTTCGTGCGCATGAAATACCTTCCTCGTTTAATGCACTTTCCATTAGTGAAAACCGCATTAAAATATGTTGCGTAGTTTAAAAGATTTAAGGCATTCACAAAGGCCAATGACATTGACCATTTGACCTTCACCGATATGACCTTTAGAATGTTTATATATATCAAACTAATTCCGCACGAAAAACACAAACGTAATCCACACCTCAACGCAGTCACTTAGACACTGTAGCTCCATATATTTAGATTTCCGAGGCGGCGGAAACAATTCAACAGGCCCGACAAATGTGGTTTTTTGTACTTTTCATTAAAACAACATTGAAAAAAAAAAAAAAAATCAATAAATTTTTTTTAAATGACATTGACTTATTATTCGGTGCAGGAATCATTTTCGCGCAATAAACCGTTTTCGAAACAAATTTAAATATAAGTCAAATTCTTCTTATGTTCTAAATTTTATTGTGGGGTTTCTACTACTTCGATGGAAATTCTAAACAATATATTTTGTTCTTCACATGTTTAAATATAACATATATTTTTTTCAAACCAATTGCATTGACAGTTTCTTGTAACATATTTTTTTTAAAACTGCAAATTTTTAAGATTGGCGTGTGTTTACACCTTAAGCATACATACAGAGGGACAGACGCGGTAAGCGACTTCTATTATACTATTGAAGCTGTAACTGAACGTAGTGAAACGACTGCGTTTCGAAGTCGCAGGCGATAGTAACCAACCCCTTACAGGAAACAGCCGTAAATATAAGATTGCTATTGTGTATCATAACAGCATGTGTGCTTTTGTGTTTTGTTGAGTGAGTAAGAGTTTACAGAACCCATTTCCCTATCCCATTCTAATTCTTACCCTTTATCCTACAAAGTTTGGCAATAAAATAAAAAAAATAGGTGTGATAATCCACGGCTCTTCAAATGGATATGACAAATGTTTCCGAATTTCTGAAATTTCATTTTCCTATCAATAGTTGAGATAAGACCTCGCCTTAGTTATTTTTCATAATGTTAAAATTTTGTTAGTCTAGCTATTTGTAAAACCAGTTTGAAAGGTAAAGCAAATTGCGCGTTCCACTTTTGAGATTTGCATTAATTCTTGTTATTTTTTTATTGATTTTTTTAAATGTTTTTTTAACACGTATTTTCAAATTATGCCTCAAATACATTTTTGCAGAGGTATTTGATAACTTTAAACCATTAATGAACGTGGAATTTCTTAACTATACTCGAGCAAGTAGGAAAATGATTATGAGTTTACGATTATTAGGAATAGCGGCAGCTTTGATATTGCAACACTTCTAAGCTTATGGGTAATTTCCTTCAAATAGTCACGTAATTTCATATCAGTGCGAGTAGTATTATATAAAATATTGCCGCTTTGATAAATTGGAATACTTTCTTCACAGTTGGTCTGATTTTCCTTTACAGAATTATTCTAATCTTTAAGTATTTAGTAGGTACAAACATTTAGTACATACAACCAACATACAACAAAGAGACCGTCAGCCTGTCTGCCGACGTTACATTAAAATTCATTGTCTACAACAAGTTTATTTAGTTAGATTTTCAAGAAATATATTTGATTCAAAATATCTGTGGCAGTTAATAAACAGGCGTTTAGGTTTTTCGTTAGCATAAAAAACTGCGTCACATGTTGGTCACATGTCATAATGACACATTTTGAAAATATTTGCCTCGTTACTTAAATTTTTAAGTATGTGTTAAAAGTGACTAAGAATGTCCAAAGGTTACAACAAGTCAGTCATTGTGTTTCGCGTTTATTTATAATTCTTCTCATTTTGTTAATGAGTAGGTCCAAGTGTAAGGTCATCATGCAGTCAGTGATTACAAGTATTGAATTTGGTATAGGTAACTAGTTATTATTACTTACTCAGTCTTCTTTTAAATTGTCAGATTGACATTATGTGTTTGATTACTATAAATATAATACAGTAATGCTTCGGACAAATAGAACAAATAGAACACAAAATTTTTAGAAACTGATTTTTTTGTTAAAATATTTTGAAATTACAAACACACTTCAATTTTATTTATTAGTACAGATTGATTGTATTTTTGACTTTTTGTGTATATTGTTAAATTGTAGTTTTTAAAAAAATCTCACAATAAAAAAAAATGTAAGTAGCTATAATAAAAATTGTCAGAACTAGTCAATCTAGTCGCTTCAGCGTCATTGACCTCGGATCGAAGTCGATATATTTAGAAGAATTTCGTAGTGTAATTACTTTTTTTTTGCAACAGCAAATGTGATAATTTGATAAACTAAGCACACACGTATTTACCATGTGAATGTTTTACAATATAAGACCAGTCTGAAAAATGTTAATTTGATAGTTTTTTTTTTTTTTTTCATATTTCGGATAGAAATCATAGAAGGATAAGTCAATTATGAATACAAACAGACAATCTCTCTCTTACGTATTGATTATGTATGCATATATGGAAGATGATAATTTATTTTAACAACGGCTTAAAACCAATACGTGACTCGCATCGGAACTACAACTACAAGCAAGGTCCAATAAACAACTTTATTTTCAACTGGTAAATTTTATAATAGTCTCTATTCGTATGCAAATGAGCTTGAAATTTGTTTGCAGACTGCTCATGTGACTGAAAAATCCGGCAGCGAATCCGAGTAAGGAAAACAGGAAGATCCCATTCAACGCGTCCTTGATCTCTTGAACCGCGTTATCAAGTTTGCAATGATTCAACACATTAATGACTCCACGAGACGGTTTTTTTAAGTAAATAATCTCACAATGACTACGAAGATAAGACAATTTATAGGCATTTTTCGTTTTTATTCTCAGGCGATAAATTACTTTCAAAAATATCGACACCACGGTTTATATTAGTAGTTTATATTTGTATGATATTATTGGAGTATCGAATCAAAATTTTGAAACATATAAAAAATTATATAAACGAAAAAAAAAAACGAAGAGTTTTAATTTTATCGAAGAAGAATTATTTTAAATTTATATATGAAAATCAATTAAAAATATCTGTAGCACTAATCATTCTCGATTGGTCAATGATCGAATCTATGCAGAATTAAAGGAAGTGCCTTGCAAGTCGTGAATCACATAAGGTTACGAGAAGGTAAATGAAGCAAGCCTATACGTAATGTGAATGGAAAATGTAAATTAAAAGTATCTGTATGTAGATTATAAGTGAGTATGCTCGTAATTTTAGTTTTTATATAGCACGATTACTTTAGTGTTCATAGCACTAATCAACATAAGTAATGATTCCATATTTATTTATAGTATCAACATTGTGTCGTAATATTGTTAAAATACTGAAGGAATTTGATGCAAAATAAAAAAACTTCCATACTAACTAATGTTTATTATTACTTACTTAGTATGATTCTTACTAAATTGTCTTTGTTTCCCTATCAACTTACACCGTGAACATCTCAATCAATCCTATAGTATGAAAACTCAAGCAAATAGAAAATTGCTCAAACACATATTATAAAGTAGCGACTCGCTCCTTCCTTAGTTGATTCAGCTTTCTAGACTTTTTGCTGTGTGTTGAGTCAGTCAAGACCAAAATAAATTACTTTTACTGTAGAAAAAAAAATTTCGCATAGAGTTAAATTTACAAAAATCCTTTTTTAGTGGATTACGTTAAACCAATGTTCCAAATTTTAGATTTTTAGACTTAGCAGTTTTAGTTATGCGTTGGTAGTCTCGACAAACGATTTTATAAGTTTAGAATAAATGAGATTAATTGTATATACAAGTGCATACAAGGTAATAGTGACGAAAGACTCGAGCACAGAATTCCTGAAATGCCTCAAACGCAATCTTCTATGGTCTTGATGCATTCTTTGCCTTTAATCAATGTGTGTACATCTAGCATTTTACGTTCAGCTTAATTACTTCCCGTTTTTCATATTTCATTCATTTCCTCATTTAATGGTGTCTTATAAGGAAATTTATATGGTTACTAATAACTTAATTCACTAGAATGGTTTAAATAAACTCTACAATGAAACTTGTCGGCATTATAATTGTTGAAAAAAAGTAATTATTTTCTTGGTATCAAGATTATTTAAAGATTGTATAATAATATTGTAAAAATTGTTGGAATTACTGTCTTCAAAGTGAGCACCTTATAAAAAAATTTCGAATTTTTTGTACTTTTTAATTTGATTAATTTTCAAATGTAGCGCGACGTTTTCCGATTCAAAGGTCGCTGTTTCCGACGAAGATGGAAAACCACATCTTACATTTCCACCTTTATCAACATCTCAGTATCATTGGGCACATTTCACGTCATAATTTTGATCCATAAATATAATTTTGCATTGTTTATTATGGTTTAGTACCAATTTTAAGATTTTGAGAACAAAAACTTCATTCCATGTAGGTAATCAGTAAAGTATAGAGGTAAACTAGTGAGTAAACAATATCATTAACGCACGTGTAATAAGATGTTCCTCGTAGTATAAATAAATGTGGTATGACAATAATGCGTTATTATAAACCCAGTACATTACACTTATTACAATATTATAAGAATGAATACACTCGAAATGACAAGCAAATATTACCTTGGTATTTCGAATTACTTGTTTAAATTGATTTCTCACAAAATAAATGGAAGTTAATGTTAAAGTGTTGTGACAAAATCCTAAACAAACGCTAGCAAGAATACAATACAATAAAGCTGAAAAGTTTATTTTGTTTGAGTGCCCTCTAATACCAGTCAGATTCGCAAAGAAAGTTGGCATTTCATAACACATTCTGAGGACTATGACGCTAAAGCCTTTTTTTTACTAGAATCCCTCCAGCATCATGCGCTGAAGCCTATTTTTACATATTCTCATTCATTCCAGTTCTATCAAGCATGCCTCTCGCACTTTCATTCTACATACTGTATCTTTCTTTTATCCATCACTCATTCATGCTTTTGCGGGTGGGATTTCCCGCCTGTCTGTGCTATTCTTTCTATATTATATATTTTTATTCCTTATTTCTAATTTCCTTAATTCTAGCAGGGTGGGGTAAATAATTCTAGAGTTTTTAGGAGGAGCACTTTAATTATATTATAGCCTTGTGAATAAAACGCATGGCTTCCGAGCTACAAACACGGGTTTAGATCTCGGTCGGATCAACTTTAAAAAAATATATAACGCGTGTAAATCTACGTGTATTTCGTCATTTATCTTTCTATGTCTATACATAATATTGTAAATTGCATATTTGCGAAGTCGAAGGCGGATCGGTAGTAATATTAAAAATAACGAGCACTTGTTATAACTGGGAAGGCAAACAATGTGAGTAAATCTAAACGTCATAAAATATTTTATTAATCTTCGAAGACATGAGAAATCGGGCCAATACTGTCAAAACTGTGGTTAGTGTGCTACTGTGTTGTATATGCGTGGTATCAGTAATTATTAACATTTTGCTAGTGTCTTTAATTATTGCCAACTATATTTACTAAGAAATTAATTTCTTAGTAAATGTATAAGTATCAGTGCTTAAAAAGCATAATTACATTTACGAGACG
This sequence comes from Synanthedon tipuliformis, assembly GCA_947623395.1. Classification (NCBI taxonomy): domain Eukaryota; kingdom Metazoa; phylum Arthropoda; class Insecta; order Lepidoptera; family Sesiidae; genus Synanthedon; species Synanthedon tipuliformis. Next base: position 3,187,902 of record OX392415.1, on the reverse strand, counting down.
TCATTAAGAGACTGCTTACCGCGACACTATTAAACCTCAAGACATCGACTTTTGTCTTTCCAAGTACTAAAAGGCGAAGTATCTATTCATTTCGTTTGACGTCAACACAAAAGTACAATAAGGAACGTACACAACAAAAACTTTTGTTTGAGCATCATACAATTTAACATAGTATGAAAAGCAGTCAAATACTGTTTTTATGTGTTAAGTAATTTAAAACTGAATGTAATACCAGATTAGATATTATCAAGGTATCTATTATATCTGACCTCACAGAATTTTCTGTTGAGGTTGGTTTAAGACTGTTTTATTGAATACTAGCTGGTGCCTGCGACTTCATCCGCGTTGACAAATAAAAAATATAACACTTGACTAAATATGACTTCTTTATGCTGTGCTAGTAAAATGACGACGGTGGCACGGCCAGTATATTATATTATTAGATGATCCCTCGGTAACAATCCTTTTTTTAATTGAAGGTGCCCTTGTCCTTTATTGTATCCCTGACAACGTGCATGTGTCGTCGGCACATTGTAGAATTGGGCATATCATGATATTCCTGGGCAGATCATATTTCTGTTAAAACTGAGAGGGTCGTCTCACTCCGCTCCGCTTCGCTCGGCTCCACAAATTTATTTCCATGTAAACCTAACACGCTCCTTCGCTCCGCTCCTCGTCGCACCTATTTTTGACTTTTGGTGAAAGATTTTTGATTTCATACTTTACCATCTGCCCAATTCTACGATCTGCGCACGACATCTGCAAAATTTCATGATGATCAAAATTTTATGGTGATAACAGACAAAGTTATAAAACTATGTCTTGGCTAACTGATTTGCTGCTGTTAATTAAATAAGTAATTTGAAATTACATACATTTTAATTAAGGTATGACGTTTAGTTCGATGTTAAATATATGATTACTAAATATTACTCGAAACGTTTTGTTTACATAATACCTACATAGGTGATGCGTTATCGATTTCCATATTAACTACTTATGTAAATTGTAGATAAGAACCGCAAAGAGTGTCAAACACATTTACTGAATAATGTGTGCGTTGATTTTAACTTTTTAATAAAATTACGGAAAAAAAAAATTGAGTAGGTATACAAAAAATCATAGGTATTTACTTACCCCTAACTAAGTGTAAGGGAATGCCGAACGGATGTATTCGCTATTAGTATTTCATATTTAACAAGATTGTCGATTTAGCTTTAGTAAAAAAAAAATCACGACTGTGATATGCGATCCATGCTCCTCCTTCTAACAAATTTAAATAATGGTTACTTTTAATCTCATTTATATGTAAATTTGAAGAACAAGTGTCCAAAATATTGTAATACTTAAGAGATCGTTGCATCTAACAATAAACTTGACATCAGGAATAGCCAATAAATAAAGAGTTTGATGACCTTTTATCAGAGAGAAGTCACGCGCCATTTCATGATATGATTCCTCCTTCAGACAAAACTTCTTTTGGACACACATTGGCTAATCACATTGGAAGGCTCTTAAACCGGCTTCGCCGTCAAACCAAACCGCATTTTTGCGAACAAAAAAAAACTAAATATTCGTTTCACTCTACGAATCCATCTTCCGAACAAACGATGACAAAAAATAGAGTTTCAATATTTGCACAGTAGCTGGTTGCTTACAATGTGCCTTGTAAATACCCATACAAATACTTAGAATTACAATTGGTAATCGAGGGCATAATATTTGCAATATCAGGCACATTAGTGTACATTATGGCGAATAAACACAATTAGGTTATGGCGAATATTTTCTACATCTGATTATTTTTTCAAAAAATTACATCGGGTATGCTGATTTGATAGTTCTATGGACATTAACACCAGATAGGCAGCGGGAAGAGGACCCACTCTTCCAGCCAATCCGCCGAAGAAGGCTCAGGCGCAGGCGGCTGGCCTATGTTCGCCACCTTCCACCCTGACCGGGACCTAGACGGGGCAGACTGCCGCCCGTCGTAAGGTTCCCCGAGATGGCCGGCCACTTTCGGTTACGCCGAGGTGCTTACAGGGAGCGTAGCCATCCCAGCACTGGATAGCCGTGGCGGGGCACCGATGTCGTGTCATAACGACCCCGCGAACCCACCTATCTACGGCCGCGCTAGGAAGCTTTAGCCGATTATTGTATTATTTGTACTATTATTACTATAATAGTACAAATAATGAATACCTATCGCTATTATAAAAATATATATTTATGAAACTGTTAATAAAGTTAGATTTAGTTAATAAATTACTTATGTAAAAATTAAAACTGATAAAAATCTGGGAGTAAAAAGAAAAATCACTTTACCTGGAAATATTTGTTATTCATTTGTTATATTGTAAGTCAAATGTACAAACAAGTTTATAATGATACTAATTATTAGAATTTATACCAACAATTGTAGCATTAATTAGTAATTATTTAAACTAATTATTAAATATAATTAGTTTAAATTAGAATAGATACTAATTATGTTAGTATTAGGATAGGCCTAAGTATTTATCATAAAATAAATACATACATACAATAAAGAAACTCTTAGTAATATCTCTTTAGCGATTGTACATAAATGTAATAACATGTTGACGACACGCTTCTAAGTGATCATCCATTCATCTCAATAATAGGTGAGCCTAGAATACAAATGTAGACTTTTTCACACGATTTGTAACACTTATAGGTATAATTGACAGGCGGTTAAGTATTATTAGTTATCGTTACCTGCTGACGTCACAATTATAAGTATTCTGTGTTTTCTGTGGAATTTCAGGAACAATATTTTTTAAAGCACAAGTAAGATAAATAAAAAAGAAAAGCTATATATTGTGGATATAATATAATTTTAATTTAATAAATAAAAATCACCTGTCTTGATGACGATATGATAATGGTCGCCGGTCGGGTCTACTCGTAGTAATGATATAAATAGGTAATCAAAGTCGCTTCCAAGTCTGACTTTGTCCTCTCAGTTTTTCTAAAACAAGCGTTTTTTTAATGCAAATTCAATTATTATTTGGAGTGGTATTCTATCCACCGTGTAATTATAGACTAGAAAATTTAGAAGAATTTTGTGATATTTTGCGAATTTCAAATAAAATATCCTTAAAACATGACAGATGAAAAATCTGTTTGAACCTTTTGATTGCTAAACGGTTATGTAAAAAAATACAATAAAGAATGAATTTGTATTAAAATATTCGATTCATCATTGCTCCCTATCTAGAAACTCAAAACGTGCTATATCAATTGCACCGTATATCCATACAAGAAGATGTATGTAATATGTAAGTCTCTTTGTGTAAATACCAAAATATGTCGCAATGTATACAAATAAATAAAATTGGTGTCTCTGTTTGTAATGTCAAAATAACTGCTTTTTACTAGATAAATGTAAATCAATGTATAACGGTCCTTATAAAAAAATGACATGAAAGCAATACAAATAAACAAACACGTTAACATTTGCACTTATAATATTAGTTGGGATAGGTAAAAACAATTCAATATCAAACTCAATCTCAACTATATAAGTATTTAATAAGCATTGAATGATAGAAGTATTCCTAATGAAACTAAAACAAAAAATATTTATTGAAATCATACGTCTTTTGAGACGGTTTTGACCTCTCGTTGACCTAAGGACAGCTTTAGTAATATCTCAAGTATGACTCGTATTTACTGTACCGCCTTATTACTGGAATTTTTTGCTCATCTAAAAACATTCATAATGATTGAAGTAAGCGTATGACTTAAGGACATCTCATAGCTGTCACAGTATTGATTGTATTTAAATTACTTTTTTTTAAATAATAAATAAGTATGTGTATTGTTAAGATTTATTTTCTATTATATTTTTAATAAATTAGTGTATATTATCTAATGTAAGGATTACCTTTGAAACTGCTGAAGCTATTCTCAAAATTCTTTAAACAAATCCTTAACTACTTCATCACCGAGAATTTTTTTTCTGGTATTAAAATATGTTTTTAATTTGTATGTTTATTACTTAAGTGCTTCTATTTAATAAATCATGTGACGTTTGTACAAATGAACGCACGTAAAAAGAGCTCCGTACCTATATTTAGTTAAGTCAGCAAGTAAATTGTAAACATAAAATTAAAATGTAAATATTTATTGTCATTTAGGTAATTCCTCGAATGGTTGTTTTAGACAAACAAGGAATTGTAAATATTGATTTGCTTTAAAGAAATAAAACGTACATTATTGTCACAATCGACATTCAAATGAGCGACAGGTAATTCCCCCTTGAAAATGAAATCCAAACATACCTACTGTTCGTATGACTTTTTCAATGTAAGAAATATCTTTATCGATGATTTGTAACAATCTGTTATGTCATGATTATGCACGAACTACATACTAACTAGTAATCGTTGGTTCCATTTGAACTAACTATTACTAGTTTGTGCATAATTAGATACTGACTTTTTGAACTAGCTACAGGCCAGCTCTCGGGTATCCGTACTGTCGAACAGGCGCTTTGGTCAAATATTTGAATTAATTATGTTTTATTTTGCCCCGTGAAGAAAATATTATCGTATCTATTAGGTTATAATTAAAAGTTAAGATGACGTTGTCTTAAGTTGAGAACATAAAGAACAAATTTTGAAGCAAAATTATGAAGTGTAAATGGTTTTCCAGTCTTAAATTGTCGAGAAATCATATGAAATCTTAAAAACTCTAACGTAACTATATATACTCATACGTGTTTTTAATTTACAATAAATATTTTCTTTTTATGTAATGACATAATATCTGTCGTGTAAAAGATTAGCCATGGGGTAGACGAGGAGGCCGCGGTTAAACGCCATGACCGTCTGCCGACCACGTGCTCAATGGACCTATGACTTTTATAGTATGGTGGCGCTCAATAAAAAAAGGGTGTACTGTCAGCTCCGACGCACGACTGGAGTTTATTCCTTACGAACGAATAATAAAAATTATAAAAACATTTATCATAATGAATTAATATCAGTGCCATCTCTGTTCGCAAGGATGTATTATTACGTAACATATTCTAGTTTCAAAGATATCTGTAACTTTGACATATTATAGTTTCAGAGATGTGTAGATGGCGCAATATCTCTGAAACTTCAGAGATATTCTAAAATATTTGAAAATAGAACGTAACGCATATGGTGTGACAATTCTGATTTTACTCCCATAAATTTTCATGCCGCTGTTAGGATCATAAAGATGACGAACTATCTTAACCATGGATTTAATATAATAATAAGGATTTATTACTTGCGGCTAAAAAGCGGGCCAAGTAGGATATATAGAAGAGGAGCCTTGTGTCCCTTGCTAATAGGGTGACCATAAGATTTTTGTTGTATCAAAATTAAATGTTCTATTTATTTATTTTCAAGGAAAACTTACAGTGATATTTATACAAAAAATTACTAATATATAGGTAGTAGTAGTTTCTTTTAATATAAACATAAATAAATAAACACATAAGCAATGGATGATTACTGAGAAATGTATCGATGGTTATTCGCTGAAAACACTGCCCATATATCCCCGACGGTTTTGGAGATATCCCGCTTTGAAAACTCCAAAAAAGTTGTATGGACTGTAAAAAATGTATGAACGGGATGGGATACTCTCTATGTCAATGTGCAAACCCTACTTTTCTATCCCTGATACGTTCCGAGGACCTTTCACCAACATTTTACTAGGTCTGGTTAGGTATATTAACGATGAGTGGTATTTGATATTTCAGCTTTGAATATAGTAAAGTAAATTACAATAAATATGTAGTAAATATAGGAAAGTAAAGTAAATTGCGAAAACATTAAATTTGTCTTTACAAAATGGAAAATGACTTTTTCGAAATTTTTTTTTCTATACAAATGGTACGAGTTTTGTTTCTGAGGCGGCACTAAGTTTGTCGGACCAACTAAATTTACTAGATTAACATAATTGTACATAACCATATCCACCAACGTTATAAATTTATGGTTAACATAGTTGGTAGATTTATTATTATGATATTTTTAGCTTACCTGTGAAAATATATATTGCAACCACCATAGGATTCGCTCGGACAGCATACACGCAACACTTTTTCACCATTTTAACTTTAAATTTAATTTCTATGAACGATTTTAAAAAACAATATGTAAACTGCTATTTAAAAACACCGCCATGACATTTCATAGGGATGCCAGTAGAAAATAAAATAAAAAATAGTACTGAAACTATAATATTATCTTTTGTAATTTAGTGATATATCACAAAATTAATGTTATTATAATAATTTCATTTAAAAACTATTAAAATAATTGAACTACAATTAATATACATAGTGTTTGATCTAAGATTTTTGAATCTAAGTTTTTAATGAAATACATTTTTGTAGTCTGGCAAGATGAAAGAAAGGGACACAAGGCCTTAGTTTGGCTATCTCTTTTTTTCTCGGTTTAGCCCATGTGTAAGGCGCAATGAAAAATATACTCTAACTATTAGTAATACAGTTAATTTTTTAAAAGCAATTTTTTGAAGTTATCAATCCTGTTATATTATTAAAAAATCCTTGATCTTAACATTCAAATGACATGTTTGAATTTGACATGTTAACAAACAATGAGAAAAGAATTTTTTTTTTAACTTTTCAGATGAACGAAACTGACGGCGAACTAGGTACTTAACTATGTACTTATAGATTGTTGTGGTGTAAGGTAAATAAGCAGCCTTACGGTCGGATATGCGTAATTGGGTATATCGCACTATCCGCTCAACTGTACGAAGTGGGAAGAGATTCATTAGACTCAATTGCTTTTATAGCTCTTAATAAAGTCTGAGATGAAACTTTATACGCAAGCGAATTTTTTGTACGTCAATCATCTTCGTTAGATTTGCCTTTAGAAATTTCATTAACTGTTCATATAAGCTTAATACAAACCTATACTTATGATTTTTTCTTACTTATTTTGTTTCGTCATAAGAAGGACTTTACTTGGCTTTTTGCTTGCGACTTCGTTCGCTTCCCTTTTTCATTGACCTTAAATTATTTATTCAATCTTTATTGCTCATATATTCTTGTCAGTAAATTTATTTAGGTAATTATTGCGTCCTCTCCCCATCCTTATGTTCTACGCCATGTTAGACATAAGCTAGCTAATTGCTTGTTATAAAACTTTAATATAATAATATATTAAAGTTTACGAAAGAGCTTGCGTCATTTGATTAAGTGGACATGATTTATTTCGTCCCGCCACGTGCCTTCTAAAGGTCAATGTTAGCTACTTTGCTACTGCTGTAAAGACTTTGACCGTTTTAAGTAGATTTTTAATACTAGTAAACAATGTTTTAAGCTGTCAATTATAAATTTTAGAGTATTAATACTTCACTAAGGACCTTATCACCAACTACAAGTAAAGTGTTGATTAGTTACTTTTAGAAATAATTTTATGTTTTATTAAATTTTGCACTCGGTTTAGTGCATCTTTTGATAGGCTTTTTTTTATTATTTTTTTATTAAACAAAGGTATATCAGATAAATTATTCCCGGTGACAGGTGACTTATGACGGTTAGCTTACTTTACAGACAGTCATTGAAGGATGCACTAAACCGCATAATTTAATAAAACATAAAATTATTTCTAAAAATAACTAATCAACACTTTACTTGTAGTTGGTGAAAGAGGCCCTTAGAACATTAAAAATATCCCAATTGTTTAATCAATGAAATAAACACGAAGACCACCAAACTCTAGCAAAGCTTTTATGACATTTTATTTACAAAAAATTGTAGCAGTTAATGTAATACAAAGCGACAAAGGAAATTCACAATTATTTTTAAATAACGTGTATGATTGTGTTGTTAAGCAAGCGGTTCACGAAAATTGTACTGAGTTCGATGACTCCTCTATATACGATTTTCACATAATATGCAACGTTCTGAATTTCGTTAAAATTACTGGTCATTAGCATCGAAAAGATGACAGTTTGTCGTCTTTTATACCTACCATTGAGTCGCCCGCTATAATGCCGCTATATTTTAAACAAAATTGAATGGAAATGAATTGTCTTGGTCTCATAAATTATGAGATTATCAATACTAATAATAAATCTGTAAGTATAGGTATTGTATGTACCTATGTATGTTCCTCCATAACTCTTAACTTAAACGTTATAACTGATTTTCATGAAACTTTGTAGATAAACATTTAGATGTACGGGACACAGGGTAGGCTATTTTTTCACGCGGACGAAGTCGCAGGGGCCAGTTAGTATTGTATAAACGAATACAGATTCGTTCATATCATATGTAGTTTTATTCTAGACCTCATTTTATTTGAATCATCATCTTTATTAACATTAGATAGATATACCAACTACATAGGTATGACTTTTCTGTTAGTTTACCATGTTGAAATTGGGCACTCCTAATTTAATAAAGTTATTTACACATACACCTAGTAACAACAAACTTAACATCCTAATCACCTTAGTCGACATACTTATAATATGATGTAATTATGAGTATCATTCTATAATAATAAGTTACGCATAGTGCATTAAAAATATGTGTTTAATCTTTTTTATTAATTCAACTTTTGTTTTGTTACAGGTAAGTGACTAAAACTCGTCAAGTAGCTACTCTACCTTACTCTACGATTGCCTAGTAATGAAACGATAATATTTTTCTAATATAATATAAATTTATTAAATGTTAATGTTATTTTGCTTAAGTTAAAAGCAACTTATATACTCTTATCTTAAAGCATGGTTTGCACTTCAACTTATTCAGTGTAGAATTTTTTTCAGTGTAGAATAATTTTTTTTTTTTTTTGTTTTTCAACATCTTGTCCTTCCATATAGATACTTTAGGCTCAGTTTAACAATTTAGGTAAGGTTTGTAATATTTTTTTATTCCTTCGTAAAAGAAGCTTTTTCTTGAGTAGGTATCGAAGACCCGACTGGTCAGTAGCGCACTAGCTGTACCTGTGGCTTTGCTTGTGTTATAGGCGACGACAGTAACCGATACAAGATACCAACAAACCGATAAGTACATAAAAAAGTCATCCGTCAATATGTATACTTTTAAAATACAAAAGAAATCAAAAATTAACTACATATGTAATGTTTTGACATTACAAATGTAGTTAATTTTTGATTTCTTTTTTGAAAGTTTCATATTGGTAGTTACCTTGTGTATGATTGTAAAACATATACGTACATATCTAGCTTTATCTCTCTATGGGCGGTGTCAATGTCAGCCATTAGTTAGGCAAACGGACGACCAATTTGCCAAAAAGCCGTCGAAGGTCAAAGGTCGCCGTTAGTGATTCTACTTAGTTTAGTCCAATTGATGGGTGGTTGCGTTTTATTCTTTCCAAATTGTATACCTACTAATATTTAACCCCCAATATTTATTTAATTTCGTTTCTACAAGTATGTAGAATTTTCTATTTTAATATTTGTAACAGTCATGTTAGCTAATCTTTTTCTAACTTTTACCCGCGACTTTTACAAAAAAAGTTTTTTTTATCTGATTGTTACTAAAGTTTGTAGGATCATAGTGGCTCGGCTAATATTTAATATGAAGATTGCCTAAAAATTTCATCAAAATGTTACATAGGTATCGATTTTTATATTATAATTATAATTATGTGTAAAGTTTATTCAATTTTAAAAGAAGTATTAAACTAAACCTGTGTACCAATAGTATCTGCAATTTTAGCTGCATTCAGCATAGATCCTAATATAACGTAGAATAACGTAAAGAAACATTATTATCACATGAATAATGAAACATTTATAATATTTTTTTTAAACTCTTAGTAAAGGAAAGTGAAATCATATATGTATTTATCAATACTTACATATCTTATAACTTAAAAGAATGTTCGTGTTTGTGTACTATGTTTTCAGAAAGGCTCTTTCCTATTTCAACAGCCGCACCTTTTTGTTCCACTATTAATAATTTTGAGGCTATACTGTACATAAAATAACTTTATACCTTCTTTTTTATACACTTTAGATATTTGTATGTAAATATTGTAAAATTCTTTTTGTCATCTTTATTATAATAAATAAATTATTAAATACTAGCTAGTGCCCGCGACTTCGTCCGCGTTCTGGATGAAATGTACCCTATGCCCTTTCTGATGTCCCAGACAACGTGTATGCAAAATTTCATGATGATCGGTTCAGTAGTTTTTGCGTGAAAGAGTTACAAACATCCACACATTCATCCATCCATCCATACATCCATACAAACTTTCGCATTTATAATATTAAAATTTATAATAATATTAATATAGTGACACGAAATTTTTATAAAGATGTGTTTTTGTTATTTTGATTATAACTTCGTTATTTTTTTAAAGAGCAATTTGGGTCAGGTTTTAGAGTTAATTTAGAAGTAAGTTTACGAAATTAACTTACCTTACAAGCAGACTGAAAATTTAAATACAATTTTTTAAATAATTTTGTAATTCGAAAATCCTATTAATATTAATAATATAAATTAATATTATAAATGCGAAAGTTTGTTTGGATGTATGGATGTTTGTAACTCTTTCACGCAAAAACCACTGAATGGATTTTAATGAAATTGATACACACACGGTGTCTGATATACCAGAAAGGACATAGGGTTACCTTTCATCCAGAACGCAGACGAAATCGCGGGCACCAGCTAGTTAGTAATAATTTGATATTTAACAAAAAATCTTTCTTTTTAATTGATTTAAAATAAGACAAGTGATTATTTTGTAACGAACTTAGTCTTTGGCCTTGACAAAGACTTTAGGTAGCTTAAATGTAATTCTTTACGTAACTCAAACATTGAAAACGGTTATATAAAACTAGCATGTGTACGAAAGTAATTATTGTGATTATTTAACGTAACGGATGTAGATCAAGGTTGTCCGATAGAAATTCGTTAAATGCTTTCATTTTGTGTAGTATAACAAAAGTTATATAGATTGTTGTATTTTGTAGTTATAAATCTATTTCTATATCTATACTAATATTATAAAGCTGAAGAATTTGTTTGGTTGAATCGAATTGAAAAATTATTTTTGTGTTGGTTAGTCCATTTATCGAGAAAGGCTTTAAGGCTTTAACATTTTGAAGACGAAGTCGCGGGCAACAGCTAGTTAATTAATGCAATTGTGTAATTTTTAATTGCCAATTGTAATTAAGTAGTTGTTACATAGTAGCTAGTGTCCAACAAGCATGTCGTTTGCACCTTAATTGAGATAGTATTTAGCTTTTTTTATATCTATTAAATGTTATATCAGATGTGCTGGTATAAATCTTGTTGTGATAAAATAAAATTAAAAAAAAATGTGAAGGAATTAAAAAAACCGAAAATTTTGTGTTTTCGTAATTTACCTACTGATTTTCAGTATGAAAATTTTTGTAATCTTTATATTTGTTTAAAGGTGAAAGAGTTATTCTATTGTTGAAACGTGACTGAAAAGCCTGCAATCCTTTCAAAGAGGGTGCGGTAAATAATAAATTGAAGGGTCGTTCCCGACTCCCCTTCAGACACAGGGCGATGCGTCATACTGTTCACTACCTAGAATACTATAGATCTAGACTACCTATAATATTATTACTAAATTTAACTCAATTTACACATTATTGACCATATATTACCTACTACTAAATGGTTAATTGATAATCCTATTTATAAATAATTCAATAATTTGCATTGTTTAAAAAAAAAATTTTTGCACAAAAACAATATTTTGCAAGCAAATCTCCGCTAACTGCTGTTAAACCACTAAATGGATTTTAACTCAGTTTTCACTTATGTAAAGAGGGATAAATATGGAAAGCTTGTGTACATAATAAAATGCATCCCAGACGAAGCCGGGGGCGCGTCACTAGTAAATAGATAATAAAATTGATTTTACATAATTATATGTCGTAAATATAGGTGAAAATAAAGTATTCCGATTTTTATTTATAGCGTATAAATTATTGTTTATTTATAGATATTATCACTGACCTACATATTGACGATTGATGTCTTCATGAACTTTATATAAACTCAGACGAGGAATTTCCCCAGATAAGTAAGTAGGTACTACATTCGAAAGAACTTCTTATCAATCATACATATAAATCGTTGTTTGTCAATGCACGCTAATCTCAGTATAGGCTGAACCGATTTGAATGCAATATTACATAGCAAGCTTCCCGTAACATTTAGTGTTTGTTTAATTCCAATCAGTTTAAAACAAAAAAGTTACGAGCTTTTCCGAATAGGTACGTGTACGAATTCGGCCCTTCGCCGGCACAGCCATTCCTAATAAAATATAGGAAAAGCCTATATTTTTATGTCTATAGGAAGACATATAAAATATGTCGTTGTCTATATGTGAGTCCCATAAAGTCATGTGCAAGATAATAAGTTAAGGGATTCACAAAGGCGAATGACATTGACGATTTGACCTTCACCGATATGACCTTTAGAATGTTTATATATATCAAACTAATTCCGCACGAAAAACACAAACGTAATCCACACCTCAACGCAGTCACTTAGACACTGTAGCTCCATATATTTAGATTTCCGAGGCGGCGGAAACAATTCAACAGGCCTGATAAATGTGGTTTTTTGCACTTTTCATTAAAACTACATTAAAAAAAAAAAAAAAAATTCAATACATTTTTTTAAAATGATATTGACTTATTATTTGGTGTAGGAATCATTTGGGCGCAATAAACCGTTTTCGCAACAATTTTCAATATAAGTAAGTCAAATTCTTCTTATGTTCTAACTTTTATTGTAGGGTTTCTACTACTTCGATGGAATTTATAAACAATACAATTTGTTCTTTACATGTTTAAGTATAACATATATTTTTTTCAAACCAATTGCATTGACAGTTTCTTCTAACATATTTTTTTTAAATGCAAATTTTTAGGATTGGCATGTGTTTACACCTTAAACAAATCTATCGAAGTGTAGGTACGTGGTGAACTTATCGCGAGCGATGATCATCGGTAAAATCACAAAATATATTTGTATATAATATCTTAAAATGAATTGAGATTATAAACCTACTCAATTTCAACTCTTTTGTTTACCCATGTAAGGTATATACACTTGATGACACTTTAAATTATCCTTCTAAATAATTATCTATAGATTAATTATCTATATATGTTAATAACTAATTTATCTACAATATTAATCCTGCTGTTAATGTTCCTTCATGCTATCTATAAACTATATTAATAATAATCAAATACATATAAATAACGATTTATTTTTGTTATTTTATAGAGTGTCTTAAAGGTACTGAGACGCAATGTCACTAAACATTTTTAAATGTTAAAGTAGTTATTAGTCAACTCGCTTTCCATAAAACTTAGATGACTACTAAAAATATATTTTAAAGTTGTCTTTTCGCACATTTCGTACGAAAATAAAATTGTGCGAGTCGACTATAAAACCTGTTTAAAAAATAAATATCTTAATGCATTTGATAGACCAATTCTTGGGGTAGATTATATGCTATTTGTTATCACACTTGACCTTTAGAAGCCGAGCAAAAAGTCATAAAGAACGCGAAGCAAAAACCGCGAAGCGCGTGTTCGTTCATAACGCGTTGGTTCAGGAGTGAAGGCGGCTCCTGAGCCGAAATTTTAATTTAAATTAAATGGCGGATGAAACCGCGAGACACAGCTAGTGATCTGATATAATTATATAGCATTCAATCAAGTACAAAAATCTAGTCATTTCCGAGATTACACCCTCTTCCGTTAGAGCAAGCAGTCACGCAATCTGCACGTGACTTGTGATGATGATACATCTTGATGCATTTTATAAATGCATGTGTGTGTGTGTGAGTCAAAATACAGGTGTATACGAAAATTCAGATTGATTGGAGGTATGGGCTTTTCGGAACTTTTTCATATTAGTATACATATAGATTATGTATTATAATAATTTTCAATTGTAAAATCTGTTTAATAATAATAGTAACATTATTATTTAGGAGTAATCGAGCTTTAAAACGCAATAAAACGTTTCATAGAAAGACATTTAAAACGCTGTTCCAACGTGCATGCAGCGCCGTTCCAACATTTCATATGCTTTGCATGCGCCCTGTTTGCAAATTTGCGGTTTTCCCTGATCACTTTGCTAATCTACTATTCAACGAAAGTTCTTCTACGTACATATGTACGTCAATCAAACTGTAGGTAATAAAAATAGACTACGTAAATTCCAAACACAAGTCTTAATGCAATTTGATAAGGATACAAAAATACACTTACATATTTTTTTAATATACATATATCAATTGTAATATAAAGGCTCAAATTCACGGTGAAATTTCATTTTTCACGTCGCCTACGAAACGTCGCATTATCAGGAAAGTTCTTATCAAAAGATTTTTCAATCTCAAGTGGACAGTTGTTTTCCGTATCGTTTTTACGACTGCGTGATAAGAGAAATGTATGCCAACATGTACTACTTAAACGTGGTAACACTTGAGAAATGTTACAATCTAAGTTTAGAGATTTTTTTATACATTATAGGATTATGGTATTGGATACAGATAATAAAATTAATGATTTAAAAAAAGAAAAAGAAAAAAATCTCTAAAAAGCCTGGGTCTCCCATTTTTTTTAATACACAGAATAAAATTTTTAATACACAAATAATACACAGAATAAAATAGACCTATTGCTAGGAGCAACACTGGAATAGTGAAGGATCCAACAGGGACACACCTAGACTGGATTCTTTCTGGTTACCAAATTATTAGCATATTATGTAATTGAGATAGAAAGGTTTTAAAAGTTTTTAGTGATAGAAAGTGATATACGTAATACTGAATACTGATATATGTAATACTGAAAAAAATTTATTAACATTAAAAGATAAAAGGTTTGAAAAATACAAATTATCACCTTCAAGCACAGAAACAGGGAAGATACAATATTTGCTTTTACATTTTTTACATCTTACAACTAGAAAGAAGGCTCACCAATCATTCTTAAGTAATGAATTTTCTATAAACATCAAAGATCAAAAAAGATAGGTATAGAATATCGCCTACACAAAGATATGTTAATTTAATAAAATCATCGCTATGATGTTAATATTCGCACAAAGTTAATTACAAACTCACACACTCCCACACCATAATGGACATGTTTCATATACTCGTAAGACAAAAGAATAAATTAAGTTAACTTGATCTTAATTTATATCACAAAGATAATGTAGACTTGTTTATAGATTTCTGTTGCTAGGCAAAAAGGCTTAAGGCAATGCGATTAAACAAATGACTGATATATTTTGTTTGAGACTGAACTATATTTCTACACGATAAGGATTAATTTTAAATTATGCGTAGCTACCTGGTTTTTAGAACAGCCTTTATTGCCATAATTGCAAGTCATACTGAGAAGGAAACGGAAAAATCCATACAATATTTGATTTTTTATTATCAATATTTTTTCAATGTTTGTCACTTAGCTCAATAATTGTCATTGTTTAAACACTTAACTGCGCATACATACATACATTTATTATAAACACAGAGTTAATTATGTACCTAATGTATTTTAAATACATATTTAGGAATAACATACTTATGAGTTTTACTCAAGTAAGTATATCAAAATACAACCCAATGTACAATTGTTAGAATATTGAAACGCTTTTACAGTGCATTGTCAAGTATAAATATCAACAATGTACATATTAAAATTTGTATATAATTTTATTGCATAGGCAAAGGCAATCCTTAGTGCTTTGTTGCTAAACATCAGATCCTTTGAGTAAAAATATTCAATTTGCTATTCTCAAAAAAAATTTGAGCTAATTTCATGAATTGGTACTAATTTTTATTCGTCAAATAATTACAATTACATTTTTAACAAAATAATCTTTATCAGTCATATTATGAGCTGAGTGGCACGTTACACTGAATCTCACAGGCCTTATAAATTACCCCTTCACAGGAGATCACATTTTATGTTTCTGTCTGAGTGGGTAAGGGATGCGAAGTCCCGTCGCCTTATCTACACTTTTAATTACTAGTAAATTGATTTTATAAGTGGAGATTATAAGTGGAATATAAGCCTGCTGGCTGCTGCGTGTACGCATCGGCAGGCATAAATAAGCAAATGTCACTGTTGATATTTATTTTTGTGAAATATATAGCTCTAATTTATATGTAGACACGGATCCAATTGAAAAGGTCACTGAATGGTGATACATATTAAATTGCGTTTTTTTTCGAGACATAAAGTTGATCGCAAACTGGTTAGCTGCTAATTTAAGAATACTCGAATAAGTTCATTATGGTTGAAATTTATTTAGTACAGTTGCTTGACGTTTTTCGTTAAAGTAATTTAATTTTTCGTTAATTCAACTGTAGTAGGTAATTTTTGTCACTCTGGTGGTACGAAACTAAACAAAAGACTGTATGCAGTCTTTTGTTTTTACCAATTTTTAAAGTTCTTCTTTGATAGGAACATCACCCTAGACTTAATGGGGCAATTTTCTCAAGAAATATAGGTTCAACTGTTTAAAATTAATCTCGGGTGTCATAAATAAAGGAAAATATTTAATAAAAAGTTCAAAAAAAATACATTTTAAATATATGTCGCCAGATATACATATATAGACAGAGTTATATATTAGACAAAATGAGATAGATACAGATATGTCTACCGCACAATAAATAAAAGTAGATATAATCACTTCCCATTGCATGAAGATAATCAAATAAAATTCGTTTTCAATATGAGAGCGAGATATCGAGTTTGTCTCAATTGCAAATAATCACATACCCACAGAGGCCACAAACCACAAGTCCATCCTATCTGGAACCTGAAGGCACGCGTTTACGAGCTTACGAAATGCAGTGAACCGCATTGCCTTCATACCTGTAAGGAGTTAATGCGTTTAGGTTGTAATCTAAGCACAGTTTTTCGAGCATAGTAAATGAAATCAAGTTTAATAGCTAGTTAACGCCCAATGGGTCGATCCTCAGACTCAGTGGTCCCGGATTCGATTCCAGACAACTTTGGTAACGAACAGAGTAAACTGTAGCTAAGTTTAATTGACTCTGTCCATAACTTATATTTATAATCGCATGCATAAATAATATTACTAGATTTCTTATATTATTATTATCATCTCATATTAAAATCTCATTTTAATATCTTATATTAGTATTGTAATTGTTTATTAATAGATTTTCAATAATTTATATAAACAATAAACAATTTATTGCTCGCCTATGTTATTAAAATTTCTTTTGTTTATTCAGAGTACAGCGAGAAGTTAATATAAAATCTTTATATGTAAATTTCTTCTGTCCATGTATATGTGACTAAACTCTTAATCGGCTAGACCGATTTTGTTGAAATTTTTCGGGTGTGTTTGAGTATTAGAAACTGGTATTTAATCTGTTAATAAAGGAGACATTCATAAAAGAGGCCCTTTAATATTAAATATCATTTTTATTTTAAATATAAGTAACAAACATATTTAAGTATTAATTGCAGTTATTATTGAAAAAATGAAAATTTTAAGACAATAACACTTTTAAGTACTTTGATAAAGATATTACTGATGAAGGTACCTACTCTAGTTTGCATCCATGTAGGTATATTTAGCTCGTATTTAAATTGCTGTTGTCTTGACATCAAGGATGTTATTAGAGTTTTTATGACATAGTTTATCACGCGATTATGTACACGTACATGTGAGATGATTTCGATTTAATGAACGAGAAAAATAAAACTTACTTATAACAAATACATAAATAATCACTAAATAATGAGACGCTATATTATTAAGACTAAACAATGCTGAAAATAGACGATATTATCTATTTTTAGACATATATATTTGAATAAATGAATTCTATATTTCAAACAATCCATGCACCAACCATGCACTATATTTTTCTTTTAGAATTAAAGCAACGATCAACGATGAATGGAATAGGAACCATTTAAGTATATATTTTAAATCGAGAATTTTTTATGAGGCTTCTCTGGATCATCTGATGTACGAGCGAGCGTGGGCACTCAATAATAGGAATTAGGGATTTTTGTCTTTTACTAACTATAATGCGGCACTTATTGAATAAAACATACGCCAGCACTAGCAATTCTAATAATTTAGAAAAACCTATAGATTATAAAATAAACCTATATATTGTATTTAAATCTTTATAGATTATACTATTGACAAGCAAGTTTTCATGGAATAACATTTTTAACTTTTAGAATTACAAAATTTCAACATAGCTATTACTTACTTCACTCGCTCGCACAGCGTTCCCTTAAAGATTTTGGAACAGTCTTGTTCGATACTTCGGTACAAACATCTGAGTGACATGGATTGTAAAGTACACAAACAATGGCTAGTGACCTCACACGGAGTTATGGATCATTGCCATTGGCACCTCCCTTTATTTGGTCTTCGTACTGTTTTCACGCGGGTTGAATACAAATTTAACCATTGACCTCTGTATTGGTCATATTTTAGTTACTTCCGATGCGTTGAGGGCTTCTAATCTTCGACATAAAAAGAAATAAGTGATTATAGAGTTTTTAATAATCAATATATTTCACTAGATACCATCATCCTATTGCAGAAATAACAAATGAGGGTTTTTTTCTAATGCCTTGTGATCTTGGACCATTACAGTGAATATTCGCTTTTCTAAAAAATTGTGAACCAAAAATTCTTTTCAAAGTTGGGACTTGTGTCTTTTTTTGCATAAAATATTTATGTAGTTATCAAAAGTACATATTTCACTGTCAATATAATATATTATATTTATGTAATTTTTTTTAAGATTAAATATATTTTATTAAATAGTTTAAAAATATTAATTTTATAATTTTAAATAAAAAAATACATCTAAGTATATAGAACTTTAAAGGATTGTTCCGTATATTTTTTTTAATACTTACTAATACATGGTTCAATATTTAATATTTATACTCTGTAACACAAAAGTTTCGATAAAAAGTTTTAACTTTTTTTCTGAAATACTGTACTGAGTGTATAATGGGCCAATTGTTTAACAAGTTGTTATTAAATACAATACCGATCTTAATGATGACCTAAAGAAACACAAAGACTCTTCTAACAATCGTTTAGGCGTCTTTTAGTTTGCAATTAAAACTGATTTTTAAGTAGCTTGTCAAGCCTTTGTTTACATCTTGTTCCTATTATCTAGCAAAATGTAATAGTTATTACATTAGTCATTATATATTTATTACAAAAACGGGGTGTTACATGTTTGACGTGTGTGTCTGTATATCTGTATGTCTGTCTGTGGAATAGTAGCTCCCAAACGGATGGATCGATTTAGCTATAATTTATTGAGGTCCTTCTTAGCTATAATTTAAGTATTGAGATCTGTTCAGGCGATTAAAGATTAAGCCTAATTTCCTAGTTGACTTAGGTATATTATTCAAGACCTCATTTGAATGAAGTACAATATTTATATTTTATACGGGAATTCTATCAATGGTCAATACTATCCGCAAAGTGGGTTTACTGTGTCAACAATGTACATAAACAATTTGTTGTTTTTGCTGAACGTGAGTGGGTTTGCATACAATCGCTACCAAGTTCAAGGACTACAATATTACGTTAAACAGATTGATACCTGTTCGTTTTATTTATCCTATTATGACGAAAAAATTTATTGACAAAAAATTTATTGAGATAAATATTATAACCTGAAAATTATAATATTTATCTCAATTATTATTTTGTCTCAGGAGATATATATTATTTCTTCTCAGGACCTCAGCCATTGAGATATTTATTTGAAGATTAGATAATTTTTCAAAGCCTAACAAATATATATGAACATGATTAACACAGGACCTAAGAAAAGGGTGTTGGACGAAGTCTAGCGCTAAATTTAGTAGTTACCTACCTTATAATGTAAAAAGGATAAAAGGAAATTAAACATTTTCTGAAAGGCAACACCATATATTTTGTGCAACATCAAACATGTCCCTTTATAAATTATATTTACAAAAATCTTGATGGTACTTAAAATTTCACTTTACATCAATAATTACGTAGTGCGATTTACTAAAAAATTTTAACACAAAAAACTAGTTTTAGTAGGATTACGCAGGCCCAAGTAGGTAATGCCACTTTCTATATTGCCATATGCTTCGCCAGTGAATAACAAATCTGAAAGGAAATTGATCAATGGTGTATTGATCAATATCAGACCTAATAAGATGCATGAAAGATTAAAAAACAATTCATAATGTAATAAGACGGTGAATTGTAATAAATGATGACGAGTAAAATGCGACTCTATTACAGTCGTCACGGTTTGCTAACGGCCTTCTCTATCTAGCTAAAATTAAGCTGGAATCTTTTTACATGGAAAAATAGTGACATAGAAAAATGTGTGCTAGTTATATACAAAATTACTGATTTCAGATATAATATGATTTTTTACTCTTATCGTAATGTTATGTAATAAGTAATTATTTTCAAGAGTATTTTTTGTTTTGTTTCAGCTATGTCGGCCGATGGGTCGACGACGGACATCAATGGCTTGCTTAACGATACCGGTAAGTAATGTTTTTTTAATACAATTTTAATTAGACTTCGTTTTATAAAAGAAGTCCGGATTAATTTTGTCGTGGGACTTGAAACGAACTCTATAGTAAAAATTTCAATATAAAATATGTGCATACTGCCATCTATGAATTCATATTGAAACTACTAGACTTAAATAATATATGTCAGAATCTTAGTTACCAATATAATACCCAGATGGCGCTACAACGCCATTGTTTTTTCTAGTGGCAATAAAGTTTTTAGCGTAAACGTATAGATGGCGCGATTATTGGTTGATAGAATGGAGATGGTTCATTCCAAGCGTTCTTCTTAAGTAGTGTTTATATGAAATAATAGATGGAGCTTTTGCTACGTTGCTACCAGTTACCAACAGATGGCGCCATTATGCATTTATTTATTTATTTTTATTTTAAAATTTTCATATTATATTGCTTTATAGTTTGTTGTTGTACTTTGTTTATAGTTGCGTGTGTTTGTTATATGTTAAAATAATACTAGCGTATCGGCCCCGGCTTCACACGTAAAATGAAGATACAGTAAGTAAGAGGGCAGGTTCTATGAATTGTAGGTAAGCTATTCATAGAACCTGCCCTCTTACTTACTCAAACGAAAAAATGAAAAAAAGTAGGCGAATTGGTCCAACCGTTCAAGCTTTAGCGATTCTTTTTTATTTATATAGATATGATGATCAATCAATAGACAGACAAGCTAGTTTTTCTACTAAACATTTTATACATTTGTATGCACATTGTCATGTTCTATGCATAACTCCTCCGTCCCATTAATTTGATTTTACCTTTACATGACTCATTTTTAACAATGGTATGTGGACATTAGAATAGGTCTGTGTTTATCAATCCAATCCATCGTCATAGTAGATGTTTTATTATGAATGAAAATTACGAACCATTGGTACATTACCGGAGACGTTGTGACGCGCTATTGTAGGAAATCTCATGAGATCACAGTCGTTAATACGCTAACAGTTTTTGTTGCGGTTTCCACGTAATTTGACATTTACTTACCTACAATTTTAGTACGAGTTACAAACTTGTTTTCAAATAATGCAATTAGATATACTCTAAAGGAACCGGACTTCGACGTGGTTTTACATTGGAATTAGTCGATAGAAAATTCTATCGACGTTGGAATTCCCATTTTATTGGTTAATGATACTATAGATGGATCCAAACAGGTGTGATTAAAAATTAAAAATTTTGGTAAATTGCAAAAATATACATTTTATTACTGGGTTAGACAACCGAATGAATTAAATATCGTCTATAGTTTTGTTGTTGAAAGTTATACTTAAGCCTATGGCATATGCAAAAATAAAATCGTTTTTCGGGCTGGCTGGCCACGCCTACAGGCGGGAATTACAGCTATTTCGCCCCGCGCTCCGCAAGCGTCCTTACCATAGACTTATATTGAGTATAACAAATAGATGCGGCCAAAGTTTTTATATTTTTATGAAGTTGAAATTTGGCGTCCAGCTGAGTAATTATGTGTATATATTCACTTTCACTGCGAATATATAATGAAATGAATAATTTGATAAAGAATTGTGTAGAATAAAAGTATACTAAAAAATAAACCACAATAGTCACTCGAGTGAAAATTTATGCTATAGTGTTCCATAAATAAATATATGTTATGAAAAGTTAATTTAGTTTATATATATATATCAAAAAATCACCTAATATATATATATATATATAATCACCTAACCTATATATATATATATAGGTTGGGTTATATATATATATATATATATATCACCTAATTTTTCCTAAGGAATGTGAATATACCTAATATTAGAAATACCTAATATTTCTATTATTAGGTATATTTATTATAATACCCTCAGTAAAAAAGTCATGTGTGTAGTATACATACTTACATTTAAAATTTGGGTGCTTCCCAGTAGTTCGGTTGACAGTTCGGTTGACCGAACTAGTGAGACTTTTTTTCCTAGTACTTCGGTTGATTTTTTCGACCGAAGTACTAAAAAAAAAAGTCTGGTCTGTGAGTAGTGAGACTATTTTTTCTCTGGTCCATTCCCACTACTTCGGTTGATCGAACTAGTGAGACTTTTTTTTTCCCAGTACTTCGGTCGAACAAATCAACCGAAGTAGTGAGACTATTTTCTTTTATTCCGGTTGTAAATTCAATTATGCAGCCAGCATACTTGGGACTCCGAAGCTTAATATTATATACAATTTTTGTAAATATATATAACTTGTAAATATATATTTTTATTATAAATATTTGATTTCACATTTCTATATGAAACCATGACTTCGGAAAGATGGATATGCGGATGGTATGTTGTGTATTTTTGGTATGTTGGCTACAAGGACATTAGTTAGCAAGGACATGTATGTTAGGGTAAGGTAAGGTAAGGGTAATGTGAGGGTACAGTAGTGTTGGATATGTCTCGTCAAGGCCTATCTAACGAACCGTCACATGTGGGGTTAGGGTAAGGTAAGGTAAGGTAAGGGTAATGTGAGGGTACAGTACTGTTGGATATGTCTCGTCAAGGCCTATCTAACGAACCGTCACATGTGGGGTTAGGGTAAGGTAAGGTAAGGTAAGGGTAATGTGAGGGTACAGTACTGTTGGATATGTCTCGTCAAGGCCTATCTAACGAACCGTCACATGTGGGTTTAGGGTAAGGTAAGGTAAGGTAAGGGTAATGTGAGGGTACAGTACTGTTGGATATGTCTCGTCAAGGCCTATCTAACGAACCGTAGCACGCCGGGTTAGGGTAAGGGAACATTCATGTTTCGTTTGAACTGAAAATTAGGAATCTAACATCGGGCAAAATAATAGTTTGATGTGTGACGTAACTATAAAATTATAATAAAATGTTATATTAGAAACATTAGATTAGAAATGTCATATTATAATCATTTTGTTTACTATCATAGTATGCACAATAATAATATGATAGGTCTTATCTAACCAACACAATTTTATTAAGATCTATGGTAGTGAAACTTATCAAAACATGTTTACTATATTAATAACGTTTTAACATATTTAAATTACGAATACTTGATTCTCACAATATAGACAAATGTAAACTAAGTCCCCTTCTCTCTTTAATAGTTCTTTTTAACTATGTTTATTGCACGAAACTAGCATGAAACAAATAAACACAGAGTCCACGTCCGACCAGCGCTACTGCAGAGCGCAGACTGACTGGCACGCCCCATCGCGCACAATGTGCTCGATAAAATCATGATATTTGAATTTTATTGTAGTCCCTTTATACTTAAAAATCTGATATTGTTAAATTGACTTGAAATCATTGATACCTATTTAATAAAAAAAGAA
Source organism: Synanthedon tipuliformis (assembly GCA_947623395.1). Classification (NCBI taxonomy): domain Eukaryota; kingdom Metazoa; phylum Arthropoda; class Insecta; order Lepidoptera; family Sesiidae; genus Synanthedon; species Synanthedon tipuliformis. Next base: position 3,163,949 of record OX392415.1, on the reverse strand, counting down.
TGGATTGAATCGCGTGATAATTGCCCCAGAAAGGTCGATTGAAAACTGAACACACCTTGCTTACAAAAATTTTTTTTTTTAAATATCTAATTGCCTAATTATTTTGATATTGTTAAAATGACAAGATGAAAGTTTGACCTACAATGTATATTTTTTTTGAAGCAAATACATGTATAACTATTGAATAATCGTCATTGAAAATTTGAAATTTTGCGTCGGCCATAGCCTTAAATAAAATTATAACTTATTTTAAATGCATACTGGAGGCTGAAGTGCTATTGTGTTTTGTTTCGTAGATAATTCATGCTAGATTCCATCATTAATTTATTCTATTCTATTGGAATTTATATGAATGCAAAAAAACTGGGTTATAATAATGACCTTTCTATTTTTATTTCTTTTATTCTATGGCAGTTATTGAATATATCCGTTGTGTTATAACGTTATAAAATGTTACCTAGAACTTTGTGGTTGTAACTAAATATCTTTGGTTTTCCTATGAGTAGAGAATTTTATTTCAAAGGCAGCTTATAATTCTAACAATAGCTGTGCAATCAACTTTTTCAATGGTGCATTTTATATTTCTACCTATGGAATGCAGTATAAACTTTGAAACGAGCGTGCAGCGTACGTACCTACATCTATTAGCCTATGGATTTAATGGATCTATTACCCGAGCGAAGCTGTGTGCAATCGCCTTGTGTAAACGAGAGTATTATGTTTCATTTGATAAGACCAATGTAGTGTGTAGGTCAAATTAAGTGATATCGCGAGTTATATGGTGTCGATCCCCTGCGAACTGTAATAAAGCTTCTCGACCTTCTTGCTTGAACTTTTACTGTTTTTACTACCGGTAAACGAAATACAAAAAATAAGGTTCTATAACTAATTCTAAAAAATTCTTTACAATGAAATCTGAAACTGTAAAATTTATAAAGTGTTTTAAGCAATAATCCTAATACTAATAATATTATAAATATATGTTTGGAATTTGGATGTTAGAAAACTTTCGGAATATTTACTTAACATTTACCTATAAACAAAAGATAATTGCATAATTGCATTGCATTTTTATTTTAAACTAAAAACATTTAGGTACATTAATTTTTACATTTACATTTTCACATTTGTAGGTACCTTGAATTGTACAATTTTTATTGTCAAAAATCTGTTATCTTAAAACAGTTTTAAAAGTTTTGAAAAATTTTGAAATATTTTGATTTAATTTCATTATTTTTATAACAATAGTGGCCTCATTAGTGGCCTCATTATAAAAGCGTCATTAGTGGCCTCTAGCAACAAAAATATATTATTGTATTTTCAATCTGTAAGTGTCAATACTTGCGTCAATGTAATTAGATTATCAACAACATATTTTTGCACTTCATGTTTTCATGTATTTATTATCACATCGAATGACATTATCATAACATTATAATAATTGTGCAAATTGACCTCATCTCAAAATTATTTAAAATTTTGGCTCTTATAGGCGAGGCGATCTTAGCAAGCGTCTTTTCGGTGGAAACTTTTTAGTAGTATTTATAACTTACTAGGAAAAGTTTTAAAGTTTTAGAGGTCGCTAGTATATTAGCGATTCCGGACAAAGTCGGTAGCGAGCGAACCAGGACATGACTACCTATCAAATATATAATATTCTCGTGTCGCGGTGTTTGTTGCCAAACTCCTCCGAAACGGCTGGACCGATTTTGATAAAATTTTGTGTGTTTATCGGGTAGGTCTGAGAATCGGCCAACATCTATTTTTCATACCCCTAAATGTTAAGGGTGGTCCACCTCAAAAAATTATGTTTTCGCAAAACGTTTGCGGGTTCAGCTAGTAATATTATATAAACCCAATCGTGTTCATTCAAGCTATTAAATGCTATACTAGCTTGAGTAGCTAAACAATTTATTTTTATCTTTAAAACAGTATTAAGTTTTAAGGACGACTAATATAGGTATCTATACGTTTATGTCACAGTGAAAACAAAAAGATTAATTTGTAACTCGCTTCTACGTAAAAAGGAAACGTTTTATTATCAAAACCTTGACAATAACATTGCGACGTCAAGAAATAAAAAAAAAATACCTACACGGTTTTGCTACGGAAATACAATATGTTAGGTATGTCACCAGGAAACTCGTGTTTATGACACAATTACTACACAATTATGCAATAAAGTTGATGTCCTTATTATGTTTCGCTCATCATTTTTACATTAAGAAAATTAAGTTTGTTACAATGCAAATATTATGTTCTTTTCTATGTATCTAAGTGCAAAACCTGGTTGCAAAACCAGTGAAAACTTGCCTGGAAACGCTTCAATTGGAAGTTCTACCCCACTCGCCGTATTCACCCGACATACCTACTTAGCCCCTTCCGATTTTCACCGTTGCGTTTGCGTTCGATGGCACATGACCTGGCTGAGCAGCGTTTCCATTCTTACGAAGATACTAAAGAATGGATCGATTCTTTAATAACCTCTAAAGACATATCGCTTTTCCAACGCGGAATTCATATACTGCCAGAAAATGGAAGAAAGTGGTCTATATTTTATATATATTTTAAATAATTCTTTTTGTAAAAAAAAACAGTGAGAACTTATTCAAGCCCCTATTATTTCTAAAGCTATTATGGATTTAGAATCAGTTATTTTATTTATTACTAGCTAACCGTACAGGGCTTTATAAGGATGTCAATTTTTTCTCTTCGTAAGAACCGGGCTTGAAAAATCACGAAAATATTATTTTTAAGAGCTTCTTTTGAAATAATAATTCCAAATGATTAGATTAACATACTTAAATAGAAACGAAAACACACATGGTCTCGGTTCTATCACATTATTTTAGTCCCCGCAGACTACAGACTTACTATCGGTCGATAGTTTGGTCGGCTTTTGAATCAGTATGAAGTGGTGAATCACTAAATGTGCGCACTTGCCCACCTCTTCATACTGAAGACTATAGGCTGATAAATTCTGTACTCTGCGGGGACTCTTAAGGTTATTATTCACGGTCACTACACGGTGGTCATAATGAATCACGCCTTTGTAATATGTGTCTATGCACGCAATCATTTTTGCATTAATTACACACATTTTGTTTTTATTTCAGAATCAGATCTCACGGGCCTATCGCATGTTGGTAAGTGGACATTAATTTTTTTATTTTTTATTTCTTCATCGTATCTTTTCCATTGCTTCTTTCACTTTGAAGATGTAGGTATATAAATTATATACAAATTCTAAAATTAATATTTTCAATAATAATGATAAATAAAATTGAGTTTGTATTATTTCGATGATGATGATTCATATTTTTTTTAATAAAGTAAGAACCTTAAGCTTAACCTTATTGACTGTTGCAAAAGTCAACCGTCGTAGTGTACGAGGGCGCTGTAGTGCTTTTCACGTAAAGCTATATATAACAATATCACAATAAATACAAGTTTTCTGGTTGCACTAAACATCGTTTTTCTTTTCATTGACATGCCTAAGAACTGAATTAAATGAAATATTTTGACTTTGTCAATTCGAAAAAGGCCACGTTTCACTTCCTAAAAGGTAGTTTCATCAATTGCAACAGATTCTATCTTATCCTATCATCTACATGTCAATATTTTCATATTATTTCTGGAGAATCATTCGAACATACAACCTGTACGTGGAAACATTATTATTGTATTGAATTATAAGTGTTAACTCAGTACCTAGATAACCATACTATGTTTTCTAGAGTTGTCATTCAAGTTTCACTTTATGTGAATAAATCAGCATTTGCACAAAACCCGTGTAAGAATGTATATTACTTATGTATAAATAATAAATATGTAATAGGTTTAAGGAAATACAGGACGTATTTCGTAAGGATATTATCATTGCGTGCGTGCTCCTAAATGGTTAAAACTATTTGAAGGTTAAATTAGCTAATTGAAATCATGACATGAACTAACGTTCCGTTGCGTAATAAAAAGAACATTAAATTGTGTTCTTCTTCCGTATTGCGAAGAGTAGGCCATTGAGCAATACATAAACTAGACTTCCTAGAGATTATCTCAGCACAAAGCACTGTCATAGACTTTATAATAATTTTACAATTACCTAATGACTAAATCTCGTATTGAAAAATGATAAATGAAATCTAAAAGCTAAGGCTAGTTCGAACTAAGCTAGTAATTTAGTCGAATCGATCAATATATATTTTTATCGGGCAAGTGACGACCTCCACCACGTCCGAACTAGCTTTTAGTACATCTAGTAGGTAAATTAATACTGCATATAATCTACTAATAAGAGCCTCTTTCATCATCTCTAAGTAATGTGTCAAGTAGGCTAACCGCCATTTAAATTTACTGGTCACCGGGAATGATGAAGCAGATATACTTTTGTTTGTACGGTAAAAGTCCCAAACATTAAAAGGAAAATAATAAAAAAAAAATCGCCTATCGAAGGATGCAGTAAACCGAGTACATAATTTAATAAAACATAAAATTTCTAAAAGTAACTAATCAACACTTTACTTGTAATTGGTGAAAGAGGCCCTAAGACTTCTAAATTTTTGAACAGTGACAGATTTTAAAACTAATAATAGGTTTAATATGTGTTTGTGCACAATAATTGGCTTTATTATTTAAAGGAGCAAGCATTTCAATTAAGGTTCATAATAGTAATTGGTGTCGTAATTGGTATCTCCAGATGAATGTTGGCTAGCTGATGATTCTACAGAGAAAAGGAACATAATTCGAAATTATACTATACACGCCTACTGCCCCAAAATGTATAATATAATAAAATTGTAAACGAGCCTGTACGTTAAATATTTTTTCAAAAAAAAAAAAAAAACTATTTCTACACGCTGTACTTGTACTAACCACTCATCCAACAGACTCGTCCAATAATAAAATAAATTTCATACAAATTATGTTGAATAATAATAAATTTCATAAGAGCGCTGGATCTAGACTGCTTCTGACCGGTCCTATAGGAAAAAACTACGGCTGAAATAAAGAAGTAGACATCCGACATCTGCTTTCTGATCTTTAGATTTTGTTTCGATTTACATATTTATAAATGTTAATTAATCTATTCGAACATTCGCAGCTTCTCGATGACTTAAAATGGTGAGTAGGAAGAAGTTGACACGGTGGAAATTTTACAGTAAACTGTAATGAATTTAAAGAGCCAGACATTTTGGCTTTCCACCAAAACAAACATCCATCGATATATTTCGCGACACAAACTGCGCTCTTTATGAAGTTGTTATTATGTTTATTTGCTTTGGTTAATACGCCATCTTAACTGGTTTGCCAACCGGGCAAAGATCATTAACTTTATTTCTGTAGGTTAATAAAATAAACTCGAAGGAAGTAGTTATGAAAGTAGTGGCAATTAAATTGTTTAGACCATGTTGGCACGGTTCCAGAAAGACATAAATGTAATGACCATATGAGGTGGAACAAAGGGAATAAATAACATTTGCATATTATATTCTTTGGTGTAAAATGTACGCAAACACAAAGAAGACACAACGAGGAATTAATTATAATTGATTAACAATACGAGAATACAAAGAATTGAAAAGCAACAAACTCTTTAATAACAAAGAACTTCGGTGTTTAGATAAACAAAAATTTTGTGATATAATTACATAATATTCATTCACCTTGTTTTTTTTACAAGAGGAATCATCATAGATACCACGGATACCATAGATAGATGGTGGGTTATGTCGGACTCCTGCCCCGTGATGGTACTTAGTGGGGTAGACCTACCGACTAAATCTCTTGGCGTACTCGTCCGCTATAGGCGAAGTTGAAAGTAATTTTTATCTTGCGACCTTCTTTTGGAAGTGTTTTGAAATCTTCTTCTTTTTTAAAACGAAAAGTATCCTTTTTACGAAATTTTGCGTACAGTAGTTAAAGGGCTTGAGAGTGTAGTGTATTAAACGAACAAAAAGGTCTTCAGATTCTCATAATAAATTATTTACAACTTGGTGTGGAATTAAAGTGTTTTTTCGTAAAATTAGGGGGGCGGTCACAGATTAAGTAATAGTTGCTAGTAAGTAAAGCTAATAGATCATTTAAATTCGTATCTTAAGTCTTATGATTACAAGTCTGTTTTGAAGAATATAAAAAAAAATAGAAGTCGAAACAATTTCAAAGAAACAGCGCAATGTGAGTTAAGCTTCCTTGTTTTTAGTAATTAATAGGTATAATCAATTCCGCGAAAGACGCCGCGACGGCGTGCCTTTGTTTACTTTGAACTATTTTTATTTTTTCGATGCGTAGAAACGTAATGTTCTCCAGAAGTCTTTGAGGCTATTTTGTGAACAATTAAAACGGTTTGATTGTTTGCACAAGATGCGTTTAAACACTATCAGGAACATAAGCAAAAACTCAACTTTTTTTAAGGCAAGGTCGACAGATTGGCTGACCGTCCACTTGATTGTAGGTGGCTAGCGTCGGTTACCTCCTACCTAAAAACAAACATACAAACTTTACTTCTTACTTTCTATATTAGTATAGATTTAACAAAAATCGTTTTGGTGTTTGAACCGTGAAATTGTAATAACTTACTTGGAAAATTTATTGTAGTATCTTTCTCGACGTGTCCCTCGTTAGTCTGTTCTCGTAGCTTATAAAATCAATATTTTTAATTTTTTCAGTTACGATTTGTCCTTGCTATGATGTAATGCGATGACCCACTAACCTGAATAAAGTCCACAGTTTGGTCCGCCTTTTAGTTAAATATAACCCATTTCATTTATATGATCATTGCCAATTGGGTTATGTACTCGGAATACTATGACATTAATTTTAAATGGAAACAGGAACATCTTTCAATATTTTTAAACTAGTTTTTGTTACAAAAATCTATTTTTTTGTTTGTTTCCACTTTTCTCTTTCACATACTTACCTAGGGCCCTAGTCAAGAGCAAACGTACACCTACCTAGCCAAGAGCAGTCGTAAACGCTACGCTCAGGCTACGCTACGCTGGGAAAAAGCTTTGTGATTGGTCAGAATTTTATGTGGTCGATCAATTTTTATTATTCGTCACTGATAACGCGGAAATTCCTGATGCGTGTTCCTAGTACGCCGTTCGCATCTTTGTAAAATACAATCTTCACTGGTGTTTACATTTGCAACATTTGCTTGTTTACCTGTCGTCTACTGCGTCTCAAGGTGACGTGATCAGGTGACGAGGAAGAAATACAACGATGGATAGTGTGTTATTAATAGTTTTAAGGTAAGAAGGTGTGGCCACTGCGTCGTTTGTAAGCAATTCTTAATCAGATATGTAACACACACAATATCGAGTTATTCCCGCTTTTCGATTAACGTATTAATCTTAAGAATACTTGATACTTAGTACTTAAGAAAAACGTATTAGTAAAATCTTAAATAAAAAGCAAATATTAATAAAACATATCCATTAACATAAAAACTTAATACAATAATTATTAATAATTAGGTAATATTTTTCAATGTGCAACTGTTCATTTTTAAGAGAAAATGCATTTAAAATTCTACCTAGCTTTCTAGCATACTCCTATAATACTGTTTATATCAGACTAACCCACTCGTGAAATTGTTTAGGCCACGACAATTTTAGATAAATTTCTGGGCCACGAAATTGTTTACTTTGTGATAAGACTGATTAAGAGTTATGTGTTTGTAGGTGCTACTATAATATAAATCATGTTGTGCTACTATAATACAATCTATATGCTTACTTACATATAGAGTGAAATGAGTGATATGAAAGTACGTATAAAGGTATAAAAACTCATTAGATTCAATAGAGCATCTGTGCAAAGCTACAATATGTTAATTGTTATTGAAAAAAATAAATAAAGGGTTTCGGTGAGTGAGTAAGGGATGGCAGAGCCATTTCCCTATTTCAATTCCTTATCCTCGATCCCACTATGGTCGACAGCAGGCGACGGTTAGCCACCTGAAAAGAATACAAAAAGGACACGCGAGTTCTTTGATTTTTTCCTTCGCGAGTTCACTTCGACATTAAACGTCAATGAGCGTGTCTCTCATTGAGCGCTAGTTTAATGTTTCCTCATAACAAAAGTGCCCAAGCGCATAAAGAGATTTTCACTTCAAAAATAATAATAACTAATGTCAACCCATAGAGAAGTTCAATGGCTACAATGACTGACATAACACAATTGTGTTTAAAGTGACGTTCAATTAAAATTAATTCACTTGCACTGAAGTGAATCGTCAAGCGATGACGTTTCAAGGAGACATAGAACAAGAATCAATTCAATGCAAATGGAAAATTCTACTCATATTTTCATATTGAACGCGTCTTTCATAAGCAAATGTTGCACAGGACAATAAAGAACGATTTATGTAATGGTCGTGAATGATTTAACCATCGATGGATGACTTGTGTAACATCTATAAATTAAATGGATGATACTGTTTCATTCATTCCTTTGAGTCTTTGAGGATGTTGTGTCCTCTTAAAAACAATAACTCAGACGAAAACATAATATGAAACCTGTTTTATGAGACTAATGTCATGTTTTCTTCCTCTTTTATGAGACTAATGTCACGTCACTAAGAAGGTCACAAATTGAATGGATGGAAATTGAATGAATAATATGAATATTATAAATGTGAATGTAACTCTGTCTCTATGTCTTATTGGCTTTGGGTTTTGGCATCACTTACTCGCTCACTGAAACACAAAAGCACACATGCTGTTATTTCACGGTGGTCCTCTGTAAGGGGATGGTTACGCGAAACGAGCTGCCCAAATGACTGTGAAACGCAGTATGTCCCAGCCACTATTAATTAAATTAAATAGTTATCGTCCCCTGTCAAAATGGAGTAATTACGAAAATAAATGTACCAAACTCAAAACCACTAGAGATGCCGTCACGAATTGCGTAGCGAATGCCACCGCAGCCACCGCAGCGCAGCGCTCGGCTATTTACGCGATTAACATTTGTGTTGTGATGAAATGAAATTTTAGTGTATGTAATGAAACCTTAGATTGTAGAATCACTGGAATGAAACTATTTAGTTTGGACGAAACTAGTAGAGGGTCTTTAAGAGTCTGAAAATTACTCTTTATAAAAGGACAGATAACAGACAGACACCGATAGAAGACCACTGGCATTAGATTGTAAATTCATAGTGTAGCGTTACACAAAAATCTGTGGTTCCTCCTCAAAAATCTAGGTATTCATATTAGTTACTAATTATGTTTAATAGGTGTATGTTACTAAGGGCCTCTTTCACCATCTGTCAAGTAGGCTACCGCTTATTAATCAACACTTTACTTATTAATCAACACTTTACTTGTAGTTGGTGAAAGAGGCCCTAAACTTTATATATCACGTTTTTTCAAAAATTTTTATTTGGAAATAATATGAAACCACAATTGGTTTGAAGGGAATAAACAGGCGTATGTTTTGAAAACAATATGGTCACGTGCATGTTAAGGTTTGGTTTACATAAAATGATAAAAATGTAGGTACTGTGCAACTGCCTAATAAACTACACAATTTTCACCTCATAAAACAACAATACTTTACATTCTTAACTATCTATTATAATTATAACATCTATTAAACAACAATATTAAATTTTATGTAAGTTAATAATGCGAAATTAATGACATTGTTACTCGTTACGTTCGTGGGACTGTAATATAAAAATATTTTTTAATATATATCGTAATGTATTTCTGCTTTTCCTTTTTAATAAATCTTGTGGTTTATTAAAAAAAATTTTTATATTAGTGGCAAATTTACCTATAATGTTCATTATTTTTTTTACTGTATACAAATAATCTGATCTAATTAAAATAATATAAAATAATATCTGGGATATCGAGTGATTTTTTTAAAAAAGAAAATCTTGCTTTATTGTAATGCACTTATTTCATTTTATTATTATTTTAATTTGATTACATACAAGTTAAAGTTTTTCGTATGCATTATTTAATACGACTTTGTTTTATTGGTATTGTTCGAGAAACTTCGTTATACAAATCACGTGGCCCCACATCAGTAAATTTTAATGTGGAAAATGGATTTCGTGGTGACGTATGAACCCGTCAATGAGTGTGGGTGATTATGTCGACTGTCATGTCACGCGATGCGACGAAAATAGTTTGCGAGACCGCGTTGTGATATCATTGAAAAGTTTTAAGGGAAAACCGCTCTTATACTGCGAGGATTTTGAATTGAAATTGACTTAATTTACTTTCTTATCTTCAATTTTGGCATTCGAGCTTGTTCGTAAATTTATGGCGTCACTATTTCTGTATATATCTTTTAAAGAAGAAAGATGAGAAAGAGATTTTTAAATCTTGAGAAATACATAATAATGCCTTTGAAAAAGTATTGAATTATTTTTTTTAAATCTATTCCGTTACCTACGTGTGGTAGGTACTACTATAGTTAAAGTAATCAGTTCTTTTGCACGTCTGACATTGTTTGTGTTTATTGGAGACGGTAGCAACCCTAGATCATAAAAATAAGATAATTTGAAACCAAAAAATTTAAAAAGTTAGGAAATTCGTATTGTAAATATATTCTTATAATATTTTCGATTCAAAATGTATTGTATATTAATCAATACATTGATCTTGTATTGATTAATATTTCGTACCTAATTTACTTAATTTTGGCCTTTCATGGGTTATTATCTATAGTCTAGAAGATAACGACAGAAAACGTTCATCCAGAAGAAAACTTTAGGCATCTTTAAGTCTTAGATGACGTACCTGTGAGAAACTTTTAGAAGTTTCTTTATACAAGCCAATTGTTTACAGAAATAAAACCCAAACATGTTTTGGTTTGTTTTTGTTCAAGTACCTATTACGTTAATTTGGTCAACAAAAAAATACTACGAAATACATTTCTCGTAAGAAAATGTCTGTTTGCGTCACACAAACCATGATACATACGTGTTGGTGTACTCAAACATATGCTAAAAGATCAATAACATCTCTGTGACGCTTTACTATGTCTACGTCAAAAGTAGTGTTGGTTTTTCGCTGGTGGCCTTGAAATGACGAAACCTTGACCTCTTCAAGGAGTTCTCGGAACATGTAAGTAATAGGAGTTATAAAAATTTACTCATAGAGTGGGTATTTTGTCATGCAAAGTTTAAAAATAACATTTGTCTTTAATGAAACTTGTAGACAAATAAGTTTTCTTAATAAGCTCCAAAGTTATGCTGTATGTTGTTCAGCTCAATTCACTGCTAAAGCTAAACAAACACGCCATATTTAGTCAAATAGTGATTGAAAATTGGCTGGCTTTCGTGGTCGATGACAATATGTTTAATGTCAACCACCAATCAACCACACGTAAGGTGAATCAATCAATGTTTCTATACTTACCTGTATATCTTAGGATATGAGCAGATTAGGCGTAGTCCAGTCTGAGCGGAATTTAATCGGAGCAGTGTCCAAAAATACACTCAGCGTAGAGTTATTTTCTTTAAAAGCGCGATCTCTATTTTGATTTTGTGTATTTGTCTAATATTTATTATGAAGCTTGATTATGATGTAAGCTTTAAAGAAATAGAATATATCCCAATTAATACGTTCCATTAATATTTTCAATTATAATATATCTGCAGATAACAATCGTCCGGACTGTCGTCGTCGACAAAAACAAAAAGGGCTCTATAACGCAATAAAAGTTGCATACAAAAGTTACTTAAATTATAGACGAAATATAACAGAAAATTACACTAACAAAATGTGACTTCATTATGAAAAAAGACGTTTGCAGCAAACTTGGCAATCTATTTTCATCAACGACAGCTGAGTGATGACCCAGAGCTGTCGTGGTGGACGTTCATGACGCAATAAAGAACCTTTAGGATTAATATTTCATTATACCACCAATCTGTGTTAAGGCCATACAAAGGTTATTATTATGTAGGGCGCGGTTAGAGGATGCATGTGTTCATTCTCTAGGCTTTAAACGATCATGTTACCTACACCAAGACGATAACTATTGTTCGAAGGCTTTTAGAATGAGACTTGTTATTATTTCTATAATCTATCTATCTTTGGTTGCATTTCTACTGATAATATAAAACAGAATATTTGTGAAGAAATTTGTATTGTCTTTAATCATACCTAAACCGGTGAAAAGATTTAATTAAAAAAGCAAATACTTAGATCAGGACTTGGATTAAAACGTAGGTTAATTTTTGTCAACAAAAATAAGTCCACTATCAACCTGGAATAATTACATAATGAAATAATATTATGTAACTTTTACATATATGAAAAAGTTAGATAATATTTAATTTAAATAAAAAATCAAGTTATATGAAAAAAATATTTATCATGGTGAGATGAGCATTATCCCCAACATATGCTCATCTCCACTATTTATAAAATGTATTAGGTAAGTATATGTAGTAGTACATATTAAAATTCCCTATATATATATGGGTCTACAAATATTAAAATGCGCGTTAACTCTGAATGCGGAAATGATTAAAAATACCTACAATACCTTCACGTTTGTCTGCACGGATTTATCTAAAACAATTGTGCAAGATACATGTAATTTTGATCCTTAATGTTAAAGCAATACGAACACTGAGTGCTAACATCATCGATCGTATTAGATTCCACATGCGGCCGAGTATTTTAATTATTTTTTCTTTCCAATAGCATTTATTGTACCTATTTCGCTGGAATATTTTTTAACATAAGGACGCATATTTAAAAAAAAATAGTCATAATAACATAGATAACTGTAGTTAAAGTGACGTAAATAATTTTATTTTTGTTTTCGTGGTATTTAGTATGTAGAAATTTGTTGTAAATTTTTTGTATGTTGTTTGTCGATGTTCGTTTGGCTGGCGTTGTTTGTGTTGTGAATTTTGAATCATTAAAAAATATTTAAAACGTGGTTTTCCTCAAACAATTTGATGATTGTGCAATCTTTATATATAAAAATTCCACTTCTGTATGTTTTCATCCACAAAACCCGAAAACTAGATGATGGATTGACTTGAAATTTTTAAACAACATTGCATTTTAATAGAAGAATGTTTCTATATACTTTTACTAGCTGCTGCCCGCGACTTCGCCCGCGTAACTTAGTAAATTATGTACTTATAAACCTTCCTCGAGAACCACTCTACCCATTAGTGAAAACCGCATTAAAATCCGTTGCGTAGTTTTAAAGATCTAAGCATACAAAGGGACATAGGGACAGAAAAAGCGACTTTGTTTTATACTATGTAGTGATTCCAAAAAATAAAACAAAAACATCTGCCACAGATAAGCGTGGCCGGATTCAGATAAATTTATATAAAGAAACCACAGATTTCCCCAATTTTTATGGAAAAATTGCGTGTTTATTCCAACAGAGTTTTTGCGTTTTCCTTGAACATGATAATAAATGCAAAATCATTTCTGTAAATTATGCGTGTCGTGGTTGCAACACATAAATCCTTTTGGTACTTTTAGAATTTTAACAGGAAAATACGCCAACTAAAGTTACGAAACTTATCTCTGCATTTCGTCGAAATAAAAAAAAATTTAGGAAATTGAACTTCCTTCATGTTAAGGTCGACAGACAGTCTGGCGATCCACTTGATGGTAGGTGGCTACCGTCGCCTATAATACAAGGAACGTCACAGGAGCTGCAAGTACGCTGTTGACCTTAGTAGGCTAAACTACCAAGGATTATGAAGGAATTCACCAAAACAGAACAGCACACATCCTAATTTTACGGTGGTATTCTGTAAGGAGGTGATTACTGCCGAAATATGGACTGCCCAAATGACTGCAGTGTGCCCCTCCCACTACTATTATTTACAACAATGAAGTCATAATGATAGTACTTTATTTTTGTGTGTAGATGTACCTATCACGTATCAATAAATAAAAAAAAATATTTATATAAAGTATCAATAGCATTTATATTATTGCATGGTGTTCTTTGATACTGTACCTATAATGCCTCCACGTCGCGTTGCACGGTTAGTTTTTTAGTAAGTACCTACACAATAATAAGTACAACAAAATGAATATTGTCCTCAATTCACAAATGTAACCCGTTAAACTGTAAAACGCGAATTCATTCTCAATTTGGCATCGCAGACATTATACAGACAACGAACTCGATTCTTAGAAGCGGCATAACGGTCGTTTTGAAAGCGTTAAGGATATCACACACATCACACGTTTCCAGAAACATTTAAAAGCAATTTAACTTACAAGATAAATTTATATTGTTAACTAGCTGACCCGTTCCGTCAAAAACTAAATGAAACAAAAAATATATTTATATTTGATTGAAATATTTGAATTGTCAGCTAGCAACTTTGGATGGAAAAAGAAAAATGGGGCTTTTACTTATTTCATTCTCGTCATAAGAACCTTTCTCAGAGTATAACGAATATTTGAAAAAAAGAATATCCGGTATGTTTTCCTCCTTTCTTGAGTGTATTTTCGAGAAGCACTTGTAATCTGTCTCATTTTCTACTATCATTTCATAAAGAACACAATGTCTTTCTTGTCGACAAGTAAAACACTGATTAAATTATTATTATTGTTGAAATTTGTAAACGTCTTGTGTGGAGTGACTGACTGGTTTGCCTTTTGAAAGAATTAGTACAACGTGCAAGACGTACAAACAAGATTATACGAGTCTGTGGCTGACGTCCAAAATACGCAAAGCTTTGAAGGAAACCAACCGACACCGTTTGTGCGCAAATTACAATACGACAATTTTACGGCTGTGGCTATACATGATTTACGCTAAGTAAATTGTTGCAAGGTGAATCCGATACACAAAACACTTTCATTGTTTACGTCAACTGCAAATGAGGCGTCTATTGCGATTAGGTTTGCTGCGCACATTATATGATGCGAGTGAGAATTATAAAGCCGAAAAATTTCAATGTCAATTTGAAATTTAATGCCAAATTCCTATTGAAAATTTTAAATTTTAAAGCGTAAAGAAAAAAGTACTTAAAAGTATGTACTATTTTCTGAGCTGATGAGTCACTGTTTATCATTAGAATTGGAAACTGTTACCAGTACTAACGAAAAAGTCAACTATGCCAGTTTCTCAACATATAAAAAAATCAGATCTACCTAAGTTCAACACAGGCACGTAAGGCAACACCTCTTGTTTGGTACGCTTTTCATGTAGGTATTGTAGGTACCTAAATTGAGAAAAAAATATTTAAAAACATTTTATTTAGTATGGCTACATACTACATTGCGTATTTATTTTAGATCTTACTGCGACCGAAGTTACTTCAGCGTTCTTTTATTTTAAGATCCAACTCCACCAATGCCGCGTCCGAGTTTCGTTTTTTTTTTTACAAAAATAGATTACCTACTGGTTAGATACTTGTTAAAGTATTATTAGAATCCATTGTATTTGTTACATGACTAGACACCAGAGCATTAGGTATATTTGAATTTTTCATTTGCGGTTGCTTAATAGAACTGTTTCATTGAATTTTATACACTCTCCTTGAATAATTGAATTGAATTTTATTCAATGTATAAATTTTATACATTGAATTATCCTTCTTAATCATGTGTATGTTACTAACTTTATGCCTTCAGATGCAACTAAATAAGTAGCATTAAATGGTAGAGTGCAAAATTGTATATATGTATATGTATATTGTATATTTTTAATAGATCTTTAAAATTTATTACCAATTGACGTTAATGAACTCTATATAAACTTTCGCAATTGTTTAAACATTGCTGGGCATGAACGTGCGAGAACTGGCATTAATCTGTCAGCGGTTTCGTATAAATGTTGCTTAAAATAATGAGTTTATTGTTACGTCAAAGAAAATTGGGTTTTCTTAATTTGGAAACCAGAGGGACATGGTATAGTGTTCAAACATCAATTTCTATATACAGTACAGAACTAGTTACATATTATGCAACTAGCGATCAGCCCCTGACTTCGTACGGATGAATTTTTACATACACATAGGTATTAGGTACCTTCCTCGTTTATCGCTCTTTCTATTAGTGAAATCCGAATCAAAATCCGATAATCATTGTCAGCCGGTAGATGTCCACTGCTGGACGCGAGCCTCTATCTAATATGTTCCACTACCTAATATTACAACTTTCAGCTGCTACAAGATCACACTTGGTCCAGCTCTTGTCGAAAGCATCAAGAATTGGTTATTGTTAACCTTGTGGTTATGACTTCGATTCTTCTATAGTTGTTCGTCATTAATCAGTTCAGTTAGCCTGTCTCTGCAAAGCATAATCACAGCACGCGGAGTGAACTTGTATGGACTAGTGGTTAGGGCACAGATTAAATAAGTTAGGGCTACACCACGTTTCTTTTCCACAAGGTTATAATTGGCAGAATGAAGATTTTAATGTTAAGCCAATATAATGTACTGTTGAGATTCAATTTCTGTTTTTATCTACTATTTTTTGAATTGCTGTGACCACAAATTAATATGTCATAGAAGTTTATAATAATTGAAATATTTGTAATATATTAGCCTAAAGGATACAAGCATAGTACACAATTTTATTGTGTTGTAATATTTCTTATGGAGTTTTTTCGACGATGGTATCTCGTGATGATGAGTCATGAGTTAAATTCTATTTCGAAGAACTACTTTTATACCTACCTGTAATAGAATCGATTCGGGGCACACGTGTTTGGTTAAAGGGCCTTTGGGGAGTGCACTTCCGAAGTAGGTTAAGTATGACGTCAGAATCGTCCTACAAATTAGTCTGCCAGAAATATTTTCAGATGTTTTTTATTAGAACGCATCCGAATGCGTTCTAAACTCGTGTGGCAACAGATGTTTGAATGCATTTGTTTACATCGGCTTCTTTCGTAATAAAATTTTACACTGTTTCGATGTATCAGGAAGTGTTGAGAGTCATAAATTTTGTTAGAATTGTTTATAAAGAAAGTAACACAACATATAGTTTATAAATAGTAGCATGCCTAATCATTTTCAATCTTAAACCCCAATGATGTTGGATTCTTCACAGAATAAATTATTGAAGAGTATAAGAATTTATGAGATTTTTTTATAAAAAAACTTCACATTTTATTCGAAGATTTGTGGAGAAGATTAATAGTGTTTTTCTTCTTCACAATCAATTCACAATAAACTTTGTTTTAAGTTTGCGATTTCAGCTAAATTGAATGAAATATATATTTGGATGAATCCTTGTAATTTCTTTATTATAATTCTGTTCTGTACTTATCTCTCAGACAATTAACGTATATTTCAGACAGATCGCAATTGTTGCGAAATGAAATACAAGGCATTAAATATAATTAATATACACATTGCGTGCCATCGAACAAACGAAAACCCCAAACATTTGACCTTTTATAACCTCAAATCGTACTAATAGTGTGGAATAAATTTTATTCCGTGACCAAGCAATTTTATAATTCCCGGCGGAAATTTAAGGGTATATAACGACATCAAAAGTTAATTTGTTTAATTACATAGAAACGCGAATTTAGTTAGTGTAGCTTAGCATGAAATTGTTACTAAGTTAAACCTATATTCAGTGATAGGACGTCCATTGCTAGACATAGGCCTGCCCCGTTATTTTCCAATAGAACCGCTCAGAAGCATCTTGGATATCTTGTCGAGCATCAGCAGCCTTTTAGTAAGTCGTCAGTCCACCTTGTGGTTGGACGTCCTGCGCCTGCGCTTGCCGGGCCGTGACCCTAAATGGCTTTTGTGTCCTGCCCACGTCCACTTACTAAGCTTCCGGGTTATGTTAAGGAATTTCGTTTGTGTAACCCAGAGCATAAATATGGGCTATCGTGGCTATTGGTAGCTCGTTGAAAGACATTGAGATTTCTTACTATGTCCATAGTTAGAGATCTAACTTTAGATAAATTTAGACTTTCTTTTATATCTCTAAATATGTTTTGAATAATATTTGTGTACCGTAATGACTGATTGACAGTTAGTGACAGATAATAGGTACTTATATGCAAATAATGTGTGTAATATTTTTAAGTTTCAATTAGTGCTGGTTAGCGTGAACTGGTGACCTTTGCCACGCACCCTATAGTCTAAAATTACAACTACATAGTCGTTTGCACTACTAGGCACTGGCACAATATATGTATAAATTATATTTAGAGCGGCATGGCCCGCCCCTCTGACGTCAATGCTGACATTTGGGTCTTGGGCGGGCGGCATTGCAACACGTCTGCTCTACTGGTTCGAATGAATTATTACAGTTCTAATTAAAATATGATAGTGCGTAGTGATGCTATACTATATTACACAATGTTTCAGTAACACATTATTATGAAACTAATCTGAAAGTGACGCAGTTAGTTTTGTTATGTACTTGTAGCGTCAAGGTTCTAGCGTCTATTGCGTAGCATTTTTGTGAGTATAATAATGATATGAAAGTATAGTATGAAAGTGATATTTTTAATACAATGACACATTTTTGACGCACACTTAAATATAGAACCCTTTGTTATAGTGATTCTCAAAGAAAGATAAAGCAGCATTAGAGGAATAAGTTTCTCATGAGTGGACTCGATTATGCTTAGAGACCGCGCTTATCTTTTGAGTATTATAATACCTATACTAGCTGTGTCTCGCTATTTCATCCGTCTCTGGATCTAAGGGCCATAGCTTGATGATATTCGTGTCACAGACTATAATCTTCCTCAAGAATTGAACTATGAAACGTAAAAAGAAGTTTTCAAATCCGATTGATATTTCCAGAATTTTCACGCGTTCAACCAAATGAACCCTTCAGCTTTATTAGTATCACGTTATAAATGTAACATTTTGACAAAACAAGAGAACTACTCACAAGAAGTTTTGAGTTACTAGACTACTCGCTGGAATTTAACTCGCTTATCATTGTATCAAGAAGCAGCAATATGATTTATGTAGATCCCACACGAACAGAATCATAACATATGTATTATCTTTTTTATTGTTAAGTATAAGAAACAATAACATTTATTGTTTAACAAGTTCATTCAGTTCATCCTTTTCAACGGGCTGTACACTTACTCATAATATTGGTGGTGAGTTGAAAAACTCAAATAAGTTGACACGCCATCGTTGGCGAGTTTTCCTATGGCGAGTTGACCAGATCAGTAAGTTGCTCGTCTCGTATTGTCATGTCACATTCCAATGAATTAATAAACTATAAATCCGAAAACCCACTGATGGGGTGACACGAATTCACAAATATTATAAACCTAAAAAAAATTCACAACAAACAAAAACAAAACCAAAGTCTAATCCAAACTCATACGCGCAAATTTCTTCGTAGCGCGCAAAGGACAAAATTAACGTAGAGAACGGGTGGAATTTAAGTCAATGAACCCAACGGTTCGAGACACACAAACAAACAGGTGAACAAACTCGCCAACACAACATTTGTATCGATACCAGGAATAAAATCGAGTGCAGATCAAATCTGGTGCATTCGATTGAGGCTGCCTATTATTGAGTATCCGCATAAAGTTTTACAGTTGAATTGTACGCGTAGTATTGTAATTTCTCAAATTGAGCACTCAACACTTGAACACTGAAAGTGCATTAATTTTATATTTAGATGCGTTTGATGTTATGATTATAGTAATAGCAGTAAATGGTGATTGGTAGCAGCAACCGTAATGATTAATGAGACGCTAATGCAGAAAATAATTTCCAGGAAAAAAGTAAAAACCTTATTTTTCTTTTATCCATTCAAAGTTTCTAGCTTTAGACGTTTTGACAGACAAGCATTTTCTTTATCCCAGAGTTATTTTATTGCAACTGTATAATTTTATCTATAGGTACTAATATTATAAAGAGAGGTTAAGGGATTTTCTGTTCAATCCTTCCTATTGAGGCTAGCTTGCAAATGGATAAATAGTTAAGTATTGTAATGAGAAAATAAAACAAAAATCAATGATTTCAAAGTTACTATTGTAAATTCTAAATATTTGTGGTTCAATAACTGAACACATTGGAAAAAATTGTGCAATACCTAATTAATGAAAGATAAATCCAAGTATTACGAAATGTTATCATAAATGTAAACAGTAACAAAGAGATAATAAAGAAACAGTTAAGTAATTTGGTCTTTAATAAGGATTGACATTGACTTGTTAGCTTATTGATTATAAATTACCTATTAAACAGTTAATATCTTTACAATAATACAATAATCTTTACAAATTGGTGTAAAAAATCGTCACTTTTTATCACTTTTTACACAGTTTCATTATATTTTTATACAGTTTCACTACGCAAACTGGCATTTTATTATGCCCAAAATTTAATAAAACATTCGGCAAGTACACATCACACACAGCTTGCAGTGTGACTGGCTCGGGTACGCCGAAGTCGGCGTAGTATTTGTTGCCGCATTACCATGTACTGTACCTGACATGTACCAGTCAGGTACATAGTTAAAAATATGCGTTTAAATAAATATTAATAATAACAATTTCTATACTTATATATAAAAATTACGTGTCACGTTGTTTGAGGCGAAGAACTGAACCGATTTTGATAAAACTTCGAAACTATATGTGATTTGTTCCCACTTAAAAGATAGGATGGTTTTTATTTTGAACCCGGGCAAAGCCGGGAGCGTGTGGCTAGTTGTTTTATAAATTCAGACTTGTTTAAGGTTTGTTGGACGAACTATTAAAATTAACATTAACATTAATTAATTATATAATATTTCGTTTGTAATATCTGAATATCATAACATTATTAAATTTTGTTATACAGTTGTAACGGCCGTAAATCAAACAGCGTCGATGTAAGCCTGAATTTAAATAAACACGAAGCAGACGCGCTGTCTGAACTGTTTTATAAATGTAAAACATTAATACAATTCTCTAAGTGCGATCGTTCCGGGAAATAATCATTTTTACACTAAACGTTATTTCTAGAAGTTCCATTTTTTATTAAGTACTTAGTTGAAAATATAAAGACTATTCTCTGAATAATATATAGTTAATCTATTTAAATAAATTTAAAAATAAACTTCACTTTCTTGGAATATGAAAATAGTGTTGTCTCTGATGATGCTCTCCGATGAGTTTTATTGACTTAGGTATTTATTTGTAATTTGTATATGGGTAATGAGATGATGAACGTATCCCTTCTAAATGCGTTTCAAATAATTGAAATATTTCTTCAATTCAAATATCTAGTGAGCTCCAGACGGCCATTTTTAAGTTTTCATTATAAACAGTGTTGCAAATTTACAAAAATTTCCATAGTGTCAGCGACCTCAACTTCCCCTTGAGTTTCTTTTGAAGTGGGTATTTATTATTTAATTTAGTGTGGACAGCACAACCTTGATTCGACAGTTATAGAGTTTATACTAAGAACTAGTTTACGAATTGGTGCAGAGAATAGATTCACTATGAATAGAAATTTATAGTGGGGTATTTTGGACAAGTATTTAGCTAGTTATGCCAAAATAAATTCAGGAGTAAGCAAAGATGTAATTCTAAAAACTGTCTTCTATTCTGTCACATTTAGTTTACTTTTACCTAATAAAAACATGATTTCAAACCTGGTCATCATTTTCAACTATTTTTTAACTTAGTTGATACCAGTCTACTAAAAATAAATGATCTATACTAATATTACAAAAAGAGAAGATTAGTATTTTTGTTTTAGAAATTCTAGAAGTTTTAGACAGATTTTAGAAATTCTTTCACCTATAGAAAGCTACAAGTTATCAGCGAGTAACATAGGCTATATTTTATAAAGTTAGGCGGATGAAGGCGCGTGGAACAGCTAGTCCGTACTAATCCATTCTAATTTTATAAATGCGAAAGTTTGTATGGGTGTTTGTAACTCTTTCACGCAAAAACTAGTGAACCGATCACCATAAAATTTTGCATACACGTTGTCTGGGTCACCAGAAAGGATATAGGGTACCTTTCATCCAGAACGCGGACGAAGTTGCGGGCACCAGCTAGTGTGATAATAATTTTATTGCCAGATATAATTTCTCTCGGATTACTCCTATCCCCTGCATTAAGTGTTGCGTCAGTCAGTTTTGTTACAGTTATTTCACTTATAGATTTAACTCTATATAGTAATATTGTCTTAATTTACCTTTATACAGGAATATTGTTTTTTATAGTTTTATCTACGAAGAAATAATTATTTGTTCGTAGAGTTTTATGCTAAAAGATTACTTTAATTACCTTTTATCTTTTACTCATTTACTGCAATCCCTGCTGTCGTAAATAATTGCTCAAGTGATCAACCTGTCGGGATACCGTTAAGACGAAGTATCTATTCATTAATCTGTAGCTGAGCCATTACATACCCGTTAACTTTATCTACCTATTTATCGATTTCTCTTCTTGTCACATCACAAAACTATTGAGACTTCCGTAAACAATATCAGTCTAGAATACATTCGAAGCGGATATCGTAAGTGCGACATTTTGAAACTAAATTGAGAATAAATATTTTGGCCGGTACTGTGAGAACCTCTCACATTACCCTCTTTAATAAACCTGTTTACGTTCCAACAAATATAAAGTAAAACTTCTATTATATTTAAAACTATGTTATTAAATTTTAAATGTTATATGTAAACATATGAATATTTGAAGTTAAATATAACTTTTATGTTCACGTAATTGAACTAGCAATTGAACTAGTGGGAATAGACGAATAATTTGATTTATTAACATAAATGTTACATACTTAATTAAATTAAATACCTAAGGGCCTCTTTCACAAACTACAAGTAAAGTGTTGAATAGTTACTTTTCAATTAACGCTAATTGGCGAGCAAATGTTACGAGTATCTTGTGTCAATTTCATTGAAATTACCCTTGAATGTGTAACTCGCGTACGCTTTCTTACCGGTGACTTTAAATGGCGGTTAGCCTACTTGACATGGTGACTTTACTCTGACATTACTCAGAGATGGTGAAAGATGCCCTAATAGTTGTAATTATATATATTTTAAAGTTGTCGTTCTATCAAATCCTCAAACGGCAAAATAGCCGACAAATCGTAAAAACCGGAGATTGGTTTTACGATTAGCAACACATTTAACGAATTCATTTTTTTTACATATAGATAGCCAAGCCAATGCAATTGTATTTTATGAGGAAAAAAAGATATAAAACAATATGTATAAATAAAGAAACATAATGTGTTTATTGGCTAAATTTTGGACGGCGGTTCTTGGTATGGACGTTAAAACACTTTATTTTATTGGCCCATATTTCATAGTAATACGGCACTTTTATGATCCGAAGATAGCTTTCAGTGATATTTAACAACTAGTCAGTGTGTCTGAGACGATACAAATTTTTAAGTCTGACGTCAGAGTTAACGTTAAACGTCGTTCGAGTGAAATAAATATCCTGTGGGTGGAGTCTGGAACGGTGTCAATCGAAAAGATAGGCATCAACGTTTGTGCGTAGGTAATAACAAATACGACCTAAAAAATTTAGGACTATGTATTTTGTTAGGGCTAATCGCATTTTAAACCTATTAAAGCTAACATGGATGATAGTAAAACTGTGATAGATATGATTCTTTTGCTAGATAACGGTAAAAAGGACATCAAAAATCAAAACCGTATTACAAGTCATACAAGTAGGTATTACAAGTACGTTTTACGTTGATAAAATAATGAAGTCCGTTATTGGCAGTAGGTTTTAAGTATACATATGTATTTATTCGTATATTATTGTCGTTTGAGTGCGTGTGGCTGTGTTTCAATAAAATAAAATAAAAAATTAACAAGACATAAACAACACAGATGATTTTGAAAGATTTATGCTGTCGATTTATGTGTCTATTTCTTCCGGACAAATTTATATTAGGTGATGATTTCAAATAATAATATAATTTCCAGAAAATACGCTATCTAACGCGGTGTTTACGTAGGTACGAGTATATCTATATCTTCTAAAGTAAATAATGGCTAACTAATAGATTTATGGACAGCAATCGAATTAGAAATCAATTAAACTCGTAATTACCTCCGCTTTTGGATGCTTCTTCTAACCCGGAAAATGTCATTAAAGGCTTTAATGGAAAAACTAAATCTTCATTTTTTATTTGTTTTTCATTACTTTAACTTCGACCTCTAACCGTGTGTGATTGGTGGCAAGTAATTAATTAAAATTTACAATGAATTATAATGGATATTATATCAGCTAGATTATATAATTATTTAGCTTATTAACATCAATGTCAAGAAGATATGTAAATATAGAAAACAGTATGTAAGTATTGTTTAATTCTGGAATATGAGGAAATAAATCTGAGAAGAAAAATCTTGAATCAATATTTTATTATCATTCTAGGACTTTCCCTTTTTAATCTACTTATAAAAAGTGTTTAATATTATTTATAGATTTTACTATCTCTCAAGTGTTTTATCATTTATTATTTTGCACAAAGATTAGATTTAAATAGCTATATTTGCCACTTTTCTATAAATAAATTTTGTTATTAGCTACTTCTGATTGCCATACTGACTGACAATCAAAATAACAAGATAAACATATTTATCTTGTTATTGCATATTTAAAGTATAAATTATAATTTGTTTCTATGTAACTAATTTGTCATAATATAATATCACTCCTATTGAACTAGTCAAGAAAACATGTCTGTCCCTATGACGTTAGTTGTAAGAGATAGCAATAACCCACTAAGTTGACTATTAGCCTACTATTATATAGCCTGCTTGCTGACCTATATAATAAAATATCCAATTCAAAATTTTTTTTTACAATTTACGTCGACTAACATCAAAAGCATTGAATTTAGTTCTTTGCATTATCATAAGTCGCCCCAATAAATTGATTTAGGTCGTGCAAACGTAAGCAAGCCATTTGGAAAACGAAAGCAAACGATTCACAGAATTAATGTGTACGTTCATCTTTAGACATCTGGGTTTCTGTGCAGCTTACTGAATAAATAGGACTTTATGTTACAAATTGAACGCTCATTTCGCGTTTTACAATTTAATTTCAACTTCATCTGCGATCTTGGTCGTATCGAACCCTCAGGGTGATAACGACAACTTCCTAAATTGACAACTTCCGAAAAGGACAACTTCCTAAAACGTCTTTTCCAAAATAGACAATTTCCAAACAGCACTGGTGCATTTAGACAAAGAGGCCGATAAAAGTTGCGATCAACTCGATGAATGTCTAATCATAACTAACATTTGACGAGCCCGTTGGATGTGTGCTTGCTTTAACACTCTGTTCCAGGGTTCCCAGGTTCGATTCTTAACTTAGAAACTTAACTTTAATTTAACTTAAACCGGGTTAACTTTGGAAATGAACTTTTCAAAGTTGGCTCTAGTCTGGATTTGAATACACACTGCGTTACACTGTTACACTGCGTTAGAATGAAGTGAAACAACAAGTGATTTTTCAACATTAAAGTAACATGTTTTTCATTGTGTTTGAAAATATTAATACAAGCCCAACGTCAGAGTATGTACTAGATACGTAAAGAAATAATATAGTAATTTTTAATTAGTCCTGCTTCAATACTTATAAAACAGCTGTTCAAATAACTGCAATAATAGACTTTGATTGTTATGGCATGGAAAAACCCATGAAAATTTCATAAGTCAGTCAGTGACGTCCATTGCGACAATTAAGATAGATAAATACATAGAAACGAAAGATATAAAAATGTTTTTAACAATGCCGTGTTGTGTATTGCGGAGATAAGTCACGGACTCGCGGAGGGCGTTATACAACATACGTCTTTCGGAATATTCCATATTTTAGTGAAAACATACGTACCTACGTCTGTATGTTTTTACTGTGAAAAATATAAATTAACTTATGGTCGTATGGTTGGGTTGACCCAGACGATCAATACTATAACTTGCGCTTTTTAGCATAAATAAAAATATGTAAAATAATATTATAATATGTCACTACCACACTGAATGAGAATAATTATTTATTGCAATTCGACTAAGTTACTAATAAATTATCAACACCCCACCTTCAGATCTGTGTAACAGTACCATAACGGTACCTATAACAATACCCATAGGAAGGTATACCTTTTAAAATAAGTACTTCCTACTTACATGTATTTACTTAATCACAATTTTATATTTATTAGCCAAGACCAAAGGTTATTTTATTTTATTTTATTTAGGAAAATAAACAATTACACAATGTACCTATAGCAAATATAAAGAAAGACAGACATATATAAGTAGAAGTAATCGTGCAACCAACAACATTTTCCACGAATTGGTGAAAGGTTGAACATTTTTATAAATTTTGCAGTTTCTCTATGTTTAGCGAAATAAATTTGCTTAGCGTGAATTTTAGTTAGTTTAGTAACTAAAACCTACCTATTCATTCATAAAATTTCAGATACTAAATGAAAATTTAAAATATTACTTACTGTTACTATTTTTATATTATTTATACGTCTGACATTCGAGAATATTGAGTTTTCTATACTTAAATTCGGGCGACTTTCGGCATCCATCTTGTTCGGGGTATGAAAGTGACGAGCAATGCCAACGCGCTCCGCTGCAGACTGTCTCGCTCTCTCTCTACTACTTAACTCTAGTAGCCAGTATACACTGACGAACGTCGGACGTGTGTCGAGTTTAATTGACCGTCATATTTTGTTTAATATACTTCAAAAGTGACAAGCAGCATGTCTAGTCGTGTATATAAGCCGCAAGTAAGTGATGAACATAAAATTAAGACTATAAATGTTATTCTATACCTATTAAACATTTGTAATTGAAACACAAACACGATAATTTTAAAATCTTTTTCTTTATTATTTGTAGACTCGTGTAATGGTCGCTAGAGTTTATCATTACCTTAAAAAAGAATATGAAATGTTGTTGGAGCACAATTTTGACAATCGTGATTATAGTCCCTTGGCAAATATACGCAAACGTACCGCTGCAGCGACAGGAGTATCTGTAATTACAGTGTCACGAATATTGAAAGAAGAAAGGGAATGTCTAGAAGAAAATCCAGAAGCATCTCCTAAAGAATGTGATGAACCAGTGAAGAAAAAACGTAAGAGAAAGAATAAAACAGGACAAGCTAGTATTACTGAGGATGACATTAGAAACACAATTGAAAATTACCAAACAGAAAACGATAAAATTCCATCGTTGGCCGAGTTGCAAAAACTGTTCAAGGATAACTTTGGTTTTACTGGATCATTGAACCATTATAGAGCAATTCTAAAAGATTTAGGTTACAAAAAGAGGGAGCTCAAAACACTGGAAATAAGAAAATCCGATGGAGAGAATGACGGAGAAACATCTGAGGGAGAAACATAGGTTGGCTAAAAGTCAGCGCGGTATTTTTTTTAATGCTAAGTTCGGCATACAGGCTGAAGGTCCACTTGATTGTAGGTGGATATCGTGTATAACTATAATATTTTATAAATATGTAAGAAAGCTTTGTTCCATTTAATTTTCCAGAAGAGATTTAAAAATCTATAACTACTGAGGTTGCTACAAATCAATATACCTACTTATAACCTCAATGTGTCTTGTAACTAAATAAAATTATTTTATTTAATTAGTTTTTTTTATATGTTTCTACTTTTTGACCAACCCAGTATAAAAACACGCAAAAATGATAAGCGTTTTTAATTTAATTTAGTGTGTAAGACTATCCTTATATTTTTAAATAAAATAATTTAATTAATATTGTTACATTGTTTCATTGCCGCCATTATGGTGCCATTGCCAAAAATCTACGCATATAAAAATACAATCTATATATTTTTATATAAAGGTTGTCAGACAGGCGGACGGTCCACTCATGATGGTAAAGATGGCTCACGTCGCCTATTACACAAGCAACACCTTAGATAGAATTCCCGCAGGAAGACAACAATGGTAAAAGAAAGTATATTTTTCACTATAGACAATTACAGCATAAACTAAATAAATTGTTATGGCCGTTTTTAGTTGCTAGATAGGTAGGTATATTAGAATCAAATAGGCAAAAATTGCCCGGACACCAATTAGCACGAATATATTTCAATGAATATGATTATAATAAATTAAATACAATCTCCTATGTTTTATTATCGATTTGACGAGGTTTGAATTGAATAATAATAAGAGCACGCGGTCGGCCAAACGGCTTAGCAACGGAAATTACGTAAAATATTTTACGCTCCATAGCAACTGTAGTTTAAATAAATACCTACGCGATATCATCACTGAGTCGAGTTGAGATGAGAACAGTAATAATAAGAACTAACTTGGCAATATACCTTGTATTTTATTCATAAATTAACTAATAACTTTTCTAAACATACTTCTCAGAATAACTACTGATCTCAGAATCTATACTAATATTATTAAGAGAAGATTTGTATGTTTGTAATGAGTAAATTCAAAAACTACTACACCGATTTTGAAAATTCTTTCACATAATTGAAAAAAAAAAAGAAAGAAAGCTACATTATCAGTAACATAGGCCATCCTTACATAATATTACAAATGTGAATGTGAGTTTGTTTGTTACACTTTCACGCAAAACTATTGAACCGATTTGTAAAAAAATCTTTCACTGTTGTGGGAAGCTATATTATCAGCGGGTAACATAGGCTATATTTTAAAAAAGTTACGCGGGCGAAGTCGCCTACACTAGCTATACTTATAATAATACTACTGACTGCGGTAAAAATACTTACCCATCTGCTTTTATTTTTAACCCTCGATGCAACAAAGGTGTGTTACAAGTTTGATGTGTGTGTGTGTTCTGCGTATCTGTCTGTGGAATCGTCGCTCTCAAACCGATAACCGATTTCATTCTTAAATCGTAATTCTATATTTAGCATATTATAACGATAACACAGTTCTTTGAGATGTCAGTTATATTATATTGCAAAATGTGTGGGGGCCGTTATATCGGTATTGTGATACTTTCCTCGATATAATATTTCCGTCGGAGTGTTTTAAAAATATTTGCCACCAATGTAGTCTTCTCCTCGCTTGTCTTTTAAAATACGTAAAGTAAAAAGTTTTGCCACTATTAGTCCGTCTTCATTTAAGTATGTGTTATTTAATACTGTTATTTTTGGGCCTTCCCCCCCCCCCCCCCCTATAAATTATTTACACCATTCGTGTTAATGATTCGTTTTAAATATTGTCATTTGGTAGTTTACCCCTTCGAAGTAATAATATTTTAAAAAAAATATCTCAAGAATCATTTAATATTATTATGTAATATACCTACTTAATATACGTACCTACTTAAAATACTACGGTAAGTTTTAACAAACAGAATTTTTGTGACCTATATAATAATTAATTAACATTTCCAGTTTAAGGTTTTTGATTTCAATATAAATCATCATCTAAGGCTGGGTTGCACCATCTAACTTTAACTATAACCAACGCCGCAACTTGAGTTAAAATAACGGTTAGGCCGAAAATGAGTTGCACCAGTTAACAAATAATCATAGCTGGTTAACTGGTGCAACTCATTTTCGGCCTAAAACTCATTTTCGGCCGAAAATGAGTGCGAATTAACTGAAGTTGCGACGTTGGTTATAGTTAAAGTAAGATGGTGCAACCCAGCCTAAGAAATCAATTCTATTGAGTCTATGTAAAATATTTAAAGAGATTCACAGAACAAATTAGTTTATCAATTCATTTAGTATACCTACAGATGATTGACGTGTATTTTGGCAAAATATTACTGGCCTATTTACCGAGGGCCCCCACAGTGTTCTGACGTCAAACTGATATAACATAATAGCTGCATAATCAAATTGACGTAACAGATAATCTATTTCAGAATTTGACCCAGATACCTATACTTTGTGGAAATGAGTTCATACAAACTGAACTAGTCTCTATCTGTCTGTCTGTTAGTAGTTTTTCTAGAATCATTATTCATTTAGGCAATAATGTCAAAAAAATATGGGAAAAAGGCGCCGCAGAAGGCAGATAATAGACTGAAAACACGACACAAATTGCGCTGTAACAAGAATAATCTGAGAGTTGGTCTATTTAAACATTCATTACAAAATGTTCGTTAAAACAGCGGAAATTGCAAAACAGTCGTCAATGTTCACATAAAATTAAGGAATGACGTTGTCCAAGGATGCATTTCTAAGCGTTCTTGGTGACTAATTTATCTCTATTGCCAGGTTTCTTTCATCAGCATGCGAAGACATCGTCTGCAGTCATTTCTTTAGAAGTGACGGAAAACATTTTGTTTTCCCATAATGATCTTTGCTCCATTACAATAAGGTTAATCTTTGGAAATCGCTCGGTATTTGTCGTGGTGAGAAATGCAAAATTAGTACTAGACTTTATACCTACATACCTAACCGTAAGTTGGGATACATATTGCCGTCTGGCTTGCCATTAGTTCATTTGGCAAAATATGCATTTGGCGCCTATTCAACGATGTACCTAAATATTGGAGCCAAATAGTAAACAGAGTGTTTTGTCTCAGATGTTTAAAATCTTAAATATAAATATGAATATATATATATATATACTTAACTCCAGTAAGTTGTTTACCTCGAACAGTCTGAGCACAGATTAAATAATAGTTACTATGTCTGAAAAACGGCATTAGAAATTTAGAAATATATGGGTAGGTACATATTCCTACCCTCGTCTATTATTTAATGATGGCAAAGATCATCTGGTAGAGCTACGAGCGTGGAGAGTGACAGAGAAGCGTTGCGTGCGCTAGTCCATGTGACAAATAGGGATGGCGAGAGTTAATTATAATTTATTTTATTTAACAGCATCGGCACACCATTTAATTAGGCAACCCTTCGCAATTTATAAATGTGCTATCTGCTGCCCGCGACTTCGCCCGCGTAACTTTGTAAATTATACCTATACTAAAACCTTCCTCGAGAACCACTCTATACATTAGTGAAAGCAGCAACAGCAGCACACTGTTCCGTTCTGATAAACTTGACAACAGTAAGAGCACTATCTTCATCTCGTCACCGGCGCCACTCCTGTAAAGGTCTATCTGTAGTAAACCTATTTTTTTTATATATCGCTTTTGTCCGCGATGAAAAAACAACGTGTATGCGAAATCGCGTAATGTTCAATTCATTATAATGAAAAAAATTGTAAAGGAATAAGTTAACTGGTCTATCCTAGCAGGAAATTCCATGAGCAGACGTTCTAAAGTCACGTTTCTGTGGGGTCAAGAATCTAGGGGTCTCCGACTGGTGCCCTTGAATTTTTTTATAGAATAAACGGTCTCGCGGTGACTGTTCGTCGTGTGTGTTAATACTAATAAAAGTATATGTGATTGAATGCAGACCACCGAAAGAGACTGGTTACAAACATAACAAATACTTAACTGTTTCATTAACTATCGTTTAGAGTGAAAAAAATCATACAAAATTTAAAATTGTCGAATCTCCAAGTTCTTGAAAATGGTAAGTAATGCTTTGTTTACTATTTCTCTCAGCCTACAGGTCTGTATTTTGGGTAAAAATCTAGATTAATATAATACCTAGCTGAATAGTTTTTATTTACATTGGAAAAATTCTTTTTGCATGTGATGTCCAATTCCTTAGAAAAAAGGGCTTAAATCGGAGTTAACCTGACACTCCAAGAGCCAAGCTCCAAGCCAAGAGGCTGTAGCGTACCTTGACCACGCTATACTACGCGATGCTTCATCATTCCGCGACAAAGGAGTGTGAATGCTAAAATCATTGCAATAAGGTTAAAAATAATTAGGAAAAAATTCTTTGCTGTGCCGTGCCGTGCAATTGAATTGATTTACAGCGGCCTGCCTACTACACGTATCTTAGGTATTTTTTTATTAGAATTCTTCATTCAGTGTGTCCTTTCCACAATATAACATGTCACCATCATGTCACGCAATTCTTACCCATTCCATCACAATGCTTCTCAGGTTGTTCTCAGGTATGCAATGCAACCACATAAGTGCTACATAAAAAGTCCCTTGTAATAAATATCGTATATCGGGAATGTTAAGACACGTTCACAATATGATTAAACTATTTTTTTTTATATATTCATATCTAAAGAATCATGTGACATGTTTTATTTATTGCATCATCACAACTAGTAGGTGTAACTTACGTATGTTATGACAAAGGTACGCAATCAGACAGACAATAGGGTTAATCGTACATTTATTTATAAGCGCCAACAGGTGTTAAAATGTTTGTTGTGATAAAGATAAACAAATAAAAACAAATTGTTGTTTTATTTTGTCTACAATTTTACTTGTTAAATCAAACAAACTAGCATTGAGCCTTTGATGTCAGACAATGCCTTTATTATTATTATTTTTTGTAATAAAATTAAATACTTAGGTAATTGTTTTTTATTTATTTATTTACACAAAAAAAACAATAGATGGTATACAGTTGAGGTGCACTATAAACTCAACTAGATTTCTAGCGTATACCTGAGTTGTCCACAATAACAGAAATATAAACAAAAGAAAGAAGTACCATACTGTATCTTCAAATACTATTTCAAAGAGAATGTTTTTGAATTTAACAAAGTAATGTAAAACTTATTTAAACATTATAATAATATTTATATCAAGTTTTGCTACTATTGATAAAAATTGCAAATGAAACTGTCTAAAATAATTTGCTTTTTTTCTTTCTAAAATGTAAACATAATATGTGTCAAATGGATATACACATTAATGTAAACATAAATTAATGTGTGTATTTTATTCTAAGTGTGTGTATGAAATGTCTCCCTTAGGCTTTATTAGCTATAGAGTTCACCTTCAAGGTGTGAGTTCAACGGCCGGTTATGTACCCGTATCCGTTACGGTTCTCATTTTTATTTTTACCATTATAACCCTGTTAACTTAAGTGAACATTCTCAGGATTCTCAGGCATAAGCAGTTTTTCTAGTAGTTTCTAAAAATGCAGTCAGCCAGTCCACTTTTTTTTGGAATGATATTTCTCCACCAATCAAAGATTCAATGAAGATCCTGAATACAATATTCACGCAGGTACCTTTTCTGGCAACTTTTATTGTATAGATACTTAATCCAAGTTAGCTTGACAAGTATGTGAGGGGCTAACACTGTAAGTTTTTCTAAAAGTCGGACCAAAAGCTCAAAGGAATCAACAAAACAGAATGTCCTTCTGTTTTAAACAATACTCATTTGTTGTACTACATACCTAATGCTTCTCTCCTTTTTGTGCTACTTTTTACCAAGGGAATTTAATTTAATATAATGCTATACTATAGCGTCAAAGACTATATAAGTATAATTGGGAGTTATAGCGTATAACAAATTACCAAATTAACAAATTTGAATTTCATGTAGCATTGGTTTCGATCAGTATATTAATGTTCATCCACTCTTATAAAAACTTATAAATGTCAATCAGTCTCATCACTACATAGTATAAAACAAAGTCGCTTTTTCTGTCCCTATGTCCCTTTGTATGCTTAGATCTTTAAAACTACGCAACGGATTTTAATGCGGTTTTCACTAATGGGTAGAGTGGTTCTCGAGGAAGGTTTATAAGTACATAATAATATACATTCCGCGGGCGAAGTCGCGGGCAGCAGCTAGTAAATTATAAATGTCTACTCTTATAAATGTTAATCACTCTTATAAAATGTCAATCAGGTCAAAAAAGTTTCTTTAAGGTCATAAATATTATATTTCAAGAAAACATCTACCTGCCTTAATTGTTGTACCTGTGTTACAATGTGTTTAGTAAAAGTTCTAAGTTAGCTAAAGGTAATTTTCAATTAGGTATGTTTTAAGAATCTTCATGACTATACTTATGTATTAGGTAAGTAGGTATATACGTATATTTTTAAAAACCTATTCAATAGGTAGATAATGTAAATAGTAGGCATGCATGTAATACTGTTGGTGTTTCAATAAAATAAAATAAAATAGTGTAAACATTGAGCAATTAGTGGGTACTGTTTTCAACAAAAATGTTTCCTCTTATGAGTAAGTATTGTTATAATTGTGATGAAGAAAATATTATTTGTTTACATATACTTGAAGTAATCAAAAGAATGCGGAGTAAGATTTGCAAATAAAAGTGTGCGTAAAAGTCAAACAATTCGTAGTACATTTCCTTGACGACTGAAAGATTGAAGATCACACGCGAAGATCGTAAAGATACAAATGAAATTGAGTGTCTGTCACGAGTTCAACGTGTGATATCGGCTTGTCATTGTTTTGTATTACGAGTATTTCATTGCTTTTACAAGCTTAAGATAAGAGTAAGTACAAGCTATAATTATAAACTAATCCTCGACTTTCTATCGAGCCCAAATACGCTATATCTGCTGTATGTTGCTGAGGAGTTGGGTGTCCTGCAGACTACTGCAGACTCCTTTCATCAAGTCAAGGTTACGTACCATGTCATCTCATGGAAACACAGGTTTTTCGAAACTGCAAACTTGGTTTTCAACTATTGGTATCTATCCTGTTAGGATGTTGGAATGATGTTATCATTCCAAAAAATCAAAACAGTGCAATTTTTTACTAGCTAGACCTAGTCTTCACGGACTGGTCTATGGAAAGTGCCGCAGCAGTTCTAAGGCCCGGCGCCCCTAGAACTGCTGCGCCCGTGTGCACCTCACACCCTGCACGCTAGGTTAAGACGTGGGGGGGTTTGGGAGCTATGATGCCACACAGACAAGATACATAGTCATAGGTATAAGTCAAACGTATAACACCCCGTTTTTGCGTCGGGCGTCAGGGGTTAAAATGTCACCACAAAAATGTCACACAGTGCAAGTCATTCACAAAAACAAGAACAGTGTAAAAAATTATGTCACAGATTTAAAACATGATTATAACTCGTGATTTTTCTTTATCTGTCTGCAAACTACTTTGAGTATTTAGAATAATAAAAGAAGGATATCAAAATGTTTATATTGAAATATTAGATAAGCAAACGTATTGTAAAGATAACTTGAAGAGTTTTTAGAAATAGAATGATATCTCTAGACTCTAGTGCCTATAGAGTTTGTGTTCTTTGTATTTTAACAATTATATAGAAATGTTTTGTTAATTTCCTGTTTAGTATTCAATTCAATTTTAATTACTTTGTTACTTAGTTTCAACATCTATACCTGCCTAGAATTAACTGTTTGGCACAGAGAATAGATTCACTATGAATGGACTGCGATATTATGAATGAATGGTCTGCAAAATCGACACATTTTTTTGTAATCTGAAAAAAAAAAAACTGTTTTTCTTTTACATTATCGGCATAACTGAACAGTCCCTTAAGTGCCCTGTGTCTTTTTCAAAAAACTTTAATAAAGCCTTTTTAGTTGTCAATCGAAAAGTTTAATCTCCTTTGAATTTTTAATGACTTCTAACAAAAAAAATTTTTGCTAACGTAAAATTAGAGTCGTTTAGTTACAGATGATTTATACACGTGTGCACGTTACTGAACTACGCAAGTTGCTATTGAAGTGTTAACTTCGTATTATTAGTTCAGAAACGAGAATACCTAGTAAATAAATTCTGAAGTAGGTAACATTATTGTAATGTTCAATTGTAAGCGAACGTTTGTCTTTTAAATTCGAAGAACAATACTTACCTCACGGAGCATTGCGCTCACAGACACACAGACAACAAAATAGAAACACACAAACACACACACACAGAGAGAGAGGAAAAGAAAGAGAGAGATAGAAAGATATTGTATGTGTGGACCTTTAAATTAACACAATGAACCAGTAGATACAAACAATTACAATTTACATGTTCCGTGGAACTAATTGACTCGCCCGCTAAAATATTCTACAGCTCCATAACGAAATAGCATATCTGTCACACGAGCGAGACTCGTGACTCGCTATTCGCCATAATATGAGTTTATTAATTCGATTATAAGTAACTTTCATATCGTATTGCATCATATTTTTCAATTCTTTTACTATTAATCTCGACGAAACATAGTAAACGAAAAAACGAGTTTTTTTTTATATAATTTTACAGTTCGGGGAAGTTTAATAAGCCTTACCTATATACGTATGATTACATATACATATATAAGCATTTATATCATATAATGACATAACAACGTATAATCAATTATTCTTCGTGTCAAAACAAAGTATCATTTATTTGCACAGTTCTATATCTTAGACACCTGGGGCCCTAGCCAAGAGCAAACGTAGGTCTGTACAGTCATAAACGCTACGCTCAGGTTACGCTACGCTTGGGAGAAAGTTTTGTGATTGGTCAAAATTTTATGTGGGCGTTACAACAACCAATAACCGGGCTTTATTTTTTAACGTTTCGTAAGTACGGAAAGGGAGCGTTTGCATTGGTATGCTCTTGGCTACCCTTGGGCTACCGGTGTTTGGTTGTTGTAACGCCCACACAAAATTTTGACCAATCACAAAGCTTTCTCCCAAGCGTAGCGTAGCCTGAGCGTAGCGTTTATGACTGTACGTTTGCTCTTGGCTAGGGTCTCAGGTCTTGCCTACTTGCAGTAGAGTATAATAGTTTAAATTTTGATTTCCAAATTATGACCTTTGAACATTGACGTATTGTATTGAGTTCAGATATAGTTTGATCTTTGAACTTCAATAAATTAAAGCTTTTCTATGTAAAGGTTGTCAGACAAGCTAACGGTCTATCTGATGGTAGGGGGATACCGTCGCCTATTAACGCCGTTATAGGTGGCGTTTTTTTTATAATAATTTAATTTCGAGCTTTTGCCTTTTTGTTTTAGTCGTTGATGAAAGACAAGACATTTCTATCATTTTACTTACTTACCTTATGTTATAATTAAATATAAAAAAAATATTTTTATTTGTACAATATGCTTATCAAAAAATGGCCTTACAAATTATTACGACCAATCGTGACTAATATGGTTGCAGCAACGCTTAGCGTGTCCCCAATACACTGAACTTGACATCCATTATATTATGGACTTCATTCGATCGCGTTGGCCCTTCTCGACATACATTCTTCGGAACTCAAGTCATTTCAATTCAAACGTGTCGATTGAATCTATTTAGCCTCGCTGAAATGTTTGTATGTAGTCCCACATGATGAATGTGTATGTACAAATATTTATTTGTACATTGCAGTAGTCGTGTTTCAAATGTAGTTGCAATATTTGAGTGTTCTCATGAGCGTAATCAATAAAATAAGAAAAGATTTCAACTTCCACCAGTAAGACAATATCTGCACATATTATACCTAAGTCACACCTAAGTATCCAAATCATATATATATATATATATATATATATATATATATGCTTTGACATATGCCAGCAACCATTAAAAAAACTGAATAAATCCATCTTTAAGTTTTTTTAGTTAGTACTGGTCGATTTCCGTATTTTGTACCTACTACTTTTTTTTATGCTTTGTACTTGATATAATTCTACATTACATACTCTATTCAATTTTTATCGTTTATGCTAGATGTCATGTTATTAGTATTACCTACATCTTGAAGTGGCTTCTAAAGATAAAGAAATTAACTAAATTTACCTATTTAGCTAATTGTGAATAGTGGTAAAACAGAACAGGTAAAAAAACAGTTTCTAAAGCACTTCCGATAAAGCACTTACCCGGACAAAAAATCCGAACTATTTAGTTACATCTTAATTTGCAAAAAAAAATACCATTGATAAATGGTTCAAAAATACATAAACAATTGTCTTCTTTTTTTCATAAGCAAATTATTCATCGGTCAGGTAATCTATCAGATGTTTAAAATAAAAATAAAAAGTAAAGTGTCATATCTGGGTCATATCCTCAGGGGAGAAAAGTACCACTTGCTCCACCTTATCATGGGGGGCAAGATTGAGGGGAGAAGAGGAGTCGGCAGAAGGCAGATGTCTTGGCTGAGGAACATCCGGCAATGGACCGGAATTGCGGGAGTGGAAGAGCTGTTCCGAGTGGCCCGTGACAAGGAGGCCTTTTCGAGGGTGATCGCCAACGTCGGGGAGACCTGATAGGGCACTTGAAGAAGAAGAAAGAGTCAAGAAATGCATAAAATCATCCGCTCCCTTCTTAAGTAAATAAAAAAATTGAGATTCATTTAAAAATTCATTTTTACAAGACGTGATCCTTGTTTTTGAGATGAACGTTTAAATAATGCTATTCGCTCTCTAGCAAGAAGTTTTTGAATAGACAATTGTAATTTCAAAGCTTTATCTAAAGGTAACTGTCTCATTTGCTCCGCTATATTATTAGCAAACATTTGAAACTCATCATTGAGCAACTCTTTGCCTGTATCGAATCCATTTGTTTGTTGATGATAAACGGATACATTCATTTCGACGTCATCTTCTTTTTTACCTTCTTCTACATCTTCTTCAATACCTTCTTCTTGGCATAAAAATGTTTCGTCACTATGTGTCAACTCAATCGCATGTAATTCGTCTACATTTGCTATTTTAACTTCTGTATCGGCAAACACATTATCATTTAATGTGTCACTGTTTTCTATTTTAATTTGTGGTTCTTCTTCTTCTTCTTTGTCTACGTCTCTATCTTTTGTTTTCTGCAAGGAAAATACATGTTTTAATAGGTATCTACCAACTTTAACCAAAATCAAAATATTTATTTATTAATTGGGTTTCTACAAGAAACTCTTATGATTGTCATTATAAACCATGACCGTCAGCATAAGATTCACAAACCTCCAAAAGTTGTCGGATACCACCAATAGAGGCGCTAAGCAAGACCATGTCGTCTGCGTAGCTGATATTATTAACACAAACATTATCGATGTAGCAGCCGACAAGACACTCGCTCAGCGCCACTATTAATGCATTAATGCATTCATATAAATAATAAATAATTTGGTTGAAGTTAACTCAGTCGTACCTCGTACCCCACATTTCAAATCATATGGTTCGGAACAAATACTGGCCCAACGAACATAGTTGATCTGGCTCGTATACCAGTATCTTAGAATAGCTACGGGTTCTACAAGCAATAAGTAAAAAGTTGCAGTAGGATATTATCTTTGGTTTTACTGTTTGTATCTAGCTGATTTTGATACTATTAAATAAAGGATATTAAAAAAAAATTAAAACAGTTTCCCCTCATTTTTCTATTGTTTTTCTGTCCGTCAAAACGAGAGGCTAGGCGTAATTATACTTGGCTAGGCGTATTGTAATAGTTGTATAAATAACCCAATAAGTAGAAATTAACTTACCTCCATGTGAGTTTTATCTAAGAGCGTTTTAAATTTTTTGAACCATATCAATCTAGGCACGTATGGCACTCCTTCGTTAGACATTTTGTAAATTTTTTTCACCTCCAGTTTATACGTATCTCGTAAAACTTTTATTTTATTTCTTATGTCATCAACTGTCAGATGCAAAGGCATTTTATTTTTTATATAGTTCAATGATTCTCTTCTTTTAGTTACATTCTTATAATGTTTATGGTATACATTCCACAAGCAGGTTTGAGATTCATATAATTCAATAAATTGAAGTGTAACGTCATTTGACCAACGAAGCATTGTTGCTTTCTTGAGTTTATATTTGTGATTAAGTATAATGTTATCACAAAGGAATTAACTCTAAAATTGTTGAGAAATGTGTTACGCCTATTATTTATCTTAATAAACACTGACCCGAACTTTAGACAGGTAATCGGTGTCACAATTCGCGAGTCTAGTCGCACTCGTGTGCTAGTACATACTGGTGAACTCTGGTGAAGGACAGCAGGCGTGCGAGACGGGTGGGTAGCGAGCGAGCGAGCGAGTGGTTTGCGTGCTGATAAAGATACAATTTTCGCGGCAGTACTGTAACTTAGAAAAAAAAAAACTTTTTATTGCATATCGTTCGTTGGAATTTACCGTAGCGGAATACTAAAGTAATATTATTATGTATGTACTTTGTGCTTTAGTCTTTACACAATATTTTGTATGCTAGCCTGTTTATACTTAAACTGTTGTTTAAAATTTTTTTTGTATTTATCTTTTGTTATTATATTTTTCTATGAAAATGTTTATAGCTTTTATGTTTTTTTTTTTGCCTTACAAATAAAGTTTTTTTGCATCTGGTGTAAAAGTTATAGTTTCATTTGTATAAAGGTAAAAAATATATAAAAAATAGTATTAGGTACCTACCTACTTAGAGGTTTGCTTTAAATTCTAAATTTACTGAATTGTTCTAGTAGTTTTGTCTGAGAACCAAACTAGTTTTCCTTTGTACCTACTTCTTCCATCTAATTTGACCGTGGATTAAATATACATTAATTAATATACGAATACTAAGTGAGGTGACCCTACTGCCGCGTATTTTATAATGGGACGCACCTCACGCAGCCGTGTCACCCGAGTGTGCCAGAGTGGTGCGAGTAGAGTTGGTGCAAAAGAGACAAAATATTAAGCGTCACTATCTGTTTCTTTCGAACGTACTGCCAGACGGAAACAAAATTTAATTCCGATTATTATCCACAGCGTTTATCCTTACAATGGGTATGCGAACGGGGAACGGGCGCCATCATAGCGATTCATATTATTTTTTAGTGGTATGGTATTTAAGCTATCTGCATTTTTAGGACATGTTCTAATATGTCTTAGATTTATAGTAGGTAGATAGGTAGGTATGTATGTATCTAAAATAAAATTTGCAGCATTTCTTCATGAAATTGCTTATGTTTTATTTAGAGTCTAGATTCTAGACATTTTATTGCATTAGTAAAGTGGTAGGTACAGTAGTTAAACAAATATACATTTTAATGTAGGTAATAAGGGGTTCACCAGGAAGATTGTGGTCTTAAGACTATACTTAATATAATAATAATATAATATTACTTTTTACAGCTCTCTATATACCTATATACAAAGACTATATAAGTATAATTGGGAGTACCTATATAGCAATTTGTTTCTAATACAATTCGCTTGGATTTGTCATTTTAATCTAGACAATAGGTGATGAACTTACGTAAGAAAAGGTTCGTCACCTTAAAGTCGACGATAATATAAATTCTGAGGGTGTGCAAGTGGCATGCACCTCGTGCAGTACAATAAATCAGAGATCACTGTTTGGAGTTTCACTTCCCTCTGATTTCCTTGAAATAATATGGAAACTAGGGCCAATTAAATTCTTGTCACGTGACCGGCAAGAAACGTAGTGACATACCTACGCGGTCACTACTTAGATCATTTGGGCCAATGAGAACCGAAATTCTTCAACATACATTCAGAGCATCCTGAGAATCATACTTTATAACTGACCCCGACGACAACGTCAAGGTTTCGTTTCTTTTAAAAGAAACAGTAAGTCCAGTTAACTGTTGATTAAGCCATAAGGTTCATAAATTATTCGTATCACTGTGTTCAATTTATCCAAATAACAATTGATTGGTTTGTATTCAAATTGAATTGTCTCTTGAATGCACATTGATTCTTGTTCTCGATACGCAATTTAAATCTCCTTGAAGATAGAACTTTTACTTGCTTGATTTTATTGAATGCATCATTAAGTAGTTCAATGAACTGTGCGATGAATTTTCCCTGACCCATAATTCACTTCGTTTAGTTTATTAGATCGAGATAACAAATGCAAACTTTGTACTTTATCAAGAATCGTTTACCTACTAAAATATCAAACAAATGTTTAGTTGTATTAAATTATTTTAATACATATGATAATTTCATTTCAATGTCTTCCTAATTGTTATTAATATATTTTTTATGGGTATTAATTTATCCAATATACACATGGTAATTTAATCTGACTGTGTTTTATTATAATTTTAGCTATGGCGATTGGTCTGGGACGGGGCTGACTTAATAGAGATTTAAAACTTGTTCTTCTTCTTAAAGCAACCAATTTAAATAAATAATAATAATTAAATAAAAATGTGTGTGTCCTGTGTGTGCTCCGTCACACGACTGGAGTTTACTCCTTATATACGATCGATTATAAAATTTAAATTTTCACAATTCGAATACGCCGAAAGATCAACATTATTCTTTATTTAAATAATATTGTGTAGGTGGCGCATTATCTCTGAAACTTCAGATATTCTAAGATATTCAAAAAAATAGAACGTACTTATCTAGGTATAACGCATATGAACATAACGCATTCGTGTAACAATTTTAATTTTACTCCCATAAATTTTCATAGCATGGTCTTATACAAGATATATGTATTATGCAAATCGATTCTTAATAGAGTGAATATGTCACTCTTAGTGTACAACAACTCCAAAACACCCTCCAAATATGGATTTTTTAAGGATCATATCTTTTAAATTAATACTTTTTTTACTCGTTTGTAAAGCAACGATCCTATTTAACGACAAGATAAATCGATAAAATGCTTACTTTTCAAAATTAAACTTAAAACAGCGGATGTTTGTATGGAGGAAAGCTCAAGGAACCTTAAGAAGTACTCCAAAAAGGATTAAAAAACTAGACGCATTTCAATTTAACATTTGATATGTTTTTGCCTTTTTTGTATTCTCCTTTTTTGGAATAGTATGTAGGTAATGGTATCATTTATGTATACTACCTAAGTGGTAATGTCCCTTATTTGTTTCCATTGTGATCACTTCTTACCATGTTCTGAATGAGGAACTAATAAGACGTCGATTAAGTATGTATGTGGAGGTGTTACTGGTTTTTCTGATATTTCCTTAAAATGTAGTCATTCTATATGGTGTTACTTTAAAGGGGTGTTACCTCAGGTATACTATGTATTATTAACTACATATTACAATTCTTATTATGTATGTTCTATGTACCGTAATGTAAGTAATTCAACGACAGTCTGCTTATTTTCAACAAAACCATAAACATGTTATCGCGTTGCAAATTGTTAACGATATTAACGATTTTCTTCAGCCGTCTGCAGTCTGCAGTCTGCAGCCGAAGTGACTTCGAAACCAAGTTTAAAACGTTGATGTGATTTTTTAAACTTTATACATAATATTTTTTATTGTATAAATAAGACTTTAGTGTACAGTGACCTCGTTGCTAAGGAGCGTCAAATTGATGTCGGCGCCAAGACAGCTGCGTCCTGCGACGGACGGAAGTAGAACGAGTTACATTACACATACAGTCATACACACTTGCAAAATTACGCAAATCCATTGCCGTGTACGCTCATAATAATAGAGGGCAATATTAACCCTACGAAATGATACGCGCATCGATTTAAAAAAAATGTTTCTTTTCGAACTATATGCTTTTTAATTTGTTGTTATTTTTAAATTAAATGTCATTAACGTAATTTCTGTTAAATAATAGATTTAAAAATATTTCTTATGTAACTTATTATTTTACTGGTATGGTCAAAACGATCGCTTTATAAATACAGCTTTACTCAGAGTGTAAAAAGGCCTTTTTTTTGTGATTTCATTATTATGGAGAGACAGTTAGATAACTTAAGATAAAGAGCTGTTGTAATATAACATAGAATTCGCCACTGCGAATAGTGTGCATTGCAATCACTATTGCGAATTTCGCACAATGAAAGAAGGAGTCATGAGACAAGTTAAGGATAGAGGAAAGTGCTGTGGCTTCTCTTACTGGAAATACAACGTGCTAGGTATAATTTTATTGTGGCCTTCCGTAAATGAGTAGTTACAATGGTAAGGTGGTCTACCCATTTAATAATTGCCTTACCGTGTGAAGTCAAAGAGTAGACATGCAATAAGAAACT
Organism: Synanthedon tipuliformis; assembly: GCA_947623395.1. NCBI lineage: Eukaryota > Metazoa > Arthropoda > Insecta > Lepidoptera > Sesiidae > Synanthedon > Synanthedon tipuliformis. The sequence goes on along the minus strand of OX392415.1, from coordinate 3,120,307 downwards.
TAAATATTTCAGATTTTGCGTCATAATAACGTCTTACAAACGGTTATAATCGCAACCGTTATCATCGAGCTAATCGATTACCTACACTTGCAGATAAGTTACTTTACGCATTATTACGACGCTCGAGGCACACCTAAACTCCAAAGTAGTATTTTTAATCTGAACTCTGAGTGATTGAATTGGTTTTATACTAATCCTACTAATATTATAAATGATAAAGCTTGTGAGGATTTATGGATAGATTTTTTAATATAAAGTTCAATTGTTAAAACGTCAAAGTACAGATATTACACCTTGCCCTTTCTACTTATCTGGTTTTATGCCTTGACCCAGTAAACATTCTGTGAGTGCAAAATGATGCCACAGAGTAATGTCGCCTATAACACAAGCAACGCCATAGATGCTGCAAATACGCTGCCGACCATAGAATTAAGGTTAAGGGAGATGGAAGAGATGGGCTTTAGCTTCCCTTACTCACTTATCTGTGAGGGGGTGGTTACTGCCGCCAGACGGGCTGCCCAAATGAATGCGAAAGTTGACCCCGCTGGGAATCGAACTCGGGCCCCCTGAAACGTTAGGCAAACTTATCCAACGGGCTCGTCAATAATTTTCGTTACCATAAAAATAGAAGCAAATTTTATTAAAATTACCTACTTTCAAAGAATATGTTGTACCTACGTTTTTATCGTGTTATAATGTATAACCTACGTATATCCTCGACTGACATTAAAATTCAATAGTTCAAGAACAATTATTTTAAGAACTACAAATAAAGAAAATTACAATGTCATCGGTTATTTCATTGAAGTTCTTTAGTCTGTAGTTGTTCTATACTTGTATTTATTCAAATATGTAATTTTATAGACATACTTAGTTCTACAATTATGTTTTATTATGATTCATTAATTATAGTTTTAACTTATATCGCATACTTACTCATAACCATAACCAATAATTTTTTAACATCCATAATAATGTATGAAGGAAATTAGATTGAGCTTAGGTATATAAAGCATAGATATTTATGTAACTATCAAATCAAAAAATATCGTATTGTTATATTATAATTACATTAATTGTTGAAAATACAGAAATCGTGAACCACTGTAGATATTTTCTTGCAACATCCATTTGTCTATGAGTTATTTTATTTTTATGGTACTAACCAACATTCTTTAAACGTGACTTTCCTGTCACGTTTCCTATTAAACATAATTATTAATTTACTATAATATTGCTGTAACTGCGGCGTGTCCTTCTGTAGGTAATGATAGGTACCTACGCACAGCGCAGCTGCTAATTTGTTAATTAATATCTTTCATTATTGCGACATTTTCTGAATAATGTGCGGGAAGACGTAGCAGAAATGTCATTGTTTACAAAAAAATATAGATTGCTCACAAAATCACAAAATTGCTCAGACTTTAATATTGTCGTCAAACAAATATGAAAGTCCGCTGATAAAAATATGCAATGAAATAAAATAACCATAATACCATAATTTAGTTCCTTAATTTAATTATTATTTAAATATTTTATATAATGTACCTATATGGTGATAAAGATAAAAACAGACTAATTTTTTAATTTTTTGTCTTACTTATACATGTCTTACTTATCTTAAAATGTGTCAAATTTTTTTTAATTTAATTTAAAATGTAGACACAGTCATGATAATTTTAAATTAAATATAGGTAAGTATACGAAGTATCTACATTTTCGCGTGCAATTAACACAACATCGTCCGGTCGCCATCTTCCATTGAAAAATTAAAAATATTTATCGTTTAGTAACATTTTTCGCGTATTCTATCTGCAGTAGAAGACGACTTTGTCTAAGAAGACGACATTGTCTATTTGAGTATTATGAGTAGGAAATTATGGACCTGCTTCTTTGAGATAATCCCAACCTTGTTTTCATATAAACGCAATAAATAGAAACAACATGGTAGATATATTACCTAATTAGTGCCTATACTACAAGAACAAGGTGAATGTTTAGTTCCTAGTAAATTCATGAGTGGAACGCTGTCTGCTTTTCATTTTATGCGCCATCATTATTCTAAAAAAATAAACAAAATATGTGAGTATCTTTCCGTATGCTGAAGGTTTATTCAAAGGAAATTTTTTTTCTGAAAGCTTTATTTTACTAACTTTTACTACTATTGACTCTGAAAATTATAATGGAGGCAACGAAACTTAAAATAATATTTAAAAAAAAACATAAAGCTTGCCTCGATATACTTAGGTTTGAATCCCGACCGCGCCCTGTACCTAAGAGCATATTAGAAAGAGTTAATTATCAAAAAACGTGTCAAATCTTGTAAGTCTGCATTGACTTGCATTAAGTTTGGCAAATTCTACCTCCTTATACCTATAAAGGATGCCCAGCATAAATATTTTACATAATATGTACTTATATAATATGTAAGTAAGTCTGTGTTTTGTAAAAGTGTCTAAATATTGAATGAACAGTTATTTTTTCATTGTGGCTTTTTACTTGACCTAAATTTCACAGATCCACTCTCGCCTTTGTGACTTTCAAATTTATTACCAACTTAATAATAATCTGTCACTTTCGTTTGCATAGCATGTAGGTGGGATGTAGGTATTAAACTCTGTTTGTTTTGTCTGTGCATTTCACTTTCGAATGGAATAAAACACCTTGAACTTTAGCTTGTGATTGTACCGTTATTTTGATAAATTGTTTCTGAACGATACTCTATTTGATTGGTATGGTCACGCGACTTTTACATTACTTAGCAAGCATCGAATGATTCGAATACATGGCCAGTGAAATATTGGGTCGTTAATTTTTGTTTAATCATAAGACCGTTAAAATTTCAAACCCATAAAAGTAACGAACATTATATTAATAAAATGTTCACATAATGAAAATCACTTAATAATCACTTAATAAATTCACTTAATAAATGTTGAGTACACCTTGTTTTCAATTATAATTAACCAACTTAATTTTCACGTATTTTTTTTTATTTATCAACTTAACTTTCTTAGCACATCGAAGCACCTATTTCTTGAAACCTTAGGAAGCACGCTTATTTAACTCATCAAGACGAGTTAATGGACTACTGCCCCATATTTATCTCGCCCAAATTACAAATCATAATAATACTCAATATTTTTTATTAAATCTATGACACATTATTTGTGGTTCTTCTTGTTTTAGTTAACTATTAAAAGGACTGATTCACCGTGTTTGGTGTATAAACCATTATACACTGATATACTAACCATTATATTAGTCAACTAGTTATTATTGGCATCTTCTTAGTCAACTAAACTGTGTACACCATGATTCAAAACAGTCTCCAGTCTGGCGGTTTTCAGAATAAAATTTGTATTATTCAGCGTTTAACATAATGTTCTGATAACAGGACTTTACGTCCTACGCTTTGAACGGAAGGCTCATTTTCATCTGAAGCATAATGCATCTCTTTCACTCTTGATGGTTTTTGAACTATGTCGGTATACCTATAGTCACTGTACAGTCACATTGACCCAAATAATTGGTGATACGACGAAAGTTAACGAACAGTATGGATTAACAGTATGATTTAACAATATGGATAAATTTATTTTGCAATTGAAGGGTATATGGCTAGAAAAAGAAATGTCACATGAAATTCAAATAAATATTAAGTAAGTCAACAAAATCTAGATTTTCTAGTAAAAGAAGGGTTCTAGTATATAAAGATCTAGTAAAAAGCGTAAAGAAAATAACTGTCCTTCATATTATATTATCATCAATTCTAAACCCTAATCAATTTCTAAATTTATAAAGCGAACGGGGCTTTACCAATTAACTGATCTTCATAAATATCAGTTTAAGTGATCTTAATAAGTTCACTAAACCCCTTTAGGATGAAGGATCTACTATTATCATTAACGTCGGCTATGTCATTAGCAACAACTAGTTCGAAATAATACTAAATTAGTTAACCTTTGATGTGTATGTGTGTATAAAGCGTTTTTCTTTCTTTTTAAACTACTTCCTTCAATAAAAAAGTTAAAAAATAAGAATCGCTTAGGTATAAATCTTGACAAAAGAGTCCGAGCTGAATTACATTCCCCGCCGATGACTTTGTTCCAACCTACCTCGCTTTTATATCGTTCTTTTTCAGACAGAGATCTAAATAGAAGACTTTAGGTAAGTAACCTTCAAAGGGTTATTTTTTGTTGTTGCCCAAACGATAAACAACCTTTGTTCTTGTTTCCAGTTTATTTGAACTCTAAAAGCCAATTACACATGTAATATTCTTTTAGGAGAGATATGTTGGTGGTTCATTTCATTGTAGTTGGATACCGTCGTCTATTACATAAGATAAGGTTTAAGGAAGAGATAAACACTACAGCATACGCACTGTTAATTTTGGTGCGGTAAGTAAGGGTATTGGTTATGTCCAGGTATTGACTGTAAAACGTACTAAAATGTATTGCAAAATAAAATAATGGAATTTTATTTTAATAGGCATTTTGTCTCGAAAAAAAGAAATATTCAAGATCGCATACAATGCATATAAGCTCCTGTTTAAGGAGGTCTGCTAGCCCAATAAAGATTGTCTCCTCACACACACCAGTTTCGTCAACATATATGATTCTTGTAGCTAATCTATGAGTGAAAACGAAAAATTAAACCATTCGTACAGACGTCCGTCCCACTATTCTATGACTTTTTGGCTTTTTTGTATTTGAATAATAAGCTCTCTCTACAACTGGACCATACTTTCCGCCCGAGCTCCAAAGTGGTTTACTCGATACCAGAGAAAGTTATTTTCAAGAATTATCTACATTACTCAACCAAAGTTGCAAAACTGGACAGAAGTTATTAACAGAATTGACTGGTTTTAATGCCGTGAGCTGTCAAAGTAGTATCGATATTGTGAGGTCGACATTTCTCCTACTTGCTTCTATTGTAGGTACAAGGTTTATCGAGAAACGATGTGACTTTAATTAGTCACTGGAGGAAGTCACTTTCTCTGACCAAATGTGTTCGTATATTTTGTTATTCATTAAGCGATATTTTAGTCTCTATCGACGTCGGTTTGTTTGTATACTTTTTTAAACTACGCAGTGTATTTTGATTAGAATATTTATTTTTGGAACGTAAATGTGTTATTTGTTTAACTTGCTTATTTGTTTTTAGGTTATTGTTTCACTTTTTTTATTATTTTTTTAAAGAAAGATGCATAGAAATGTTAATGTTTAGTAGTAATATTATCAACTAGATGGTGCCCACGATTTCATCCACGTTGAAAAATAACAAATATAACTCCTGAGAAAATATCTGACATTTTACAATGGCGCCCAATTTCTAATATTTTTAGACACGGAGATTTTTGGTGCATTCCCAGTAGTTCGGTTGACAGTTCGGTTGACCGAACTAGTGAGACTTTTTTTTTCCAGTACTTCGGTCGAAAAAATCAACCGAAGTAGTGAGACTATTTTTTCTCTGGTCCATTCCCACTACTTCGGTTGACCGAACTAGTGAGACTTTTTTTTTTCCCAGTACTTCGGTCGAACAAAGATTTTTAGACGATTCCTCGGGAAGCTAATATTTTCCAAGAGCAGCCTATAAAAAGTAAACCATATTTTATACAAACATTCGTATTTACAACTAGCTGTTGCACGCTACTTCGCCCGCGTAACTTTATAAAATATAGCCCACTAGCTGGTGCCCGCGACTTCGTCCGTGTTCTGGATGAAAGGTACCCTATGTATGTCCTTTCTGGTGTCCAGCCAACGTGTATGAAAATTTCATGGTGATCGTTTCAGTAATTTTTGCGTGAAAGAGTTACAAACATCCATACGTCCATACAAACTTTCGCATTTATAACATTAGTACAGACGGATTAGTACGGATTTATTATTTTTACATTATTAGTAGCATTATTACCATCTTCCTAAATCGTGACTTTGTAAGAAATCTTTAGAATTTCTTACCTATTCTAGTCTGCTGATATAAATGATGATACGTATGCTGATATGATTTCTGTCTCATTCTCTTGATAAGTTGTTGATAGGTCACATGTTTGAGACGGTGCTTCTAATGTTGCGTTCGCGGATCATGTTGGCAGGACGTGACTAAGAGGTCATGAGCCCCATAAACGTGTCTGAACCTTGTCACGTGCAGTTGTATCATGTAATGGTGTTAAACGTAGATTTAATTTATAATTAGATATTGTGTGTTTATAAGAGATGTCATGAGACCTATTTTATGGCGGTCTCTATTTAGCTCCATTGTGTCTATGTGAAAATTTGTGCACGCACTACAAAAGGTTTTAGCCAAGTTTTATTTCTACTCTAAATCTATTTTCTAAAAAATAAATTCCTCTAAACGCAATGAAGAAATTTTTTATATAATTTTAATGCTACTTCACAGAATAGATAAACATAACTGGTTATAAATTGTTATCTATAACTATATTCCGTATTCTTAGTTTACGGTATAGAATATTAATATAAGTAATTGGAAATACAAATTCTGTCTACCATGTTCAAGACTATCCAGTTTTATTTATAACCAATAAGTATGTATGAAAATATAAAACAAATAAAGGTTTATAAATTACCAGAAAACTGTCCTGAAACAAAATAAAAAAAAACATTATTCGGGCCCTTATTAATTAAACTAAAATAATCTTGTACCTTGTATTGTACCCCTTTTTTTTCAAGTTGATGACTAATTCAATTTTTAGATATTTTTTTATATCTGAAAAGTCTAATTATTAAAATGCATATATTCTTAAAATAATTCTTAAAATAGATCTTTAAAAGCATTTTAAACCCTAAATATCAATTTGCCCTCTAAATGATTGACTTTGACCTACAGATATCACAGCTGTAGGTCAAATTCGATCGTTTAGTTTCGCCCCATCCTCTCTGTGACCTTCTTGCTATATGAATGGATAGCAAGAATTGGCTTGGCTACCTGTCCTTTTTCAAAACAAAACTCCAGCGACTAAAATTCGATTTACTTAGTGGTTAAAAGTAGAATATATTCACAATAAAGTAATGAATTTTAAAACCTTTTTTTCCTATTGTGTAAATTTACAAGTTCTTGTATAACATTTGTTTTATCAAAGTTACACACAGATGTTTTTCTGTAAAGTAAATCACGTGACATGTAATTATACTGGCATTGTACTCGCTTAGTAACAAAAATTAGTATCAAGAAATATTATAAGACACTAGTAGTTCCTGAGATTAGCGCGTTCAAACAAACAAACAAACAAACAAACTGCTGGGCTGGCTGTACCGCTGACGACGTGTATGGAAAATTTCATGACGATCGGTTGTCTATTTGTGGCGTGAAAGCGTTACAAACAAAATCACTTTCACATTTTAAATAATATTAGTTGTGATATTTAAACCACTACAAGACATTTGTGTTTGTAAACTAATTGGAATGAAACAAACATTATATGTTATGGGATGCTTGAAGTTTGTTTTCATCAGTGAAAACTGCATTTAAATCGGTCAAGCAGTTTCTTAGATTAGCGTGCACGATCGCACAGACAAACAGACAAGAGTTTAAAAAAATAGTTTTTTACCTCTGTAATGCCTCTCTGTAACATATGTACAACGTACTTATAGTACAACGTACTTATACAAATTCATTTAAAAAAATATATTCAATGTACACGGTTCGTTTTCGATTTTATTATATGTAAAGTAATGATTTTCTTTAAGAAAAAAGAAGTTCTTTTTTCAAGAAGTAACAGACACGTGAATTTGTAAATTATAACAATTAAATAGGAAACTGTAATGTAATGAAATTGTGAATAAGAAATTGCAGATTTCATTTACAAATGTTGCAAAATAATAAATAAGCAGTATAAATTGTTTTAATATAAATATTCATCGGTTGCTATGCTTTGTAATTTGAGTGTTTAGTTATTCTGAAATGATTGTTACATGAATGTTATGAAACACTGTTCATTGGATTGTTTGTAAAAGACTTGCAAGATAAGTCACGTTAATATCGAGCAATGTACATCACGTTCCTCATTGGAAATAATAATTCAAAACTATTTCTTTTAGAATTGTGTTCAGTGATACGTAAGCGAAAATATATAGGTATAAATTATACTTATACATGAACTACTTTTCAGGGGTCTACACGTGTAAAGAAATGTTGACCGAGTAATACCTACTTTGTGTGGCGCCAATACTCGTACTATGATAATATACGTAGGTATGATTATGTTTCGTAGACATTGTTTTACATTTTTATTTATATTACATGAAACAATGTAATTATAAAAAAAAAACTAAAACAATCCATAGCTGATCCTGGGGAAATCTGCGAGATTTAAGATTAGCCTAGATGGACCTAAATATCCGCATCCGCAAAAGATTCGTATTGATTATTGCGGATGCGTATACGGTTGCGGATGTCTAAATTGGATCGGAAGTTCCGCACTTGCGGATGCGGATACGAATATCCGCAACAACCCTAGCTATGGACCCTTCTCGTACAACAGACTGTGTATTATCACATTTTATCAATACATTGTTAATTTTATTTAAATATTAATTAATTTCCTCAATGCGTCAATACAAAGAAATCGCACAAGTAATTTTGTTTGGTAGACCCGTGAATTTGAAATGTTTTAGGAATGATATTCCTAAAACCCTTTTTTTCCTTTTACATTTCTAAGAAAACGCTCCTCCTGCGGCTGGCTAATGAAATCTATTTTTAACCAAGCGAGTCCGTACCAGGACCGTTGCCCCTAAGGCCTTAGCAAAGAGTCCACTAAGACCATTCAGGTGCAATAACCCCACACGAACGAGTACGATGCACTACCTGATTCATTGGGAAGTCATCAACGTTATTACGAGGCCTTGATGATGATAGGTGTCGGTTAGCAAGTGTTCTCTATTATTTGTTAAAGGTTAACGACACTTATTTATTTGTTATTTGTTAAGGTGTCTGTTAACATCACGTTAACGTAAAAATATAAAAAAAATCATCAAAATATTTTCAGTAAAAAATTATAGCTATTTCTCAAATAGTATTAAAATGTATAAAAATCACAAAAAAATATTATTTTAAAAATGTCTTAAAAATGAATTTTAAAAATGTGTGGGGGGTGACTTCTTTCAGAAATGTTTTTAAACGAATTATTAAATTTATAGTTTCTACCTGTCAAAAGTAAATGATTTGTTAGTTTATTTGTAAATTTTTGATTAACATTTATTTTGTACGAAAAATCTAAACGTATTTTCCCCGATATTTATTGGAGTTCATGAGTGTATCTATTTTTTTACTTAAAAATTTCAATTTCAAAACATTTTTATATTTAATAAGTAATATTAAATATTGTTATTGGGAACATAAATCAAATCACATTGAACGAATGTATTTTGTACAAATCATGGTCGTTTTACAATACCATAATCATCATTCATGTATTGTACCAAGCTTCATGTAACATTTAGTGTTTGTTTTATTCCAATCAGTTTACAAACATAAAAATTATGTGCTAACACTAATTCTATGCGTACGAAGTCGCGGTTAGGAGCAAATATAGTAAACAATATTGATACAGTATACTAATGCAACTGGTTCTTAAACAGTCAATTCTTAACACACAATTTTCCGCGTGACTATAAATAATTATATAAACAATTTTATTACAAGCAAGTTACTAACTTGTTTTCTAACGTCTGCTTTATCAGTAATAGCATTGACAAGCCTTGATCTCTAACTGAAGGTATCGGTGCTAAGATCTGTTGCAATATTTTGCAAAATTAATCATATCCTATACTTTATTTTTGTGTAAAATGTTACAAGTCTGAAATTTGTACGGAAAATATAAATTTAAATCGTGGCCTAGCCAACCGTTGAAACTATCTAATTATTGAATAAACTTGGCTTTAGGAAATTCCAAAATGAAAACGACGATACCTATACACGTTTATCCAACGAATAACATAATATTATGTATAGGTATATTATACATTTTCCTTACAGTTTTGTGTTACACAATATTATGAGTTTAGAAATTATTTTGTAATTTGGAGGACATGACTGTTTTATTTACATTGCTTTAACTATATCATTATGTCATACTACATACTCATACTACATGAGATAGGTAATAAATAAGTCATAATAATATTTAACTTAAATTTGGTGCTCATTTTAATTATAATGTTAATACTGTTAACTGTATTTTTGTATTTTTGTATTCTGAATTAAAAATGCCACATATAATATATATTAACATGAATATAATATGAATAAATATATTTAACCAACTATTTAATTTCTTAATAATAGGTTTTAGGTTTTATCGTATATTTCATAGATTCCAAAATATATTTTATATAGAATTTTATATAAGACACTCGGTCCATGGGGCCCTGAAGCAATGGGCCTCTTCAAAGACATTTCGAAGAGGCTTGTTGATGCGACGGGAGATCGGAGAGCTGGCGCTTTCCTCGGCCAACGTATTAGTTTGGCCATTCAACGAGGAAATGCTGCTAGCGTCCTCGGTACAATGCCGCGGGGTCCATTTTTGTATTGAATTTTGTTTTTAGGTATAATTTATTTAGTTATAGTTTGTAAATATTGTAAATTCATATATGTACTTAGTAATAATTTTTATATTTTATTGTTAAAAACGTTAATACGTTTAATTTTATATAGTAAAATAAAAAGCATATTTAAGATTGACAAACAAATCAAGATATTATGAAGATAAGTTAAAAGAGATAAAGAGATAAAGAGACGTACAGTAATAAATCATTATTTTATAGACAGACAGATAAGAAGGTTTACGCGATTAAGTGTTTATATGAATCTCATAAAGAAACGCACAATCTTAAATCATTCTCGGATTTCGCTGAATAATACTTATATTTTTTTGTATTTATCTCTGAACGAATGTGGACCGTTTGAAGATTTATCGATCCAAAAACAAGACAAGAGTTTGACAAAAAAATTTATAAAAAATTTTTACTAATGACATTCCGAGTTATTAGCATTAGGGATAGTCCATAGAGATCACGATGTTCTTCTGTTAGAGGAACTGATTTCCCTAATTTCATATTCATATTAATTTCCTCCGTCAGCCTTATAGGCAACTCTTTTCTTTTTTTCTCGTCGAAGTGAATTGTGAATTTTGCATATAGGAACTTTAATCAATATCGCAATTAAATTCTTAATTTACCTAAGGAAATTATTGTGTGAAATTGATATAATAACATTTCAAATGTTTTTTATAGATGTTCTTTTTCCTAGAATTCAAATTGTGGTTTTATATTAGGGAAATGTAAAATAACCGCATTAAATTAGGTAAATTTCATGGTAAACATTTTATTTTCCTTGTAAGAGATTTTTTTATGTAATACTTAGCACGGAAAAGTTTTTGTTAAAATATAATATGCTATGTCAAGAAATGCTATTTTTGATTTTTGCTTGTTTTTTTTTTAAAGCAAAAAGCATTTTTAGTGCATTGCACTGCATAATACGTTTTATTATAAAGTCACCACTATTATATAAAAATAAATGTAATATATTTCAAGGTTTAAATTCGATAACCTACTGGTTTCGATTGCGATAAATTATTGTTTAAAGGATTTCACAATACTGAGTGACTCATTCAGAACTTGCACTCTTGGCTTGATGTTTAACATAACTCTTATTACCTAATCAATAAGAAATATGACACTGGAGTGCAACTTATTCGATAGTAGGTAACTTTGTCATTTTGGTGTAATTTAGATTTCAACAATGTAGGTTTATATGTATCGGCCAAGCGTTTATTGATAAAGGTTGACTCAATTCACAATCAATACCTTGCGACAAATATTGGCCAATATTTGGCCAACACTTTTAGTACTTATTACTTAATATTATGATATATATTATAACTTCTTACAATCAATCTGTAATAGTAATACGGTTGTCCAAAAATAAAAATAAGAAATATCTAATAATTCATCGACAATATATGTCAATACAGTACGAGCTTTTTAATATATCTTTTGTTATATTCTAGTTCTTCAGCACACTTATATTCTCCTTGTGCTGTTTCATTTATAGGCAACTCTAGCGACATGCCCCCCCCTTCGCACGGGTGCAAAATTTTTTCTTCAAATTATACACAAACCTTGCTTGTATATTAGTGAAAATTATTTAATAAATATCTTTTTCTATTAGTAAAAACGGTATAAAAATCAGTTGAGTGATTTAAAGTTAATAATAATAGTAATAATAAACAGAAACGGACAGCTACTTTATCGTTGTAAATGGTAGTATAGTAAACACAAATTCGCTTCCCGCCGTCTGGACCTCGTTATGTTAATTTCATTAGGATACATACCTTAATGTGCAGATTGCAAAATGTGCAGGTCGCAAAATGTACAGGTCACAAAATGTGCAGGTCGCAAAACGTGCAGGTCGCAAAATGCACGTGATCATTACAAATATATGTATTAGAAAAGAGATTTTGTTGCAAAACTAATTCCTAGACTTACCCGTTTCTACGCGACAACAGTATCGATCCGGTACTTCCCAGTGTGATATCGATTGTTCGAAAATTAAGGACGCGTTAACGTACGACTGCTGTCAACTATGGTGTAAATACTAGAGTCGGTTGAAAGCGGTTCTGTTGTACCAAACCCGTAACAACAGGAATAGTTTAACGGTTATCACAGGTGTTTAACAGAACTGCGTACGTACCTGTCTTTTGAGGTGAACACGACAGCAAATAATATGTTGACCGCATTCCATCTGTTAGAAAGAACACGTTTAAAATTTACACTAATATTTATTTACATACATATATACATTTTTTTTATAAAGGTTGGTAGATAGATTTATATGGTGGCTACATATAATTACCTCTTGCGATACCTCTTTATTATTTGTGTCTACAGACGTCTGAAATCTTTCTGCTATTAGGTTGCTGGTATGAAGACCTTGCTATGGTTCAAATTAATGTTTGAAATGTTGCCATGATATTAAATTATGATAAATATTTCCATCCAATTACAATTTTTTTTTTCACCATTAATGGGTTATGGGAAGCAATGAAAGGTAGAATTTGTGGTAAATGATAGTATTTAATTAGTCACTTTTAGTATAGTAGAAAGGTGTGTTCGTATTTACTAGTAAGGGGCGCAGTTAGAACAGAACTAACTCTGTAACTCGAACGTATAAAGACTCTTGTAAGAAACAAAAGAGCTATTGTTAATAACTTAATGTTTATACGTGTGAAGGAGAAAGACTCTTAATCTACTTGTTAGAGTGAGACAGATTAATAGTTACTGTTGCATAATAATAATCACAGCTTAATAATTTTTCATTGTTAATATTTGATATTATTGCCCAAAACAATAATACTATAACTTATCGATAATTTATGCCAATGTATAGTGTATTAGTTGTGTAATACTTTGTACCAAAAATCATTAATAAAAATATTATTTTGTTTAAGTAGGTATAATTTTTATATCTGTACGAACGGAACGGGGATTTCCCGTTTTCCGCATTAATTAAAAGTAACTCATTATGTACATCTATCTTTAGTTAAGTTGTATTGTAATTACCAACAACGTTTTACGTAAGTCGAGTACGTAGGTATTAGCTTTATTTAGAAACACCACTATTCTAAATAATTCAGGAAATAATTATTATGACTCGTGGAATAGAAATCGATACATAACCATTAGAATAATAGAACAGGAAGAGTGTAACTAAACACAACCGAAGGAGACATTATTTCTATCTTTCATGACAGTTTATTTACATAGGTACCTAACTAAATCTACCAGTTTCTCGTTTTATCCAAATTTCTTACAATTTATGTTTGAACCTTGCGAAACGATAGATTTAAAGGTCTGCCATATTTTCTATAAATATATCAAATAAAAATATAATGAACTATTTACAGATTCATTAGGTACTTAATAGGAATTCCATATTTTTCAATTTGTCAATTTTGAAAAACATCATAAATGATAAATTGAACAAATCGTCCATATTATTTCTATGTATTTAAACTTGAATATATTTGTAGTCTCATGCGAAAAACCTTGTATTGCATTACCTATAGATGGAATCAATGAAAGGCCTCCGCGTAAAACACTATTGATAGGTCACAAATTGATCTTCAACGGATATCCTTTTTAGGTATATTGTAAATACTTAACTTGTGTAACTAAACGACTAATTATTTTACTTCCTTTTGTTACAGATGCCCCGAATGATGCGAATTACATGATATGCGGTGTTGTCATCGCCATGGCCCTCGTGGGGCTAATTATCGTCCTCTTGGCACTAACTATAAAGTGAGTATTCATATTACTTGAAAATATTATTTAGTGCCTGTCAGGTGTTTGCGATACATATAAGATCAGAAGACAAGTGTCTGGCAGAGAGATAGGTAAATTCGATATAGGTATCAGTAAATGTCTAGCAAAACTAAAATTCGTTTTAGTTTGAAGAGTATTTAAAAATAATTTATATAGCAACGTTCTAATAAAGCTCGTAATAATAGTTTTGTAAAGTAAATATCGTGATAATTATATATTAGCTAATTAAATGTTGCATTATAGATAATATTATAGTTATAGACAACAAGTTAAATTTTCGCTATAAAATTTTATGGAATTGAGCTCACATATAGAAAAAGAACTTATAGAATCCAATTTATCCATGAATAAAAGTTGTTTATTTATAATAGTAATGAATGAGTGTGCTTATTGGAACGTAAAGAATAATCATATTAGCATGAAACCTTCCGGTTCAAAAGAACCCAGTCTCAAATTACACTATTACACAATACAACTGATTTTCATTTAACACCTATGGTCATATGAACATAAACTCAAAAATATAGTTCTATATTGAAGAAACACGAATCATAAATGTTATAAGTAATCTGAAACTACTGGAGAACGTACAGTAAACAATTTTGATTGAGACCGATTTGAATGTTGATTGATTTGACCAGTAAATATTTTAATCTATTTATGAACTACGTGCCAATTCGCGTCGACTTTATAATCACCATTTCTGACGTTAAACGGCTTTGTATGTGTTACACAATGATTGTGTTTCAATTTAAATATTTGCTTCTCAAGACACACCTTTTGACATTTTCTTTGATGTATAAATTACACACATTTCGTGTCTATTTTTGTAGCGAAATATATTATGAAAAATGTTAAAACTTCTGCTGGATCTAATGTAAAACTTCTGTTAAAACTTCTAATCTTACTTCAATAATAAAGTTGGTAGCAAACTATCAGTTCTGTATGGCAAAACTCTTGACAAGACAAGGCAAGATACGTTAATGTCATTCCTTGTCTTGTCATGAAATTCTTATGTCTTATGCCCCCAGCTGAGATAACATAATATTATCTGTATTGTCAGTGGAATTGTCAAGTAAATACCATAGTATACTGTGGTTTCTATGAAATTATATCGTGCCATAAATTTAAATGAAATAAATTTTTATATATAGGTATATTTCTTAGCTCTTTGCCAAATGTAATAAATGAATATCTTACACGCAAAGAATTTGTTTCCAAATACCTCGAACCGTTTGGCAATTAAACAGGTTTTTTGTAATGCATTAGCTTACAGTTCATTGCAGAAGTCAGTGAACACTGTTAAAGTAAAAGTTTGCAGGAATACGCTAATCTACAAACGAATCTACGGTTCTTGTACATACTAAATTGATGCCATTTTAACGTCATTGTTAAATATATGTTTCGCTAGTAACTTAACTAGGTAACTAATCAAATTTATTTGCGTCATTAAATAGTGAGGTCATAAATTAAGTAATCAAAGGTGCATTTTTGTGATTCTTCATACAAATCATGTTCTTGCATCACCTATATTTCCACAATTACTAGTTTCAGTTCAATTAGACTTCCTTATCTCAATAATGTCATTTTGTTAGATTACTAGGCCAATCATATGGAATTCCAGTACCGTTCGGTTCAACATCTGTGAGGTGACGTAATCTAACTGCAACATACAATGCAAACTCACACAAACGATTTTGAGTCTAATCACCAACTCAAGGCAATAGAACGGGCGAATCGTGCTTGTGTTGGGACACTCCAAGGTTTGTACCGAACAGCTGTTTCAAATATGAATTGTCGAGTACTTCGCAAATGATAGGTTCTCCAGACATAGTTAAAAATTGTATTCTACATATACCAACTCAAATTCATTAGATTGGTTTTTTCTTTAAATTATTTTATTAAGCAAAATAAAACTTAAAATCAAGGTAATTTCGTTCATTTACAATTTCGTTTAAATAAATTTTGTTTAATAAAAAAAAATGTTTATGAATAGCTAACCAATACAACTATTAATATTTTTTGTGTAGTAACAATTACCAGTTTAACCATCGCAACATTCAGTGATGCAGTTATCAGACGACCTCTATTCGGTTACAACCAGGAATTATCAAATATTTTTTATAATACTTACTGTAATCATTTTTCACCGGTTAAATGTGGTTTCATTCGATTACTGATAAATGTCAACATGAATCTCTAACGTCTGACATTTTTAGCGGATCGTTGAAGGTCAAATCTGGCACAGTTACTGTACAGAATAGCTTTTTATTTTGATGCTGTAACGTCATTATTATTTTCACACTATAGAAAATGAAAAAAATAATAAAGAATAACTTATGAAACGCTCCTGGAGATTTTTTATGTGCTGCTCTCTCTGTAATTTTAAAAATACTTAATTATAATAATTATTATATCCAATTTTACTAATTTTTTTATAATTATTATCGTCATCATCGTCATCATCTTCAGCCTGTGTCTCTCCACTGCTGAATGTAAGTGGCAGGCCTCTCTCAATGCTTGCCACCACGTGTCTTCTGTTCTTCGCATCTGTCTGTCGTCTATCGTCGTCGCAGATATACCTATTAATAAAATATTTTAATTTAATGATTACACTTTTGGACTCTTGATGCATAGTCAATCCCGTCAGGATAATCATAACAAATGTACGGGTCGTAATAAATAATAATTAAGTAAATAGATACAAGCTTCCAAGCTTCGATTACTTTGATATCCGTAGACCATAGACATTGTATATAAGTATGTATGGACAGGACACTAGTCAGCAGTCTGACCTTCGAAACCTTAATAATTTACGTTCAAATAGACAAATAAAATTAGAATTATGTTCACCGACATTTATGGATAAGTAAATTTAAATTATTATTGTAAGGAGACAAAAGGACGTCCATACCATATTTGTAGCTTTTGGTAGATCCGCTTCAAAACGAAATATCTCGTGATCGCATGATCGTATTCAGGAAAGTAAACTAAAATAAAATAAGGTTCACATTTGTATGACAACTCATTAACACACCAAAATTGCCTACCTTTTTAAATGTTTGTGCCATCAGGATGTCGTCATGTCGCCTTAGTTAAATAATTAAAAATCAAATACAAATATGTATATGTAGTAAGTACCTATATGCCCTTTACAGATAATTTGAACTAAGTTGCTACTGCTGGTTGCTAACTGACACGAGTGTCAACATAGTTTTACTGACTTATGGCATATCTAGAATGCAATTGAAATCAAACAATTTGCGTGGATTTTATATATTAATTTTAATTTTAATATAGGCAATTGAAATATTTAATATCCTATTGCAAACGTAATTACTAGAAATAAATGGCTGTCCTCGGCTGTGTATAAAATTTTTAGCTGTCTATGTTTTGGTAGTTTTCTAAAGTTTTCTATAATTTTTATCTAATTGCCAGTTTTTACTACTAATTAGAGAATTTTTATAGATAAGTTTGCGATAGTTTAAAGTTAAGAAAACTTGTACTTGGATTAAATTCAAAGTTTAAGTTAAATTTATTAACAGCAAAAAGAATACAGTGTTTTTGGTATTAAGTTGTTTAAAAGAGAAATTTTAGTAATTTTGATTTTGACGTCTGCGAAGACGATTGTTTAGTAAAATTTAATTTTATAATTCAATAAGCAAGAATGACTTCAAAAGAATTATTTATTATTCTTATTCTGTATTATATTTCGCATTTCGTTATTCATTATTACTATGTAGGTATACTGATTTTTTTTATTTTTTAATACAACATGGGAGAGGGTACCTTAAAAATTATTGTATGGTTTGCAAAAAGTTATGTCAGTTGAACGTTTAGGTTAGGATTAGGATCTCTTTCACCAACTACAAGTAAAGGGTTGATTAGTTACTTTTAGAAATAATTTTATGTTTTATTAAATTATGCACTAAACCGAGTGCATCCTTCGATAGGCGATTTTTTTTAATATTTTCTTTTTAATGTTTGGGACTTTTAACGTACATACAAAGGTATATCAGCTAAATTATTCCCGGTGACAAGTGACTTTAAATGACGGTTACCCTACTTGACAGATGGTGAAGGAGGTCGTTAGTATTTTCGTAATGTTTTCATAGTAAAAATTTCTGTGTGTTTTATTTAAACATTTTAAATTAATTTCATATGGAGTAAGATATTCTTAATATGTTTGAAGGTTTGAGTGAGGACTTAGTTACATTTTAATTTGAGGACTTTGTTACGTACTTTTAATTTGATTTTAGACTAATTGAACATTTTGACGATGATTATAGTTAATTTAATTAAATATTCCATCAAGAATTTCATAAGGAAAATGTAAGTATACTCATTAAATTCACTACTGACCACGAATTAAATATTTGTTTTACCTATTTAGGAATTTGTGTGTGTAGATTTTGATTAACGCTAGCAGCGTTTTTCCATACAAATTTATTCCCCTGTTTTCTCTCTGGATAATCTTTCTAGAGCAAAAATTTTTTGTCATAAATTCTAGGTCTGTTAAAGCTATGATTTTTTTTTTCCATCAACTAATTACACAAGAAAATATGACTTCTTAAAAATAGTAATTAATGGCCGTTTTATGTCACCCTAATCAGACGACTATAAAACAAATTTGAAAGATTTTCAAGATAATAAAAAATAATAGGGACATAGATTCGTTCTTCTTGAAAATATTTGTGTAAAAATAATTCGATGGACTCAATTATTAGAGGAGAACGCAGGGGAATACGAAACCTCGATTTAGTCAAAAATTTGCATTTTTCCCTATCGCACAATACAGCCTGTCGTTCGGGCGCTATAAAGCTAAATATTAATAAATTCTCAATGAAACAGTTTGACTAAATACAATTAGATATCCTCCTGTTTCATAATTTGGATGTACAATGTCATTAGTGAGGTTAAGAGTGAGCCCTTTAAAGCCTAGAATATCGCTTTACATGATGTACTGCATGAAGATAGCCAATCAGCCATTTTGGGTCTGGCTGAAACTGCCCAAAAGCAGAATTCATTTGGCTTGCACACAACACAAAATTACACAGTAATCAATCATGTCTAATTGCATGTTATGAGGTAATGTTTGGGTAATGGATAAGGTTATTTTGTTATGTCTGTGTTGACTTTTAATACCCTAGTATGTGAGTATCTTCTATATTTAATGTTTTTGATGATTGAAAATTTTTACTTGGCCTAGATTCAAAACAAAACATTTTGAAATTTTTGCATTATTTTTGAAGAGGTTTTTCATACCAGATGAGTGGGATGCTAAGATAGAAACAGAACTTTAAAAATTCCTAGAAACAGCACTTCTAACTTAGTCCCCCAAAGTATTCTAACAGTATTATAAAGTAATTCGAAAATTAATATAATTATTGGATCTGGATTGGTTTTATTTTTCAACAAATACTACAATTTGCGGCGCTTGCTACATACATTTTAGTATCCTAAACTTTCTTTCTTATTCTGTCATGGTGTTAGGTCCTTATGACCTAACACCATGGGTAGAGAGTTCAGATCCAACCTTATGTCCAGGTTCATTTCTATGTTATATCTTGAGAGGCAGTAAATAGGGCATTCATGAAGAACATGAATTACTGTCTTCTCTGTCACGCCATCACACGGACAAGACGGTTCGTCTGCTAGAGACAACCTGTAAAGGATTTCAAGTTTAGAACATTGGAGAAAC
Source organism: Synanthedon tipuliformis (assembly GCA_947623395.1). NCBI lineage: Eukaryota > Metazoa > Arthropoda > Insecta > Lepidoptera > Sesiidae > Synanthedon > Synanthedon tipuliformis. The sequence goes on along the minus strand of OX392415.1, from coordinate 3,100,258 downwards.
TTTTTTTTTATTTAGAAACAACAGTCAATTCAATGTCGTCAGTCGTCTGTGAATTTTGATCAATTGTTTCAATAAAAATTTTTTCTCAAAATGAATTATGCTTTTAATTCTGGTAAAAACATAGCATTATGTGGAAATGGCCACTGTTGTTGATTTGTTTTTAGTTATATTGTGACTGTAATCTACCACGTCCTCTGTATCTAATTGATATTTTCCGCAATAGGATGTGTCGGTTTCGCTCGAGTAATTAGTGTAAAAATGACGAGTGTGGACGCATTTAATTGTTCTCTCTGTTTAGTTAAATGTTCTGTTGACTTTAATTTACAACGAACTATATGTTTTCTATAGGGTGGACGTGTCTTCTGTGTGTGCGTGTGTGTGTTTATTTTCTTTTAAAATATGGATATAAGAGTAAATAAACGTGATTGTGACGAGTTTTCACCGGGACCAAGGTTGAGTTAATATGTCATTAATTGTTTCCCTTTGTAAAACATTACTAAAAGCATAATGATTCATCATTGTTAAAGGAAATCCGAATGTCAACTTAAATGATTTCATTTTCAAAGAATTTGATTTATGCAATAAGTAATTGAGTGTTAATTAAATTTTATTTAAATAATTATGAAACACTTATTAAAATATTCGAAGACGTGTTTTTGGAACTGATAAAGTATGACTACCAACTGTGTTCATATAATAATTGAGTATTATTGATACCTATATAAAAAAATAATTATATAGGTCTATAAATATAGAACTAATATAGCCACCGACCATCAAGTGGAACATCAGCCCGATTGCTGATTCATTTGCAATGAAGCATTATCTATAGAATTTTAAAAGCCCTTCCCATTAGAATATCTATTGATAATTTCAAATACTTATATTTTGAGTGTCCACATTCGTTACTTATAAAAGTGAAAGGATTCGAAACTTATTTTTTAAAAATAGGCATTAATGTGAAAGTAAAAGTAATAGGTCGTTATATTATAAAGTATCTCGTAGTTAACCTAGTGAAATTTGCAAGCAAGTGCCCCAGTCTTGCTATAGTTTATGCAATAATGAGCTAAATACAAGGTCCAACTATTAAACGTTTGGCTTGTTGCCAAATTTCTTCGTCCCCGTCTAGACATTGAAGTTTTACAATAATCTTTGTGTATTTTTACATTTACAGCACAGTTTTACATGTGAGAAAACCACGAAATTTTTATTTTTACTCACAACTATTCAATGTCTTAGAATTTACATTTCGCAATAATGTTTCTGTAATTACAAAGGATGGTACACAGACTATAAATAATAAAGTCTCCTTTGCAAAGTAAAATGTGCATGAAATAAGTATGTACACAGAAACACACCTCATTATAACTACAAATAGAAAAGTACATGGAAATGTTTTACCAAGTTATAGATCAGTTTATATTTGTCCTATGCATAACTATATAAATAATAATTGTGTTGCTAAGCGCAAAACTCGAGGAGGAATGTATCAATTTTGCTATCTTTGTCATCCGTGGTCATAATTGACAATAAAAATAGACCGACGAAGTCACATTAAAATTAATCTATTAATAGTACGATTAATAATAATATAATTATTAATAGTAAGTTATAAAATAAGATAATAAAAGTGATAAAAATAGTTTTCTTTCATACAACATTAGGTAATCCCCATATGAGGCAGAAACATTGTAATTCCATAAATAAACATCAATAATTAGAAGTGAATTATTATGTGTGTTTTTTCCATGCACATACAATAATAATGTACTTGTATTATCGTAATTCAATTCGAAGACATAAAATACCGTGACGACGCCAATGACATACAGACAAACAAAATAAATAATAACCGGACGAGGTACTTAAATGATAGGAAACAAAAACATCACAATTAAAGAATTATCATGTGCTTGTATAGATTTTTTTGTTTTTTTTTTGTTTTGTGTAGGTAATAGCTATTTTAGCAAAAAAAAATGAGTCTTATTTTATTTTAGTTTTTATCAACCCTGCAAGATTCTATTGAAAATTATTTCAGTAAAATGCAAGATTATCAATTTTTATATGGACTACTATAGACTACTAGCGTCCGCAGTTTCGCAAGGGGTTGAAAATTTCAAACATCCTTTCTGAACATAGGTTAAAAAATTTGGAACAAACATAGGTTAGAAAATAAACCTATATTCCGATAATAGTCAGCCAGGACAAGCGATGTTATATGCATAGATAAATATTTAGGATTAAAATTACCTGATATTCCATATATTTATATTTATTACTTTATTACAATATTTTTTATTTGGAAATTTTGTAGTTCACAAAATATTTTTCACAATCCCTAGTAACCAAAAGATATTTTATTATAGCTGACGACCGATACCCTGTGTATATTATATATTTTTTTATTTTTTTATATCCTTGTTTCAGAAAAGCCCGCATGTAAATAATCTTTTTTTAATTCAAACTTACCGGTTTGAATAAAATCACATATTTAACCAGGTGACCTTTTTATTGTAATGTTCCGGGTCGATACAATACATCGGCGACACAATTAGCATTACAATCTTTATCGAGGTCGGCTATTGTGAATGCCTAGGCTATAAATGAACCTAACACACCCTAAAACGGTTCTCACGGTTACAACTATTACATGATCGTTGCTTGGTTACTACTTTGGCCATAGTAAGATTTTTCTCTCGCTGCAACTAAGTCACAGAATTGAAAAAATTAGGACATCTCGTAAAACAGGATTATTTTATCAAAAGTGTCATCAAACCAATAATAACATACCATTTTATACCACAATGAACTATGAAATTAATTAAACTATATTAACGTTAGAGATATTTCCTTTAATTTATAATAAATAGCTCCTCAGAGAAGCCTAATAGGTACCTGAAGAAACCCATGTCGTAAAACAGTATTAACAATTTTATTATTTGATTCAAGACATTTGTTTGTTGGTACGATAATACCCATAGGTTTATGATTGGTCTCCGTTGGAGCGCAGATCAATTATTATTAATCTATGATAATAACATAACCTACCTAATACTTATGCAGATGTAATGCATAAAACACATGTATAGATGTATATATAGATATTATATAATGAAAAACACTAGTGAGTATTCGCTCATTGAATAACGGCCATAATACCTCGTAAATGAACATAGGGATTTAACTGAAGCCTTTTATGACACAATATCTAATCTGAGGATAACACTTACATCTCTTAAAATTATTACACAACTCACGCATAATCTTTAATCGATAGATTTCGTAGTCGATAAAACCGATTTCGAATTTACTAGGTATTGGTTTTGGAACTCATTAAAATGCCTTGCCTACTTGCTGCCGACATGGTACGATTTGAATCAGACTCTCGCTTTCTCTCGGATCTAACATTTTGTTCGTTTTACAACGACTTCCTTTCGCAATGTGGTCGAATCGATTATAATGCAAACCCAGTGGTAACATATTCATACGTGTTACATATACAATGATGGTCCGATTGTCTCCAGGTCCAGCTATTTGTTATGTATGAGCGCGGCACGCTTGTACCGACATCCGTTGACGGTCATCTGTTTTCAGTTAAGCCACGACGAGCGAAAAACAAAGCCGTCTCGAAGACAATTTGAATTTGAAAGGCGTTCCCACCTGATGGAACAATGAAATATTTAGTGATATGTGACAAATAGGTATTGGTTTGCTGATACTCGCTTGCGTGTTTTATGTGTGTAACAACGAGTGTTACACATTTTAACGGGGATCGATTGATTTGTAATGTCGAATCGGAGGTTGTACAGGGAATGCTCGAGTGGTCGCAAAATACCGTAACCTGTGCCGTAACATTAAACAGTTTGGAGGGCTTCCGCAGTGCGGGGTCGAGTCCCCATAACATAGCAATGAGGTAACGGGAGAGGTGCGTGAGTTGCCACCCACCGCTGCGCGAGGCGTGGTGGCAGGCGCCACTACTGTCGTTGCGGCAGTCAAATACTCGTCGTCGGGTCGACCGTATGTATTGAAAAGTTGCGCAGGCGGGCTGCGCCAAAACGCGCGTCCGCGCGCCTCAATTTGGCGGTTTGCCGTAATCGCCGCCAATCTTCAATCTCAAAAAGTCGCGACCGTAACGTCAGTGTGAAGTGTCTGTGCCTGCAATTCTGATGCTCTTCTCTCCTATCGCCGTTGAGGCGATGAAGTGTAAAGAGGAAAACTGCGAGGTCGGTGTGGTCCTGGAACATAACTCCCTGATTGTGCTCTCTCTAAACAAGACCATCGTCTGCCTCTGCGGAAGGGACCGGAATAATCCCTTCGAGCGCGGGTAATTCAACGTTCTTATGGTACGAACGCTAACTGATTACATCAACTTTATCTTCTTTGTGGTAACGTAACCGGCTCATTAATCGCCGCTCTATCCTCTATCATTAAAATTTGCCAGTTCGTTACATAGCAGAACTAATTAGTCTGTGCCAGTTCAGTTGGTCGCATTCTGTGTCACGACGCCAGTTGCATTTCAGTTACCTTTCAAGACATTTGAATGCAATTTCGCCACTCCAGTTTCTTTATTAAACTCGTTCGCTATCATTCCAATACGACCAAGGTTGACTTCTATCTGGTCAAGGCGGCGTATTCGCAGTCTCCGCTTGCCTTCATATTCACGTTGCTATATTTGTTTACGGAAATGAAGGGTCTGAAAATAGAATTTCTAATTCAATCCTTATATTGTTTCCGTGTTACATGATTGTATTTTTATAAGGCATTTTATTTTGAGTTGAACAATTTCTGAATGAGTCAGTGCCAGAAGATTGTGCAGACGGATAAAAAAACCAACAGAGCAGGAAACTGTACGATGACCGTAAGAACCGTACAAGGTCGGGGCCGAGAGTACAACGCCTTCCCTATTAATGCCTATTTTGGTGATAATCGCATGGTAGAAATATTTAAGACAAGGACTAACATCAGATCGAACACATTTTTTTACCAAAACCAAATCAGCGTTGGTGTTGTTAGAAATTACAAATTACAACAATACAAAAATTACTGTACTTACAATACAGAAATTTACAATGTTTTTCTTAGAAAATAAATATTTTTATATAAATTTGCCTGATTCAAACTTTTTTAATATTATGCACTGTATTTTTATCTAATTGTATCTAAGTATTAATTTCTGTTAATTCCTTGCCTTAAGTACTTTGACACGGCAGAACAAAATTATCTAATCGAGATAGGTACCTACTAATAGTAGGCTACTATAACTTTAAAAGTTTTAGCGACAGCCTTCAGTTAAGTTACGAAATTGACTCAACGGTCTGTGCTAAATATATATCTGTCAAATATTGAAATGTCAGACAGGACACATACGGAAGAAATAAACTTGTTCAGAAAAATGACGTAACTTTCATTGCGAACTGGTTGCTAGTTCATCTATTGAATGTTTATCTAAAGAAGCGGTTACTCTAGAGGTTAGACAGACGATAGCCTTCAGTCTATATCAGTAACATGTTCACCTACAGATAAGAAGCAGGTGTTTTTACATACGATGGTATTTCTTAAGCAATCTTCTCAATCTTCTTCTCAATCAGCAGGCTTTAAATATCCGCAAGATTTCGCGCTGCTCATGGTTTTATTTCATTGAAATTAGTAGGTATTAATTTTATATTAGTTTTTTCAGCGGTTTCATCCGCATTTACGCAACACGTGATAGTTATAAGTAATATTTTTAATCTCAAGATTACATACAAAACATTTTTTGGAATACATTTTTATTTATACAGGATTTTTATACCTAAGCTAGAAATAGAGATTATTTTAGACTTTTATATAATCAAAAAGGCATTTTTCAGCAACAGACTGGCGTGTGATTGTCATGAATTAATTCCTTTAAAATATTATCTATGTATTATCTATGTGTGTCAGTGAGCCTATGTAAAATGTAAGATTACCTCTGTGGATTTAGACTTGTAATCTGTGAGATACTGCACGTGGGTGGTGGGATTTAATAGTTCGTAAGCTCAGACGACGACGATTTGTATGGATCATAAAAGCGAATTCTACACCGGTAACTGCATTACCTATATCAAAATATTTAAGCGTATCTAAGCATGTCACACTTTATAGCACTAAGTAGTTTTATTTATTTTTTTAAATCCATTTTTATATACCTATATATTACATTGCTGCTATACTTGAGAATATAAGTGTTTTTAAAATGGTTAATTTAAATCAAAAGAGTATGCAATAAAATCGCTACTTGAAGGATTCTCTTTTAAATATTTTTTTAATTGTGGGTAGATATAGCGTTTTTGTAACATAAAAGCACGTCCGTTACATTGGACTCAAACAACAGTTACTGGTACTGGTGTTTTTGGCACACCGTTTGTTATGTTGTAAAAATACGACCAGATACATTTTACGACTAATTAAAACAGAACAATAGCGTTTAGCAATTGCTTTTGATACAACAACACACGGTTACCTTCCTCGACATAAATAGCGGGTTCAGCATGCAAAAATAGGTCACTCTCAGTCTTTTGGTTTTCATATAAATACATGCTTCAAGCACACATTTTTATTAGCATGAGTAAGGATACGATTCGGATTATTATATACTAGCTGTTGCATGCGACTTCGTCCACGTAACTTTAATAAAGCCTATGTTACTTACTGATAATGTAGCTTTCTATAAGGTGAAAGAATTTTCAAAATCCGTCCAATAGTTTTTGAGTTTATTCATTAGAAACATACAAATCTTCTCTCTTTATAATATTAGTATAGATTAATGTTTAATATAATATTAAAATTAATAACTTTTAATAAATATTTTAAGAAATATGTACATGAACATATATTAAGACGTCGTGTAGTCTTTGTTAATAGAACTAATGGCTATATGGATAATTATATTTTAATAACAAAAGGGCTCGACAGGCTGGCGGTGTACTTATAACAGGTAGTTTGTCTACTATAGATTTAGTATTACTACCGTTCTATGTTGTCTTCCCGTTGCCTAGAAACACGAGCGACACCACTTACCAAGGGGTTGCAAGCGAGCTGCCAGCCCTTGTAAATTAATTTGTAACCAACAAGGTGGTAGAAGTATAATGAACTCCGACATCCCTTACTATGGCACCCTTCAATTGAGTTAGTTGAAGATGCTGATGTTACCCGATGGTCTATTGTAAGGAGTTGGTTACTACCGTCAGGCGAGCAGCCTAATTCCGGACTGTATACCATATTATAGGCAGTAAAATTACGCCCTTGTGTTTTACAGAGTCAAGGATTTGAATTAATTAATGTATTTTATTACAATATTATTATTATCAGTTAATTAACAGACTTGTTATAAAATCAAACGTATATGTTGTTGAAACTTTCGCTTCGTTCTTTCATCAGTCCCTATAGGTAGTACCTAACATTTGCAAATGCGTAATAATAGCTAGTTTGTTTTCTAAAGCGTTTCATTTGTAATTGCGAACGCTTTTTGCACTTGAAATTTTTCCATCAATTCTATAACTGCAATCATAAGTCACCCTATAATGACCATATTGATTAGCTGGAACCACTCGAGTTGAACGTATTAAAAATGTACCCTATTGACTCCCATCATATCGTTTGACGTCAATAGCAATCGAAAATTCATAATATATTATGTAGTATCCCAATCAATTCGTATTGGATGGTTTATTGTTACTTAACTTGATATATTTTATCTATTTGAGATATTTTGATTCGGAAGTAATATATTATTGATTTTATTTGATTTCTTCAATAAGTCAAGTCTAGTTTAATAACTGATGTTCAATTGAGAAAAATATTGATGAAACTTTTTAGTGAATGTAGTGCGCTAACTTATCCCACGTGGATCGCTGGCATCAGTCACGTGGTACGTTTTAGACTTTGCTTGTAATGTTGCTAGTTAACAAATCCAAGATGCATACACTACAGTGAAGTTGACTGAATAAAAACTTTTTAGCACTTTTTTATATTCCTTCAAAATAAAATGTTTCTAATATTATTATTTAATTATGTAAAACTCGGTAGACAATCTGAGAGTTCATTCGTTGGTTATAAAACAGATAAGATAACCCCATTACGTAGTGGGGAGAGGGGAAAAGACTCTTCCGTCTCTTATTCACGCATTCAGATGCAACAGTACACGTACTGTTATTTCACAGAAAGATAAATTCTCTATCGTTTATCATTATACTTCTCTGTAAGAGGTGGTTTCAGCCTGTCTGGTGATACATATCTATGTATCACCAGACAGGCTGAAACCACCTGCTCAGTTTATCTAACTGCTTGTTTAGGAATATCATAACATTAGGATGTCTGTCGCGATTAGGTCAGTGGATATAAGAACACAAGACTAGAAGAAAAACACTTCTTGCTTTTACACTATAATTCGCAAATAAATAAAGAGTTTTCAAATGCTTTAACTATTGGCTTGGCAACTATTATTTTTGTAAAGCGTTGAGTTTTTTATTTTTGTTTTTAAATGATCCGTCACGTATCCGTATCCCTGACAATAAGTATGCAAAAATTCATAGTGACAGGTGGAGTAGTTAAGGCGTGAAATCGTAACAAACAAACGAACTCATATTAGAATTATAATATTAGTTAGGATTATATGTTACTTTATTCAGTTTTTTTTTAACAGACAGTATAGAATGAGAATGTGAAAGTAATTGTGTCTTAGCAAAGAAATGAGATGAAAAATAATACTCAAAGAAGATGAAACGTGAATCAGTTTTAGCATACGATGATACACAGTTCGTTTACAACTCAAACTATACAAATGAAACACGTGTGACTTATTACGTAAATTGAATGTTCTCTTTGGAAGATTTTAGGACACTTGTTTTATACGTGAATATTCGATAGCCTTCCATTGACGTAAATTGCGGGTCAAAATATTCAATTGTCATCCGTAAAGCGGTAATTTAAATTATTTTTCGATAACATCTGCGTGACAAATTTTAGTTTTAATATGTATCACTTTGTTGTTGTTGCATGAGAAACTAAATAAGTCACAGCTTATCGTTTATATTAATTTCCACTTGTATATCATCAATATTTTCTTTACATAAATTAATTGGTCACTGTGTGAATGAATTAATTAATTACTAGATGAATAAGTTGAGTGTGTAAGTGGAGTATTTCCGTCTGCAATTACTTGTAGTGATTGATTTATTGTCAGCCGTCTCCGATCTAAAGTCCATTCGCTTTCTGAAATGACCAACCTTCTCAGTTACATAACGCTCAGTAACTGATACGAAACTAAACACAGTCTTTACTCCTGAGGAAGTCTTTATTACTTCAACGTTTGTTTCATTTATGAAGCTTACACCATGATTTCCTGCATTTAAGTACATTTAAGTTTATTAAAAATGTCGTGAGTTTTGTAAATTTTAAAGTTTTATAGTTTAATGTTTTTTTAAGGATCACGTCTCGTCTCGTAACGGTCGGTTACCTGTATTTTTTATTCAAAGGTATACGAGTCAAAGCCCCAAGCTTTGCTTACTTAGAAACTGGCTAAGGGCATTGCACCTTCCCGCTCTCCCTTGCCCTGCAGCCCTACTTTGCCTTTTGCAGACGAAGGCGGCAAATATTTATTTCTTTCTCATTTACTCGTGTCCATGTGTTCGATGGAAAGAGATGCAATATCTGCGGTTAATGCTTCTTGATCAATAGGCCCAGCTGTGCGTAAACCGTACTGTATATATTTTGGTATGAATATATTTATACTAAGTTCGAACTCCCATTTTGTGGACTTCGAACTCTTGTCAATGGTGAAATGCACAACGTTCTCTCACATTTCGTTATCGCGTGCCCGAAATTACTACAGCGAATTCATAATATCAATATCAGATAGGTGCCTTACACTACACAATCAGTTTGTGTAACGATCGTTGTTGTAACGTGAATTTATCTTGGAATTGAATCAATATATTTTTATTTTATATATAGAATACAAACATTAAGTTTCTTAATCGTTCCAATAAGCATATTTTTTATTAACGTTCTTTTAATTCCGTATTAAATTTGCTAATAATGAATTACTTCGAACTGTACTTTTGCAGGTATTCAAAATTACATTAGGTATGCCTACTTATTCTGAATTGAACTTAAACCTGTTCCTGTTGCTTTTGATAATTTAAAAATATTGAATCGATGAAATAATATTGTTTTTAAGCAAATGTTTCAGGTCTACAACGCAAGAAAAACATAAACACCTAGGTATAATGAGATCAGAATCCAACAAGTTTCCTCAAAAGCCGTAATCACACATTAGGTTTTACCATAGATACAATTTGGTTTTTATATCAGTATATTTTAAATTTAACTGTAAATTTACATGGGGCAAACCAATGGTCTCGAGGTAGGTAGATGCGTCACTAGCACTACGCTGCGATAGTAGTCTGACTGATGGCAGCGCCCGCCGCGGCCGTTCAAAGTTTTCGCGGAAAACCAACATCGCTTCCCTCCCCCCGCAACCCCCTCCCGCCCTGGCGCCGCGTCACACACGCGTCTATAAAAGCCATGCGCGCCCCACCACATCAACTCAGACGCATGGAGTACTCCGTAGAGGTCGTTTGGCACGAGCGAGCGCTTTGCTAGGCACCTGCCGGCCACACTAAAAGTTAAAAATTCTAGTCATCGCGCAGCTGAAGCTCGCGTAACGCGGTCTACCGCGCGTTCCTACGAACAGTGATATGTGCAATAGCCCACTATAATAAAATTGTGATAAATTATTTAATTGTTAGTAATTAGTTACGCGCGTCCTGAAACGCGATACGGCTGTGAGTGAAAACTGTGAAGTTAAGAGATGTTGTGACTGCCCGACTGGAACTTATCCCAGGTTCAGCCTAGTGTGTTTAGTTATTCTTGCGTTGAAGGACCTTTCGCCACAATGGTCGGAAATAACGGTACTATGATGGCAATCCGCATCGTCCACAGCAAGCTGCGGAAACGGGAGGAGCACTCCGCTTCAGTGCATCCCGCCGAAGTCCTTCAGGCTCCTCCGGTATCCCCGCCGGAGCCTTTGGCTTTCCGTCAGCAGCCTCTGTGGCAGTTCCCGCCTCCGCTGCCACCTCCTTACGTCTATCATCACGATCAGGTCAGTACACAATCAAATCTCTAAATGTATTTAGGTTTAACCATAAAATTGGTAAGGAGGATCGACTCTGTGCGTGCGAAAGTGTCTGTCGGCTACCTTTATGTAAGAGACGCTGTAGGAGTAGTTTATTTAGTCTGGTTTTATGCACTGAACAACTTCATACTTTCACACCAAACCCCAATTCTGGTTAATTTATGAACCATTACCTATTTAATGGTTTCTTCACAGTTTTTCAGTTTATCATTAATATAAGTTAGTCCTCCTACCTCTTTTCTCCATGGGTTTATTTCGACAATTTTGACGAAGGCAGTTGCATTGCAGTTTGAGCATTATAGTTACCTACCATAAGAAATAATGCACACCAACTATGGAAAGTCGTTACGTTGGGAATGTTATTGTTATAATAAGAAAGAAATCGTGACTGGTGCGACCCATTCCCCGCCACGCGAGAGAGAGTTGCTCAGCTCATAACATGGACACGATACCTATCTAAGTGTGAAATAAATTTAAATGTCGGACGGGACACGCTTGCAGAGTAGAAAGCCGCACAAGGCGAGCGTGTTGTAACACTGCGACCTTCTTTCTTTGTGGTTGTCGAGCCGAGGCTAATGCAAACACGGCGTGAATACACTTGCAACCTTATTTCAACCTCAATAATACGCTCTAATAATTAATCCCCGAGGCCTTCCTATGAAGCTGTAACCGTTTTTATAGAGTCTCGACCGTTGCGAGATCCGAAACGGCCACATATGTCGTGACAACTCACCAGGAAGCGACGAATGCTAAATACTGATTTGTAATAATAGACAATTCAAGGTGGCCTGTCTGCTTCTCGTTTGGCCTTTAGACGCTCACTTGGCGTTGTGTATTCTTCCTAACTTATTATTTGCACACATCTTTACTCATTGTGCTGTTCTCGAAGGACACAGCTCTAAAAAATATAAACAATAACAAAATGCAGCCCGACTGGCGCAAAAAAGGTTCCGCTGTTAACAAAGCGCTAGTTTTTAAATGTTTAAATTTATTTGGGGCGTCAGTTGCTATCTGAAATAAAGAAGTTCAATAACGAGAGAATTGTATGCAATTATTATTAGACTACCTAGCTGCTACCCGAGATTTCGTTCGCGTTCAAAAACAATAAATATAACGCCTGTAACAAAATATACAAAAGCAAAAGCCTCTTGCAAATTCGCACGCACTGTAGTTCGTTTTTGTGAAAATCCCAAAATACAATTTCACTATAGATTATGTATAGATGCTCTCTCGGGGACAGTATTTTTTTTCAGATGAGAGGTACATGACCTATATGGCCTTTTCTGTATTTCTGACAATGTGTATTCAAAATTTCATGATGATCGGTTGAGTAGTTAAGTCGTTGAAAGATAACAGTCAGACAGACAGAGTTACTTTATAAATTAGTATGCTGTGATATTAGTATGGATTAATGGATTAGTTTGAATCTTATAATTGAAGTTGCATTTTTTTACAGGACAACATGTTGCAGCCAATCGGAAACGAGCGTGCGAGTTTTCGTAGTCTCCGGAAAAACATCGGCGGTCGCTGGAAGCGACTCGTGAAAAAGAAACCTGAACAAGAGGTTTACACTATCCCGCCCGAGCTCAAGCCTCAGCTCAAGCAGATATACGTGTATTAGCACTCAATTACACTAAACTTACACTTAGAAGCAAATAGCATAAAAGCAGGACACTTGAATGCTGGCGTAACGCGTGACTTTTTAATTAAGCCAGATCTACATTACTTATCCATGGATCATGGTGCATATAATATATCTAAGTAGCTCGAATATTATAATATCAAAATTTAAAAAAACTATACATGAAATGCACGGCTCTACACCGCCACTATATCTTTTGAACATATCGTTTTATGACCAATTAAATTTAATTCTATAATGACCAATGTTTGTTTAAAATGAAATTTTTCACTCGGCACCACAAATTGTGATGTATGTAAAAGCGTAGATTTGTATTAATAAGTATTAGAACATGTTTGCGAGTGTTTCAGTAGCCGAATAGTAGTGGATGTTGTGCAGAATGAGTGATAGTCAAATGAAATTAGTTTTATGTTTAATTTAAAGTTATGATTGAATTAGGAAGATGCGGTCGCGCATACTAGTGACGAAAATCCAATAATTACTATTATTATGATGCCTTGTTAAATGTGAATTTTGACCAATTGGGGCATTTCGTAGATCATTAATTTATTTTAGACAAGATCGTACCTATTCATTAAGCTAACATCGATCAAATAGTTTTGTTGAGCTATTCAATAAATATGCTTACTGTGAGAAGCTCTGAAAGTTTCATGGTAATTCTTATTGATACTTCATTGTGAGATATGCAACGTAGATTCAAAATCAGCTACATGAGTTGCTCCGGTAGTCTCTTTAAATTGGACATAACTATAATATATTTTCAAACAGAAAAGAAAATTAATTGAAAATTGCAAAAAGTCCAATTACAAAGTGTCTACTGATTTATTTATCGTTGAATGTACGACGAGAGAGAAGGAAAACACTGTAAAATCTTTATTGTTTTATGCAGTATTTTTATATCATTCATTTGTGTCGTGGGAGAGACTGAATTTATGGTACAATGAAAGTAACGTGACACATAGACTATATCAAACTGACTTGTATTTTCCGATATTTTTTGCTGATAAATAAACTCAGAACTGATGAGATTATAAAATTATATAAAACTTTTAAAACTGTTACGTTACTTTGCATGCTTCGGTAGTGTAATTTTCAGATTTTCACCTGGTCCTTACTGTGATAAATATGTTAAAGAAAAGAATAAAAGAAATTGAATGTAAAATAACGACTTTTAATTGCCTTAAAATCCTTGTCAATTAGTAAGATTGTAATGTAACTATAAGGACTCGGGGTTGAGAATTTTAATAGCTCATATTGAGCCCGATATTGAGTGGAGATAGATAATGTAGGTACAATAAAGCCATGATTAATATTATTTTTCATTGAAATGTAACAGTTCCATTAGATAATGTAAACTAAACAGCTTAAAATGTTATTATTGTTTAGAAAAATGTAATAATTTATCATGGAAATATCGAAAAATAAAACCCAACATGATACCATATACCTGACTTGTTTCTTTTTATTGCTTATTTTACCTCTTATCACAAGCCTCAGCCACAGACTCGTGTAATATAAAAACAAACAATTTAAACCTTACAAAATGCAATTTGTTTTGGTTTATACCTGCTACACGTGTGTATTGATTATTTAATACGTTTTACAACTTAGATTTACATATCAAGACAAAAACATTAGCATAATAGCTATGTTATCATATCGGTTCAAAGATTTATTAACAGAAGATTAAAAAAATATTCAAACCGTGATCGGAGTAGCGCATAGTAACGAGAATTCATTTGTTACATTCAGCGCCATCTATGAATTCTTGTATAAACTTGTAAGTAACCACGGTAAATAAGATTGGCTTAATTTGATAAAAAAATTGTATAATAGATGGCGCTATATCCAATTGCACTTCTTTAACAGTGACATCTGTAGTCAATAACAGTAACTAACATAATTTGATGTGAATGGATACACAGGGAAAGGAAATAGTTTCACAGTATTTATAAAGATGGCAGTTTAACTTTATATATTAAAATACATTAAATACAAGACAGGAAAATTGAAACACTAATAATGGAATCAGTCCGTACTAATCCGTACTAATATTATAAATGCGAAAGTTTGTATGGATGTATGGATGGATGGATGTATGGATGTTTGTAACTCTTTCACGCAAAAACTACTTATGAAATTTTGTATACACGTTGTCCGGGACACTAGAAAGGACATAGGGTACCTTTCATCCAGAAAGCGGACGAAGTCGTGGGCACCAGCAATTATATACACAGTAAAAGGACAAAAAAGCAGATTTCAAAAAATAAAAAGCAGATTGGAAACACATTTCACACGTAACTAATCTTGGAAACAATTAATAAAAATGGGTTAATAGCTTGGAACCTTGGTACCTCTTGGAACCATTGCTTGGAACACTATCTAAATACCTACAGCCCACGCAAACAAACATGTTATAAAATATTAAATGTTATATTGCAGTCTGGGTGAAAATATGTGCCTAACTAAAGCTTCATTTTCTTGAAAATACAAAGTAGGTATCTTTTTTCATGCATAATTCTGATTTAGAGTAAATGTCTCATTTGCAACTACAATTACATTTATCGGCAGTCTTCTGTGAAAGCCTAGGGGTCGTCTTTCAACGTCTAGGGCGGCCCTGTGGCGCGCCGTGCATACCCCCTGCGGCAGGCAGGCGCGTGACGCGGTCTGCTGTTGTAACACAAATAAGACTAATTTGGTGTTAGAGGGCTCGGGCTCGCCTCCCTCATTATAATCCTCTCCGCTGTTTCAAGCTAAGACGTGTCAGTCTTAAGAAAGGCAACTTGTGTATAACGCGTCGAGATAAAGATAATCTGGTAAACAGTCTCTATGCTTCAACAGAATATTGAAATATTTCATTATTTGAATCATAGTATTTTTGTTGCATAGTATCATTGTTTGCATTTTACTGGAAAAATTTAAATAAGAGTACAAACATGTGAATCATTCAAAAGCCAAGGCCAGTTCATACCTAGATTACTTAATAGGTAATCTCATATACCTACTTAATACATAATTACTTAATAGGTACTTTTGTCCCATAAGAATTTCCCATGAGAAAATACAATTTGATAATTTGACTAGCCCATTAGATGAGTGCTACGGTGCTTTCCTTAATGCTCTATCTCAGGGGTCCCGGGTTCGATACTCGGTTGAGTCAAATTCATGAGTATTTCCCAAAGTTAAAGAAAAGCGCCCGCGACTTCGTACGCGTGAAAAAAGTAGCCTTTCCTGTGTCCAGTACATCTAAATGTTTATCTAACAAGTTTCATGAAAATCGGTTAATTCTGAATTGTTTTTTTTTGTTATGATGAATAAAAAAATTAGAAAAATAAAAAAATAAATTAAACTGAATCTAATTCCTGAAACTGGAACCTGCCTACCATTCAATTTCATTCATTGAAATCTGTTGGGCGAAATCATTATGTTCATTATGGTTAATGAACATCGTCACACTTTATTTTTATATTATATATTAAATTAATATATTATGTTATGTTTGACCAATTTGTGTTTACTGCACCCTCCTAAATAAAAAGTGTTCTTCGTGTGAAAATATGTATTGATATTTAACACAAAATGTTTGCTAGTAGTTCAAAATATTCTGAGATCATTAAAACGAGAACGGGTATAAGGATATCAATTTTGGTTGGATCACCGAGCGGTAATGTGTGTTTTATAGCACTCCTTACAGTCTCACATGTGGGACGAAAGTTTCAAAGGAAATATCAAACTCGTATTCAATCGTGACGATACGGAGCGTAAAATGACTTTGAACCACAGTGTGGTTCCACTTTGCACGTTGTAATTTCTACATAAATTATAAATGGCTTATAACTACTTTGCCGGCATGCTGTCACTTTTGGAGAGAATCTCTCCCCTTCATATCAAATTTATATTACTATGTATATGACTTGGTAATTATTATTTTATTTGAAAAGATTGGGGCATATTAATAACTTGCTAACATTTTTTCTTAAAAATATCGATCTAAAACTAATATACTTAGTTATTTACTTAATTTAATAAAAAAAATATATAAAAAATATAGGCAGGGATTTAATCAAAAATCATAATAAATTTACAAAAGCATTCTTCTGTAAAACATTTTATGTACTTTGTACTTTGTATAAATATACTTTTTAAAAAATACTTACAATAATTAAACTAAAAATCAAACAAATTTTAAAAATTAATGAGAAATTATTTGACTTGTTTCTCTTCTAACCTCTCTGTACAATTTTTTATATTGGTATCTATATACCTATTCACTTGCATAAATGCTAAGAAAGTAAAATTAAAG
The DNA here is from genome assembly GCA_947623395.1 of Synanthedon tipuliformis. NCBI lineage: Eukaryota > Metazoa > Arthropoda > Insecta > Lepidoptera > Sesiidae > Synanthedon > Synanthedon tipuliformis. The sequence continues at coordinate 3,083,158 of OX392415.1, read as the reverse complement.
TCAGATGCATTTCAAGTTATTCAAAGTGGAACGCACCAGTTTCTGGGGTTTCTTCGATCCCTCCGGCAATAACGTCTTAATAGTTGGCATTGATTGGTCATATGTGACATCTTTGATGCCTCGGGCATGTGTGTTATTCCGATTGGGGTGCTTCGTGGAGTGTGATAAATAATTCGAAATAAAAATATCGAATTCCCTTCATAAATTTGAATCTACATAAATATTTGTCTTTCTTACTTTAAATTTGAAATATAAATATTTAATGTCATGTCTATGTGAATTTATCGTTTTTCTTTATTCCCGGCGCTAAGTTAAGGTAGGTAATCAACCTTAGCGCTGTTAATATTATACCGTTTGAAGATACATATAAAGTTAAAAAAATTTGCTCCATAAGTTTTATTTAAACACAGTAGTTTATAAATATTCATATTAAATTAAAGTATGTATAATATTGTATACTAAATGACGCCCGCGACTTCGTCCGCGTGAAAAAAGTAGTCTATCCTGTGTCCCGTACGTCTAAATGTTTATCTACCAAGTTTCATGAAAATCATTTAATTCGTTTAAGAGTTATGGAGGAACATACATACATATGTACATACATACAATACCTACACTTACAGATTTATTATTAGTATTGATAACACCTCAAAAGCTTCCACTTGATAGCTTGCACGACCATGCTTCATTACAACTTTTTTATTAAAGTTATTCACAATGAAAAATAATTCTAAATCTTGGAGATTAAATCCAGTCTAGAAACCGAGCAATTAAAATTATTAATTACTCCGGAAATTTGCGTTGAATAAATGTATAAGTCTTGTGTGTGGCAGATCGCAACGTCTTGGAAGGAAACATCTTCTACATGAACGTTTCATAATTGTGTACCAAAAACAACAAGTAGAGAAATATATTACTTCTGCATATCCATAAATCTAATTAGGTCTAATGGGAATAAAGACTAATATAGATATAATAAAATCCAATAGGTTTTTGCATAGAATTCTATGGGATTTTGAGATCATCGCGGACATACATACAGACAGACAGATAGACGCGACGGGAGATTGTAGTGATTTTGTTATATTATTTAGACTCACCTAAAGCGAAAACTAAGTACATCGCGAGTGGGTGTGTTGCGCATTATTGTGATTAAAGGACAAGTTAGATTCAAGGAGATTTAAGTATGATAATATAATGTCCCATTGAAGTATCTACTGTGTAATGTGAGGATTAGATCTACTTACCACTACCAATAATAATAATATGTCTATCACCCTTGCCGACTGCGGATAGAACACATCATATTTTCTAAGGTTTCTAGTCTTCCCAGACACACAGATTTTACCTTTGCTGATAGATAGATCTATAGATCTATAGATGTGATAGATAACTGATCATTATTTCTAATCCATTCAAAAAATCATAGACTGCTTCTTCAAGACCTATAACTACTATTTAGTGGAAATTTCCTACTATACTAGGGACAAAATCTCGCTGCAGGCGCGGCAATAAAACGTGTGAGTAGAGCGAAGAACAAGCGCGCTCCCTTACTCTTATAGGCTTTATGGGAACGTAATGTAGCGTTAGCATTTTTTTAATTACTGTTGGGGACCCCGACCAATTCATCGATAACTTTTGCCTTCACGTGCACATTACTATGCAAAAAATAATTTATGACTCGACCTGTAGCGAGGTTTTGTCCCTACAATAACTGAAAATTCTAAATTACACAAAAATTTTGTTTAGTATTTTATATTATGGATACCACGAAAGGAATTTGCGTTCGTTGACGATATCTAATAAAACGGAAGGGGCATTTGTCAAGCTTTATTCTCAACTCGTATCCTGTCTAACGCGCGAGGAATTTAAAGCGTTTTAATTAAACTGAATAATTTGTCTCGATTTGATTAGCGTTCTGTCGCGAAACAAAAAACTGTGGGGCGGCCGCCATGAATAAATATTACCACTGCGGCTACAGTCAACATAACATTGGAAACGGAAAAAACAAAATAGTGATTTACTTAACACGCGAGTCGACACCTCTACTAGCTCGCTTATATGAATTAAAGTAATATATTAAATTTTAATAATAACTTTACGTTGGTAATGTAAGTGTAAGCTTTTGGATCTTGTTACTCAATAACGCGTAAACAGAGAATTAATTTGGAGGAAAGTCGATTCACAGATGTACTATTTATTTCTATTAAAACATAAAATGGAAATTCAAAGAAATTCACGAATTCACACATCCGAACTAGATGCCGCTTTCTGAATATTTAGATGCCGTTATAACTTCGTTTATGTAATTCAGTTTGTTTCTATTCCAATATTCAAGATTTAGGTACAATGTGTTCAAATGAATTAGTTATTTAGTATCTGGCTCTAATTCACTGTGCGATTAACTCATAAATCTATACTTTTATTAGTTTGGCTTATGCTCCACTCGCATGTGGGAGTTCAATATTTTTTAAAACACCTACAAATAATTCTCCTTTCGCACGAGTATAAATATAAATTACCCGTTCCCACTAATACAAAAGTACAGTTCACAAAATACAAAATTTTGTATTTTTGTTTGTAATGAATAATATCAAAAACTAGTGTACCGTAAGTGGGTGGCCATAATGCTAAGAGTGATTCGGCCAGGAAGATTATTGATTGAAGACAGCCACTTACCATCAAGTAAGCAAAAGCTACATATATATATTACACCCATTTATAAAAATTACTACACTTAAGAACCATTTTTCTCGCAATAAATCCTACACATTGACTCATGAGGCTCCCGCACATCACTAGACATAAAAGAAATTCGTTAAGAAACAAGGAGACGCGACCTAATTTCTTTTAACAAATTGTTCTAATCCATTTACGAAACTGCTAAATTGGGGGTGCAATGCAGGCGACAATCATGGAATAATAAAAACGTAAATTACTTTGTTACTTCGCTCGTTACAATGTGTTTTGATGGGTGACTAATTAGTTTTTTTCATTCGCTGTAGGTATATCATAATCACGTAACAATGGGTGGAGAATTTTATAAATTTACTCGAACATGCTACGAGTTTTAATTTATACTGACTATATTTTTTCTTAAAAATTAAATTTTAAAGATTACTTTTCAATTCACTTATTGATTAGTCAGCTGTCGGCTACAAATAAAGCTGGGAACTTCAGTTGGAATTGTATCAAAAATTGCTATCAAATTGGTTGTATTTGTATATATTTCTTACCTTATATTTTTTGAGAGAATTTTACAATTAAGATTTTTTTTCAGATAATATATTTTTTTATGTAAATCTCGTCAGTCTAAGAATCCACTTGGTGGTACGCAAAGAAACATACTGCTCTATCAATCTTAACAGGATAAGTGTTAGAAGTTATATGGAAAGATTGAGGACTCTCAAAATTAATTACTTAATAATAAATGGTTTTTTTCTTGCTTTCCTTAACGCAGGAAGCAGGAAAGCAATTTTTTATGGAAATGTGAATTTACCAGTTCATATAACCCTAATTTCCTACTTTGTTATTATCTGCAGAAGTAAATAACCACATAGTGTTGCTTACAGAGATAAATATATCCGTTGCTGGAACGTAGAAAAGAAATTAAAATCTTAATCGAAATATAAACTTGTCAATGGAAAATCTGTTTAGTCGCTTTCAATGGATTAGATTCATTAGAGACATCCAAATGAATTGATAAAGTTAAAGACAAAGTAATGTTTATCAAAATTATTATTGTAATAACCGTTAGTTTAGAACAACGACCCTTAAAATAACATAAAGCGATGCAGGTGTTAGAATTAAAAGCATAAATCCGTCCTTATTGTTAGTAAAGTATAATTACAGTAGGTATTTTCTAATTCATGGGTGGCTCGGCTCACTGGCTTTTACCGCACTCTTGCATACCACTAAGTGAGTGGACATACACAGAATTATATCACTGGAATCGTCATAACTCACTATTTGTTATTATGTTTATATATGATACTATCTGTTGCACGGGACTTCGAACGAGTACTTATTTATAAAATATAGCCTATGTTACTAGCTGATATTATAGCTTCTCAACAGTGAAAGAATTTTCAAATCGGTCCAGTAGTTTCGAAACCTATGCAATTCAAACAAACAAACAAATCTTTCCTCTTTATAATATTATTATAGTATAGAAGAAGTCAATACACATCAATATATTATGTATTATAATTATTAGAACACGGTCTTTTGCACTATTAATTTATATATTCCCTATAAATCATCTGTTAGTATATTAAAAAAAAAAAAACAATTCTATAGCTTGTGGTATATGCCAATAACTAAATAAGATAGGTATTATCACTCAATTGATTGTCTTGTATCTATACGTCTTTACTAATACCATAACTACTATTTTAGCTGAATAAAGCTAATAATCTCTTGGTCATTAATAGGCATAATCACATAGCTATAATCTTTTAATTGGGAAAAATGATACTCTTCCAGTAAATTAATATTTGTTGTATGTTAGAGTGCGTGGTCAACAATCGTTTAAATGAACAAGGGAAACTCAAAGGGCTCTTCGGTGCGAATTAAATAGGTTCAAATGGGTATCATAGTGCAAATTGAAGGTGACTACAATGGTGTATAAGAGGTATGAGATTTTCATTTATTTACATACAACTTATTATGTTTATATTAAATAAGTCAAATTTTTTTCGGTCCCCGGGCATCTCTGGCATGAAATAACTGAATTTACTGTGTCCCATAAAATATATTATTTTTAGGTTCAAATATAGTTAAACTTTAACTGACAGTATAATTTTTAATTTTAACTTCAATAGCAGTGCTAGAAAACTCTTTGGTGAAGCTAGCAGAACGCAGGATAGTATCTAAAAAGAGGCTGCAATTGTTGGGGTTCTAATACTAGGGAAAAAAACACAGACGGGTTAATCTTAAAAATTTCAATAATAATTTTGTAACGTTCTAATGCGTGAGCGGAGTTATGTAAGATCTGCGTCTTATCGACTTTCATGTTGTAAAAAGTTGAGCCCCTTCCTGTGTAGCATTTGCGTATTATGACAAGGATATTAGCGTAGTTAGAATTTCTCATGTTTTCTAAAACAGTTCTTATTGTGTGCGCCACAGAGACGGTTATCAATAACAACGTTTTTCTCGAACGAGAAAATATTACTTTTTAGTATAAGTTCGGTTCGTATCTCGTCATAACGTTTTACTGTCGCGTAACAGTAACACATACGAAGCTCGAAGTATGAGAGCATATCCGGAAATTGGTTCTGGTGTAATCTACCAGATTTTGTACATATATTATATGGTGGAATGTCGGTATTACGGAGCTCCTGCGCGCAGGTAACATTTCAAGTATGAACTTTTAACGTTTATTTGAATTCTCTTGAGAAAGTTATAAGTGTTGAGAAGTTGTAATATACAGGATGTCCCATAATTCATCGCTCAACTGCCGAACAAAAAAGCGTGTAACTTGGTATAACTCGAAATCTGTGAGACTTTTATTGAGACTTTTTTTATATGTGATAGGAGATGAATGCAGCTAACACCAAAATCTAAAACGTTAATTGTTTCTGAAATTAGGGATTGAACTGTAGGATTTAAGGCTGTAGACACTAGCGCCACTAGACTAACAATTCTCATTTTATAAAAGAAAATTATAAACTAGCCGTGCCCGCAACTTCGTACCCGTTATGAAAAGCTTTTTAAAAATCTCACAAGTCCGTAACATTTTTCCAGGATAAGAAGTATCTTATATGTTAATCTAGGTAATTATCAATAATACAAGTGAAAACCGCATTAAAATCGGTTGAGCCGTTTCTGAGATAAGAGTGCACAAACACACAGACAAACATTTTAAAACTATTTTTTAACCTGGATAATATAGGCACATATAGGTATTAGTACAATTACGACTCGTTTGCGATTTTATTACCTATATGTATAGATTTTTATAAAGGCTGACTAAATTGATCGGTCTATTGTATAAAATTACACCGATATATTATTGTTAGGTATATTGTTTCCAGATATTATTTGTTAGTCCCAGTCAAACGTATGTTGACGACACGTTTGGTCTAATGGCTAGTAACCCTAGCTGTTAACCAAACGATCGCGGGTTTGAATCCCGCTAGGGGCAAATGTTTATGTGTTAACATTTTACCTTTGTGCCTGAGTCATGGATGTTTGTATTTATAATATGTGTATATTTACAAAAAAAGTAATCTATGTAGTATATCAACTGTCTGGTATTACATAATACAAGCATTAGTTGCTTAATGTGGAACTACATAGATGGTGTTGTGTGGAATGTATGAGAATAATTTTTTATTCTCATACATTCCACAATTGAAAACAAATTAAAAGTTACTCTGAATCGTTGAAGTCAGAAATATTTGTAACGCGCAGACAAAACGCGCAGTCAATATCGATACCTAATTCGTAAAGTTTTCAAAAGTATTATACTTAAAGATGAAGGAATTTATTCAAATAATATTAGAAATGTTAACTTAGGGCGAAATCCATAAGAAGTTTCAGAGTAATGTTCTGCATAATGCGATGTCTTCAAAAGAACAAAGAATTCCTTTGATACCTTGTTCTTGATATTCTTTGAATATTTTACAGTAATCTTTGATACGTTGTGTTTTCATTATAATACTACCGAGGTATGTATGCAAAAATAATAGGTACTTGTATGTGAAATTATTATCTAGATATTGGTAAATTTAAATATTATGCAATGTGTGCATAGACAGTTCTCTAAAAAATAGTATTCTTGGTAGAAGGCCATTGGGGCCCAGTGGTTAGGGTGCAGTAACCATACCCTTAAAGAAGACCAACGTCATATAATTTAGGTGAGTGAGTAAGGGATGCCAGAGCCTATTTCTAATCTCTAGTCTTAATCCTACTATGACAGACAGTGTACTTGAAGCACCAGTGCGGTTGCTTGTGTTATAACGACAGAAGCCACCTACCATCGTAACTTTCTCCTATTTATCTGAGAATCGATAAATACTCCTTCGATTCTGAGAATCGATATTATAAAATATGTCTCCAACTTGTCCGGTTGGATTTGCTAAGGGTTTATTTATTCATTCATTGAACCGTAAACGTGGCCTCGTGGAAATGTCGCCTTGTCTCGAGGATCAATGTGATGCCTCAATTAGCACCAACCGTTAAACGTTAAGTGCGGGACGCGCGTAATTGGTGTCCGCTCCTCGGAAGTGCATACTTAATTCAGGATGCTATGGCACTTGAGCTCTTGCTTTAATTGTTTATATTAAAAATAGGCTTACCATGATTGCACTATTACATTTTACTGCTAGTCATAGTGTTTTTCTGAAAACCGGCTATCGTCTACTAAAAAATTATGGATATATCTTCTTGAGTTATGTTTTATTAGCTGGTGCCCGAGACTTCGTTCGCCTTGAAAAAAAAAGATGTAACGGCTCACATAAATTGACGTCTGACATTATATTTTTGCTAAGCGTTTGATATTTATTTTTAGATAGCTAGTGCCCGCAGCTTCGCCCGCGTGGAAGTTTAGCCTTGTCCATCCTGAAATTTTATTCTAACTTATTGATCAAATATTTTTTTTAATCGGATGAGTAATTTCGAAGATAACCTTCATGCAAACAAACTTACAAACAATATCTCATTATAATATTAGTATAGATAACATGTCATGTACTACTTCCACTGCTGACTACTGTTGGGCATAAATATCACCTCTCTGGCAGTAGGTTCATTTCTATGTATGTACTTAACATCTGGCAGTACTTGTACGTGTACAGTGAGTGTCCTCAAGGATTGCCAGTATTTTCGGACTCGCTGTCGAAATAGCACTCGACTCGAATCGGCCGTGATTTCAACTTTATTTTGACATTTAGACATAAGAGCCTCCAATAGGTGAAATGTTGTGTTTTAGTTCAGCCCCAGAGTGCCCAACTCTGGGCAAAGGCAAGCAAACTTCAGGCAAAGTTTTTTGAAACTGAACAAATGACATGATAACAGCAGACAAATAAAGGTGGATGATAAGTAAAGAGGTCAATAAATTTAATTGTAGTTTTTTTTCCGATTGAATTAACATTCAGTATCGATTTTCAAAATTAATTTTTAATTATAACAATTATTATTGACCCGCTTCCGACTTCGCTCGGGATGCAATTTTTCACAAATTATACACACACTTTCCTCGTCTATCCCTCTTTCCATAAGTAAAAACCGAATTCAAATCGGTTTACCGGTTTTGGAGTCCATAGAGGACAACCATACGTACACTGATTTTTATTTATATGTAGAAGAGTTTTTTAAGAGGGTAAGAATATATCTATGTGGAATGTAACAAGATGGGATTTGATATTTACCTTCTATAAAAAAAATCTTGGTAATTTATCTACGGTGAAAATACGCGTTATTAAATTAATTTTCAACACCCAAATATTTCTAAATCATTATTTAATAAGTGGGTACTTCTATTTAGTTTTTATTAAATAAAAAAAACGTTACTTTTATTTTTTTATCACACTCCTCACTCACGATTTTTCTTAACTGCCTAAATTTTCGAGTAAAGATAATTTATTGGCGTTCATGATTTTTTTCTAAGAAAATAGGAAAAATTACTTTCCCTTTGAAGGGGTGACTATTCTGTTGCACACCCTACGTTCGCGTTAATTTTACCATCCCCCACCCTTTGAACTGCTCAAGTCAATCGGAAAGTCGATCCCTTTGTTAAACATCACAAATGAAAAGTCTTCTCGATCGAGAATGTTAAGAGTAATCAAGGGAAGCTAAAATGTTATTTTAAGATTGCAGGGAGATGCCAAATCAAATAAAAATGCAATCATTTGTAATTTAAAAAAAAAACTTTATAAAAATAAGTTATTTAAATAAATTTAAAGTATATTTAAGTAACTTTAATAAGGTTTTAAAATTGGTAGCTGGTAGTAACTCGAACAATTAGAGCTTTTGTTTTGTTTCGTGCACCTCGGATTCCGCCTCCATGACACGCCGTCAATTCAGAATACACACAGTAGTTACCTTTCTTACTTACATCTACAATGTATAGTCTAATTACTGGTTTACACACTTTGTTTTGTTTTAAATTAATTTGACATTATCATGAACATTTCGGCTCTTTTCGGTACTGCTCGGTTTTGGTCGGACTGCTGACCGCAGATTTAAAAACCGCAGATCGGGACACGTTTGGGGAGGAAAAGGGGGAAAATCGTGTTCACCAGGTTCGAATTAGTCTAAAAAGACCCGATGGGAAAAAGTTTTATTAAAAGCGGTTAACCGTTGAAAGCGCAAGCGCTTTTTGAGATTTTTCCGCCAGAGTAGCCCGCACTGTTATTTCGTTTTCGAAAAAGTCTCCAAAAAAAAAAGATATATCCGACTGCTAATTCCAGATATAGCATAATTAACAACAAAGTTTTCAATTTGTTAAGTAAAGAAAAGCGGATTTAAAAAGTCCACTTACCTTTATTATTTTTTAAGCTCATTAACTATTTGTAAGAAAAACTAATAAAAAAAAAAACGCAAAAGCCATATATTTTTAATGAAATCGATTTTATTTCTAAGGAAAGATGTTCTCACAATTTGTTAAATCCAATTAGTTACCTCTGTCTTTTTCAATGACAGCTTTTTAAATAAGCGCGTTGCTTTGCAGAAATAATGTATTTCACCTTTACGGAACGTATAAAACATAAAACCTACATCCATTATCTAATTAATTTTAATAACGAAAGAGTAAAATGAGGCAAAATACATAAAAGGAGAAGAGCTTTAACTAAAAAAAACTGCCGGACGCACCAAAATGGATTGCTGCGAATTTAAAATATTGTAGAAAAATTGCACTTGGTTTCAATATCAAACTCAGTTTAAAAAATGAATTTTCGAAGAGATATATTTAACAAGATTTATATATTCTTGTTGTATACTTGTTAGTAATGGCACTTAAAAACTAGGCAGATGGTTTGGCGACAGTAACCACGACTATACAAAAGACCAGAGTGAAATAATAACACGTGCACTCTTCTTGTACGTGCTCTTTCGCCTTAAATTAGAGCTTAAAGCTAAAAGGAGCTTAGAGCTTAAGCAAAATTAGAGCTAAAAGGACTAAAAGGCGAACTCTCCGTTAGCCTTTAAGCCCTTTAAATATTATGTCTTTACAGACCTGGCATAAATCTGTTAGGTGATTTATTTGATTCTATTGATTTCCATTGAGCACTATAAACATTTTCTGAAAATACATGAATAAGAAAGATCACACAGCTTATTTGTAGCCAATTTTAGTCTTAACTAGATTACAATAGGCTACTCACTTAGACAAACAGAACTCCGCCGTTTGCCGGTCCCAAGCCCGGATGAGAAAGGAGGAGGGTTGGCTCGAGAAGAGACAAAACCTCGCCGTAAAGCAGTCAACGCCGAACCTCGGGCGGCGGTAAATAACCTGACACTGTAGCCGGCCTAACCAGCAGGCTCAAAGGAGGTGAGGAAATGCCCTCCTTTTCACACCGTAAACCTGTGGTCATGTCTCACAGGAACGGGGGTCTTGGCTTAATTGCCCGGACCGCGAGGTAGAAAGCCTCTATAAAAATTCACCCCAACCCTACGGTATGACGCGCGCCAAGAGGGTGAGTGGCTGAGGGGTTTCTCAGTTGCTAGCGGTCAACCTCCGATACCTGGGGACCTCGGAGTGTAAATACCCTTAGTCGGTAACGGGAAGGCCGACTGGACGTTTTATATCCCGTATCTACTCGTGGGAACAATATGGAGGATTTTTTAACGACATCTTTGTTTTCCGGTTTGGATCTTGATGATCCATCAGAATCAGGCTCGCCTGGAGGACGCTCCGACGCCTCCGCTACAGCCTTGATGGATGTAGCTGACATGGGTGAGAGGCTAGACCATGGGCAATCAGGGGACTTAAATGCCCCTGTAATGCCCACGGCAACAGACTCGGTCCGTGACAGTAAAGCAAGTAGGAAGCCGCCTATTAAGCTCTCAGGCGCCGCAAGGAAACGCATGAAGAGACTTATCGCGGCCAACTACTCTGCAGCTGAGGCCAGGGCTATTGCTAAAAAGCCCTGGTTTCAGCTTGACATTGAAAAACCCCCTCCGAATCCGACGAAGGTGAAGGTGAGCAGCAAGGAGGATAACAAAACTCCTTCAGTGCCACCTAAAGCAACCGCTTCAAAACGCCAACGCTCGGAAGAGGAGTCTCCGAATCAGCCAAAAAAGGCGGCGAAAACGGAGGAAACGCAGGCTGGCCCGTCAAGGGCTAAGCCTACGTTTAGGGAGGCAGTGGGAGCTTCGCGAGTGGGTATACGCAATAGCGAACCCATGAGTGAAGAGCAAATGAGGCTGACGCATCGCAGCATCATCCTCGCTATAACCAGGGCTGAGAAAGGTACTGGTCCAAGGTTCTTGGGATTCTCCAAAAAGCCTGGCTGGATTCTCATCACTTGTGAGAACCAGAACAGCCAGGACTGGCTTGTGAGCCTAATACCAAGCCTTAAACCGTGGCCTGAGGCGAACCTCTCTTACATACCAGAGAAGGAATTGCCTAAGCCTACGATTTGCACCACTTTTGTGCCCAGCAGTGAAGCGGAGAGCCTGGATGAAGCTCTGCTGCTGCTGAGGACACAAAATGTGGGGCTCAACACTGAGCATTGGAAGACCATCAGCAGTAGGGCCGAGAAGGGCGGCACCGTAACGACCTTCTTCATAGATGACCCTTCTGCTGAGGTCTTAAAAGCTGCGGAGTACAGGGCCGCTATTGGCTTTAAGAAGATAATTTTTAATGTCAGGAGCGGCAATGACAACGCAGCAGAGTCGCCCACTGAGCCAACGGAGAGCTCCGGTCGGCGTGAGGGGCAGAAACTGTCTGTAAAGGCAGGTGCTGCCTCTCAAGTCGCTGGCAGGGGAGTTGGAACGGGGGGGCGGGGGTCGCACCGAGATGGGGGGGTCTCTAGAGGGCAGGCTAAGTCTGTAGGTGGAACTCAACGTCCGCCGAAGACGAAAGCCGGCTCCAAGGGCCCCTCTAACAAAAAGGGCGCTTTATAAAAAAAAAAAAAAATAAAAAAAAAATAAAAAAAAAAAATGCTGAGGGTGATTCAAATCAACTTGCATCACGCGATGGCTGCCACAGCTGTGCTAGAGCGCCTTCTCCTGCAGGGTGATGTTGACATCGCCCTCATACAAGAGCCCTGGACGCATAATGGCGCGGTTTTGGGACTTCAGTCTGCAGGTAAAATACTTTATAATACCTGTGGCTCAAAGCCCAGAGCAAGCATAGTTTTCAATAAAAATATTGAATGTTTGCCAGTGCCAGAGTTATGTACTGACGATATGGCGGCAGCTTTTGTTAACATCAAGGGCAGGGAGGGAACACGCGTCATCGTCTGTTCTGCGTACCTGCCCTATGACGAACACGACCCAAGGGTGGAGCTTGCGCGATTGGTGGCGTACGCGCATCAACACAAAGCCGAGCTACTTGTTGGAACCGATGCCAATGCCCATCACGTAACGTGGGGCAGCACCGACACAAACAATAGAGGTGAGTTACTACATGACTTTCTCTTAGTTAACTGTTTACAGGTACTCAACAGAGGGAGCAAGCCGACCTTTGTGACAACCGCAAGGCAGGAAGTTTTAGACATAACCTTCGCCACTGACAATATGGCCGAGTTTATATCAAACTGGCATGTCAGTGATGAAAGCTCTATGTCTGATCACAGACAAATTCGTTTTGATCTAGTAACATCTACAAAAGATCAAACCGTAACGTACAGGGATCCGAAAGCTACAGCCTGGGATGTTTATAATAACAAACTTAGGCAAAATCTTGAGGACCTCCCTAATAGTATATGTACACCGGAGGAGCTAGAACTTGCAGTGGAGGCTATCACGAGTGCAATAAGGAGTGCCTTTGAGGAAAGCTGTCCACTCAGAACAAAGCACTCCAAAAGGAATGTACCCTGGTGGAACTCGAGGCTCAAGAAGCTACGGGAGAAAACCAGACGTTTATTCAACAAGGCTAGTAGAACCCTTCAATGGGAGAACTACAAGAAGGCCTTGACTGAATACAATAAGGAGATAAGGAAGTCCAAGCGTGCTGCATGGAGGAAGCTCTGCGAGGAATTAACACAAATGCCTCAAGGAGCTAGAATCCACAGACTGCTCGCGAAGGACAAGCCTAGTCAATTAGGGCTGCTTAAAAGACCTGATGGCTCCTTCACGATCACTGAAAAGGAAACTCTTCAGTTGCTGATAGAAACTCATTTTCCGGGGGCTCACGGCTTTTCGACCGGGGCAGACAGAACGCCTTTACACCAAAGGCCTCGAAATGAGGACCGTAACAGAGCGGCTGATCTCATCCGACCCAAAGCTGTGAAATGGGCTATTAGATCCTTTAAGCCCCTGAAGTCTAGTGGTGAAGACGGACTGTTGCCTATTTTATTACAAAAAGGCATAGACGTACTCACGCCATATCTGGTAAAGATCTACCGGGCAAGTTTTGCCTGGGGATATATACCGGAACAATGGACCCGGGCTAAGGTATTATTTATACCAAAGGCAGGTCGGAAGGATTATGCTCTGCCTAAGTCCTTCAGACCAATTTGCCTAACGTCCTTTATGCTCAAAACTCTAGAAAAGATTCTAGACAAGCACATAAGGGACAAAGCCCTGGCCACAAGACCCATTCATTTCACCCAGCACGCCTATCAGAAGGGAAGGTCCACTGAGACGGCCCTTATTCAGCTAGCTGACAGGGCAGAAAGGGCTCTGAAAGATAAACAGATTGCTTTATGCGCATTTTTGGATATAGAAGGTGCCTTTGACAATACTCCCACCAACACGTTAGTGAGGGGGCTACAAAACAAAAATGTGGACCCGACTACTGTTAGGTGGGTAAAGGCTATGCTATCCAAACGTAAAGCGAGGGTCGAACTACATGATACCTCACTTACTGTAGCAACTACAAGAGGATGTCCGCAGGGTGGTGTTCTATCGCCGCTACTTTGGACTCTTGCAGTTGATGAGCTGCTGTATAGGCTGGCAGAACATAAGATCGATGCCCTAGGTTATGCTGATGACCTAGTGGTGATCATAAGAGGTTTCTGCCAAAGCACAATTTCGGCCCTATTACAGAAAGCTCTAAATATCATTTGCGAATGGTGCACAGCAAATGAACTTTCAGTAAACGGTGACAAAACCGCTATAGTACCGTTTACCAAAAAGAGGCTGCTAGACAAATTAAAGTCACCTCTTGTAAATGGTAAACGAGTTGAATTTTCCTCAGAGGTCAAATATCTGGGAGTTACCTTCGACCAGAGACTAACGTGGAATGCACACATTGGAAATGTGATAAATAAGGCTAAGGCAGCCTTATGTATCAGCCGTCGAATGGTAGGGAAGAGCTGGGGCCCGTGTCCAAAGCTCACCCTTTGGCTGTACACTGCTATTGTGAGGCCGATGTTCGCATACGCTTCTATAGTATGGTACAGAAAAGCCAACCAAAAGACGGCTATTGACAAGCTTAATAGCCTACAGCGTTTGGCATGTCTGATGATAACAGGAGCCATGTCGAGTTCCCCCGGAGCATCTCTGGAAGCAATCCTGGGCTTACCGCCTCTAAATCTATTTTTAGAGAAGGAGGCGAAAACCAGTATGCACAGAATGATGAATCGGGGTAAACACAATTGGCTGTCCGAGGTACTCAGAGCTCTAGAAGACTCAGTACTAAGGGATCCCATCCTAGGCATGCCTACTGACACAATGGTACCACAGTACATAGACGAAAAGTCTTATACTGTGGAGCTACTCTCAAGAGAAAACTGGTCAAATAACAAGATCTCTTGGGAGGAAGGTAGCCTTTCTTGGTATACTGACGGGTCCAAATCAGGACCTGACGTAGGCTGTGGTGTGTATGGCGAGGACCAGAATTACAGGACCAGTGTAAACCTGGGACAATACGCCAGCATCTTCCAAGCAGAGGTCTTCGCCATCCTGGAATGCGCGGAAATCAACCTGCGAAAAGACTATGTCAACCGTGTGATTTATATTCACTCAGATAGTCAGGCTGCACTTCAAGCACTGGACTCGGACTTTACCGTCTCAAAGCTGGTGCGAAACTGTGTAGACTACTTAAATATATTAGGGCGCAAGAATAAAGTGGTCCTAAGATGGGTACCTGGCCATATGGGGATCGAAGGCAATGAATATGCCGACGAACTGGCCCGGGCAGGCGCTAAAGGTAGGCTAATAGGTCCTGAACCTGTGTGCGGACTACCAAATAGCCTAGCTCGCTGGACCATATGGAACCAGTGCTTTACTAAATCTTACAAACGCTGGACTAACTTGCCAGGTTTGAACCATTCCAAAGCGCTCATAAGAGCCTATAGTCGAAACGTGACAAATCAGGCTATGTCGCTTAGTAGGAGCAATTTGTGCATGTTAACAAGGGCACTAACGGGGCACTGTCGTCTCAACAGGCACCTTAAAATAATGGGTCTCGCTAGTACGGGAGAGTGTCGCTTCTGCCATGAAGCAGAAGAAACACCAATGCATATCCTGTGCGAGTGTGGCCCTTTGATGCACAAGCGTAGTCACATCTTAGGAAGCCACACAATGGCTTGTGAAGATGTGAGGAATGCCTCTATCAAAAAAGTACTACAGTTCCTTGACGTGGTAGGTATTGGTAGAGAGCTTTAGTTTACGTGGCGATCACAATATTTCAGCAATGGACGATGTGATACTGGTACTCTAGTAGACAGGAACAGCCACAAAGCAGATAATAATAATAGACAAACAGACAAATCTTAAAGTATTTTTTTTTAATTATTGTTTTTGTTAGCGATTTATTTTGATACGAAGTGTACTACACTTATGTGCAAAGTGCAGAGGGCCCTCATTGCGTTAATGCTTCGCCCTTTGATATTGCCAAGTCAATCGGAATGTTATCCTTTTGTTAAACATCGGAGATAAGTCTATATACGTTGGAATATTATTTTTTCCGCTTTGTTTACTAAGAAGATTGGGAACGCATCTGCGTACGGCTTTTAGCTTGACGACTTTTGCATTTTGTTTTATGTGGTTTTTAACAATTTTTCATGGTTATTTTCGCAAATCTGTTTTATTTATTTAATGTCATAATTTTATTTATTTATTATGTATTGCTAAGTAGGTATACAGAAAAACGTCAAAATTTAAAATGCAAATAAGAAACTGACGGTTAAATTAAATAAACTTACCATAGTACAAAAAAGTATTATTTAGAATTATAAATGCAGAAGTATATCTATACCTATTGATAGATTGAATTGAGAAGGCCTAAATAATAAGAACCTTAATTCGTTAATATATAGGAATCTACGGTTTCACTGTTAGATACTTTATAAAGTATTTTCCAAATTGGAAGGTATGGTAAAAGATCTTAAAGAGTACTTATCTAAAGATGACATGGGATTGTCGATTATTTCCACATAAAAACTACAAATTCTAGGTACTACAACAACAACCAGCAATCAAATAATATCGCTATATATATAATAATATCGCAATAAACAATAATATCGCATCAATTGTAAAAGAAATATTAACGGAACAAATGCATTTGAAATGAAGCAAACAGCACAGATTTTTTTCTTTGCGTTTCATTTAACAATTGAAATAATCTCATTAAATCCCCAGACGGTTGTATTGTACCTAAAATACTTAGTGTTACTTTGCAAGAGACAAAATTAAATGTCTTTAAATACGTGTATCTTTGCTCACAAACATCTAAGCACACAGTAAATCCTCTGCAGAGGATAGATAGGCTTACTCAGCGACCTACTTAGCAACTTGCCAAATGTATTCCTCGAGAGCAATTTGTTTAGTACTAGGCCCGATAACGAGTACAGTTGCGGCATCGTTTCAGATTTTCTGTGTGATGTTGCAAACTACTTTTCTTATCTAAACTTGTTGGTTAGAAATTTATAAGCCTATAATAAGAAAAAGTATTTCACTTTAATATTTTTTTTATGTTAAGGTCGTCAGACAGACTGACGGCTGCAAGAGTTTTGGTAACAAATTGAAGTTGGGAATGATTGAGAGGAAGTGTAAAATGTATTGAATTTAAGAATATTTTTTAGTGTAACATCCCTTATATATTACGTTATTGCATATATTTTTTATGTTAAAGTTCACAGACAGGCTGACGGACCAGTTACCGTCGTCTGGATCCAGCAATGTACCGCAAGTCATCAGTCCTATCTAAGGGGTGGACATCCTCCGTTTCGCTTGCCCGTCAACGGTAACTGTACAAGTCAAAGGTCACAGGTACAGTTCCAGCTCAAGTAACTGTAGCTCTCCGAAATATGTGACATGTCCATCCAACTCTACTTATTTATCCGCCGGGCTATATCGCTGACCTTCGTATGTCTATGAACTCATTCCTGAGTTGAGATTCTAGCTCTAGCTCTAACATTATCAAAACTCCTTGAAAATAGCGTAACACTACCCTAAAAGTATTTATACTGTTTGTACAGCTGTACATCGGTTTTATAGGTTGTTTCATGCTATAAAAATGTTATGACACAGTTTTGCTAAATAAAAAAAGGAAAAAACGCCAGTAAAGTTGACAAGCCGTGTTTTATACGCTGTGCGGCTGTGGTGTGTACGTACTAAACCTCCTATTATGTATTTATGCAAATACACGGTTTACTGTCGAAGTATTGATTTCTTTGGTTTCAAGGAAATAGCTATTTATATAATTTTAGTTTACGACCGATTCCACGAGGAATATTTATAGCTTTTATCGTTTTGTGGAATTTATCCTTATTATTAGATAGACAAAGACAAGCTTTTGACCTTTTCTTCGCACACCTCAGCAGTAGCCTTTGTTCTTTCCCAGATAAGTGATCAACAGCTAAACAGTTCACTCGATATACTTAATGTCTCTTATACTACGAATCACAACACAAATGGTTCACACACTTGATGAGTATGTGTAAATATTGATGAAGAATGTGAGGTATAATTTAAGATATTATGAAGTCTCTTCTAAAGCAACAAGAGACTAACTATGCCTAGATACTGGCCTTTATTGCAACCATTTGAATAAAGAAGCTATAAAAGTAAGGCTTGTTTGACAATTATTTACATTTTAACAATATCATAAATAATTCAAGTTATATTGGCGCGTTGGAGGCGTTAAACCTCCCAATCAGGTCGAGTTGGATTAAAAATTTATCATATAATCTATTTCCGTCCATCCACAAAATCCATTCGACGAGTGAATATTGGCGAAAGAGTTCTTTAAATCAGGTATTAAAATTTACTAAATTTAGATGTATTTTGAATACCAAGATATAAATTATTGTTTTCAATAATCTTAAGCTCTCCTAAAAATAAACTACAGTGACAAGACAAAACGTGATTCAAAATTATTGAAATGCGATTTCGAAGTTTGTTTTGATATTGAGAGAAAAAACCTTTAGCTATAATCAGTTGTATTAACTTATTGTCTTATAATGAAAATGTTACAAAATATACAAATAATATTCATTCAGAGATGGTCAATGAGTCGATAAAGTTACTCTAACGGTTCTACGCCAACATCCATAGCTTGATACATTTGCTACGAACGTAGCTTCTCGTAGAATCGAAGCTACGGGCTGTGGTATAAATATTTCAGTACAGGAAATTATGCTTCTGCCGATACTATACCTGTGGAACGCTTTCAATGGAAATACGATCTTCGTGTTTCAGAATGGATTTTAGATTATCTAATCCACTATTCTGTTTCATTAATAATACCAATATAATACTTTTGACATTGCGATATGTAAAGTATATTTGATCTGAGGTCTTGATATGTAGTGTAGAATATTGGTCGAGACCAGTTGTGGTTTGTATTACCACATACAACACGACATATTCTAAATTAGTAAATAAATATAATATATTTAAAGAAATTAAGATAAATTAAAGATATCTTACAATAATAAACCCGAAAAATGTATGGCTACTCACATCCAAGAATCAATAGCAATATCCACACCTACTCGTATGTTTTTATTGAGCGAATATAATGTAATAATTATAAACTTTTCCCGTAGCTTATCTTTTCAATTTATTTTTATAATCAGCCTATAAGCTACTTTTACGAATGCCGCATCTTGCATGCTTTACTTTTCTTATATTGCACGAATAATTACTGCTTCTTAATTGCACGGTAATTTGCTGGTTTCTTTATATGCTTTAAGTATAGAGTAAGAATCGCCATTATAAATTGTCTTCTGGATTCTAGATCAAGTCTTATAGGTTAGTTTCAGAATTTCATTTTAATATGAAGTCTCAAAATCTTTTTGAAAAGAAACATCTTGGAATTTTTTCGAAAATTCTTGGAATTTTTTTGAAAATTTTTGAAGCTTGCAGAGTATCAAGGTCTTGAAAAAATAAATAAACGAACATATTTTTTGTGCAGAAAATTCTCATCGTGCTATGAATCTTTGAATAATTACTGGTTACGGGAATAGTGCTTTACTCTCGCGTATAAAGTGCAAATGCGGGATGTACTTGTAACATTGCGTATTTATAAGCCGTTGATACGGAAATTGCAGTTTTGTAATATTAACGAGCGACGCGCTGCTAACTGCGTCAGCTGCAAGTTACAATATCTTAGCGGCGTAACTGGTGAGGCGGCACTGCTCGGTAATACGTAACTTTTATAAAATACTGGCTGACCCTGGTATAAAGAATTTTACATCCTATTCTCAGACCTACCGAATATACAAAAAAAATCATAAAAATCGGTCAAGCCCTTTCGGAGGAGTTTTGTTACAAACACCGTGACACGAGAAAATTATATATTTAAAGATAAATAAATAATTCTTACTTAACAAAATATTTATACAGTAGGTACAGAACTAAGTATAAGTGTTTCTAAAAAACACGATTAAAGGCCATTGAATCCAATGAACGAAAAATCACAAAAAAATAATTAAAAAAGACTCGAGGCGCAATAGAAAAATACCCTGATACCACTCCATTTCACAGAATCTCTCAAGCTTATTATTATTAAAAAATCTCATTTGAGATAATTATTTAGGTCTATTTAGGCCGTTCTCGTTTTAGAATTACCTCTAATGCTATAAAAATTATTTTTCTTTGTCAATATTTATCGCGACTTTAAGCAACGTAAAACAAATAACTAGCTATTAAATTATTTTGTAAGTAAGACTGACTTAAGATTAAATTTTCACAAATAAATCATAAGGCGTGCCCATGCCTTTGCCCGATAAAGATATTGTTTCTATCAGTAATATGGATTTATATTACCAAAACTATGTAACATTTACTACATATATTTGCTAATAGTCTTCCGCAATAGGAAGTTTACTCCCGTCAGACTGACAGTTTATTCCCTACTAAGCAAGCTGCAGGCAAAAGTTAGTTCTTATTTTATCGCTGTTCATTTGTAACTTAAGCCTTAAAACAGCGGGTGCATCAAGCCCAAGGGAGAGTGTTAGTGAGTTCGTTTGAATGATTCGACACCTCCCTAGAGGCTTGAACCCTTTCAACTGCTTAGAGGGTATATAGCGTTGGTAACATTTAAAAAATAAACCCCGTTGAAATAATAATAGGTATCTAAAGTAATTTACACAAAGGAGGGTTGGAATTATAGCAATAAGTAAAAAAAAATACATTTGGAACATAGATAAATGATTAAATGAGGCAAAAAATACTACGCCGAATTCGGCGTACCTGAGCCAGTCACACTGCAAGCTGTCTGTTATGTGTACGTGCCGAATGTTTTATTAAATTTTGGGCATAATAAAATGCCAGTTTGCGATGATCGGACTACCGAGCCTTTTAGTCCACCTCTTAATCTTCCATTCAAACTATTTATGTATAAGTTATACCAAGTTTAAATATTTTTTATAGGTCAGCCGGTGCATTCCCAGTAGTTCGGTTGACAGTTCGGTTGACCGAACTAGTGAGACTTTTTTTCCCAGTACTTCGGTTCGACGTTAATGCCGCAAAAAATAGTTCACAGGAAAATATAGCAAAGCAACTTATAAAAAATTCATCTTTACATAGTATAATAAAAGTCGCTCCTCGCTGACGAGTTTCTGATTGGCGTCTGCTTGACTTTTACAGAGATTAGATTTATTTATTTTATTATTATTTTATTTTATAAAGTATTATTATAGTTATTTTTGTGTAATCTATTACAGAGAGAATAAATTCTGAGTCCAACGTATTAAATGCGATAATTATTTCCCAAAATGTTCATGTAGGAATGTAAGTGGTGCCACAGATTAAATAATAGTTAGGTACTACCGTAAGTGGTGCGCAGTTACGAGGTACACTTAATTCCACTTGAGTTAAAAGCTACGAAATGTAATTTAAAAAAAATATTCGCCGTTATAATAACGCTTCTGTTAACATCCAATGTGAATTATTTTCAGTCTGGCGGACTTTTGAAAAATATTTTTTATTAAATTTATTGAAATGTGAAACTGCATGAAGACTGGTTGCCCGCACGTTCAGAGATGGATTGCGATCAATAACCTTTAAAACTAATTGAATGTTACTTTTACTTTATGCTATTTTAGTACTTAGCTCTATATTTGACTGCAAGTTTATTTATATCTTGTCTAAAGGCAAAGAATCATCATCATCTTCTTCTTTCAGTGCCTCTCCATTAGTTATTTTTGGCTATCAGCTTAGAACAGTGTTCTTTGTTTCTTTTTTCTTTGGAATAGATCAACTACGTTAGCTATCTCAGTCCACGCCCTGATATTCTTCAGCCACGAATTCTTTGTTTGTTGCAGAACAACAATTGTGCAGTGTTGCAGTGTTGCAGTACTTAATTGAAAATGAAAATTATTATTAGGAACATTATGAACTCATTTTATTTTAAAATATATTATATCTTGCTAATATTTACAGCGAAATATTGGGACCTTGTCAAAGTTAAGAAAGCGTCGAGGACTCTTGGCACATATTCAAAGGCGACCAGATCCCACGTCGTGAAAAGGCGTTTTAAAGCCACAAGGTTCCACTGACACTTTCAACGGTTCCAATCAAAGCTTCTCGTTAAACATTAAAAGGTCATTACACTAATGAATCGTATCAGATTTTGCCAGCCTTCAGTTTCAATGCGCCTTTCGGCCGGCTCTGAAGAGAGCGGTTTCTTGAAACTTTCTTTCTTTTGTATAAAGTTTAAAAGTTCCCTTTTGCATATATGAAAACGGTTGCCTTGCTTTGTTTTTTTTTTACTGTGGAATTCGGCATTCAAAAGAAATGGTTTCGGCTTCTTGTCTTCTTTTTTTATAACTACTAGGTATAAACATGTAGTAGGTAATATAAATTGCTTACTTTAAAAATTTAATATACTATGGAATATAATATAAAAATACCAGCTATAACTCTGTTCAGTTTTATTGAATGGTTATATTGTATTTATCAAGATTTACCGGGTGATTTATCAATATATTAGTATATGTCCGATTTCCTCAGCTAGACAATGTTCGACATTGTCGACTTCTTATAATGTTAAATTATCTAAAACATATATAATTAAAGATTTAGGTAAGTATTGAATCTTAGAATAAAAACTCTTTATGTAGGCTGATAGTCCACTTGATAGAGGACTGTGGAAGGCGGTTGTTACTTAATAAAATCGTAAGCGTATAAAATATACTGTATAAAATTACTGAATAAAAATAATAAAGACAATAATAAAATTATGCTTACTATTATTAATAATGTATCATTTAAAATGCAATACACCCAAGTATTGTATTGCAATAGTTGCTCCCTCGGGAAATTTCGTTTAAATATCTTCAGGCGCTACAAATTGTCTCAGTTCTAAAGTGACATATTACATCCATTACATCACTATGTAATATATTTATTTCACTATTCCTAAACTGAAATGTAGATTATCTAAAAACAAATACTACTTGTCTAGTTTTTCAAAACTTTGGTTTTGGTTTTATCAAAAAAATCAAAATCAAAATATTTATTTATTAATTGGGTTTCTACAAGAAACTCTTATGATCGTCATTATAAATTTAAATTTACCAGGGTTTCGGAAAAAAGCCAAGATGACGATCCTGAGAAGAAACCCCGAAAGAAACTCAGGATACTAATCTTTTTGTCATCTTTAAAACTATTTTCCTATTTTAACTGTTGTTAAAATAGGAAATTTTATTTCGTTAACTAGATTATTACTTCAACTGCTTTATGCATGCATTCGATATGCATAAATAATTATCGTTTTGAAATTGAAATGATTAAATGAACATTGACCTACTTTTAACTCCGACAAACTTTTCTCTCTTAGTATCGGATCGTACTGTTACCACACGACTTGATACTGTATTGGACAAATCTATCAATAATTATTTAACAACCTTATATATCCTAATTTGTATTATTTAATTACGGTAATTGGTATTTTTAATGAATTTTTTTTTTACTATTTATACTTTTTTCATATAATCAGATGAGTGCTTGTTGGTGATTACGGATGCTTAAAAACATTTCATGTATCCTGATATCAGGATAAATTTATGAGGATACATTATATTATAAATTATATTAATAAACTATTATAATATATACATGCATAGTCAAAAGCATAATATATACATCTAGTGTATTGTGTTCCAAAGATAATCTAAAAATTAAAAAAAAAACTAACGCCTGGCAAAAGTGTTAATTTGCTTTGTTAATATTTGTATTTTTCAACGCGCACAAAGTCGCGGGCGCCAGCCAGTTCTTAAATATGTTACGTATCTTAATGTGCTTTGCTATCTTACACATAATTAGCAACTCGATTTAATTTTATTATTATTTGACTTTTACTTAAAATAGTCCATAAATTCAACGTCCGAAACTGTGAAAGTTTCTAAATTCTCCGTCAACTGAAGTTGTTCCTGGACAACCTACAAATGGAGGTCGAGCAATAAACCTGCTTAACACCTAAACTCTACTGAGATTGAGCTCGAAATAGTTCAGGTAGTGAACCAATTTCACAGTTATTTTATTATGACAGAGAATTATGCAGAGGTATTTCCATTATACAAAAGAGACATCGAAGCAGGATTTTTTTCACTCCATAATGGACAGTCTCTGCAATACGGCATATTTTAATTTTTTTTAACTCTTAAAACTGTAGTAATGATGATTTTACAGATAACATCTGTTTGATATATTTGCGAAAATTAAAAAAAAAAACAATTAAATTGTCTTATTTAAATAAATATATTTTAATATTTTCATGTACACAGGTGAATAAGGTGACTTACCTATAGTAATTTATAAAGATAAAGGCTATTGTAGTATAACATTTATTTTTATTTATTTATTATTATCTAACACGTATTTACAAACACAAAAATGTTTAAACCATTATTGGTTTGTCTACATACATAATTATATGTTTTATTATTAGGAACAGTACTATTCTCATTGCAAGGAGGATGTAAGGAGAAATTTTCATTGGCCCTAAAATCTTAATTTAGGGCCAAGCCAACTAACGGCAGTCGTCGTCGCCCGTCCTCGCAAGATTGTGGTTAAGAGAACTTTTTTATTAAATTATTATAAAAATGCCTAGTTGCCTTTCCAGCGCGGCCGCAGATGGGACATTTATCGTATTGCTTAAACATAAATTAAATGCATATATTAATTATAAAGTACACCACCTCTGTTTGTGAATGTCATTTAGAAACGTAGTTTTAGAACATGATACAATATTATCAAACTAATAAGACAACTTGGTCGATTCAATTACGTTTACAAAGTCATTATGTAAGTTCCCCAGTATTCCAGAGAATTATGTCTGTATGACGGCGCAGATGTAGTTCAAGAATCACCCTCATTGCCGCCTGCAAGACTCAGATAATTCCTCACAAGAAAACGTACTTAGTTTAAGTTTAAACAAGGTCGCACTTAACTCATATAAGGAAATTATAAAGCACAAGTTAAATCTTCACAATGAAAAGACAGATGTATAGTGCGCTACTTCATTGTAATTCGAGATCTATTTATGAATTTGTATTGTATAATTACGGGTATATAAAGTGGAGAAAAATGGTAAATAATTATACAATTTATTCTCAGCACTAAAAGCTTTCTCATTAGATTTTTTATATCCTCTAATATTATAAATGTGAAAGATTTTTTGTTTATTACTCTCACGCATTTTAACTACTAAACTGATAATCATGAAATTTTCAACACACATTAGGAATATAGACAAGGACCTTTCTCCCAGAAAAAAGGGATCATCTATACAAATATTATAAACGGAGAACTTTGTTTTTCTGTATTTTTGTATTTTGCTTTTAAAAAATTTAAAAATGTACTGGACCGATTTTAAAAATTCTTTCACCTATAGAAAGCTACATTATCAGCGAGTACATCCGTACTCATATTATAAATGCGAAAGTTTGTATGGATGTATGGATGTTTGTAACTCTTTTATGCAAAAACTACTGAACCGATCACCATGAAATTTTGCATACACGTTGTCTGGGACACCAAAAAGGACATAGGGTCACCTTTCATCCAGGTACCAGCTAGTAGGCGATATTTTATAAAGTTGCGCGGAAGAAGTCGCGCGCAATAACTAATCAAAAATAAAATTCAACGCCTGAGAAAAATATAAGAGCAATAAAGATTGTATTAACGTTTCACCGCTTAAGAAAAAAAAAGTCGCATGCAAAAGTTCGTTTTTGAAATAATCGAGAGAATATACAGAAAAGCTACGATAAACTTTTTGTTCTATTTCTATTTCGATGTTCTGTTTTAAACGTGGCGATGTCGTAGTTTTAGATTGTTTGAAATTTTAATCCTCAATTTGTACCGTAGTAGATTCATTCACAGAACATTTTCATAATTTGTTCTATGAATGACAGGTCTGTTTGACCCAGCTAGCACACGACTTTTCTCCTCTGTGCCGCTAGTCTATTATAGGATAATAAAATTGCTGTCTCTATCAGCCGCGATACTAATATTGCAAGACATACTTATGAATCGTAGTGCACTGTTCATTCAACTAGAATGGCAGAATGGACTTAAATATTTAATACTGCTCTAAATATGGCTCCTGATTTTTAAAAAATATATTTTATTGTACTAAATCTTTTCGTTGTTCTTAATACTGGATCTATTGAGTCGAGAGTTATTATAAAACAATGTTTTGTATCAGCCTATATACAAGTTACACTGCTAGGTCTGCTAGGCATAGACTCTTCCTCTCAAAGTGAATGGGTATGGGATATGGACTACCATATTAACCCTCTGTATTTTACTTGTCTTCTTTAAGATTTTACTTTAAGATGTGATTATTATTTTTAACACACACGTGAAGTTTAAAGCTAGCCAAAACCTCGCTATGACTTATCATGTCGACAGCATAACAACAATACCGCAGGTGTACTATTCGAACTACTGCTACTAAAAAGTTGCATTAGTTCGGTCAACCGAACAAACAACCGAACTACTGATACTAGACGTTTTTTTTTCATACATATTGTCAAAATTCTAAGACTTTAGAGGATTGCTAAAATAAAAGTATTCACGTCAATAAATCGCACTCAACTGCAACGCATCCGAAACGCAGCGAATCGTAAAATATTGGAACCCATCCAATAAGTTGGAGTAATGAAAACAACTTTACAGCGGAGGCACATAAGACGTTTGCAATTTCCGAATGGAATCTTTCTATGTTTTCAGTAGAGACAATGGATTAGGGATGCGTTTTATATCTATGGTATTACTATACAATATTAATTTAATATTAAATTAGATACGGAGGGAGAACTAAGATAAAGGAAAACAGCCTATTAAAGGCAGACAGAACTGCCCAACTGGTAACCAACTCCTTACTGAAAGCAAATAAGAAATTAGATAATTATTAAGCATTAATTTTCAATTAAGTCTTATATATATTTTATATATCTTAATCTCTTATATATTTATTGTACTCGATCAAATTCAACATTCTATCTTATCTTTGAGAAGTAAACGTAGCATCAACGCTGCTTCAACATGAGTATGTTCAGACAGAGTTGACTGCGCGAACCGCGAGACAGTGGCGATCAGTGGGCCTCATATGAGTCGTCCATGAGTTCTACGACGAAGCACAATGAGTTCGTTTTAGAAATAAGAATATGTTTGATCCTCGAATGCAATATCTGATAGTTTAAAGCGTACCTGAATTCCAGTTTTAGAGTGGAGTACATCACTACAATAGGTGTTTACTCGCGGACGGGTGTTGGCAAGGGGCCGCGGCCGGAGCAGTGATGCGAACAACTCATTTTACGCTCCACATCGTCAACTCGATCAGAGAGAGCTACTCGTACCAACGTGCACTTGTAAACGAACAAAGTTTAGGGAACTTTTCGAACGCATGAGAGCGTTAACAGTAGTGGCTTGATTTCTACACCCCTACGTAGTCTGACCATGACACGGGTACGCTTGTCAAGCAACAAAAATAAAGTGCTAGGTAATTTTCTTTTTGTATTTCTTTTTTAATTGAAATAGGATTTTTAGTACTGTTATTCAGGATATCACTGAGAAGATCACTAATGGAAGAAGCGATAAACGAAGTAGGGTTTGTATTAGTATATTTGTATATAATTTTCAGAAGAAAAAAAAATTGCATACGTACGAAGCCGGGGGCGAGTCGCTAGTTAAAAATAAATATGGTTACCTACATCAACTTAGAGCATTCTGGGAAAAACTTCTTTTAGCAACATAATATCAATAAATTTATCTCCCCTTCGAAATAATTTTCCGTACGGTTGTCTACTGTCCATTTCAAATTCTTTATTGTTACAATGTTTGTTTGTTTTGACCAAACCGATTATATGTATTTATTGGTGGAAGGCTCCTTATCATTTTGTTTACAAGTCGTATTTCGATTATTTCCCGAACATTGAATAAATATTACTAGAAAAGTAACAATTAAAATGTATGTACCTACTTGTACGTAACAAAATATGAAGTTGGTGATTCATTTAAAATATAAATGGTAAATGGTAACTTATAAAAAATAATATAATATAGATTATTTTTAAAAGGGAACACAGCTAAATTATTGTAGGTAAAATTATTCTCTAGGTATAAAACACACAGAAAATAGTTACATTGAAAACTTATAACGCTATAACTCTCGTAGGTATAAAAATCATCAAAATAATAGTTAAGACATGAAAATTCAGAAATATTTCAGAATTCAGAAATAGAACTAAAATTCAGAATAGAAATAAACGCGAAATAACTCTTAAAACTAACACAGAGCAGTCTGAAATACAACCTTAAATATAAAGAGTTCCATATTATAAAGCACAAACAAGTGACTTTTACAAAAATAACAGTTTCCGGGACATTGAGTCGCGTGACGTCTGAGCTGGTACAGTCTGTCTCATGACAATGATCCGCCAACAATGAGGTGTGCAGCTCAATGCTGCTTCCGCCCCTACAATAGCACAATAGAGATGAATGGATCCGTATAAAGTCGCAATGTTTTTACTAATTAATTCGCACCGCCTTTGTCGAGAAGAACTTAATTGCACTGCTATTTTTAATTGAGAGTGTTGATTTAAATTAAAACCACATTAAGTAATTTATTGTTTCATTGTGACTGTGACCTACGCTTTTTCATAAATGATTTTAAATCATATACTAATTTGAAATTTGATTACTTTTCGAAGTTGTGTTTTATTTTATTTAATAAATTTTACAGATTTTTCCTTTTTTAATGTTAAGGTACAGGCTGACGGTCCATGTGGTGGTAGGTGGTTACTATAACACAAGCAACACCACAAATGCTGCAAGTACGTTAATCCTTAATCCTAATCCTGATAAGGGATTGGAAAGAGATAGGGAAATGGGCTCTAGCGTCCCTTACTTACCGAAACAAAACAGCACGTGTGCTGTTATTTCACGTCAGGGGGTGGTTACTGCCGCCAGACGGTCTACCTAAATGATTACCTGTATGCTGGAAAAATGTTAGTTTCCTTTTGGGATTTTTAAAAAGCGAACTACAGCGTGTACGAGGTCGCGGGCACAGCTAGCTTTAGTATTTTCATATAAAAGTGCTAAGTTAGTTTGTGTACGCTTCAAAAACTCAAGAATGACTTTCACTTATGGAAACATGGATAAACTGGGAAAATTACTATATATAAAAATTGCACCCCGGGCGAAGCCGGTTTGCATTAAAACATATCTCTTTTGTTGTAACAAATAATCAAAGAAAGAGAAATGTACATAAACATGATTAGTGGCTCCATAAAAAGTGAAGCTAATTTAGCGAAGCCAAGACGAGACGGCGACAACTTAAAAGTACATTTTCTTTACTATCGAATTAGTAACGGCTCACTGCATAAGGACATTGTCCGGATTTTCCTCTTTTCCGTTTGTTTTCTTTAGAATGTCTGGTTTTATTGTGCGGCGGAGGATACAAAGCTTTTACAATTGATGTAAGATATAACCATTTGAAGAAAAGTTTATTCATATTCTAATGATTAGAAATGAAATTGTAATATTTCCGCGAATAAAATGAAAAATAAACGCCTGACAAAATACAAATAAAAAAAAATACAAAATAATGTTAAAATTTTATAATGTCAAATTGACAATTTTACGTGTTCTAGCCATTCCATTTCTATATTCTCTTATTCGTTATTTTTTTTCTTTTATTTTTAAGAAATAAAAGAATAAAAATAATAAAAATTAAAATTATATAAAAAAAATAAAAATAATAAAAATTAATATCACTTTCCTAAAAGGTTATTATGGGCAGAGTGTGCCTGCTTTGTTTATGTTTATCTGGTAACCATTAAAATCTATCGGTGCTTATTCAACCATCACTGATGTACTCTAAAATGTAGGTAATCCGCGGCAAACGGATTGTACCACGCATTACACGATTAAATTTGAATGCCGTCTCAATATTTAACCATCACAGTTACCTATATTACACGGCAATGTTAATTAAGTCGGAAGCAAGTAGAGCGAGTCACACAGCAAACAGATTTAATTAGTTCACGACTCTGTCTTGGAATAAACAGGAATCTTGTCGATAGCAAACATTGAAATGTGCTTTGGGGTACTTATTGAAGATGCTGCTTGTTCGTAATACATTATATTATTACATATGCCTGAAATGTGTTTATGTTGTTCGCGATTATGGACTTTAAGTCACCTTTACAGAACATATTTTTGGTTGTATTTGTAAATAATGAAATGCACTTATGTATAAGATAGAATGTCTAAAAAGCAAAATATAATTGCCCTTGTAAAGAATAAAAGCTACATTGCATTTCTTACATACTAGTTTTTGTCGCTTTCACCATAAACAAGTAGCTTATAACGTTTTTCATGTTTCAAAATATACAATATATAATAAGAGTATACAATTTTTTTCAAAATCAGGTTTTATCGGAAACAAAATAACTAATAAATATGCTGAAAGAGGTTTTTCCGTTTCAGGCTGTTCTGTTTTTAAATTGAGACTTCAAGTAATATGTAGGAAAGCTTTTTTTACGGGTAAGAAAGTAAGAAATAAGAAACCGAAACCTCTGTAGTTCTCTTTTGAAATAAATCTTCCATTAACAAAAAATATATACAATAGAGAAAATACAATAAAAATACAATAAGGAAAAATCATACATACATTCATTGTCAAGACTGTGATATTCAAGAAGTCTATCTATTAGCCAAAAAAGTCAAATCATGATAGCTCGTTTTACTTTAATTGTTTTAAAAGAGTAATTTTTACAGTTACTTCAGACAGTAAGCGGTGAAAGTTTAGAAGCACGTTGCAATAAGTTCTTGCAATCGTGGTAAAGTTTCGTTTCGGTAGACAGGTGGTAGACGTTACCTTTCCGGCTGTGAGCCAATAAATCAGCTAGCTACTTGGTATTGGTGCGGCTCGTCCGATACGCCAGTCTACTCCTGATTAATGTGCCAGATTTGACCGCGCCAGAGATTTATTGGCAAAAAATACGGTAACTAGCTTCGAACTACATAATTTTGACAAAACCGTAATACCGTTAGAAAAGAACTTTTCAAAGATTCCTCTCGTAAAATGACACAAGTTCAAATTATTAAATTAATTAATTAATTAAATTATTAATATTATAAGGTTGAGCACTCAGATTACCTATTTGAAAAATCAGCGTCATCTGTTAGAATTATGTTCCTTATTTCTGCGCCCTACGTAATCCGCGAGTACAGTATTTTTAAAAATATAATCAGGCAGGCTGATATCCCACTTGCTTCTAGGTGGCTCCGTTGCCTGTAATGAGCAACACCCAAAAGCACTGCAAAATTTAATGGCAAAAAAAGAACATGAAGAAACTTATCACACACAAACAACTCGAAACCTGGAGACTTCTTTATCAATTTTCACGCAACCGAAGCCGCGAATAACAAGTGTGTTCCATAATTGTAGTAATATTTACATAAGATATGAGGTAGTAGTGTAATAAATAAAAGTTTCCTAAATCCGCTTGTCCCCCCACTGTGTTCTCCAGATAAACGAAATACTCTTGTAAGCTTCAAGTACTTTGAGCACAGCAAAAGTTTTCAGCTTAAGTGCCTGAAAAATATTACCCAACTTAAGTTAAATCTCTTGAAAACGAAAGAAACAATTGTAAATAGGAACTCTTTGTTCAAACAATTGCTATTTGTTGGGAACTCCGAATGAGGGGACACGACACTGGTTATAGCAATAATAAGGAAGGAAATAAGAAAATGGAATAGTTTCTGTTTGTTACAAAAAGTTCAAGTATTTACTGACTTGTTTTAGTTAATTCCTGTACAAATTTCTACGCTTTGTTCATTTTAATAACAAACAATTATAAGGAATTTTAGATTCTATATTATTTTTATTTCCATTCTGTTATATCCTTACAATAACCTTTAAACTATCAAGATATCCATCGTCTTTAAATCTATTTTGGTGATGCCCACATTCCTAGGTGAAGATGGTAGCTATTCCTACCACTAATGTCAAGTCTGACTGCCTGTCTTCTACTGTCTTATCTTTACATAGTATAAAACAAAGTCGCTTTTTCTGTCCCTATGTCCCTTTGTATGCTTAGATCTTTAAAACTACGCAACGGATTTTAATGCGGTTTTCACTAATGGGTAGAGTGGTTCTCGAGGAAGGTTTATAAGTACCTAAGTTACGCGGGCGAAGTCGCGGGCAGCAGCTAGTATTTTTATAAAAAATGTTTAATGGGTATTAATCATTTCAACTAAACAAACAATCAGAAAGATTGGAAGGAAACTGGTCAGTCGTTGGAATGCACGTCAGAAGTGAAAACTAAACTTCACAAAATTATATTACATTACATGACAGTGTCGCGATGTCAGTGGTTTTTTTTCCACCTCAAAAATTGTTCTTTTTTTAAATTATTTTAAATTAGTATCTGAATATATACAGAGGTTTCGGTTACGTTACATTACATTACATGACAGTGTCGCAAGTTCAATCGTTTTATCCCACCTCTAAAATGCCCAACGCGCCTAAAGAAGTGTTCACTTTATAAACTAAATATTAGAAGAGAGAAGATAAAACTGAGAAGATATTTAGATATCTTCTCAGTAGTAAGATATGTATTAATAAGAATAGAACTAAATTCGCTCATTAAATTATATATATTTAATGGAGTTATTCTAATGAACTGTTAAAAGACTGAGTATCTAGCTATATTATGAAGTTAAGCTCTTTGTTTATTGACATAAAGGATACAGGCCGTATAATTTCACAGGCAGGCTGTGGGGACGAACAAATAATTACGAAACGTGTGGATATTCAAACCGTGTCCCGATAAAACTGCCGTCCATTACACCGTTACTTTATATTAACATAGTATCAACTCAAATTATAATGAAGTATATAAATTATCTTATTAGTAAAGAAAACATTTCATAGTGGCGAAAACTAGAAAATAGACTTTAAATCCAAAATTTGTAACATACACGGTGGCACACTGTAGCACAGTAGCACAGTGTAACTACTTCTACGAAAGAGGGGTAAACGGGAAAGGTTTGTGTATATAAAATGCATTGGAAGCGGGCAGTTAATTTATAATATTATGATAGATTTTCCTGTCCTTTTCTGACATGTCATCTGTTTTATGATGAGCTGAACACATTGTGATGACATGTCCTGGCAGCGAAATGTACTGTCCGCTGGGAGAACAGAGGAATGTAGTATCAATATGAGAGGAAAATGTGGTGTAATAAATGACCTGCATAATAAGTTTATTACCGGACGACCACTAACGAACGGCCGTAGTCTGGGACGCAAATTGACAATAAATAACAAATGACTGGGCATCGCTACCCCTTGCCCGCGAAGCCGCTTTGCAGGACACATTCATTAGCCAATACCCTTCTTTATTTGCACATACTGCCATATATTTAATACAGCTGGTAGTTAACTAAGGCGATATTTTACCCAAATATTGTATCATATTAGTTTTGCTTTAATATTTCCCATTGCTTAAGATATTTATAGTAAGTTGAAGTGACAATGGGGAGGACACATAGTACAGAGAGTTGAGTTGATGCCGGAAGGTTTTCGAGTGAAGACCAACCACGAGGGATATTATACGATCAACTAAGGTCCGCAGGTCAACGCTGATCCAAGTTGATTCTGATTGTTTTGTTAAACATTTAATTAAAGAATATTATAAAGTGCTAAAATGTTTTATTTCGTAACCTCAGATGTAAACTAATGAAACTACGAATATATATAATTTCATAAAATATTTCACCAATATGATAAACTACATTATCGAGATAATACTTATTGAAATATATACTTTATTGTGATATTTTTTTTTTTGGTTTTCAATACAAAATCACGATATTTGTGTATCAAGCGTAGACAAATTAGTAGAATTGTTCCGAGGGATGCGGACGAAGTCGCCTTCAAAAGTTAGTAAAAAAAAATATTATAATTTTTTTAATTTTTTTTTTCATATTCGCTATGACATTATTTATCTTTATAATAAATACTTAAATGCATTTACAATATTTACAAACTATAACTAAATAAATTATACCTAAAAACAAAATTCAATACAAAAATGGACCCCGCGGCATTGTACCGAGGACGCTGGCAGCATTTCCTCGTTGAATGGCCAAACTAATATTTTTTTAATTAAATTTCAAAAGTTAAATGAATACCATTTTAAAACCAGTTCATTTCGGCTCAATTGGGCCTTGATTTCATTTAACAGATTAGTTAATTATTATTGTGTCGCGTCATTGTTTACCGGGCGTTTCAAAATAGCTACATATAATTAAATTAATATCTGTTTGTTAAACTAACAAGCCGATTGAATTTAAATAGCATTGTAACGCACAAATTATTTACGGCTGTCTATCAATTGTAGAGACTAGCGTGTGTGAGTGAGGGCCTTTACTCTTGTCATTATAAATGTGTGTGTCTGTCGTCAACCACTCCAATTAAGACCTATTAAACATTATAGCGCTTGTTTGCCAGCTGTTAAAACGTATTAGAACACATAAAGCACCTATTAAGGACTTTCTCAACGCCTCAAGTTAATTGAGACTCTTCAAAGATGTAATAAAATAAAATGGAAACGATAAGGTAAACCTTACTACCGGGACTTATAATTTTTTTTTACTATTGTACATAATTGTTTAACTCTTGTAGTGACGATAAATATAAATAGATAATTTACATACTACAGAAAATTTTGGAAATATATTTAGAAAATTATTATAGTTACTCTTATTACATGTCTAGCAATAGACATCCTCATATCATATATCTATATATATATTTTTTATATTAATTCAAAACTTTTATTTCGTGTAATTAACACTAATTTTATTGTATTTGTTTTATAGTTGGCTATAAAAACAATATTTTTTTTTTGTAACCATATCTAGTAACAATATGTCTTCGTATACCTACCCAAAGTCTGTTTTCGTTCTTATTGAGACTTATATCTTACTCTGAAAGGGCTTCTGTCGAGTTTTCAATATGTTATTGTCCAATTAAAATAAATAACACTTAATTTGCTGTTTATTGATTTGGTCGGAACCAATAAATGAATGAAATCAATAATAAAATACTAAATAAAAAGAGTAAAAATAATAAGAGTAATAAAAATATAAAAGTTTTGAAATGATGAATAATTTTATTATAACATTTAAGTTTAGTTTGATTTTAAAGACTATATTTGGCTTTAATTATAAAGTATTATATTATAAGTATGACAGAGTATGCGTCCTGCAATAATAAACGGCAGTAACCATCCTCTCACCTGGAAATAACAGCACGTGTGCTGTTGTGATTCAGTGAGTGAGTAAAGGAGGTGCCAGAGCCCGTTCCCCTCTCTCTTTCTTATTATCTTGCTTTATCATACTTAATTCTTTATCTTACTAAGGTGGACAGCGCATCTGAAATTCCAGTAGCATTGCTGCTATCCATATAGCACAAAATTACACGAAAGTAATCAAATTTTGTATTCGTAGCTACTAAATTTTAATATTTTAATAGAGTATAGCACTACGTGTGGAAAAGTTTGTATGAAACAAAATTTTTAATTAATTAAAATGTTTCATAAAACAACCCTGTAAATTCGTGTCGAAGTCACGTCAAAAGAGGGTTCGTTAACCCTTTGTAAAATTTCGGGCATATTTACTGTCCTTAAAAGTATGTTATTTCCACCCCCAACATTGACATGCTATGCTTTGATGTTATAACAAAGAAAATAACAAACAACATATTTAAATATTATATACTTAGTAAATATATAATTACGCAGTTAACTCGCTACCATAATGTTCCTTAGGTGTTTGAACCAAATAGTATTTTAAGTGATGACGATGGAACATATTTCGTTCATTAACGTAGGATGAAGAGTCGACACATTGGCACCATCCCATCTTAATAGATAGTCTTAATACACAGTCGATGCCTCTGCAGACCCTACAGAGAAGCGCAAATCTCTGAGACCACGGGGTCACCTACTTTTAAATAACTACAACAGACAATTGAGAAAGTTATAGGATACAAATACATACATACACAAAAATGTGTCTCTTCTTTATATTAGCGAAAGTTACATGAAGATGATAAGATATGATTAGATACGTTTCTTTTTAAAGCAAAAAGTTAAGTATAGAAGATTAGCAGAGGTAACTTGATGGCAGATGACAATGACAATAAAAATATAGTAAAATAGAATGTCTCCTATAAGGATTCCTTTTTTAAAGTAATGGATAAAGGCCAAATAGACCATAAAGACGAAGACATAAATCGACCAGAAAGTAATAAAGGTGAAAGCATGTGAAGGCACAAAAACCTTTATTTAGTGGAGTAAACTGATGCGCGTCCTAAATCGATGCAAATGAATTGCTACGATTGCGTATTTGAATAGAAATAGTTTCTAGAGACCTTTTACGAGGGGATCCGCATATCTTTAGTAAAAGAACGACTTGTGGATACATACCCTTTGAACAGACGGCCAAGCGCTTTTTATCGTTCAACCTTAAACCACTGTTAGATATTACAAGCGTTAAGAAGGTAGAAACGTTAAGAAGGTAGAAAAAAGAAATAACTGAAAAAACTTTCATCGACTCCATACCAGTAAGGAAAACACTTTTCCTTGACATCAGTAAAAGCCAAAAATAATCTTAATTAAGTAATTTGATAATAAAAAA
Organism: Synanthedon tipuliformis; assembly: GCA_947623395.1. Lineage (NCBI taxonomy): Eukaryota > Metazoa > Arthropoda > Insecta > Lepidoptera > Sesiidae > Synanthedon > Synanthedon tipuliformis. The sequence continues at coordinate 3,046,423 of OX392415.1, read as the reverse complement.
CAAAAGTAAGAGATATATTCAGAAAGTAATACACAAATTAATGCAGAAATTAAAACAGGAGTTTTTACTAGAGTATTTGTTTTGTTTCTATAAACAACTATTATAAATTGTAAGTAACTCTATAGTTACTTACAATTTATATTGTAAGATAAAAATATTATGCTGAAATAGAGGTCAAACAAGAAGATTAAGAAGGTTATCTATTAACTGTTGTACAGGATGATCGAATAATTGTGAAGTTCTTAATTGACTAAACTAATTGTAGGTACTTATAGTAATTATTTAAAAAGATAAGTTTTTACGCCCCTAACAATGCCTACCCGTTGCGAGTGAAAGTAATTGCTAAAGGAACATCTTATAAAAGAAAATAAAGAAAATTTTAACAATTTTAACAATATTTGAATAAGTACAAATTAAATCCTTAATTTTCATTAAAAATTCAAAACGTTTATTTAATATTAGAAATCGACAATTGAATAAATTAAACAACACATGAAAAAAAGCTAACATTATATTATAAATAAATAAACAAATAGACAAAGAAAATACATTTCAGTATTATTAATGCCACAATAATTAGAGCCATATTTGCGCAATTGGCATAAATGGAGGAATTATGTTCAGGTCATTGTACTTTCGGGTCAGTGGGTTAAATTATGATATACGAGTGAGTTCATTTTCAATTTCTTTGTGAGTCAATGACTAATTAAGAAATGCTAACCTTATTACGAAATAAAGACATTTTTCTCTCAATGATTCATATGTTCAGTTATAAGTTGACAGCCGTGAGGGAAATTTGCATTTCAAGGTGAAAATTGACACATAATTGACCATTGCTAATTTGTAACATCCTGTATACTATTACAGTATAATAAATGGCTATTTACAAGTTTAAAATCATTCTTTGTACTATTCTTTAAAGTTAATGACCACTTAGTGTTAAAAGGTTTATTTAATTTTAAATATTGTGTCGTACAGTTTAAAAGAAATGTATTTGATATTTCAGTTAACAGTGTGTTTGTTGTGCGCGTTAAGAATTAAATCTATGGCAATTCATGGACCAGCTCTAACCAGATATGATCCATGTGGTTTAGGTGTTATATACTTTGACAGAGTTAATGTAAATTTTTGGCAAGGTGTCGTGAATCTCGATTTATATCCAAATTTGATTGAAGCTAAAATATCCATAACTTTCAAAGATGCAGTACAAATTCAAGGGGTAAGTGTTTTAGACATATTAATTAACATATGCGACTAATTCAAAATTAGATATACAAGTATTTGTTTTTGCTAATATTTTGTTATGAAATCTCCTCCACATAATAAAAGTACCAAGTTACCGACTGATTATTTATTGAAATAAGATCGAATTAAAGAAATAAGATTCAATTACGGATTTGGGGTATAAATTTGATACAGTTTGAAACGGAGCTCCTACACATCTGTATGTATTTCTGCTCACTTTTTGCTTATATATAAAGGCTTTCTAGATTTTTACAAGCAATACCAAAATTTATATTTATAAAGGTAAATTTGAAAAGTAGGTATTTACCAGTGGCGTTAAATATATACCTCAAGTTTAATGCCAGTGTATTCATGTTACAGAGTTCACAAAACGCCAGTATGGTTGTTAGTGAAGATTCCCGGAAAATAATATTAGTACCTAAAGGAGATCTTTCTAAACACTTCATATTTTATATTGCTACGTATAACTCAACGATAAATGAAAGCGACGTGCCTGAAATTTCACTGTTCTCGTTAAACGACGTTGCTTTGTGTAACGAAAATATCAAGGTACTTTTTAATATATTTTTAGTGAATTATAAGGATATTATTATCTATTCATTACATCTCTACATATTATAAAATAAAGTTGCTGTCCACATCTATTTTTCTGCCAATTTCTTCTAAACCACCCAACGGATATTGATACGGTTTTCACTAATGAAAAGAGCGATAAATGAGAAATATTGTATATAAAATTTTCAAAAAAGTTTTCTCCCGTACGAAGCCGGGGGCTGCCGCTAGTTAAATATAATTAGTGTCGGCAGCGAAGTTGCTGCATCAAGGGGACTATCAGTCTGTCTGTCATTGTTTAATACAATAAATGTTAAATAATTACTTTTTTCATAATAAGTCCGTATTAATTATGAATACATATAATGTATTAATCATAGATAATGGTTCCAACTCAAAGTGAATGTCAAATCACTTAATAATCTGTGTGTAAGTGCTTCGTAATTTATGTAAAGCACAGATCGTATGTGTTGCATAGAATATTTATATTATATAACTAGCAACCCGCTCCCAGCTTCGTCCAGGGTGCAGTTTTTGTATAGTATAAAAATCTTTCCCGGCGGCACGAGCGGCAAAGATACGAGGTGGCAAAATGGAAATTCAGAAAGAGCACATCAAAATCTAGAAAATCACCAATCATCAAAACTCCCGTAAAACTTTCCAGTTAAACCTACCAAATGAATGTACATTGTGATTAATTGTGACTAATAAGTGAACAAATATTTATTATTTTTAGATGGCATCTGTCAAATGACAAAGAAAATTGTCTGTAATGTTCGTTTTGTATTGTTTTCGTTTTGATTGTTCAGTATGGGAAAAACCTTGCGAAGTCACACAACAGCTCCTTTTCTTGCAAAAGATAATGAATCAATAATATTCTTTATATATGATTTACAGCCCTTAAATAGAGAAGCTCGCTTGGACATGTTTTAAAAACATTTCCGAGTGAACTTCATACAAACCAACGTCGTATACATTTATCTATGTTTAATTAAATCTGTATTTGCAAATGAAGCAACACTTTACCTACTTTACCTCCTTTTTTAATAATTAATATAATAAAACAAACATATATTTAAAACGACATATTTTTTTAGCATCTCATATAACACAAATCATCACATCTTGCAACTTACATTATATTTATTTTGGAATACCATTTTATTTTTTAAAAATAACGGAACATGAAAGAAATATTATAAACGCAGAAAGTATAAAAAGAAATTGTATCTTTCAGGCGTCGCAGACTGCAGAGTCTTTTAATGTAACTCTTAATGACGTCGATGATTACAAACATGTATGTGGAAGGCGTACACTAGATAATACTGAATTGACGTCATTCAGAACAGAAGCAAGAGCGGGAGATTGGCCGTGGCATGTTGCTTTGTTTATTAAAGACGAAGACACTGATGAAGATATTTACAGATGTGGAGGCAATATTATATCGAGGGTAGCCGTTGTTACAGGTACCTTAGATCATTAATACACAAGATTCTTGATTGCTTTACTAAAAGTAGCATAGTAGAATATCTTGAATTTGAAATATCACCCCATTTTCAAATTAGTTGCACAAAGTATTCCTTAAGGTAATAAGCTTCCTTATTACTAAATCTTAAGGTTCAAATCAGTCATGCAACATTTACATTATTTTTCCTTTTACCAGACATTAACGAGAGAAGTGATGTATAAAAAAATCCACTTCTTCGTAGTGATTTTGTTTACTATAAAGGCTCCACCAAAAATATTGAATACTATTTGATTTATTTTTTTAACAATGGGCTCATGAAAATATCAAACGATAAAATTAAAAATCCGCAGCAGTTGTCGCTAACGAATTAATATCGCAATGATAACTTTCATAGTTGCTATTTTAAATCAGCTGATGTCGAGACCTTTTAGGGAAACTTTTATTCGAGCTCTGTATGTAACATTTAAAAACATTTAACAATATCTGCAATATATATTTTTCATATAGCTGGTCACTGCGTTGTTTTCGATAACGAGACTATTGAAGCTTATAGAACTCTAGCCGTCGCTGGTATAAATGATCGTTCAGACTCATATCAAGTCGGAAGGCAAGCACTTACAGTAAGTAGTTTATTAAATAACATTTTGTGATGAACTTACTATTCTTGTACAAATGCGCCCAAAAATCACCTCCAAATAATCCCAGGTTTTTTAATATAAATAAAAAACGAAAGAAACGTTCGCGCGTACATTCTTACATTAGCGCCATCTAGTCACAAAGGCCGTTATAATTCACGTCGGATTTAACATATCGCCCCCCATGGACCTAGTCCATAACAACAATGTAAAATCTTATACAAACAAAAATAAAAATAAAACTAAAACTACCTAAAACTAAAAAACATGGACCTAGTCCATAACAACAAATGGGCATGCAGCTGCGGACTATTAAAATCTTATAAAAAAAAAACTAAATGAAATCTTATGCAAATATAAAATCTTATACAAACAAAAAATAAAAAAAAACTAAAACTAACCTAAAAACCATGGACCTAGTCCATAACAACAAATAGGCAACAAGTAATGCATAACATATTAATTTCTTAAACAATTTCAAAAACATCAATTCAAAAATAACATATATATACAGATATTCGAACAATAACAAGAATAATGGACAAACCATCCTCGAGGGCAAATGTCTCAAAGTTTTTATTATTATTATATCTTTGAATTTGTCGAGACCCAATAATTGACCCGTTGCTTTGGTGATAACTAATGCCTCTGACCCCTGATCTAATTCAAAACATTTCAAAACAATGACCTGTCCGTTATTGGTCTGTGCTCTTACATCAAGTGACGCGGTAACCAACAAAACCTTGTGGCGAGATGTTGAAAAACAACTAGTGAGCATTTCTGAATCGGGAATGCCTGCTAATTCCGACTCAGACTCACTAGATGGCGATGCAGCTTCGTTTATGACAGCCGCAGCCTTGTTACCCTCAAATAAGTTGTTAGAGTTAACTACTGATGGTGGTTCAGGGTGCAATAAATTGTGGTGTTGGTTTTTACATACGTAAGAAGTAGTTGCTATAGTACACTTATACTCTGTTGATTGCAAAGATTTCGACATGTCATTTAGATTGAGTTGATTTCTGTCGGCATTGACCTTTAAACTACTAATACTTTCTTTTAAAAAAGTTTTAAAATATAAATATTCGTCTTCCACGTCAAAATAAAAGTCATTCTTAGCGTAATCAGTCCTTAAGTAGTCATCGGTATTCATTAAACTAACTATGTGTTGGTGAGTATCTACAAATAAATTCCATTGTGCTTCTAAGTTTTCTAATTTGGATTCTAAATAATAAAAAGTGAGACGCTCTTTTGGCAACTTTTTAAAGTTGGTTTTGCCGTTGAGAATCTTTGAACCTAGATCATTTTGCATCCTTAAATAAGATTCAGCCATGTTTACAAATAAATTAACTACAAATTAACAATTAACAATTTTACAAATTAACAACTACCTACACTTTACAAACTAACGACAACATGGAACTATCATTCGACAAACGACGACAAACAGTAACAAGATAAAAGGACTTAGACAATTTTGTGTACAAATATTTCTTGAAATTTTTAACTTATTGGCGGCAAAATCGGGCATAGGTTCCCCGTCTGAACGTTTTTTCTTAAAATATTCTAAGTCCATGCAACACTTGTAATTTTTTTAAAAAGTTCTAACAGTCCATGCTCAATTTAAAAATTACTCGAAATTTTTTAGTCAATATGCAGCTAATTATAAGGTTCAAAATATACTCACAGTTTTTCCTTGACACTTACACAATTGACGTCACAAATTTTTACGTCACACTACTTTTGACACTAACACTGGACTGATTCTTCTGATCTGTCAACCTGACAGATGACACTTCCACTGATACGAAACTAGAAACGTGGCTGTCCGTTTGACAGCGCTGATGATGAAGGCAGCCCTCACGAAGTCTGCTGGATGTCCGAGGAGGGTCCTTCCCTCCCGATCCGAAGCTGGCTCGTGCTGTGGCTTTCCTCTTCCGCCTGTATTGTGGATTCGGCCCTCACGAAGTCTGCTGGTTGTTTGAAGAGATACACTCCTCGTACCGAAGCTGGCCCGTGCTATGGCAGTCCCTCCACCTGTGTTGTGGATTCGGCCCTCACGAAGTCTGCTGGTTGTTTGAGGAGATACACTCCTCGTACCGAAGCTGGCCCGTGCTATGGCAGTCCCTCCACTGCGGCTACGGCTAAATGCGCTGGATAGCGACCCACTATCCTGTTCTAAGCGCTGGTACAAGTGCACTGTCAACTTCCGTTGCCTAAATTCGGCTACGAAGGACCATGTACAAATGCGCCCAAAAATTACCTCCAAATAATCCCAGGTTTTTTAATATAAATAAAACGCAGGGAGTAAGTAGGTAAATCGTTATAAGAAATCCTTTAATCCTATTTATTAAATAAACATTCGGAGGCATATAGGACTTAGTGAAAGAAACGTTCGCGCGTACATTCTTACATTAGCGCCATCTAGTCACAAAGGCCGTTATAATTCACGTCGGATTTAATAATTCTTTTTTACTATAAATGACTATTGACTATTTTTTTAAATATTTGCAACAGGTCAGGGCTCTCAAATTTATTATGATTTTCTTATATTACCTTTAATCCTTTATATTACAGGCAGAAGAAATAATAGTCCATCCAAGTTATGAGTACATGCAAGCTACGTCGGATATAGCCATAATTAAAGTAGATAAATGGATGTATACTGATTTTGTACAACCCATATGCGTTTGGGGGCCTCTCTTTCACAAGGAGACACTATTCGGAATTCAGGCTACGGTAAATATTCTCTATACATTGTAATTAATAATTATATAATTACACTTACTTAACTAATAAGTATCATGAACGTAAATACAATTCATAATTTAAATAAGTAGGTACATTGTTCGTGTTATTGAATAAGTACTTCCTTAAATCTGCATGAAAAATGTGATTAAACAAAAAGCGAAACATAGACATGTTTATGCAAAAATTCAAATTAATGTTCAATAAAAAAATGACGAGAAGCAAAACATATCGATTTACAGAGTAATTTAATGACAGGTTGTTGGATTTGGAAGGACCGAGCAGAACTTGCCTTCAAATGAACTTAGATCAACGTACACTATGGTGCAAAATGACAGTGTTTGTACAGACTACGATGAACCTCTGTACACACCTTTACTTAACGAGTTTACGTTTTGCGCTGGATATGGACCCCTTTCTGGTGAGTTTAAGGGCCTCTTTCACCATCTGTCAAGTAGGCTAACCATCATTTAAAGTCACCGGTCACAGGTGATGATGGAGCTGATATATCTTTGTTTATACGGTAAAAGTCCCAAACATTAAAAAGAAAATAATAAAAAAAATTCGCCTGTCGAAGGATGCACTAAACCGAGTGCATAATTTAATAAAACATAAAATTATTTCTAAAAGTAACTAATCAACACTTTACTTGTAGTTGGTGAAAGAGGCCCTAAGAGCTATTTCAACAAATGCATAATAGGCTGCATAATGCATTGATTGATTGATTGCATTAGTTAGAGTATAATTATATAGTAATTTAAATTTCTTTAAAACGAGTTGAAATAATGTTGCGTTGAGAACCTTTAAGATGCTTTAGGATTATTGCTATTTCTTAACATCAGGAATATTTCTTTGAATAAATAATGTTAAACGCACGACGGGAATTGAATGCAATTGCAATCTTTGTACCACTCGTAAAGCCATGGGAAACAGTTATTTTGGAAACAAATTGAGTCGATCGATTTATTTTTAACCCCCGACGCCCGACGCAAAAGAGGGGTACAAGTTTAATTTAACCTGTGTATCTGTGTATAGGTGTCTCTGTCTGTGTCATCATCTCCCAAAAGGATGAACCGATTTTGATCCGGTTTTTTGTTTAAATGCTGACGTGATCGAGATGAGCTACGACTTCTGATGATCTGTAAAGGGGTTTGAAAATCATCAGATAACTTCCTAGTTGACGAAGGGATCTCAATAACTTCCACATCTTCGATTGATTTAAAATTTGGTGTACTGTTACTTCGGTGGTGTTTCCATAGTAAACTTATAGTAGTGTAGTAAACTTGACCTGATGCTGCAGCATCAAGTAATATGCGGGATACTTAACACCCCAGAAACTTACAACAAATATTATAGCGTATTTGACCTCATTATAGAATGGTCTGAATACAAGTTCCAGGTACAGTTTATAATTTTGAATTGAAACTTCTTAAATGTGTAATAAATGTCCCAACTAGGTATAAATCCTCGGAACGGTGACAGCGGAGGTGGACTCGTTCTGCCAACAATGCAACCAGATCACAGAATAAGTTGGTTCCTGCGCGGTATCCTCTCCAAGTGTGGAGTGGCACCTGGTCACAGCGAATGCGATCCCGAATATTACGTCATATATGTGGATGTTGGCCCCCATTATGGTTGGATATATAAGCACTCGGGGTTAAAATACAAAAGTAATATTTTAAATTCCTAAGGACACTAATAAAATTATCTAGTAAACACTTTAATATTTCTACAGATACTCGTAGTTTAGTGATATCATGAAGAGTTGTAAATTATTGAAGAATTACAACTCAAAAAGACTGTATTTTAAAATGAAACATATGTATAATGATTAAATTATATTGACTGTATATTAAAAGTATTAAGATGTCACAAGAATGCACAGTAAAAATAGCGAATTAATGATAACAATGATTAAGATTTTTTACAATACATGATAATAATAATATGTATTTGTGTAATTTTTTTCCCATCCTGACTATAATATGCACAAGTTTGTTAAATGAGCATTTGTTTGGATGTATGGATGTATGTATGGATGTTTGTAACTCTTTCACGGAAAAACTGCTGAATGGATATCAATGAAATTTTGCATACACGTTGTCAGGGACACCAGAAAGGACATAGGGTACCTTTCATCCAGAAAAAAAGTACTGCTCCCGAGGGATCATCTAAAATTAAGGAAACTAACTCCTGGCTAAGTGTAATAGCAATAATGATGTCAGGCGATATTGCTTTTTCAACGCGGACGAAGTCGCTGGCACCAGCTAGTCATTTATAAATGTATATTGAGAACGTCGAGACATTTTTAATTAGTCTTTTGTGAGCATTCTAGATCTAGCACACATGAGCACTACATGTAATTTTACACTCTAAGTCAATGTTATTGTTAGTGTTATTAAAAGTTTAAATATAAATGAAATTCTGCTAAAAATGAAATAACTTCCAAGATAGTTGACATTTCATAACTGCAAATTAGAGTTTAAGTTCAGAGACGCTTTTTTTAATAACGTTTAAATAATTTATGAAGAAGCAAAGCTCTCTGCCGTCGTCGTCATAGTAAGTACGTAGTCTGTATTCTTTAAAGAAAAAAATTACTTTTCCTTTATTGTGTTGAAGATAGTTAAATTTAATTACTTTAAACGGGGTCTTTGTAGAAGGGTGACGTTTTGAACCTACTTCATCGTTCTACGATATACAGCTTTTAAATATTTTAGGTTTTAAGGTCGGCAGAAAGCCTAAAGGTCCCACGCAGCCTGGCGAGGGTAACCACCTGCCATCAAGGTAGTTGGTTACCGTCGCCTATAATACAAGCAAAAATGGATTGCTTCTTATCCTAGGCCACTAAAGCCATGCCAAACATTATCCTACCTGCTGCCAGTTTCTCAAATAATTATATATCCCATATTGAATTCACCTTTTATACTGGTGAAACAATTTGGAAAAATCTCTATCTAGGTTTTAACAGAATATTGTGGCTTCAATTTAATATAATTTCTTAGTTTCGATATTTCAATATACATAAAAAAGGTTTTTGTATATAGATTAGCTACCGCAACATCGAGCTAAGTAATGCTTCATAAGAGCAATTTATTATGGCACCCTCATCTCAGTGCAGACGTGTTGCGCTTCAGAAATTCAATTACACGCCTTTGCCTTCATTCTGGAAGCTTCTATAACTATTTCATAACCTCGTCTATTTTAAAAAAGGCGTTAATGTAGCCTTGATGGAATAACGCGCGAAAATACTTTCAAGAAATACGAAATTTGTTATATAATTTATTCCTAAAATTTAATCTTCCAAGGAAAGTTCATTTTGTTTTTAGAATAAAATATAAACTTTCATATGTTAAGGTTGACAGACAGGCTGACGATTCACTTGATGGTAGGTGGCCACCGTGGGTTAGTCTAACTAGTCTACAGCAGAGTCGCCTCCGCAACGTCACAACACAAGCAACAGGTACTGCAAGTGAGCTGCTGACCACAATGGGATTGAGGATAAGGAAATAACAAAAACTATAAGGCTTCGGACCCTTTGGACCCGTAAGTTTTAACCCGCTGAATAAAAGTGCCCATTATACCCACTTTTAAGTGCCCATCTGACCAGAACAATATTTTATTAAGTTTATTTATTGATTTTTAGTGCCTTTCAGACCCGCTACCAAACTATCAAATGTACAGTCAGACCAGCATATATGTATGTCATATGTTTTGTCAGGTCTATATTTTATTTTTCAATGCGATCGAATCGCAACCACCACCTAGTAATTATATAAAGGAATTTAATCAAATTTTATTAATGTTATTGTTAATTATGAAAGTTACTACTATTCAAATTTAAGTGCTACTTTCCTGCACGGCTAGATGCTGGCCAAGAGCAAACCTATGAAGAAAAAAGTTTTGCTCATATGACTCACATATAGAAAGTTAGATTCTTGGTGTTTATAAATTCCAAATCGGCTTTTCTGCTATTTATATTTATATTTAATACATTGTCAGAATTTTAATGACATTTCCTTTACAGTCGACTTCTTTTATTAATAGAGGTAAGGTGCCTTTCTGCAATATCAAAATGCCCTAAAGCGCAAAACGGGACCCCTGGAAATTGGTTATGCACAGGAATCTCTTTGAATTAAAAATTGTTTTACCTGCTGTTTACTTTGTACAGCGCCTCGTGGATTCAATAAAAAGAACAAATACGAATAAATATCGAAGTAAAATGGAACTTTCGAAATGAGTACCTACTTACAATACATTGTTAATGCGTTCTTCTTATATTGATGGTCTCTTTTCACAAAGATTCCTTATTCTTGGTTTCGAAGTGATTTATTGAACAATATGTAATAACACCGTAGCATTTATTGAAAGTATAATTTTGCGTTAAAAATATATACCTACCTAATACTTTTGTGTCCCAAGAAAAAGTTCTCAGAAGAGAAAATTCATACAATAATCCAAGAGCAAGAGTTTGGCAATGTTTTGCGTTTCGAAAAAAAAAGTGTTCTTTTGCGATAAAAAATCAAAGGACCATAAAAATTACGGGACAAGCTACATACGCTAAATTACGCTTTATTTGCATTTTATCGAGAAAAAAATTTACTAGGAAATTATTATCTTTATAAATTATAGCCAAGAACAATACTGATCACATCAGGTTCTTAACAAAAAAAACGAATCATAATCGATTAGTTTTACATACATACCAAGTTCTACATATTTAACTGTTTAAAATAAATTGTCTTGGTAATTAACTTTCGTGAATATAAGTAATATAAGAGATTGCCTTCAATGTGAAAACGTTCAACGAGATGGTACTATAAGTAGACATATCAGGGGATTATAAAAGAACCGATACGCCCGATGTAAGTTCATAGTCATCCGAACATTCCACGTGTAAAATTTCCAATCCACTCAGGATCGAATCTACTAAACAGGATATAAGGATTTAACGAAGAGCATTTTCTCTGCTTACGTCGGAAGTTCGTCGGGACATTACCCACATCATTTGCCTTCATATCCCAGCGTGGCTTCTAAGACGCAATGCAAGTTCAGCCGAGCGGGAAACAATTTTCCTTTGCGAGTTGGTACAGTTTAGAAGTTACTAGCGAATATTGAAATAAGTTCAACATGTAGTATATTTGTTGAAGTCATGTATAAGTAGTTTGTTGAACATGTAGTATATTTGTTGAAGTTGAAGTTGAATCGCACTCTAAAAGGCATCTTCACCCTGAAAGCTCTGCACGCACACAACAAAAATCGAGATAAAAAATAAATAGATTGAAAACGACGCCCAGACTCCAAGACAAAATGTAATTTGTCTATTCTAATGTTTCGTTTAAAATACTAACAGGAATCGAGGATTCTACTATACTAATGATTAAAATAAATTGATTTTGGTTTGTATTATCTCATTGTAATACCAGCACCTGTGTTTTGGGTGAGTGAGTAAGGGATGCCAAAGTCCATTGTCCTATTAGGATTTAAGATAAAAGATTAGGAAGGGTCCTAATACGTTATCCTAAATCCTATTGGTTGGCAACGGACTTGCAGTAGATACTCGTGGCGTTGCTTGTTTCTTTTGACCTTAACATAAAAGAATTAAATTCAAAGAAATAAAAAAAAAATCAAACGGTAAATCAAATAAATCAGCCATAGCAACAAAATCAAAGTCTAAATTTTTGCTCTAAACTAAATCTTACACTTTCGCTCACATCTTGTTGTTTACGTACTATCATTAGATACTCCCTTGCAAGAATGTAACTGAATGTTAAGGCTGAAATTCGTTACAATATTTCTTGTTAGAAACCACGCGAACGGTAAATGATCTTTTATTAACAGTTGCTTTCACAGCGAGAAGTTTTCACACAAACTCACAAATGTACGTGAAAAAAGCAAACACGAACACATTAAAAAAGGTATTAAGGCTTGCTAATTGTCAGGTATTATGAAAGTTAATCGAAGCTGGTTCCAGTTTTTCACAATTAAAACTCCTTTCGTAATGAAACCTGAAACTTTTTTGTTTTTCATAAATTGGTAGATTAAAAGTTCAACAATTAACATTATGACAACGTTATGATACTTTTGTATATTTCTATTTTTATGAATGAATGTTATTGCTTATAGAAATAGGAACAAGAATAGAACAATAGAACAAGGAATAAATAAGGCATGTAGTCATTTAAAAATTTTGTAATAATAAACGGTCATGTTATCATATTTCAGTTAAAGCTACGAAAAAGCGAAGAAAGTCAGGAAGAATACATTTATTTCATGAAAAAATGAAAGTATCTACACATGAGTACAGTTGAATATTTTATATTTAAAACTAGCTGCTACACGCAACTTCGCCCGCATAACTTTGTAAATTATATACTAAAACCTTCCTCGAGAACCACTCTAACTGCTATCTAAAAATAAAGATTCAACGCTAGACAAAAGTAATGTCTGGAGTTATATTGCTATTACATATTTTGGCATACGTTATTCAATTATTTTCGACGCGGACGAAGTCGCAGCAAGTGTATATTATGTTGTCTTAGACGAAGTGATTAGTCACTTCACTAAAAAAAAATATTTGATTATAGTACTGATTCTTAAAGCATAGTCCATAAGAATCTCTTCAATAAAATAAACAACCGTCTCGTTAATAATTATAAGTAATTATTTCAGTGATCTCAATATTAGAATGGGTCCCACGAGTTTTAGGTAAAGTCAATGTTCTTCACAAGTACCTATCTATTATTTTTTGTGTAGTACCTAAAGCAATATTTTCTATCTCCTCTGTTTTTCTAATTAAATAAATGGTTTCAAAGCGAACGTTGCTCCTTCACTCTTGTTGTTCTCCGAAGAGCATCGTCTATTTAAATGTTTCAAGTGAATGTAAGAAAGAAATACATTGTGAGTTTTATTCAAATATTGTTTTTATTCTAGCTTGAAAGGTAAATGCATTTTTTATTACATTTCACGTACTCGTAGAACATAAAATGTGCTTATTACATTTTTCTCAAAATTAAATTTTGAGTTTATTTAAGTAGAGTTTAATTGATGACTCTCGAAGAAATTTCCTACAGTTTTTTTCTGATTTCTAGTGAATTGCACTAACAATAATAGGGTCTTGCATTCCTTTTTCATCCAACATAAAACAGCACAATTGCTTTTATATTATTACGACTTCTGTTTATGTTTTCAAAACGCAATTTTCCGGCCACTGCAATTATATTATAATTACTGCTAGGTGCAATAGTCACGAATATATTAAAGTAAAAAGGGTAACAATGTGAAAAACGCCATTCACATTGTAATTGCCAAATAGAAAAAAAAATCAAGAAAAAGATCACGTGAAAACTAAGACATCTCTCGTTTCCGTGAATGGCCACCTGCGTCCAAATTGGTTTGGTCATCCTTCAAAAGGGCTGGGTCAGGAGGGTTCAATCGTAGATCCTATATTTACAGAATATGCTATCCTATGTTATGTAATCAATGCAAACATATAAAGTTAAAAGTTAAAAGTTAAAAATAAAAATATTCTTAAGCTTACTTAATATTAACTGTTGGGTTCTTGATTTCTGTGTATTTTCTCTTTCTTTTTATAATTTTTTGATATTTTTAAATTAAATAAAAATGTCAAGCCTTTGCATTATGACGATTAAGGGTGCATTTCAAGTGGTTAAGGGGCTTGCTTTAATGTTGTGTATTAAATATTTCATAGTTAGCTCTGGTATCGATCTGGCAAGTAGTGGTAGGGTACGCTGCCTTTCGTAGTTATTTGGGTAGCCCATCTGGCGGCAGTAACCATTCCCTTACAGAAGTTATAATATAAAGCATGTGTGTTTCGGTTAGTGAGTAAGGGATGCCAGAGCTCATTTCCCCTTATTTTATTGTATTTCCTTATCTTTAATCCCACTATCATATGGTCTGCAGCACACTTGAAGTACTTGTGGCGTTGCTTATTTCACCCATAGGCACTAAAGACCTCAACATAAAAAAAACTTGCTTTTTTGATTTGTTTAAATTAAACTTGCTTGTCTCTGGTAAGTAAATGCTTGAATTAAAATTAGAATGGGAAGTTTTAACAATACTATGTTAAAAATAATTAAAAAAAAATGTTTTATATTGGTCGTGCCCATTCCAGTTGATTTAACCCTTTCGTTACTTCAACCCATTTTCACGCCTTGACTTAGGCTATCTAATATTTCATACGTAGGTAAATTTCATATGTAAGAGACAAGAAATATTTTCAGATCAACATGAACTTGTCATATTAAAATAGTGCCATTTTTAAATTATCACTAAATAAATATAATAATTACTTATCGGATTTAACAAATTCTTTTTGCATTTAATAGCAATTATCTTACAAAATTGATCCAACGTTTTGTTTCACGCAATAATAATAATATAGATATCCTTACACGATTATTCGCACTTCACCCTTGAACCCGCTAGGAACTCGCAAGGTCTCAAAAGGCTGACTAAGCATAGACAAGAGTTACAACTACTCAATAGCTTACAAGTAGATAGACAAGTACGAGTAGAGATAACAATCCTTACATAGTATATATACATTGAAGTCGCTTTCCGTGTCTGTCTGTGTCTGTCTGTCTGGGTGTATATCCGCAAGCTACAGAACCTGTAAAACCGAACTTTGATGGTGTTTTCACTTATGGAAAGAGCGATCAACAAGAAAGATTTTTGTATATATACTTATTACTTAATTTGCAGAAAAAAAATGCATCCGTGTGTAGATTGGGGAGGCCCGCTACTATTCTATAAAATTGTTATAAAATACTTACATAGGATACATGAAAAATGTAACTGCCTAATTTAGGCTGTGTTCGTTACAAGGAACGCAATTTGATTATGTAATTAACTGGAGAACGTTGTATTTGCATGCAACGCGGCCATTTTGAATCCGATTATTACTTTAGGAGCAAACCCAGAAATTATTAGATATAATATCCATGTATTTGTATCATACTAGCTGGTGCCCGCGACTTCATCCGCGTTCTGGACGAAAGGTACCCTTTTTTTTTTTGACGAGGAGTAATCCGCTTACAGATTCCCTACCGCTGGCTAGACGGAAGGGATATGTGGAGGTCGCCCAGCACCTGATCATAACGGCACTGGGAATACGGACGAAAGGTACCCTACGAAGGTACCCGAAAGGTCCTTTCTGGTGTCCCAGACAACGTGTATGCAAAATTTCATGGTTGGTTCAGTTTGAAGCTACAAAAGTTAAAAGTACTTATCCTTTTTTTTTTATTCTATTTCATTACAAACAATGAAGGATTTTTAGACTGTTAAAAGCTTTTGTTTCAAATATGAGAGACTGCTAGTATTTTTTTGTCCATTCTAAATATTTATTTATATTTATGTTGCGAATGTGTTGGTTGAGTTGTTCTCTGACACGAGGATCCTGGTATGAGGTTTGTATATATTATGTAAATTGAACTATAAACTATTAAAACGAAATATTATTAATATAGTCGAGATTTCGGTCCAAGGTTTGTTATGTTTAGTTTATATTAACATAGTTGTCAATAATAATATTATATAGGTATATATATAGGTATTATTATGTGAACTTATTAAGTACTATTTACTCTATGCTTCTATCTATTTATTTATCTCTGACAACTTCTCCTAAATTACCGTAATATATTGATACGGTTTTCACTAATTGAAAGAGCGATAAATGTTCCTCACTTCGAGCGAACCCGAAAGCGGGTAATACTTATTTAATTTACCTTTCAATTTGTTAAAACATGTGAAAAATATACAGAACTAAAACTAAGCAAAAAAACCCCGTTACTTTACACGAAACAAGCCCTTGACAGATCCAGTTACTAGATGCGTTAAAAGGTCCCGTGTTTTCTATGTAAAAACATTCCACACCTGGCCGATTCCGTGACAGTATGCAATAAAACCCTTCAGCGACCACCAAAGTTTTACTGTAAAAATAACTCTAACGAACTTACATATAAAATCCACAATAAATTGTTTCCTCCGCAATACTCGGTGATATGTAGAAACAAATAAGGTTAGTGGAGCAAGAGGCTGAATACGGATGCGATTATAAAAATGAGGCACGCAAGTGCGTGTCACTCGAAAATAGTGACTCGTAATAATAAAAGGTGTACCTAATAATTATTACTATAGCACAGTACTATACTATAATCAAACTTATTGAGTTTTTTTAGTAAAAACATCTTTAGGTGGGCTTGGGCATTTGTTTGAATTTTATAGGGAGTAAAACAGTAGAATTTAGTAGATTTAGACCAATAATATGAAATGCTCGGTGAGCGCCTCGTTCAGATAGAAACTTTGTATGAAGTGTAAGGATTGTGAAGAACGAAACGTTAGCGCGTTATAACCTTCCGGAGCAACAACATCTGTCGTCGAAAAAATTTACTATACGAAAACAGAAGTTTTGTATGAAGTGTGTAGTTTGCGTTGAGGAAAACCGGAATTTCGTTCCTCAAACCCTTCTGTCATACCCTTCCGTCGTAGCGACATCTGTCGTCGAAGAAATAAACTTTTTTTTGTGAAGCTAAGTGTTCACTTGTAACATGCAGTCCAACGACTGACATGTTTCTTTAATTAATAATGGGTTTATTCTTGGCTATATCTAGCTATATCTATATCTAGCCGTATAGCAAAGACGTGGCCGACGATGGATCGAGCTCACCCAGAAGATGCCTAATTAACCGAATTTTAAAAAGATTTGGGTTTGCCCAAACAATATATCCGAAATATTTTTAAAATTACAGCGATATTTTAAAGTATATTATCAGTAATTAAAATATTTAAAATTCCGTCGTTGCATACAGATAAAATGCAGGAATTTAACATAAAATTTAACAGCAATAAACCGGCCAATCCAGCTGCTGTTACTCGTAACTTGATTTAACTTTTAATGAAATTATACTTGAATTACTACCTTTATTACAGCATAAACAAGTCGTGAACCATTGTTCAATTTCCAATTTCATTAAATTGACACATTAAAATATAAAACGTGCTTTCAAATTAAACACAAAAAGTCAGACTCAGTGTTCCTCGTGACATTGGAATCTGGAATAAGAACTAGATACCATAATTTTTTTATGGTATAAACAAGGTTCCAGATAAAATTAGGTAGATCATTTGGTCTATAAGCTGGTGATGCCTTTAATAAGCTACTTCTAATCAAGCAAAAGAGTCGCAATGGGATTTTTTAGATATTGAGAAGAATCTCACTTGTAGATATAAGAGATATAAGAGATATATGTGCGTAAGACGGAATGTTATTAATGGGATAGCGATAACAAGACACTTTTTGTACGAAAATCAAAGCGTGGCACGAACTTCTTTGATGTGCCACATTTCCTTCCTACGTCGAACCCCATTCGCAGCACGTACGCTTGTAATCGTATTTGAGAACGCCTCTGTCTGATAAAGTCTTGTACGAAAAATGACGCGTTATAAGCGTACAAAATGTTAAGAAAAAATTTAGAGTTTGTCATAATAATAGCCCATTTAAACCATATCACTTTATTGCGGAGAGAAATCTGATTACATTTATTTTATTTGACCTAAGTATATTGAACTTCGTTAGGATTTTAGGTCTCTGAACGACCCGTCAACGTTTTCGTATAAATACGACGTAATATGAAATATATTGATTTTGTATTAATAATGTTGATAACTATACAATGATATTCAATCTGTAACACTGTAACTATTTTCTTGGTGTTTTAATGACATTTCATTACTCATCAAAAATAAAAAAATAAATAATCGTTTTGTTTTCCAATCAATTTATCCTTATAATTGACCACATCAATCGATCCTCGCAAATTTTGACATTTATCATATTAGTAGGATAATTTTAGTTTGAGGTAGGCATCTTCGTTCTGCAATGTCGTCACTTTTGGATCTTCATTCGGAGACCCTGCAGCACGTAAAGTTGGATATTTTTTTTATTGTTAGGCGATTCGCTGATAGATTTTCAGCATAATTACAAAACGCACTACTTTACAACGCAAATTAAATATTCATTCTTGACAAAATGAATCAAAATACATTTACGAAATTCCAAATCCGTAAATGTGTTTCGTGTTGGATTAAGACTTCAAAATAGTAGGTATCTAAATATTCAAAACTACTTACATACTAAATATTCAATAGTTGTCGATTATAAAGTCAATTGAAGTGCAAGGATTTATACTGGCAAATGGTAGCAGTTAGGTAGCCGCGTCCGATTGGTAAGGATTTAGTCGAAAATTGGCCAAATGAAAGCTCAATGAATGTGTCACGACGAGTCACTGTGCACATTTGTCCGCGTCCCGAATTATCCGCATTGCCGTACACTAGTTATGACAAGTGTCGGCATTCAACTATCGAGTATCGATATGCGGCTTGCAATAATATTATTTAACAATACAAAGTTATTTTATGATATTCTTACACATTTCATTGTTTAATTTATTTTAATACGATGACAAATCGATGCAATGACTTACTTGACTTGACTAGATGGGGCAGAGGGCCTCCACAATGTGCTGCCATCCCGTTCGATCTAATCGATGCAATACTATTGGTAAACTTTAATAAAATCCTATAGATGCCTGCGGTTTGGCTCCCCCCAGCCTCCAGTTGTGTGATGAGTTGGTGAGTTCAATTTCTATTTTGAAACAGCATTCGTTTTGCCATTTCTTTTTGAAAAAGGCTATTTGAATAGAAAATTCTATTTATTTTCATATTATTATAGTGTATGAAATTTCAGGGGTTTTAAAAATTAATCTATGAAACAAAGAAAATTTACCTTTTTATAATATCATAAAAATATTAAATCCATTAAATCTCTTTTGGCCTTGGTTTACACCGCGGGAACATATTTAAAGAAGCCCTAAGGTTCGAGCTAATGTAAGCTAAAAAAAATATGTCGCTATGGTGGCGTCACTGTAATCACAGCGATAAAGATGTCAGGCGTGATATTATTCATATTATATTCTCTTTTTCAACGCAGACGAAGACACAAGCAACAATTAGTATAATTATCATTATATATTTTACTGATATCTTAAGACACAAAGAAAAAATATTTTTGGAACAAAAATAACAAAAAAATTATCGGCATAGTAGAATGTATAATAAGCTATCAAATATTTATTTAATGTCGACAATAATATTTTCGAGATGTCCCCACCCTAGTAGTCCCGCTACCCAGTCCTAGGGGTCGGACGTCGGGTCATCAGGAGGGAGCGATTCGAAGTATTCGTGCCTGTGACACTCTTCCTGACACGTACGCAATTTCTAGGCTACATTAGAATTACCGAAACAGAATTAGACAGAATTTATACATAATTGTCACTGGTTCCGCCACGGAACCACTTCAACGGAACTATAGTGGGAATGAACCGTTTTCACTTATATTTCTGTAAAATAGAAATAATTTACAGACTTCTTTTCACACTCTTTATGTACTTAATGCATTTATTTATTATTAGGTTTTGCCCGCGACTTCGTCCGCGAAGATTGTCTGGAAATTTCATCAAAATCGGTTTAGCGGTTTTGGAGTCCATATGGAACATACATACATTATCCACATTGCCATTTAAATATATTTATTATTATACTTGCGGGCCACCCGACCACCAGCTTCGCACGAATTTTTTTTGCAATTTATATTCGTATATAAAAACCTTCCTCCTATCGTTATAGGAACTTTCATTAGTGAAAACCGCATTAAATTCCGTTGCGTAGTTAAATAGTTCAACCTATTATTAAAAATAATATTGAAAATTGAGTCTTAACATTCTCTATATTAGAGCTAGTACAATTTTTTCATAAAAGAAATATAAATATTAAAACTTTTCTTCAAGCTGTGTCAGCTTGAAGAAAGTCTTAATATTTATATAAAGTTATTACATCAGGTTACCCTTTTTCATAAAAGATTTATCGTAGGTAAGCCTCTATTAAATTAAATGTGCGGGCTTGAAGGAAACACCTTTATTATGTAACTGGTATATTTCACTGATCCTACCTTTTACCTACCACCTTTATCCAAGCATTCGAGGACTTGCTTGGTGACCAACTCAATGTTTTTGTTTCATCTATATAACATTTGACTTGTTTTCCTTTTCGGAATTTCTCAATGAGATAAAACTTGTTGAGTTAACAAAATCACATAATGTAACTAATATAAGAATACATTTATATACTTAAAGCGAAAAATTTCGGTTATTCGAAATTTTTTGTGAAGTTTTCTCCTTTTTTCTTTGTTTTGTAGTGATGAAAAAAAAATTTTTTTACTCACTTGGTCGAATTAAAAACCACTAAGCGATCACTAATTATAAACATGTAAAGAGAAAACAGTATAAGTAAAAATAATAGGTACTCGGAGATGTGGATTCGACTACCAGCCGGATTCAGACCGTAAATAAATCATCAGCTTAAACTTAGACGTTTGTAAGGACTTTCGTGGTTGTGAGGGTTAAATATCAGACCTCCTTTCCTAATTCTCCCTATATTTGCTTGTAAGAATTTTTGTATGGAGTTTGAGAACTCCTTATCTTATCTCTTGTCAGCCTTATGGATTCCTGCATGATTGACAACGTCACTGCAACCCTAAAGGGCGTCTATAGGCGTCATCGGATCTATTAGACTGCTTTCCTGTGTACCCTATACAATATTTTAAACTAACTGGCGCCTGCGACTTTGTGAAAAGTAAAAAATATAATGACAAAATGTATTTAACGTCTGACTTATTCATTGTTGTTATACTTTTTGGCGTCGAGCCCTTTGGACCCACAAGTTTTGACCGTACCTTGTTGGATTTTTACTTTTTAATCTCTTGTAAACAGTATCTACGTTTTTTAAGAAAGGTACCTTACGTATTTTTCTCTGTCCCAGACAACGTGTATGCAAAAATTTATGTTGAGTAGTTAAGATGTGAAAAGGTAACAGACAGACATAGTTACTTACATTTTTAAAATATTATAGTATACTAGCTGACCCGACAAACGTTGTTTTGCCAAAAAATAAATTGGGATGGACTATCCCTAACATTTAGGGGAAATAATGTTGGCCGATTCTCAGACCTACCCGATAAGCACACAAAATTTTATCAAAATCGGTCCAGCCGTTTCGGAGGAGTTTGGCAACAAACACCGCGACACGAGAATTTGATATATTAGAAGATAGTAATAAAGTAGTGCTAGTATTACAATATGTACCAGGTGATAAAGAAACTAAATTATATTTATTGCATGAACGAATCGAGAAGTAGTTTTACACGTACGCCTTGGGGCTTCGTCGCGACAGCGAAGCCTTCTAAAATAATTTATTGCTCAGTTGATTTCTTGAAAAACCCTATTCCGCACTAATATATCGTACCCAAAATCAGTGAGCCTTAAGGATGTAGATAAATGCTCGTCCTTCGTTGGCCTGACACTTTCGCAGGGTTACAGTGCGAATAATGACTTCGTGCGGGCCCCTCCTTTTCAACTATTTGTGTGTCCATTTGGGTCAATTGGACCTTCAAGGGCTTTGTGCATAACACACTAACATTGGCTTAAAAGGCTTTTTGCTTAGCTTCAAATGTTTTGATACTTTTTATTTAGCTCTTTACTTGTGAGTAATAGGTAAATTGCTCTTATTGTTATTTTCTTTAATTATTTTACTTTACTTATAGTATAAAGCGAACCCATTATAGAGTTTTTCCTTAAATGTTTCCATATATTCTTCCCAGCTTAACAACAAATTTTGATGCGGTTTCGCTATTATTTAAAAAATTCCTCTGCGAAGGTTTATTACGTATCGCTTTTGTTTACAATATCTCACTGCTGGTTATCTACCATTAAGCAGTACTTGAAGATTGCTAGTTTATCATACACCACTTCTTACTACCGGATTTTATCAGGTTAATAGAAACTGCATCTGCCACATCAGCAGCCGGTCCTTCTTCTTACAAGGCTATCACTGCTATTAGGTAATTACACATTAGATATTTAACATAGATGAAATTTAATTTTAAGCTTATGGATGCTATCAGCAAAAATAACTTCGCAGATTAATCTGGCGAAACAGTAACAAAAGTAACAACAGTAACAAAAAAATAACAAAAATATAAAACCTGTGGAAACGAACTTCTAAAGTAACTTTAAAGGGAAACCAGTTACCACTTGTAAGATTGAAATGGTAAGTCATGTTTCAAAGAGAACTACAATATAGTTTGTGATACATTTTAAAATGGTTTCGGCGGAATCGACGCAATCTTGTGCTCCATTAACCCCTTCACGGTCGCCGCCTATGGAAATTGGACGTAAAACGAAATATAGTACAATTCCCGGACAGTTTCTTACGGTGATATATTACTTTCTAAGGACTAAAGCGTATGCTGCTAAGGTGAAATACTGCTTGTATTTTAACTCGTATAAAATTCATATATCAAATACATTTAATTTAAAGCTATCCATCGATCAAAGATGTTAAGGAAGTTTAAAAAGTGGGTCATTAAAATTGCAATACTCATGCTAGAAAAATTTTATATTTATCTAAATCTTAATAAAAATTTAGCATTTTCCAATTTAAAATTTACCAAATTTAGTCGGTTACTAGGTTATAATAAAGTGATATTAGTAAGGTACTATCAAGTGGTACTGAAACTACTAATGTAACATTAAAACATTGTATAAAATTTTAATCCACTTTTACATCAATCGTTCGAGAGTAAAAATGACTAATGGACTTTTCAGAAACAAGTACGGTTGCCACAATCTCAACAAGAAATAGGTCGGGGCAATCACAGAGGGTGCCGGAAAACGCAATAAAAATAGCGGTCTCGACGCCTTCTCCACGAAGTAACAGGATATGAAGCTGAATGAGGCAGAAAGGGAGAGAGCTTCTATTATAAATATAAACGTTTACCACTTGAGCCTTCAAGACAACTTAATGAAAGCTTAAATGATTAAAATGATAAAATGATTAGCTTTAAATGATGAGAAATTTCAATTTATCATATTTTCATTAATTATTCAATTTAGTCAAAGAGAATTTAGTCAAATCAATGCCGTTTTAATTGAATCGATTGACTGTTGATATGATTGATGTATCAGTTCGTAATACACTTAACATCCCACTGCTGGGAAAAAGTCTCTTCTATATTAGATATTTATCATGCATGAGCAAGTTTAAGGAAAATTGAAGTGGTTCTATTATAATATTAGAAATTCATATTCTCATAGAATCATATTCATCATAGTCATAGTCAGAGAAATCATAGTCAGTGGCAAATTAGACATTCTACCTGCTGTAAGATGGTTTATAAGGATATGTAATTATAAATATATAAAATGAAAACTTTAACGAAACAAACATACAAAAATATGTAGGCATCTTATATTTTGTTTGGGTTTATATGCGTACAGATAACCGCAGTAATGCCACGATAACGGAGCTCCGGAAAGCTTTCAAAACTGTATTAGCCTGGCCATTTTGTCTCGGCCTCTTTTATTTCATAGCTGTTTATCAGAATATTTTCCTTTACCGTAAAAAGAAAATGCGAAGGTCATAAATGCTTTAAACATTATGTTAGTTCGTGTATACCTGATTCGTATTAAATAAATAGCGTCATCTAATTTTTGGACAGATGGACACAATTATAAATTTAACAAATTATGTACATATAGACTTTTTATTCAACCCAAAGACATCGTATTTGTTAGCACTGAATTTTTCCTTTTTAATTAACTGAATCTATTTTAGTAGTTACCAGTCCACATAGCCCTGGGCAGCTTGTGTTACAATGTAGGCAAAAGTAATCGTCTGGCCAGTTTAACATAATAATTATTTGTCGGTTAGTATATTTTTTATTATAGGCACCTGTTCGCACAAAGCGATCTTTTTTAAGATTTCTGCATTTTAAAAATGCGTTGGAAACGGACAGATGCGTCAATGCATTTGCAACTTATTTAAGAATGAGTGAGTGAATGAGTCATAAAAAATACTAAGACATACTTTTTTTGAAGGCTTGTATAACTGACGAAAGTCTCAAAGAGCTCGAAAATGTTCTATGAATATTCTTAATTAGTTGGATTTATTTCAAGAACTAACAATGTTGGGTTGATTAAAAATGTTAGGTAAATCAAATTCAAAAATCAAAATTTTGGTATGATAAATATTTTATACACTAGAAAATATATATAAAAGACTTCTTCTTTACTAAAACTAACGACAATACGAAGTTGTTATCACACAGAGAGTTATCAAAGAGTTATTTTTATCATATTATTTAACATAATACAGGATTCCTAGACTGTAATCCGTAAAACTAGGTCGGAATAATATTATGTTACCTGCATTCAGCACATCGAGATAAACCAGCTATGCCGTTTCGTTTTATCTACAAAAATGAAACGAAAATCTGGAACTCATGTTGCTTTACCTGAATAATGAGGTTGTATGCATAACATTGGCTAAATGGGTTATATTTTGCTTAAAATAAAATCACAGGCAAATGGAAATATTAGGAAGGAATTTAACGTATTTCAGAGGGTAGTTTTTAAAATTTTCATTCATATTGAAGTGTAAAAATTGAAAAGCATTTCCCTTTAAATATGTATACGAACCATGGAATTTCTAGATTCAATACTGGGAAGAAAAGTGCGGGGAATTAGTTGTATACCGTATACTGTAGGTACCGCCCGCATAATAAACTTTGAGATAGTATTATTTTATAGAAACTTAAACGAACCACTAGTTTCAGTTCGCGAAATGAGATAACAGCTTCTTAAGTTTAATAAGTGTCAGAATTGCCAAACAAAACTTTAACCACTTATCAATTTGAGGGTAATTAATTAATTTATCGTTCAATAGTAAACGAATCATCGCTAACTTATAAAATTAAATATAAAGGTGGTAACTTGAGGACGTCATAGCATTCTAACTGACGACACATAAGTATTAGGTTCTGAACAATGATATTATATAAAAAGAGGTAGATATGAGACTAGTGCCCTGGAACGGAGGCGTTCAAATTAAGACAATTGTTGTAATTTGATTTAGTCGCTTAATAACAGCGAGTGAAAGAACACGTGTGCTACTCTGTGTCATAATTATTAAAATATTGTCTAAAATGCCGAGTTGTGTATTCCGAAAGTGTAAAAACTATGGTATAAAAGTAAAAAAGGATAAGGGAGTTACATACCACACGTAAGTACATAAAAATCACATAAATTTTATACAAAATTGGGCGATCCAGTGCAATAGGGACAGATAGCGTGCGTCATAGATTAACAGTCAGAAGCGAAACCGTAGGCACAATTTACCGCGCTCTGTAACTATAAACTGGTGATGGGCGATTTCATTTCGAATTATATGAAATACTATTCCATTATATAAATATTATATTATATTATATTATATTATATTATATTATATTATATTATATTATATTATATTATATTATATTATATTATATTATATTATATTATATTATATTATATTATATTATATTATATTATATTATATGATAATTCTAATATAATATAATATATATAATAATATATAAATATGTAATAATAAAAGTTGGCAAATAAGTTGTTTTATTTAATGCCACCCCAATTATGTTGTTTATAGAGTCTGTGCGGAAATAGAATGGACGCGGCGTATAAGGGAACTACCATAATGACTTTAATATTTTTATTATATAAATAATTTTACCAATAAGTTATAGAGTAGTAAAAGTTTAACTAATTTATAAAGGTATCAAGATGTTTACAGTCGAACTATAATAACGTAACAGAGTTTTCAAAATAACAAATACGATAATTAAGCACAGTGGCGCCCTCAATTATTACGTCCATTTTCTTTCCGCACAGACTCTAATATCAATGATGTGACGCTTCTGTTTGCATCGCTCAGCTTTGTTTGGCTAGCGTACTTCAAACGCAACTCTTTACAGACAGCTATCTCTTTCCGTATCATACGTTCTGTATCATCTGTCACACTTACTAATATATCTCACGTAATAAGTATATAGCAGTATACAGATAAGTAGGTATGTACAAAGCGGAACATTTTTTAAAGACGTGCAATATGGACATGGGTTATCTTTACTTAAAAAATCATTGGTTCTGAAACGGACAACGTAAGCATCCGCTAAGTAAGCCCTGCGAAGCCTGAAACGGATCGCTAGTCTTATCTATACTAATATTATAAAGCTGAAGTTTGTTTGTTTGTTTGTTTGAACGCGCTAATCTCAGGAACTACTGGTTCGAATTGAAAAATTCTTTTTGTGTTGGATAGATCATTTATCGAGGAAGGCTTTAGGCTATATAACATCACGTTGCGACTAATAGGAGCGAAGAAACAGTCGAAAATGTGGAAAAAACGGGGAAAATTATTCATTGAGGAAAATTGAGGGCTTCCGTTGCGTGCGCTGCGAAAACCGTTCGAGATAACCAAATGATTCTCAAAATAACTATTCCACGCGGAAGAAGTAGCGAGCACCAGCTAGTACAAAATAAAAACAAAATTTAAGGTTTAATTTTAATTAGTATTAAGAAAGTAAGTGCGTTTGTTTAAAAAATGTAAAATATGATGGCGTCTCGAGGATTAATATTTAAATAAATCCACACGTAGCTATAAATCACTTTGGCCCGAGCACCACCCGCTGCTCTCCTCGTATTCACTTTATGACCGCTTTTTTGTCATATTAGTTCGTGTCACAAATTTCTATATTGTTATTTTAATATTATGACAGAATATAAATAAACAATTTTATTAATAAGTAAGTAGGACTAAAAGGAAAATATCTAGGTTAAAAAATATTCTAGAATTCTACTTCGAACGAAATTAACCTTTTCTACTCTCAATCCAGATGGATCGACTTATTTACTCGTAATGAATTTTGAAATAAACTAATATATAAAATTCTCGTGTCGCGGTGTCTGTTGCCAAACTCCTCCGAAACGGCTGG
Source organism: Synanthedon tipuliformis (assembly GCA_947623395.1). Classification (NCBI taxonomy): domain Eukaryota; kingdom Metazoa; phylum Arthropoda; class Insecta; order Lepidoptera; family Sesiidae; genus Synanthedon; species Synanthedon tipuliformis. Next base: position 3,018,816 of record OX392415.1, on the reverse strand, counting down.
ACCGATTTTGATGAAATTTTGTATGCTTATCGGGTAGGTCTGAGAATCGGCCAACGTCTATTTTTCATACCCCTAAATGTTAAGGGAGGTCCACTCCATTTTTTTTTGGCAAAACAACGTTTGTCGGGTCAGCTAGTATCGATACAATAAAAGTATAAATAATCTATGTCTAGAACTACTACTAAAACTAACTAAGTCTAGAAAACTGAAATTTGGAATATAGGCTTACCCTATCTCATGCTAAAGAAAGGATTTTTTTTAATTTCAATACCGTGCGTAGCCTGGGGTGGGTCGCTAGTATGAAATAAATCCAACAAAGAAAATCTACCAAAAGAAGTTTCTAAGGTCTGTAGAATACCTAATTTTCATGAAATTCATGAAATTGCGAGGGATAAACGAGGAAGGTTTTATACATAAAAAAACTATATACCTACCGGGCGAAGCCCGGAAGCGTGTCGCTAGTTTAGTTGTATATAAAAAAAACTTGTTAATTTAAAAGTAATATTTAAAAAGCATAACCCGATCACGTGGTTTTACGCGCACCTCCTGACAAACGATTATGCTACAATACAAAATGTCAAAAAGCAAAAGCACGTAGAAGTAGGGGCGGCGACCGCGGCTTGTCGCGGCGGGAAGGGGGTGAAGGGAGAGCCAGTCGCCAGTTTCTCGTCGAACACCGCGCCGCGAGCACGCCTTGTAATGTACCGCGACTAACGCGACATGGCCTCGTCCGCGAACGGCAACATCGTAGTCGAGTGGCTGCGATCACTCCACCTGGGCCAATACTCTGAAAGCTTCATAGACAACGGCTATGATGACTTGGAGATATGTAAGCAAGTCGGCGAACCCGATTTGGACGCAATCGGCGTCTTGAATCCAGCTCATCGTCAGCGTTTGCTCCACTCAGTCAGATCTTTGAGAGAGGAGGGCGCCGCGGCTGTCTACTTCACTCTAGAGGAAGCAGCCGCGGCCCGCGATTCGTGTCGTTGCGAGGAAGAAACCCGGAAAGAGCAAGCCACAGCTGCGATAGAACCCGCCAAGTATGCCGACGAATACGAGGAGGGCAAAGCTGAACTCGTGAAGATACCGCGCATACAGTTGAAACGTCTGTTGAGGGAGCGTCTAGCTCAAGATGGGATCCGCTTGAGCCTGCAGCCGTATTCAACAACGGTTAGTGTAACTTTAAGCCCGGAGTTGCGGGCAGTGCTTCTTTACCACGCGTGACATGTGAAAGTGAAGTTGTAAATAAGTATGGGCCGAAGTGGTATGTGTAAAGTTTGTATCGAAGAAGATAAATTACGAGGCGACTGTGTAGAGGCACTGCCCGCACCTCGTGTATTTCTTTTGAATATGTTTGTGTGTGGCATGGCCCGTCTTCGGCCGCCCCGGGCGGATCGCTTCTCGGGACGTGTTGCCATAAAGTTTGTTGCGTGCGTGATTTCCCTCGAGATGAGGAGTTTGCGCGCCTTCCTGTCGTGAGAAGATTGTAATCGCGTGCCTGCCGGCTCTAAATTGGGTTTACGATAAATCGCATAACCTGTTTCAGCTCCCTGAGGCGTTAATTAGTAATACGACTTGTTCTGACACGAAACAAAGATCTCCATTGCGTTCTCAAACTAATTGTGAGGTTTAACTGTTCTTGTAACGTTTGCGGTTATTTTTTTATCAAAGTTAATTTCTCTGTCTTAACTACTCAGTTAATTAGTTTATGGTAGACTAGCTGTTGCCCGCTTAACTTTGTAAATTATATACCAAAACCTTCCTCGAGAACCACTCTCTCCATTAGTAAAAACCGCATTAAAATCTATTGCGTTGTTGTAAAGATCTACGACAGACAGATCTTGTAAGATAGGGACAGACAGACAGCGGGAAGCGACTTTGTTTTATACTATGTAGTGAAGAAACATCTTACAGTTGACGATGTAGTATTTCGATGAGACAGTAAGGGATGCTACAGCCCACCTTTTAAATCCTTATCATTTGTTCTACTGAGGTTGTTGGTAACGCACTTTACAGCACCTGTGGCGTTGCTTGTGTTATCAATAGGCAACTAAAACCATCAATTGGAATGTCAGCCTGTCTGCTGACCTTTAAATAAGAAGATAATCACCACTCTGTTTCAATTACAAATAGTTTAATTTTGATAAGTTTGATACGGAAATCATTCATTCAGAATTCTTCTGGTCCATGCCGACTTCAGATTTTTTGATATATTTTTAAAATGATAGGACGTGTAAAATTAGTTCTTATTATGCTATCGATATTATTTATTTGTTAGTCCAATTTCATTTAATTTTATCAAAAATATTTTAAAAAAAAATCATAAAAAAATTCATTCTACATTACATTACATAACTATTCATTGCTATAGCAATGAATAGTTATGTAAAACCAGAAAATCCATAGAACAAAACATAGGATTAAGTAATCCAGCTGTACACTCTGTCTGTTGTATTGTACACATTGTAACAAATATTAATTACATTTGTAAGATAAAGCAACAAAGATAATTAATGTATCTTTATACGTGTCTTCATCACATGGGCGGAAGCGCTGAGTGGATATTTAAATTTAGGTGTTATTAATTATTCGGCTGAGTAGTGATTAAGAGGGCGGAATATTACACACAGGGCACGCCTCTACGCGTCGAATAAATTGTATGAAACATTCGTCATCTACATTTCCAAGTCACGGAACCTTGAAACTTATCGTACGATGATTCTTTCTTATCAAAATAAACTCTGGAATATTAAGTGCACAACTCTGTTATGATATGACTATCTTACCGAAGTATCGTTTTATATTCTAGCAAGCTACATATAACATACAAAACAAACATCTATATAATATACCTATAGGTATATTATAAAATAAAGTCGCTATCCGCTTCTGACTGTTTCTCCGCTAACTTCTAAATCAACCAACAGATTTTGTTATGAGGAAAGTTTGTGTAGGTATAAAATTTGCAGAAAAAAGGATTACATCTAATGTGAAGCCGGGGTTAGTTTGCTAGTTGGTATAAAATAAAGTGGCGTGGATCGATTCGCCACTGTCTGTTTTTTCGCTAACATATTCTAAGATTTTGATATGGATAAAGCGATAACCGTGATACGGTATCACGGTATCATCGGTAGATTTTGAATTTACAACAAAAAAACAATTTGCATCCATGCTAAGCCCGTTAGTATACTTAACTTCCCCAGTAAATTTTCCTTGTATTCCAGCCTGCTATTAAAATGTCTAACTACTTTTCGCCATATTTCTAGCTTTTTACTGTTAAAAGTGCTTTGTTTCCAACGTCATACGTCATACTGTTTCTAATAATTTCGCTAACAAGCGGTCGGAAAACGGTATGCCACACAATGGACAAGCTACATTGTAACATACATGGAAAAGGTTTAAACAGAAAACATTACATTTGAAGTTGACTGCTTAGAAATTTGTTAGAAATATACTCACACTACTTAGGTGTTATACGCGACTTCGCCCGCGTCTCTTATGCCTTAATATTGCTTACCTAGGTATATTGAATTTTTTGTTTTTAGAATTCGTAAGAATCTCCAATTTTTTTGAAAATCAAATAATAACACAGTGAAAGAACTATTAAAATCAGTTACCTACTTAAGTAGTTTTTGAGAGTTTATGTACAAACAAACATTTTGATTAATATTTCTCTTTAAAATATTAGTAACTATAAGAGTGGATGGTTTTTCGCTGAAATAGGTACAGCTATATTATTTTCAATTAAATACGATTCAATGCATCAGTAAACTGTATCAATTATTTATCATTCACTCTCATCTTTGTAAAGCGATGAGCTTACAATAATTATTGTAGTGATGATTTTTTTACCGGTTTTTGGTCCCCATATTGAAACCTGTTCGGGCGCAAGTAGGTACGCCAAGAATCCACATCGAACAGGCGCATTGGATCGCCGGCAAAAAAAGAAGCTAGAAAGCAACTGGCATCACAAACTCCAAGCGAGTATCGCTCTCGGAGACGGCCACAGTAAATGTTTACCGTATAAAGTACAAGTATATTTTATTAAGACTACATTTTAATGATTCAAGGGAGATACACTCGAACATTAAGGAGTAATTGCACTTGTTCAACTCCATTCAAGGTTTCACTAGACGATTTTGGTTACACTTATTAGTCTTATTACCTTTCCGCTTCTATCAGCCGCGCATTTTCATTATATTTTATAATAACATTCTATAATTAAAAATTACAAACTAACCTCCGAATTTCTATTGAGCCCAAACAACGCTAAATCTGCTAAAGGGTTTACGTAAGTGGCTAAAGAGTTGGGTATCCCGCACACTACTTGATGCTGGTCAAAGTTATCATGTAATAGAAATATAATCAAAGAGACAGCATAGGTACCAAATTTCACATCAATAGAACATATGAAAGTTAAAAATCGCTTCGTCAACTAGGAAATTAGCAATAAAGAAGGAAATAACGATATAGGTACCTGATCACCTTAGCTTTCAAACTAAAAAAAAAAACTGATAAAAATCGGTTCACCCACAGCAGACACACATATACACACATGCATACACGTCAAATTCATATAACACCCAACGAAATAGTATATCTCCTGATAACACCCCGTTTTTGTTTCGGGCGTATAAAGTGTAACCAAAATCTTCCAGCGCAACGCGAATGTAGCCGAATAAGTGTTGTAGTTCTTTACTCCATAAATGTGGCTTTTCGATTCCCGTTAATGTCCCTAAATATATCAATTCGCCTTTTATTAATGGAACGTGCTGCTGTCAGAGTTGAATTATTTAGGAGCTCACTATCACCCTGTAACACATTGTGTGATCGTACCGCCCCCATGTGTACCTGGGATACATCCTTTTCATCTGCTCGCAAACAATTCCGTTGGCTACAGATTTTTTTTTGTCTAGAGACCATTTGTGTAACGATTACCGCCGGAACTGCGCACAAAAGCACTGACAAATTTCGACGGGGGTATCAATATCGCAGTTCCGACTAATAGGCCAATATTTATGTTTTGTTGGCATCTATTGTGTTGGAAACATTCGTGCACTATCACACGTACCCGTGTGATTGAGCAGATGGAATTTCATCGCTCCAATGTCTATTATTTGTTGTTTAACGAATTGGTTAAAGTCGGAGTATTTTAAATTAATAAAAATCCGATAGTATATGTAGGTATATATTTAGCAATGTTTTTTTTTATTTGTCTAGGAGAATAGGTTGCTGATCACAAGCATCCAGATCCAAAGATAAGACGGGGATCAACACACGTGCTGTTATTTCAATAAGGATTGATTATGTCAGAGTTTATGGCTTCGAAACGCAGGATTAAGTTAAATACTTATTCAATCTTAAATATTTAGGAAGATTTGTTTTCGTAATTTTATTAGACTACGCTAATCATAATATATCTGTCAAGTTTTCTCCTTTAAATTTACTTCAACGTATCGGAAAAGCCTATATGATGCATCGCTTCCTCTTCGTTGCTAATTTTATTAAGAAGGGGTGGTAAGCGGATGTAACGGATTACACAAACATTAACGCCTCTGTATACCGGATTCAATTTTCAATACAATGTATTGAATTATAAAACTACTTTAGTATAACTATTTTATACTTTTTGTCTACTTTTTTATTGACTTTTTTCGTCTACTAATGTCACAAAGAGTAGGTATATTGAAAATCCTGCTATATACAAACATACTTATATATTATATTTCATTATAAAGGTATATTGTTGGAACTAATATCAGTATTAGTTCCAACATGAACTCCCAAAGAACAAAAGAAGGAAAATCAATTAAGAGTTCAACTTTAAATTTTTTGAAACATAATAAAGATATTCCCACAAAAGCTTGAAGTAGCGAGCTACATTTAAAAACGGTTATATATCGTGGCCACTTACTGATACACCGATATGGGACAGTTTAAATGCCACGCATATTTTAATGTCAGTAAAAAAGATATTAATGTCTCACCATTAGACCTTGCGTTAATCGCTAAAGAAAAAAGGCTTCTCGGTGAACGATTAAAAGCAGCAAACGGCTCGTAGAGAGGTACTCAATAGAAAAGAATATTGAATGTTTCCGAATCGGTTTATATGTAAATGGAATGTATATCCATTAAAAATTTAATTGATGTGAGCGTATTGAATTCAACAAGAGTTTAGACACATTTTTATCTGCTTTTAGAGAGTGAGGCAATGTCGAATCTATTAAAATTCGAATGAATTTCTTATTACATTCGTGTAAATAACTACTTTTTTGACGTAATTACATATTTAAATTTGCTTCCATATTGGGAGGCGATTCAGAAAATTGGTGATGACAAAATCGGGGTAAAGTTTGATGCTGTGGCTACCATAATATATCTATCATCTACATCCAAATTTAAGAGGAAATAGTACGTACCATACAAAAAGACAAAATGTTTTTCCACTTCTAAATATTTTCATTGGAATTGGAAAATGGAGATTGCTCCATGATTTTTTTGTATGTTAAGTTTATAAGTTTTCCTTTTTTCAAAATTTGCAATAGATTCAAATTTATTTGAATAACTAAATAGCTTTATTTTTGTTTCGAAACAACTTTGTGGCAAAAGTGCAATAAGCCTAATGTGTTTTCCTAAATAACCTATTTCGTTAGGATCGCAAAGCTATACCTTCCTCTTAATTACACCACTCGATAATAATGTACGTAAACGTAAAGTAAAATATTTGCTTTAATTACAAAATTCTTTAACAAAAGTATGTAACATAAGCCTGTCTTTTACTACCTGTTCTGTCGCCTTTGTTACGATAAAATGTTTGCAAAGTCACGCAGAGACCCCAAACTCTTTAGTATTCGTCGGTAGCTTCGCCTTTTATTGTATGTTTCGTAATAATTTTTATTCCTTTAATATAAGTTTTGCGAGACTTCTCAACACCGTTTACAGTTTCAGCCAAATTCAGCGTAAAACTACAGTGTACTTGTGTCAAGTCTTTCTCGTTTTAATACTTACAAAGTGAAATTGTTAGACTTGAAAACTTAGAAAGCACTTCAAGTTATTTTCATATTAAATAATGTTGGCCTATAAAATAATAAGTGTGGACTAAGATTTTTTTGACCTAACTATACAAAAATACGATAATTATTTACACATTATTATGTGATATAATATCGTGTCTTCCAGTAAACATCCTAACTTATATTATAAATGCGAAATTAAGTTTGTTTGTTACACTTTCACGTCTTAACTCAACCGATCACGATGAAATTTTGAATACAGGGGTAGAGAGAATGATGTTTTTTATCGTGGAAAAATGTTGAAATGTAGATCCCACAGGAATCTACATTCAATTTTCAAAAACGAGCTACAGCGCGTACGAAATTGTAGGCACCAGTTAGTTTTAAAAATACTTAAATAACTTTAATATTCCTTTACTCCCTTTAGAGTTAATAATAACTATACTACGCATTTTCTTGTGTAAATTAAATTTGCTCTTAACCAGTAGTTAATATAATAATTACTAGTTAAGAGCAAATTAGACTTGTCTTTTAGACTTGTTAATGCCAAATAACTAATAAATCCTTTAATCAAAAGATAATTTACAATTCCAGCAAGATTGAGATTACTTCGAGAAATATTCAAGACTTGGTTCCCATCATTTTAATGATGATTTTAATGAACATTTGCATCAACTAGTAATACGACATTACGACATCAAATTATATCATTAAAATACCTTTATAGGTTTGCGAATCATAAAATTATTAAAGTATTTACCACATTCAGTCCCGTCTGGCGACAGAAACCTTGGCGGCTTGAGTTATAGGCGACAGTAGCCACCTACCATCAAGTGGACACGTCAGCCTGTCTGTCGACCTTAAACATAAAGAAAATAGAAATTTATGACATCAACTTCTTTTTATGTATTTTTAACATGACAGGGATTTTTTTCTTATTTCAATTACGAATTAGATAGGTAAAATTTAGGTAGAATTAGATAGGTAGAATTCATATAAAAGTTAAACCTAGTCAGAAATAAACTACCACACCCCTAATACCTTTATCTTACAGAGTTCCGCAGTTCACTTGTAGCAACCATTGCTCCTTTTATCTAATGGCAGCACCCAATACCCGCCTACCTGGTTTATTCCCATCTCGGCACCTTCCCATCTCGGCACCCTCGATGTGCTGAGTAAAATTTAGCTTAAAAGTACAGTTTTCTAAATGTTTTAAAATAGATGTTTGAGTGTGTAACGTACATTTTAATAATATAAACATCTAACTCTATATTATATATAATTCTCGTGTCATAGTGTTTGTAACCAAATTCCTCCGAAATGATAGTAGAACGTCAGCCTGCCTGCCGACGTTCCGAATTCCAATTTTAAAAGAGCGATATTGTTATCGTATTTTTAATTTCCGTGATCAGCCCAAGGCTTCCCACGGATGCATTTTTTTCTGCAATTTTTATACACACTTCTTCGTTTACCGCTCTATCTACAATGTTAGTGAAAACCATCAGTTGGGTGGTTTAGAAGAAGTTAACGGAGGAACAGATAGACGCGGACAGCGACTTTAATTTATTATACTGATATCAAAATCGAGTGATGATTTTATCATCTTAGCTTTTTTCTTCGTCGAAAGTGCTTTATCCTTTAAATTTCAAAAACAATTTTTTTGAATTCTACTAATTCTTATTTACTTCTATAGTAACCAAAGGTAAGGTACCTTAGGTTACTTACTATTTGATGGAAATTGTTTGATGTGGGTAATGGATTGAAACACCGTCTCTAGAGATCGAATACAAACTTCGTCAGGTTTATACACTTGTAGAAGCAGTTTACGATGTTTGCTTGTTTGTTCTGGCTTCACAGCACGACAGCGGCAGTCTTAAGACAGCTAACTTCGGTAGATTTGTACTACAGCTCGTTGAGATTAGCATCTGTGATTGTAAGGTCAAGATGTTGAGCGTCCGTTTATAATTGGCTTAAAGTTTGATTGTGGTTTTTGGAATTTGATTAAAACAAGGGTTGAAGCTGAAGCTGAATCCTTGAATTCTAAAGGTGATTTAATGAAATATTTGTATTCTTAATAGGATTATTGTACTTTATTTTATAAATACTGAAGATAAAATCATTCTTTCCATTTTAACTCTTAAGTGTCAAATTATTAGCGATTGTCTTTCTTGAAAATATTTCAACACTATTTTGAGTTTCTAGGAAACCATTAGGAAATTGAATAATTTGTTGTCTGAAACAGCTAAAAATTTCACTTCGGTTATACAAATAAATTATGAGATACTAGTTGGTGCCCGCGACTTCGTCCGCATTCTGGATTAAAGGTACCCTATGTCCTTTCTGGTGCCCCAGACAACGTTTACGCAAAATTTCATGGTGATCTGTTCAGTAGCTTTTGCGTGAAAGGGCTACAAACATCCATACATCCAATATAATATTAGTACGGATTAGTATTGGATACGGATTGCAGCAGTCACATATTACATAAGTCTATACCTATAGTTTTTTATATTTTTAATTTTACTATCTCATATAAATTTTTATTACAAAAATTAACTTTTTTTGCACCATTTTTGTAAATGGGCAGTGAAAACGCCTCTGCGAAACATTACCTATAATATGTTCCCAAATTTCCAATAGTTATTGACTTAAATTTAAATGCCTTTTCCCAAATCCGTCAATTTTTTTTTTCTATTTGTGATATATTTTACATCACAATAGGAGAAACAACTAGTATGGCTTCTCGTCATGCACAATCATAATAATACGAGTAGTAGCATGACGTAGGTGTAAAAGATTTCCCAACCACTTACCACTTAAGTATCTTATATTTATTATTAAAGCGATAGCGTAGGCAGTAGCTGTTATGAAGTCTCCTCATCGTCCAATGTTTGCTGTCCATTTGTTTATATTATCTCAGAGAGAGTAGATTGCCATTAAAAATATTTGATGACTGAGAACGGTACAATTATACTCACACAAGTTTAAATGTAGTGAAAGAAATATGTAAGTAGTTTAAAAAAAATTGTAGTGCCCGTCTGGCAACTGTAACCCTGACAAAACACAGTTTTGTAGAGCAGAAAGAGCTCTATCACTGAATATATCAGCAAACTAATGACTCTACGAACTTTCTTTACAACGTAATATTATTATATATTATTGTATGTTCTGAGGGAGTATTTATTAAATTAATTTGTAGACGGTCTAGCTAGATATAAAGAGAAAAATTTAGCCTACTTATGAATTGGATCCGAGAAATTCTTTTAGTGTGTCAACAGAGCATTTAAACTTTTGTTGAATCTGTTTCTTCAAGCAAAACTTGTCCGAAAGATGTATTTATAAGGGTTCTCAATCAAATATATAAGAGATTTCCGAGAACGAGTACTTGAAAATAAACGGATGGCTTTTGTTTTGGCTTCTTCAGTGGCAGTTAGCTATTGTGTTTTACGACTTTCTACTGTGTATTTTACTGTCTCTTTTTTTAAAGATCACTTTTATCGGCATCTGAGTTAGGTGTTACATTAAATGTTGTATTATAATATGCTTTTACATCAGAGCTGTTTTACTTTTGTCGAATTGTTATTTAATTTATTTTTGTCGAAAAATAATCTTCGTCGGAAAAATGTCATCGAAAACGATTACTTCTTTTTTATAGACCTACAAAAAAGTCCGCAATGGCATGTCAAAAAAATTGTGACATAATGTGATATTTGCTTAGACCCAGTATTAATCATTGTCAAATTAAGTAGGTACCTACCTTAGTATACTAACGCAAAACGCAAAAAATTATTGTATTAAATGAAATTCATAGATCAACGTGAGAACAAATATTTATTGCTCAGTAAATTCACAATACAAAGAAATATATTTCACTGTTACTAACCTTAATGCACACTTCGCAACGACTCGTTCTTAACTAATTGCAAAGGCAGGAACATGGCCGATATTACGTATCAAAACAATGTCAATGTCACGTCAAGTTTGACATTAGATAGACTAATTCTCTACATCCAGAAATGTTATTAAACAATAGAGTACCTACTAAATATTAATGACGATCCGTTACATTAATACCTTAATTAAGCATTTCATACTCGTACAGATTATAATAGCCCTTTACACCATACAATTTAAATAAGTCAAATATTTAAGGTGTTATCACAAATTGAATAATTACATTTGAGAAAATAATACGATGCGGTCTTGCACTACCGCGATGCGACGACTTGCTTGATGCAGCATACCTCATACATTCCAACAATGCAGCCATCACTGCCCGCCATCCACCCGCTGGCATGCAAAATTTTACCCGTGCAAAGCCAGGAGCGGATCACTAGACTAAATTAATAGATAAAAAATCAAATCATTCATATAATTACACGTCATTTTACTATTAATTTAGAGTTTATTAATCGCACTTTTGTACTGTCACGTTTTGTGACATATAACACAAAAAAGTTCTTTATTCGGTAAAAAAAAGTTTAAATAACACGCTCCCGGGAGCGTTACAAATTGGTAACAATAGCGATATAACGTGGCAGAAATTTTTCATTTGCACACCGTTTCACACTTTGTGTTAGCGTGAATTTTTTAGTTCGCGTTATTTATGTATGGATCAGGCGGCGATCAAACAGAGCCACGAAATGTACCGCTTACTATTTGCAAATCAAATATACGAGGTAGTTTCATAATCAAACTACAGTTATTAAGCTTGTGTTTGGATAACGTCGGTAATTACTTTCTGGGTAGGGTAGTTGCCTGAATGTTTAATGCGAACTTTAACTTTGTCTCTATTATTAATGTTTCAATGTAGGTAAGTACATACATTTTTTTATATTTTAACTTTCGCATTGGTAATAGTAGGATATCAAATATCTAACGACGTTCCGCCAGAAATTTTAAGAAACCTGATATACGATATGCATGGCGATAAAGTTTTATTGTTTTATTTACACATGCAAAATTATTTATTTAAATACCTTATTAGAAGTTATCGTAATACTTCAGGGCGAAGTCAACACTTAAGGTATATTTTCTTCTCGCCCGAATTTTCTTTAACTTCGAGTTAACTTATCACTGAAGTTCAACTCTCACAACTCGTCTTTAGCTTATACCTAAGTATTATATTCTGGACCTACCACAATAGATCATTTAAAGTGGAAATTATGTTACAAGCAGATATTATAAAGGAGAGGCGATCGAATGTTATTATTTTCATATTAAGTCATGATCGGTTCCAACCACCGGATCAAATTTAATGAACATCAGGCACAAAAATTGGTAAATAATGATAGGCTTACCGGAATAACGATTTTGCCTCTCCGTCCGTATCATTTCTTCGTGCCTAACGTGACCATTAAAACTATTATTGTTATGATATAACTTGAAAATTTTGCTATCGTAATTTGAGTATTATAATTGGAGTAATTGGAGTATTATAACTTATATAGCTAGTCTTGTTCACAGTATATCTCGTGTGACATCTAAGTTAAAAAGCAACTCGTGTATACCATTCCATTCTTCAAGCCAGCTCTGTGCCAAATTTTCACCAAATAACTAGTTGGTTTTGACCATCCATGTGATAAAATTTCTATTGCATTAATTTTTGTGGCGTATATAATGTAATATATTTACCTATTCTTATCTTTTTTCTTTTTCTTATCAAATTATCAAATTAATTGTAGTTTTTTCTTTAGTAAGAGCAAAGTTCATTGCATTTCATAGTTATTGGGTGGGAAATTTATCTCTTTACTTTTCCAAGTCGAACTTTATTCAATCTTTACAGAAAAGAAGTCTACGAGAAATTAATAAACATTTTAATAACTCCTCGAATAGAGTTGCTCGCATGTCACTCTAGATCCCATATATTTGATTGAACATTCTAATAAAAGGTAACTTAATACGGCCATACGATCTCATGAACTATCAGATTCACCAGTAAAGGTTAAACTGTCCAAGTCTCGCGTTACGGCCATGAATGGGACGATAAACTGTCTTGAGTTTAATAACAGGCGTGGGTAGACGCATCTACAGACAGGTTTTTTATGTTTATACCCGTCAAGAAAGGCGCCTCGCACACAACGTCTCAGCGGGATTCGAACTCTGGCCACGGCTGCCCATGGTTTGTTAAATTTATTATTCAATTCTATGTGCTGGCGGAATAAAGTCGTGACAGGGAGATATTGATTTTTATAGCATTCTTAAAGTCCTTTGTGGTATTATCTAACCTAAATACTTTTATTTGCTCCGAGCCATCATTTCTCTATGTGGTTTTAGAATAACGAGCAAATAAAGTCAAAGTCAAAGCTCGAGTCAAAGTCGATCCTTCGGTTTGGGTGCTACTATTCCACAGAAAGAAACACAGAAACTTCATACTTAACACCCTGTTTTTGTGTCGGGCGTCGTCGTGGGTTTAAAAATAAGTAATTCCCATCTTCGATTGACGATCCCATCACAGAATATTGAACAGCTCGGAATATTTATTGTACAATTATTTTATACCTTTCAACTGTGAATTGCTTAAACTTTAAAAATGAAATTAGAAATTAATTAATTAACACTATCTTAACAGATAACACTATATAGGTTAAAATATATTAATTTTTTTTCAAGAGCAGTTTAAATATCTCTTGAAGCAAAGTCTTAAATCAAAGTTAATATAATTTAAAACTAATTGTGTATCATTATGGTATTAACAAGTATGTAGTTTTTTTAGATTATAATGAAGCAGGCTCGCTGTCCTTAATCTTATCATACCATTGACTCACTGGCCTGAATTCCTGCGTCAAAATGGCGCGTCCACCAATAAACTGAGTGAGTCAGGAAGCGGGGAAAAAATATTAGCTTCAACAGCTAGACGGGAAAACAGTATGAAACGAACCGTGAAAACGTGGCGGAGTTTTCAATTTCAAATATTTTTTATAAAATAAAGATTACGTTTCGTTAAACAACTATCAATAGAAAAAAAAACACTTAAACTTTATTACAATTATATTTTTATTTACAAATATTTTTAATTCAATCAACGCTGACACTGTCGGTGTTGTTTTTGTTGCAAAACATGCAGAATAAAATTAATCATATCCATTAAAAATGTTTTGGTTGATTGCAAGTTTTTCGTCTACTATTTTTGTATTACCTGCTGCCTTTTACCTGTATTGTAGGTACGAGGAGCCAGGGACAGTATAACGGGAACAATGCCATAGCAGCGCTGTTGCGTTCGCCTAACAAAAAAGCCCAACAAGAACAACGGTTTTTGTCGACAGCCCCCGCTAAATTAAACATGGAAGCTGATTTTGTTTTTTTGTTTGTTTTGTCTTTGTTTTATTTTGTATACTGAAGCGCTAGGACAGTGTTAAGGGATGGTTGCATCGCCACAAAGGAGGCGGAATTAGCGAGTCTCACCTTTTTCTTTGAAATAAATGAATATGAGAATAAAGAACGGCCTCGTTGCGAAATAATCGCAATTTTACATTTTTACAGTTTACGTTTCACGTTTTGAAATTCGAATTATTTCTTAATGTCTTGCTTTTGATTAAGAGTTTCAAATCATAAAGATTATTATAAAAATATTCATACGAACTACATTTTTGTTAATAATTCACGCAAACACTACTGAAAAAAAAGAACGAAATTAAATATATATTCAGGGATATCTTAGAAAGATGTATTAATTCATGTTCTAAGTTAACCGTTTTAAAACATTAAAACATTCTCATTTCAAGGTACATTTAAATAAAATAAGCTTAACGTAGGTTTGCATGTCCATAATCGCGGTATGTTGACTAAATATTTTGTTGCGTGCTTGCTAAAGTGAACACAGAGCCGATTGAGCAATCGATTCGTGGATTCGGAGTTACAATACGAAACATTAACCATTAACTGGACGTGCTTGCATTTACTTCAATATTTTCATTAATTAACGAATAAAAAATTGTGGATTTAATAATACACGAAGTGTACTAATTTGTTAGACTCTCGGCTGTTATCTCGATAAACACAGATTCTAAGTACGAAAGTTAATTAATTTAGTTTATTAAAAAAATAATTAGTCATATTTTTTAAAGAAAGTATTTTTTTCATTTACAGAGCTTAGTTTTCGCTAGGTACGTTTTTAATCAAGCAAATACGAATTGGTCCTTCGAGCTGGATCTAATTTAAATATTAAATTATTCAATAAGTATTTAACGTTACTTAAAGACTACCTTCTTTCATGTTCAATTTACATAATTTCAAGATTATTGAATCATTCAAATTAACGGTGAAACTGGTTGCCTTTATCTCGGTGATTGCCTGCAAGATTACTAGGATACCATAATGCTGGAACTAACTGTTCTCAGTGTTCATTCGGTCAAGGATTTGACAGCACATTATAATAATATTATAACAGTAGTGAAACTTGTTTCTGATAAAATTATAATCAAGAAAGTATTGTCCAATCAGTAGCTGAGTCTACAGTCCACTTATTTTTCAAGTTACCTAAATGTAACGCAAGTAATAACTAATTATGCCTATTAATTACAAATGTCTGGTTATTTGTAAACGTCATTATCATAAGTGGCATTTTAAAAATATTTATTTGCGGCCATAAAATGTAAAATTGAAGTTCATTATTTGAAATGAAATTAGTTGCTGTGCACTCCACTATTATAATTGTTCTCAAGAGCAGAGATAGTGTATCAACTGTTTGTTTTGTGTACTGTGTGTCGATTAACATTCCTCAATGTGTACGGCCGGTCGCTTGGAGGATCCGACCAATCTGTCCCGGGCCATACTTAATTGTTTGCGGACATGATTTTATCGGAAATTTACAACGGTACCGTCAGCTCATCGCACATCGGAGAACAACGTGATTGCACTTCCATGGAAGAGCTTGTTTATGATACGCCCCATTATTTACCTTACATTTATTAAGGCTAAAATTAAAGGACGCAGAAGAGGGGCTTATAAAATAAGCTAGCTTTACTTCGGAGTTTAGAGCTAACATAAGTTAAAATGTCATTTTATAAATGCTAAATATAATAATAACAATTACCTTTTAGATTGTTACCGTTTTTCTTTTCGGTAAAATTTGCCAGCATCGTTGACCTTAGAGCTGCCTAGTCAGACCTTTTAGCTACATAAAAGCGAGACCTTTTATCTACTATGCTAATGACTTCATTGCCATATTACCCAGCAAAAAATGTATCACATTTTGAGATTGTCATTAATTATTGAAATAAGTATCTCTGTTCATCAGAGACCCACGTCATGCCAATGTCAATGCTTTTAATTATTTTTGGTGATTTAATTAACTAAGTATCTCATTAATTCAACTATATTTAAACGAGCTATCAAAGTATTAATTTTTAAATGATTTTACCTAAATATACATTGTAAATTATTCTAACATCATTCAGGTTGGATCTTTTTTAAAATTCAATATCCATTCAAGATGGCTTTTACCATGCCATACATTTTCTTTTCACGAGTAGCGTTGTATCGCATTTCTATAATTTTCGAAAGAAAATACTTGATTTCAGGAGTTAGAATCTAGGTTTGATACCTGGCAAGAACAGCAATAAAAAAAGAAATTGTTAAAGTTAATAATGGCCACATTCGTCTCTAGTCCAGTATATAGTCCAGTATATCCCCCAGGTATATATAGTGATACTTAATTTGCCTTTACATAATGTAATTTTATGAAGCAGCGCATTCCTTAGCGCGCATATTTATAACGTAAAGGTCTTCGCATTGCCTTATCTATCTGCATTAATAGCGAGGGAAACATAATAGGAATGAATGAAATATATATACAAATACATATATAATAAATACTTAGTTTTCGTATAAACATTTTTCATAAAATAAATACTTAGTTTTCGTATAAACATTTTTCCGCTTTAGAAGTGGACATTCATTTATTAAGTTAAGCTAATCTGAATGCCAACTGGTACAGTTAAAAGTTGTATCTAATTTACCATTGTACGAATTACAGCGCCCGGATGCTTGTTACGAAACTTTGACGCGAAGGGGTTTGAAATTTCCTGCCATCCCTCTTCGTTTTAAAGTCATGTTAGCAATATTAATGACAATACTCGCTGGCACACCGTTTAAAATTTTATATAATGTTTAGAACAAAATCCGTACTAATATTATAAATGCAAAAGTTTGTATGGATGTTTGTAACTCTTTCATGCAAAAACTACTAAACAGATCACTATGAAATATTGCATACACGTTGTCTAGGACACCAGAAAGGATACAGGGTACCTTTCACCCAGAACGCGGACGAAGTCGCGGGCACCAGCTAGTAATATAATATATTAGACGACAGTGGCGCCCAACTTTCATATTTGAATTTATTCTATCCCTAGGAAACCTAACATTTTTCCAGGATAAAAAGTATCTTATATGTAAATCATCTGTGTGTTGAGGACATTTCCTAAAATAAATAGTTATTATTATTATAACCAAAGCCATGTATACCATGGTAGACCATTTAAGTACGGGAAATAACAAGGTACTTTGAAGCCTATAAATTTGGTTTCATTATTATTAGGTCCATACATAAACTCATTTCAAGGTACAGTTTGCATCCAACAATGCACTCGCAGAAGTTGCTTGTTAAAATCTCTACAACCTAATCAACTTGGCAGTTCCGTATCCATAGATCGCTTGTAGTGTCCTCTAATCCAGTAGTAAATGAACAACAAAACTCATTACTGGACGTGGGTGCGCTACCTGCTAGTTTACTAGCTCGGTCCAATAAGGGTGTGGTCTAATATTTGAGAAGAGAGAGGAAAAGTTAGCGATCATACCCTTAGTGACAGCAGCATATTATCGTACACTAGATAGCTGGTGACCGCAATTTTGTCCGCGTTGATAATAGAAAAACATAAAGTCTGAATAACGCGTGACATCTTTATCACTGTGACGAAATTGGCGTCGAATTCTTTATATTTTTAGATGATTCCTCCGGGAACTTATCATTTTTCCAGGATAAAGAGTTTCTTATATATGCTAACTCAGCAAATAAATTTTATTATTTGTTTGTAAAATTTCATCTAACTAAATCCGTTTAGCCGTTTTTGCGTTATTGAGTAACAAACATCCAAATTTACAAACTCTCGAAGTTATTAGGAGTATCTATCGTGTCCGAATTTAGAAACTTATCCGTAATATTTGGAAAATATTTGTGTAGGTACAATTGAGTAACATTTTAATAACATTGATCAGTAACAGAGCTTGTAATAGAATACAATGCCTTAACTTCTCGATTATATCTGCCTTATAAGCTTATAGATTGGGTCACACATTTACTTGGCTTAGGAGATTAGCAAGTGAGGGCAACTTGTTCGGTTTACTGTAAGGATAAGCTTCGCCACTAAACCCGGAGAGAACTTTACCGCTACATCGGTATGGATCAGAAAAAGTAGGCGAGCTAAACTATTTTATTTTCATACTTTAAGGGGAACTAACATCCCTTCAACTTACCTTTTATTATCTTAAGAGAGGAACCCAATTTTTGGGCCATGACTGTACAAGCCAATGCCATCTATAACGCAACCTCATTATGAATGGCCAAATGCAAAAAATATATGAATTTCGTTTTTTTTTTTTCATATTTGCTACACTCTGTGTCATGGAGCATGATGTCAATACTCTTTTGTGTTTCTATTCTTGACTTGAGTTCCGACCGTAATTTGTTTTTCTTGAGGTCACTTGGAAAAGCTTTAATTCCATTGACTAGGAATATGTGGTACTTAACCGCCTGTTTACTTATATTGTGTCGCAATATTGGAGTAGGGATTTTTAATTATGTCATTAAAGTGGCCCAAGGCGCGTGCGTGCAACTGATTAACTAGTTTATCGCCATAGAGGCACGCTTCGTTGTAATTTATAAGGAAATTTAGCGTGGAAACGCGGCTTACGGTACATGAAACTTGTGTTAATAGCGGCCGGAACAGTGATATGTAGCTCTATGAAGAAACTTTTCGCCAACACAAATTGCATAGCTTCTACGCGCAACTAAGTTACCAGATAGTAGCTACGCTACACAAACATAATATACATGATAATTATGCTACAATCCCTACTGATATTATAAATGCAAAGTTATTGTTTTTTTATTTGTTACGAGTAGTTACAGACCTTAACTACTCAAGCGTTTATCAGGAAATTTTTCGTACACGTTATTAAAGTGTTACGTTATTAATAAGGTGATAATTTATTCATTTATCAAAATGAATCATCAGAGCCTTAACATAAAAATAACAAAAAAATAAATGCTTTAAAAACTTGTAAAATAACTTCTAATTTCATTTTAATATCACCAAGAAAACGATTTACAAAGATTCAACGGCGATACCAACGGATAATTTTATAAGATCGGTTTACAGAACTCACTTCGTTGTAATCGGCTTAAACATTATCCCATCAAGTCCTTAAACTGTAAGCAATCTTTAAAGTTGAAATTATTAGAAAATTGTAAGTATGGTTACAGAACAAATTATATAAATAAAAAAACTATTTCTATTGTAAAGGTTAATCAAAAAGTTCTTATAATTTGAGTAAAAAAATATGTCGTTCTTCCTTCGATATGGTACACTTAATTTTTAATTTATTTTTTATTCCTTATCTTCTCTGTATTCTCTCCTCTTGAGGAGAAATAATCATATATTTTTATATATTGATTGGTCCACGCAACCGATTTTGAAATGTTTTTCATCATCAGTTAGTGATTTTTCACGGATTTTTTTATATTATTATAATAAAACCTAATTATGTTGTTTCCTGGGCGAACCCGGTAGCGTGTCGCTATAGTTATATATAAAAAATCTATCTCTGTGTGTTAGTCTCGCGAGATCTTAAGAATGGCTAGACCGATTTTAATTCGGTTTTAACTTAAGGAAAGTGGGATAAACGGAGAAGGTTTGTATATAAAAAAATTGCAACCCGTGCGAAGCTAGTAGCGCATCAACAAAAATATTAGCAGTTTTTTACACCATTACTTTACTTGATTTTGTTTTGGTGAGGAACTTTCACGAAGGCGTTGTTCCAGCGACGTTTGATACATTCATTACGCACTAGACTTAAATGTCAACTTTATAATCCACAGTGCTATAAAAGTAAGTACTTAAGTGAAAAAAAGGTAATTAAGTGGACTTGCCACGAACATATGCTGCCCAGGTGAAACGTAGCACCTGTTATACTTTATTCGCTCTTCGCGAAACTTGATATGCAGAATTAATTTTTTTATTTTGCAACTTGAGAACTCATGAGACTGCGGTCCGGACGACAGATGAGCCACTTAGCTCACGCTCTATTGAATTCCCGCAGGGTTAAAGTCTTCAAAGGACATAAATAAAAGAAAGGCGGTTTTGTTAGGATATATTTTATTGTCGGTTTGTAAGCCGATCGATTGGGATTTTATAATGGGATTATTTTTGGTTCCGTCCGACGAATGAAATGGTCTGCGCTGTGCGGTTCGCTAATTTTAACTTTAATTCAGTTAGCTCTCTCGTCCACGTCAATGCACTTACATTGTTTTTGTTTTTTGGTAAATTTTCTAAATAATTACAGTGAGACAGGTATTATTATTATTGTGCTTAAATTCAGTTTTAGATGCTCGCGAAAAAGCTATTTCGTGTTTTTAGTAATTTGAGTTCTAGGAATATAATTATTATAGTAGGTATTTTAGACTTTGAGATACATCTCATTTCAAAACGATATTTAGCACAATCCAGGCGTTTTTCTGCGTGATAGAAAACCTAAGGACAGCAAAAATAAAAGTAAAAGAACGTAAGTAATAAGTAATAAGTAAGTAATAAGAAGTAAAGAAAGAAAGAAGAAGTAAGTAAGGTTTTTAAATTAACCACGAGCCCGTGTTAAAAAATGCCTTTTTAGTTTTTATACATTATTTAACATTTTATATAGAAATTTATATTATTTTTTCAATTTTATTGTATTCATAACTTGTGTTCCTTCGGTGTAATCCTATTAAGTACCCCTGAGATAAAGTAATTTTATTATTGCAATATAATCAAGTTAACATCAAAGTCATTTCCGCTTCAAAAATATTTGAAAAGTTCTAAAAAACAATAAACTCTATTGTTTTCCTCCACTCTCCCCTAACAAGATTTCCGACATCGAGTTGGCGGTTCTTGTCACTTCGTTCAAATGGCAGTCATTATTTTGAAAGTCCAAAACTAACAGGGGAAACTGCTGTAACTGTTAGCTAGAAAAAAATTGCCATAGAAAGGCTACGTAACTCAGTTATAGTTTTGTTTTCGGGACACACAGTTCAATCTATTTGTTAATTCTTACGCACATATAGATTTTAGTTAAAGAATTTAAAAAAAACAATGTCGATCAGCGCACGTCCTACGGGTGAGATGCTGTGGTATGTGGCCTTATATTTAACTAGCTTTTGCTCGCGACTTCGTCCGCGACCCTTTTTCTTAGGTGTTAAAACATTAATTATTCGATCATATATTTTTGTCAAGATTGGAATTTTATTATATTTTAAATGATCTCTAAGGTACAGTAATTTTTCTGGATATGATGTCCCTTTATGTATGCCTATCAACTTGTATGCAAAATTTCATTTATGATCGTTTGAGTAGGTAATTAAGGCGTAAAAACGTACAAACGAACAAACAAACTTGCTTTCGCTTTTATAATAGGTATTAGTTAAGGTTTGTATATTAATTATAATGTTTGTTTGATGAACACATTGCCCGTGTAGCACGCATGAGGTAAGAAAGGAAAAAGAGGGAAAGTTTCATTTTTACGGCGTCTAACGGATTCAATATCGACGAGCCCTGAATGAGCGTTGGGAGTGGAAAATCGTTAATCATCCCTTTGTTGGATTTTTGTTACGGCCTAACTCGTTGCTCGCTTGTTTGGACTCCCATTTTTCCTTACGCACAGTGAAAGTGGGGCTGCTTTAGTCTTTGACGAATTGTTTTCATGTGAAAACAAGGGGACTGAAAATGCACCAAGACAGTGAAACGAAATAAATTCATCTCCAGAAATGTATTATATCATTTCTAGGGAAACAATAAGTGGACGCTAATACTATTATAATGTAATAAATACTACAGATACAATTTAATATTGTATCTGTCTGTCGTACATTAACATAAAAAGGATTGTCGATGAATCGCGTGAAATTTATAAAATAATAACACACGAAACTGTTTTATATGTTTCAAATATCGCATGCCGTAAAGGCCCATTAGCTAGATATGTTACAAGATTACGCAACATTATACTAATGTGATTAATTATGAGGCTTGATCGCTTTTTTTGTTGTTACATTTAATATTCCAACCGGTTCACTTTCATATCTGTTCGAGTTGATCGCCGAAACCTTTCGTGCATATGAAATGTGTATGATAGCTGCTCTTATCCTTATTTTATCTAAGTCTGGTTACAAATCTTTTATTGTCGGAGCTTTTTTTTGCCTAATATGAACTAGACTTCAAAGTCGGCTTTGTATATGCTACAATCTGCTACATAACAATATATCCATATATGTATTTTTCCCCACTCCCTAATATAACAATATATTAGGATGTGGGGAAAAACAAAGCGATATAGTCTATCATTAAGATAATTAAGATATTAATGTCCTAATACTCTTACGTATATTAACATAACATGCTCATAATGGCTAAATTAAAACAAAAGTATGATACGATTTTAAATTTATTAAAAAAATATGAAACACTATTTTTTTTTGTGAAATTACTCACATCAAAGTAACGAGTTCTTTTATTGTACGCGTTATTATTTCTCCCTTCATAAAAAATGCAGAAAATTTTGTTTGTATAATAGCAGTTAGCAGGCATCGCGCCTCGCTCAAAGTAGGTATACAAACTGGATTGCTTTTACTCTATAAAGGCTCTTCTCAGAATAAGAGCAGTGTTTTTGCAAGTTATATAATAAAAATTACGTGATATTATAAAATATGAATGATATTTTCAGTACTATCGTTCAATTTAGTTACCTACTGGCGATTATTAGATAAAAATTTAAATTTAATTTATTTATTAACAACAAAAAAAGAAACACTATTAAATTTTAAGAAACACTGGCTAATTTTTATCATAACAAAAATCTTACAGTCCCTTCTTGTATTCAGTATAAGTTCAGCATTTGACCCCTAAGTAGTAAATTAAAAGAGTAAATTAAACAAAACATGCCAACTAATAAATTGGTTTATAAATAAGTGTGGTAACGGTTGAAGGTTATCTTGTCCCCTTTAGTTTACACAGCATTGTCGAGTCCAAATCATAGCAGAACAAATACTACACGGTTTCCGATACGCCGCCACCGCCCGTTCCGTTTGGGTTACAAAACACAAGAGACAGCGTGGAGAGATAGCGATTTCAAAAACAGTGGAGAGGTTTGTGATTTTATAGGTTTTCCTAATCAACAACAAATTTTGACATCAAAGTATTTATTAACAATTTTATCCAGTAACATATTCATAGTTACTAAAACTATCCTATTTGAAGAATAAAATTAGTTTTAAAAATAAATGAATCCTGAAAACATAGCTACATAGCAAAACTGTTTTTGTGAGAAGTTAGGACCGCTAAATGTCTGGAATCAACGATTCTGTACCCCTTTTGGAGATTTAGGGATCCCAGAGACTTTAAGTAGTATTGGGATCGCAACACCGGAGAGGTCCACAAAGTTTAATATTTTTTTTTGCTTTTTATTATTTTTATTGAATTTTCTTTCGTGGCAGTAAGTGGTATATGGTGATTCTAGCTTACAAGTATTACTGCTGGGCGTCTTTTCTCTAGGTTTATCAATTGCAAAATATTTCACTTTTTGACCGCTATCGCTCACTGCTTTAACTTAAGACAAATTTACACCAAACGCAACTGTGTCAACAATATCAAGATAATTCGAATACTCAATGAGGACTATGTTTTCTTATCTTTCTCGCTTGGCCAATAAATTGGTCCATGTTTTCCCATTGCAAACGCCAATTCCATACAAATTGGTATTGTTTTTATATATATTATAAAAGTACATTTTTTGACGCTAGAAAATGCGTTAAACAAACTACACGCAACAAATTGCGATGCAGTTCCAAAAGAATAAATACAAATAAAAATTCTAATTAAATTTATAGATGGCACATCCAAAATTTAATCACTTAGTTAATCTTTCCTACTAACAATTTGTAAACAATTTTTTTTATTAGAGTAGCTTATTTCGCATGGTTGTCACACAATTTTATTTTTGAGAAATAGTATAGGTATTATTTTACATTGACACAAAGAGTTCAACTCTCTCTTTAGATTAAACTTTTCAATCAATTCTTGACATACGTATACAGTAATTTAAAAGAAATTTACTTAACTAGTTAGAACAAATCAGTATGGGCTTGAAACATCGAGAATGTTCGTAGAGCGGCGGGCCTTTGAACTGGCGATGATAGGGGCGTCAACCTCATATAGGTACTCGGTGTAAGTAAATGCAGGATTACACTTTGTGCAGTATATGATGCAGGTGTACTTTCTTGCTCTAAAGTTAAGACAGCAGAGTACGACGTGAATGAAAACGTAAAAACGTTCATTGTTTGAATTCAACGAGTTGGTAGACGCTCTAAGAAAATACTCTTTTAAGAAAATGAAAAGGTTTACTTAATGCGAAAATTATTAAAAAAACTGTTGATTAAAAAAAGAAATTAATTAAGACATAAATGAGAAAAAGTTATAAAACAGTATAGGTACTTAGACTGTTTTATATAAATGTTCGTTTAATATTCGTGTATAAAATACGCGTATTTTTACCTGTTACTATTGAATTTAATACAATGAAATCGGGATGATGGCGGGCGGACCGTTTAGTACATATTTTAGAATAAGTACAATAATATTTTTAGACCATGCATTGTCTCAATGTCTCAAAGATTTTTACTGTTAGTTTATTTAAATAGGCAACAAAATTGAGTCATTACGAAAAATAATTTCACTCTAAGTATCAATAAAGTGTCATAATTGCACGGCTTGCTCAAGATCATTACATAAATTTAGTTCATAAGTAAGCACAACCTACACAACTGCTATGTATCAAATCTATGACAGGTAAAACCGTTACTGGGAGTTTGTGTTGCCGAATGAATGCAAATAAACAATTAAAACTGACACTTATTCTCGAGGTGTTAAGGTCTACTTTGATATTTGTTTTCGTTTCTGTGTAAAGTTTAGTAAAACCCGCCTGGGAACATCATACACACGCGATGGGAATATAAACATGCCACCGAATGTAGCCAAGCCCTGGATACCGTTTTTCTAATAGAGGATCGCATAATATTTTCTTTTAATGGCTTAACTTTCGCAATAACTCTCTAGTAAAACTTCTGAGCGATGTTCTAATTGTTTTACATTTTATGAGATAATTTCGTCTCGTTTAAGTATTTAGATCGGTTCAAGTAGAGGCAGGCCACACTGCGTTTCCCAGTCATTTGGGCTATCCGTCTAACGGTTGTAACCACGTTCTTACAGAACCACTCTGATAAAGCATAAAATAGCATACTAAGGGTTTCAACTAGTACTAGTATTTCAACTGTTACTATTCTTAGCAATAAAATTTAAGTGAGGCTTAACTTTACTATATAGCATATTTCAACTTCACTCAACACAAATTTGTTCCTGAGTGAGCATAGCTTTATGGTAAAGTGAAGCTTAGTTATGTGTAAGACTTAGTAAAGACTGAAATACCGGCCCTTAATAATTTGAAATTTGAAATTCTCAAGATTATAGTATAATTTTTAGTTATACCATCACTCACATTCACTACATTTCATATTTTGTGTTCAAATAAAATGTTAAAATATGCCGTTACCTACATCCATTCATCTGTATTCCTGACAAAATGTGCTAGAACAAACCTATCCGGAGTCACCCGAGAGCCTTTTGAATTGCAAAATGCTCGGTCTATCACAAGAAATGGCATAAAAAGCGTTGGACACAGAAATAGAGACAAAGGAAATGATCGCAGTAATATTCACATATTTTATTATTACTACTTTATTAGCCTTTTGTGATTAAATTGTGGGTAAAAAAATGTTAATAAAAAGTTTCAAGAATTAGACATTTAACTAGTTTTCTAATGAAGTATATAATAACTTTTATAAGCTAAACTAAGTTAGCTTAGCTTTCGGTCTGCACCCCACATTCATTTAGAAACTTAGATAATTCCCCTTTAAAGTTCCTGTTACTCTAAGAATGTAAAGCAATAAGGCAATGTCCCATTACTTACTTCTCTAGCGAAAGAGAACGTACTAACGAAATAAGATTAACATGCTCACATAAATCGCCATGCACTTAGTAGATAAGTAAAAGGAGAAAATGCAAATTATTTCCGTGACACTTCCAGATGTGTTGTCGTCGTATTTCCTTGTTGGTCCCTCTCTCGCGATAATGCATACCCGACCTTCTCGATCGGATGGAAAGATGAAGTTAATGCTGCTATTAGGATATCTCACGCATTTGAATAGTTGCCATTGAAGTTCGAGATTTCGTCGATTCTTTTCTCATCACTTGTTTTATTCTGTTGAATGTTTTCATTCTATTTCTAAGGTAAATATCTTGTTTCTAATATAAGATGTCGAACTGTGAAGTAACAGCACGTGTGCTTTTGTGTTTCGGCGTGTAAGTAAGGGATGCCAAAGCCCATTTCCCTACCTCTTCCCAATCTCTTATCCTTAATCCTACTGTAGTCGGCAGCCTTGGTTGTGTTATTATAAGTGACGGTAGCCACCTACCATCAAGTCGACCGTCAGCCTGTCAGCCGACCTAAACATTAAAAAAATATTGTTGTCGTGGTATATTTAGAACTATGTAATTGTAGATCAGCTATTTTTTTACATTTTTGACTTCTCACTTCGACAATATGTGTTCTTCTCTTCTTTTAAATAACACTTGGAATGTGATGTAAATTGATGAATTTAACAAAATGGGTTAGTTGAACAAGTATAATAAATAAAATTTACTAGTGATTTAATAAACTCTGGTTTATCTAGCATTAATTGAAGCAGCAAAGTCAATGATATTTTCAGCACTGAAAAGTGCATGTTTATTTCAAACCACTTCAAATTAAAGCCAATTACTCGAAAGTACAATTTGAATTCAATCAACAATTTCCGGATTTCAGCGGTCAGCGCAATTTGTGTACATTGTGTTTTGTGTGGATTATTTAAAACCAAAATGTATTTTTTTGCCAATATGAAAACTGAATGCTAATATTTATTTTATTTTGTTACAGGTAAGTTACCTGGATTTATGGAGCTGTGATTCGACTGAGGATTTTGAAGTGGTTTTCACCATCAGTTTAAATATTTTTTATGGAATTTTTATATTTATTCTATTCCCATTTCCGCATGTTGTAAGTGTCCTCTAGTAGCCTATCTGCTATTTAAAAAAATCTATTTTTTTTAAAGTTGAGACTATTCCTATAATATTGTGCAAATATCATCAATATAAATGAATTCAATGTTTATGTAAATAATAGAAATCGCGTACAGTATGTTTTTTCATATACCTATGTATGTATATTGTGTTAAAGGGCGAAGCGGTCTCGTCACATTGTTTATTCAGTCCGGTCGTTCGGTCGGCTTCAGTCTAATCCCGATCGATCGACGTCGGAATGTTTTCGACTACGGTTTAACTCTATCACGTGCTTCCGAATGTGTTTCAGTATCTACAAGATTAATTGGAATTTTCTGATCGTTATATCTTTTTAGATTATGCCACTAAATACCATCTCCTTTTTGACATTTTGTTATATTTCTTATAGTGAACGTCAAAAATATTTAACCTATTTTACCGTCGTCACATTACTATTCATTAATTAACATTCTGGTAATCTACGTTATAACAGCTGTCTGATAAGTTTAACATTGTATATAATTTGATCACATGTAAAATTAGTTCCCAAATGTAAATTAATTTTGGATCATCTCCACAAAATAATAACAATATTATCGTAGGCTTTGAAAATGGAGCGATAATCTTGTAACGAACTTCAAATTATAATTTCAAATATAATTTGCGTTTAATTAAAGCAATTATCAATGTAATCAGTCAGAAGATTAGGCTTGTGACATGGCAAATTAACCTAGATCTCTATGAATATATAGAGAGTTATTTTTAAAAGGTCATTGTATTATAATGTACGGTTCGTATAGGTCTTGTTACGTTGGACGTTTCCACGTGGTGTCTGTCATCGAAGGGTCGTTCGTTTTTCTCTCTTCTTTTTTCGTGTGCCTTACGATCTCCTATCGCATTCCCTCCTGTGTAAATCGCTCAGCTCATGTTTATAATAACTATGCAAATTGGGGCATTTCAATATTTTGCCTCAACAAGAGGGCACAGTGGTTATTGAGTTGCATTCTTTATGTTTATATAAATGCAATATTACAGTGCTTAAATTGGAATCCTTATGTAGAGATATTTTAAAAATAATCCCAAAACATATTTTTTTCAGGTTTTCCATTTTCAGTTTTTAACCGTATAAGCATTTAACCAATGGAAAATATTTCTTAAAAGATTTAGGAACGAGGAATTATTTACTTTAATGATTAATTTTTTTACTCATGGACTACATTACGATTTGTAATTTATTATAAACCACGCCATTTAGTTAGTTTATATACAAAATAAATGTAGGTATTTATTATACTAAGCTTTAAGGAGCTTTAGTATAATAAATTTTCTCAAGTCTAAACCTAATTAACTCTATACCTTTTCAAATATTATCGGCGGCTGCAATTAATTTTGCAATGTACTTGTTAATATTCTAGCACGATAAATAACTGTATTCTGTATAGTTAACAGAGGGATTGTAAATCTTGTTCCTTTCGGACCAAGAGCAACTAGCAAACTAAATAGACCCGTCATTGGCTTAACATAATGAGGACTAACTGCTTACGTCGAAGCGCATTGAAATCTTGAACTGGTCTTAATACAAGTCATGTCTTGTTCCTTTTGGAACTAAGAATAAACCTGACATTACTGAACTCATTGATTACTCTAATGAAAAGTTATGGCCTACGTTTTATTGAAGACGATGTACGACGTTAGACATAAGCCCTTGACATTATGTAACAGAGAAACTAGCGACCACACATTGACATCAAGTAATGAATCTTGGATAGTTTCTCCCGGGGATCTAAATTTGTCTTGAGACCGTAGCTAAATTAGTCAATGTAATATATAGAAGGATTGTATAGGAGGAGATATTACTGTATTTACGAAAATTATGTGCGTTCGATCACATAACATAAATAACAGGTTAAAACTTAAAACAAAGATTCCTATCTAGACTTAAATTAAAACTAACTGTTTTAAACTTAAAACACAAAAAAGAAATAATTTTGTGGTTTTATTACTACATATTTTTTTAAAAATCTCACTATATCCGTTAAAAAAATATTTTGAAAATAATAATTTTTAATAAACCTTCGAAAACTGATTTCTCCAGATTAATGCATTGCTTACTTTTAGTTTCTTTAAATGTCTATTCTGCGTTGTGTATTGTTTATTCTAAGGTCTCTCGTTGATACCGCTATTTATTGCTGTACCAACAATAGTTGCAATGCGGCTTGCGTAACTGGTTCATTAAAATTTGTTAAGTAAGTACACTTATAAGATTAATGTAACTTGTATAGAATTTGTGTTTATTAATTTAGTGGATGACATGTCATATTTCAATACAGTTACAATTTGTTATAAATTATTGTAGATATTTCATTTAATTCAACCATATCAACAGTTATAATGCATTGCCCAAGACCCACTATTTTCATTAACCTCACTTCATATATTAGCTTCACTTAAATTAAAAATCAAATAAACCATGTTTCAACTGTACCATTGAAAGGCGTTCAAATAACTTATCACCCAATAGCAATTCAGTTTTCCATTTATTGATAGCGTACAGTGGCAGACAATTGCCTCAACGCTTATCTTAACAACCTATCAACTATTGGCAAAGCAAGAAGCAATTTATATACTATAATTACATTCACCCCAAGGTAAGCTAATTTACGAGCTGACAAAGTTCTAATAACATGAGAACACTAACAATTCACAACGATAATACGACCCTCTAAAACCCTTGTAATTTTGAAGCACAATTACATTAGTGAAGCACAATTACATTAGCATCTTTTTACCACACGTTCCACCCTTTGCTGGCAACTTGTGAAAACATCTCTTTGATCTTGTATTATTCTCTTGACCATTCCAACGAAATTTGTTTCGAGCACGGCACCCTTGGGTGAATTATTTCATCCAGAGACGTTAGCAAGATACCGGGGACCCTTTACTACACACTGTAACGTTGATATCCTATAAAATTTTATTGTACCCAACCAATGCTCCGTTTGTAAAGCCACCGTTGTACAAACAACATGTCTAAAAAGCAGTGAACCTTTTCGTTGTTAAAATAGCGTCTTGAAATTTCGTTGTAGAGAAGAGTATCAAACATTTAGTTATACATGTATCATCGTTTGAATCGATAAACCAATGTCGGGTACGTGACAAAAAAGTAGCACTCGAAATCTTATATCAATTACATCAGATAAGATCACTGTTTTTAAATTAGTAATTTTCATGTAATTGTCAATCCAGTTCGAATAACAATTTGATAGCAATTCTAAGAAAAAACTATAAGTCCTTGTGAAGAAAACGCCTTCACTGTCTACTTTATTGTTACTTTTAAAAGATTAGGACTTATAATCGCGTACTGTTTCGTCTTTCTTTTTTAGTGAAAGGGAAGTTGTGGCGAGATAAAGTGCCTTTACAAGGGCTTACCTCTTCAAAACTCAGACCCCCTTACTATTGTGAGGTGCATATTAAAATAGGCACGGGTGTTCTTGCGGCGTTTCTTGATTGAAGCTCTCAGCTGTTAGAAGGTTCAGAGGTGAATACACTTTGTGTGGGTGTATTTTAGTTTAAAATGGAAACTGTATTTGCATATGTAAATTTAACGTAATTGTCAGACAAATACAAAAATCATTTTTATCGTGCGACCCAAACAATGGACAATAGAAGCCACTGAGGCTCTTAGAATGAAGAGTTCTGCTTTTCCTGAACCTGCTTAAGTTGAATTATCAAACTTCAATTAACCAGTCAACGCTGAATCGTTCGAGTTGTAGATAATGCCTCATCACTAGACAAATAGAGCATTTATTATTCTTGGATTATTCTCGGGATAGAAGTAACCTCGTTATGTGGGTTTTGTCCTATCTACTCTATCACATGACCACCTCAATGTAATTATAGCTACTGTATATTCCCCCGAAATACAGTTATATTGTCATTTTTTTATTGAGTGCTTCATGTAGCTATCATAACTTCACCTTAAAGAAAACAGAAATAGTCTTTGTATTTTATATTTTTTATTGTTTGTGGTTCATAAATAATATTATTCGATACGCTTTACTCAAAACGGAGATAGAAACTAAATTCGTATTACACGTTGAAGCAAGTAATGAGAGGTATTGTAATAAAGGCACTTTGTTTGAGTATTAATTAAGTAAATAGTGTAAGCGAAGTCAGAAACATGAGTAAATACACCGAAGTTCAAGCTACTGGGTGGTTTTAGTTGGTATCACATTTAATTAGGATTAGGAGCCTTAATAGTACGTAGAACTTTAGTACCAAATTAATACTTGGGAATTGTAATTAAGGTTCCCAGTGTTGCGTATGTTACCTAATAGGATTGTTCTGAATATATTTTAATACACATTATTGTTTTTAAACAAAAGCTTTATTTATGATATAAAACTACAATATGTAATACAAAGACAATGTAAAAAAAAATAAGAAAAATAAAAAAGTATTTTTTGTAGTGTAATTACGAAAGTACTTAACTGTCACTAGTGACCCGCTCTCGGCTTCGTACGAATGCAATTATCCGGACATATTTCCCAATTTTTCTCTTCATAAAAATCTTTAATGAATATTAAAAAAAATAGCTGTTCCTGGATTTAGAGCTTTGCAATACATACATTTTGCAATTCATTTTTATTTATTTTGATTGTAACGCGACACGAGTGCGATGCCTCTGAATGATTTATTAAAAAAAATCAATATCGATTTCAATTTTAGCAAACGCTTCACGCGAATTGGCTGTGGGATATGCGGTATTCACATTATTCAATACACATAGTCACATACATATCAATTACAGTAGCTGAACTCAGTACTCACTTTGAATTACATAATTTGAAGGTTTCATGGATTCAATGTTAAATATATATATAGTTAGGTACTGTATTTTCATCGCACACTCTCTTTGTTATGTTCTCGGTAATTGGTCCTATTTTTCCGCTCGCGTTAGGAGGGGGGTACAGAGGGGTACACAAAAGGTAAGGTACCATATACCTTTTATGTACCCCTAAGAACTTAAATGTATCCATGATGATTGGTTCCGTAGTCAAGGCGTGAAAGCGTAGCAAGCAAACAAACCAACTCACTTTCGCACTTATAATATTAGTTTAGACTTAGATAATTTTACAGATTGCTTCCGTCATCCATTGTGCGGCTTTTATCTTTTTTATACATGACCACATATGAAAAAGAAACAACCTAAATGGTAGATCCATTAACTTTGATGACTATTACCAAAATATACTCTATTAAAACGGTCTTCGGTGTTTTTTGGTTTAACATATACTTAGGTAAATACGAGTTTGTTGTGTAATAGAAGATTTGCGGTCGCGAAAGCCAGTGTCGTTGCGCTTCGCGTATTAGATTACCCACTCTTTGTGGTTAGCAGAGACATCATGAGCATTGTGGTTTTGGAGCTTCCCACGCTACTATTTCTGTCTTCAATTTAAATTTCAGCTATTGTCTCGAGAATGTGGTGTCTTCAAAGTCGCTCTTTGTAACTAGACAGTCTTTAACATTGTTTTAAGTAGATTCGTATCTGTTTCTTTGTGTCTAAAGTAAGTTTACTACTGCTACAAAATTTGTATATATGTAGTTAGATATATATTTGAAATCTAACGCGCAAAACCGGCGTTAATCGTGTCTTATTTTGCAATGTTCTTATGCCGCCGGGCCGATGGTTTTGGTGTCTAGAGGCCATTACATACAATTTTTTTTTGTAATACGTCGCTGTCACACTTGCATTTTAATACTCCCAAGTATATTTGAATATTTGGGACCTTTGGGAAGGCAGATACACACATATACATTATACACACATATACATTATACACATAATATACAAAATGTAGAAACACACTAAAAGCTATTACTTAATATCACTTCACTTGAAATTAATATCATTGTTTTCATAACTTATCCCACAATGCGATAACATTCATTGGAATTAAACGAAGGAGAGGGTTGTATATTGTATAATAAATTGTATATGTAATTGTAATTGTACGTAGCCTCTTAATACAACTCCAGTAACCAAAGATTTCGTATACCTAACTCTTTCTTAATGCAATATATTTCTCGGAAACGGATCGTCTTGTAATTTATTCGTTACCCAAAGCAGTGCATCAGCGAGGACTGTGCTGGAGTCTGTGGAGTGGGCGGCACCCACCATTGTGACAAAATAATGTCTCCTCACTATAACCATCTTTGGATCGAAGATGCGTCCGAAAAAAAACCTTATTCTTTAAGCGGTAAAATGCAATATTATTCGAACAACGAGCACAGATGGTACGCCGCGATAGCGCTGAATAATCAACGCTTAAAACGTCTGGAAAAGGAAGATACAGTAATGTAATATGAATAACAAAACGACAGAGATATATACCCATTTAATTCTTATTACTTGCGACCAACAATGGTATATAAATTACTAAGTTGCGCCCGCGGCTATGGCTGATTGTGCTGCACTAAATTTGACAGTAGCGTTGTTGGCTGTCGTTGGCTATGGTTTGTGGTTTTATTGTAATCTGACTGACAATTACAATGCGTGGGCGAAATCGAAGTAGTCCCTCTACTATATTATATTATATTGACATCCTATTTTTCTATTAGGTTGGTAATAAAATCTGTGCTAATCGGTTTAATATACGAGTATAATGTTCATAATTTTATGTTATATAATCTGTCTATCTAATCTGTTTTTATTTAGCTTTTAGCTTTCTGTTCTTATATTAATTGAAAAGCAAAAAAGGGTTTTGTTTTGCAATGTCTAGTTTTAATAGTGACGTGACCCTTTTAAATAAAATCAATTTTAACGTCGCAAAACAAAAGGGAAGCTTCCCTTATTGGTGGAATCAGATTTGTTATTAATAGGATTAGTCCCCCAAAAGGAAAACAACACCGATCGGGGGTTACGGGGAGTATTAATTTTGATTCTGTCGAAAGACGATCGCGGCCGTATTTCGCGGTCGAGTCAACAGCGCAGGTCCAATTTTCCAGAAGAGCGCTTCGCGGGTAGCAACTGATGCAGTGTGACGTGCGGACAGCTCGTGAGTTCGCTTGCGATTAATTACTTTCCGACTCGAAGCTCCGACGAGTCGAAAGTCGCGAACCCGGCATGGCTTCGCTTCAGCTGTCGCCTACAGTTTTACGTTACATACCCTTTTTGCATACGATACTTTTTGCGCGAACATATTCGTGTCACACGTGTCCTCAAGCACCTGTTGTCTGCGGACGTGTTTGCTGAATCTATTTGCTGAATATTTTACGTAATATACAAAGCGCTTTTGAAAAAGTATTAAAAGCTCACAGACATAACAGATCAAATCATGTTATCAATAGATTTATAACATTTTAGACGTTTGAATAGCTCTCATTGTTTTAGGAAACGTGTGAGTGTTAGACCCATCTTGTATAATTTAAATGGCTATTTTTTAACAATATTTGACAAATAATACAAAATTATTGCGAAAAAATACAAACTTAAAATTAAAAAATATAACGAGAAATAGAAGCACTGGGTAGGAGCCACATTTTTTTTCGAAATATATTTATTTTTAGTTTTAGTTAGTTTCGAAGTAAGTATCAAAAAACAGGTTTTTTGAATCGAAACCAATGAGTTTTAATTGCCATGTAATTTATTAGTCTTACCCACAGTCTTACCTTCTCTTTTAATTATGGATATCGAACCGCATATTCCACTTGATATTTAAAATCAGAGAATGACAGAGAAACAATTCGATCAAAAGGCCATTAATAACCTGTCAATGGGGAGTAACCCCATTGTGATCAGCGTATTAACTGTCTTTCAATTCACGGTTAATTGTTGTTAATCTCAAGATTAAGTTCTATTGTTTCTTCACCCTTTGTCTGTATTTTAATTTACAACTCGTATCCAACGTTTATGGTAATGAACTTTTAGTCATTAAAATCTTCGATTAAGACGAATTCCAGACTCTTAATCGCATTTTAAATCAGCGTTACATGTTTAAGTAATTATTTATAGCATTGCTTTTAACATTTCTTAGTGTCTTGTTTAAAAGTCTTTATTCGTTGTTTTCAAATTTAATTTGTAGGTTAAGTTAAAATTATACACAGAAGGCTTTATGCAATTGAAAGTATAATTTTCCTTATAAACAAATCAAAATCTGCTTCGATACCGATTTACACATTAAATATGTTTTTTTTTGTGGTTTATAAGACCTTTTTATTTTTAATAAAGCAAAATAGAATAAATAAGTAGGTATACATGATTCTACTATTAATAAAAATATAGCCTCCATGCAATTGGCTGAGAGCGAGCGACGAGCTGTGTGTTCGCTAAATGATAGTACTTGAAATTAATTTTAATATAGATACTGGCTGCGATTACGCCCGCATCTTATTAAATATCATGCAAGATAAGGATGGGGCTACATTACACTCATTTATACTTATAGTTAAGAGCGGGACAGAGAAAGTTGTAACAATTTATAGCTACTAATTTACAAGCTTTTCTGTGTGGTCCTAGCATAAGCCCTTAATTTTTTTAATGCCATAGAGGCAACTAAAAATACAAACCTGTCTACGGGAACAGAATAGTAATACTCCTACGGTGTGTAATAATGACTTAACATACGTCTTATGTCTAACTTAATTTCAAAATAATAAATTCTATTTAAAATTTGCAATACAATTATAATAATTTATGAATTCTAAAAAAATATCATATAAAACATTAATATAATTAACTTTTTAATTTATGGATAACCTTTATGTCTGTGCTATGGCATTTACATGTGCATGTATGTATAAATCTGTGAGCAGATAATTCGACCGCGGGGGCGCGTGGCGTACTGCCAAGCTAGCGGTTTTCGCCCCGCTGCGCTTGCTGTGCCGACTGCATGCATACATGAGTCCGTCGTCCTTGATTTATCTGTATTGTTCAACTTTGCCACTCAAATGCTTTGGATGTTAGTTTAAACTTGTGCATGTTTCATAAATAGTTGTTCTGAGTTTCAGCTGTTCTTATGTAATCGATAGATTTTTTATCGATATTTCTTCTACGAAGATATTGTATTGAATAAATAAATAATAAACTAATGCAATATAGAATCTAATCTATATTATGTAGTTTTAAATTTTTTGCAATAATCAAATCAATTGCGTTGGCCTTGCAGTAAATTGACAAGAAAAAAATATTAGTTGATCTTTTCAAGAGTTACATCAATTTGCTATACAAGTAAATAATCAGCTATTATATCTAAACGGGCCTGGTTTAGTCAAATAATCATAATAATATGGGCAATTCCATGTAAAAGTCTCCATATATGAGAAAAAATATTTATTGATTTTGATATTAAAATACTTTAAGTATGATGGCAAAACTATTGTACTTTATGTTTTCACAAAGGTAACATAGTTTTGTTTTTGTTTTATTAGTCATTTCGGTCATTTATAAGATGGTGTCGTGAATCTCAGGTGATAGTGTATTTTGTGGGGGAGTTTCATTTACATTTTCACAGTAAGTATTATCAATTATTGTAATGATTTGTTACATATTGCTACGTTAAGTAACGACTTATACTTAGATAGTCCGTAATTTGCGTAAACATTATGTTTCTAAGAGATATTCAATTTATAAGACTACGATGTCGTGTTGTAGTGTCTGTCACAAAATAAACAGAATTTTCTCTCTAACTTTGGTAAAACTTATTCCTCATCATGACAAAATTATATCTTCCTACCTGATACAATTACTTGCATGATGCCAACATAAAAAATTATTAATCTTTATTAATAATTCTTAAACAGCTTGAAACATTTTTGTAGTGTCAGTCACACTGTAGAGTCAGTCACGGCCTGTATCATAAGGAATGTAGCGTTTTGTTTGTTTCCTTTTCTTAGAGATAGCTAAAATAGTAGCAGAAAGGAAGCGCAAGCAGACAGAGAAGCTAAAATAAAAATCAGTGGTTTTTTTGAGGAATTAAAAAAAAGAAACCGAAAACAGAAAACATCGAAGATGTTTGATAAAACAAACAGCATCCATAGATCCTGAAATGCACTGAAAATCTCTTGTCTGCAAAAAACAACACATTATGAAGTTTTTTTCGATGAATCAGCAGATGAGAAGGAAAATGTCAGAATGTCCACGGGGAAGGAAAATGTTCCAATGTCAGAATCTGGCCCAAGCGTCATAATTTCAGGTTCAGAACTGACTCCCAATAACATAAAGCATGGTGTGTATGTGCTGGCATAGTTTATTACAAAAAAACAAACATCAGATCTATCAATATGTCACCATTTATCAAAGTGGTGTTGATGATGAAGGTGAAGTAGAAGTCATGAGCCGGAAAATAACAAGTGCCTCATTGTTTAGATCTGATGAGGAAGATATTTCTGACGTGTCTTTTGAAGATATAGTTACTGAAGATATTACCTAATCCCAGTCTGTCTCTTAAAGGCAATACAGCCCATTATAAGTTTCCTAAAAGACTGGATGTTTTTGAATCCTGAAAATCATCACTTGTGTTGTAGAAAAAATGTCCATTTTGGATTTTATAATATTACTAATGTTTCCAAGAATATTGTGATTCCAGTGATTATTTTAGTTTGTGTTATACTCCAATATTTTATTAGTGACTGTGTATGTTTTAATTAAACTCAAAATTTTGCATTTTTGATTTTATAACTACATTTTTGTATCATTATAATACTTTTAAAGTTACTGTTTTATGTCCTGTATTATTAGATTTTAAGGTTTCATTTAAAAAAAATACTATTTTGCAATCTAAAGTGACAGTAGTGTCAGTCACGTTTTGATCTGTAGTGTCAGTCACGAATTATTTTTCTAATATAAAATTTTCTAAAACACTAAAGTTTTTTGTTTAACCTTTTTCCAATAATTTGGTTCATGAACTCGGGCTACAAATGCAATTGAAAGTTATAAAGCGCACACAGAGGAAGATTTTTGAAGTTTAAAAACACTCTCGCACATGACTTCCTTTTGCATGTAGTGTCAGTCACATTTACATTTTATTAAATTACTCATATTTGACAATTTTTTCGTGCACATTTTTTGCTACAGACAGATAATTGGAGAATCAACTATAAAAACATACTAAAACTAAAACGGTAAACATAGTGGTATTTCTAATATAAGTCAAAATAAAACGCAAAGTGTGTCAAATGTAGAGTCAGTCACATATGGAATTACCCATATGCATTTTGTACATGATTTCTGATTTCAAATTTATATAAAATATGTTAGGGCTTGAATATGTGTTAATAATATCACACAATATTTTCTTTGTCAACATTTTGTCATAAGAAATAAAAGCTGTTGTAAATTTTACAATTGTATTAGTACAAAAGATTCTTGATAATATTTCTAATAATAACCGTGAAGAACTTTCATTATTATATATTGTTACACATTGTAGCGACTTGTAGGACACATAAGCACATTAAGCGATAGCATTTACATAGCTAAAGCGGACTTACATTATTGCAGTAGTATCACAGGCGACCGCCACTGTAATTGAGAGTTGGCCCAAGCTTTGATATGCAAATGTTTGTGACCAGCAACACGTGGTCTCGCGTCATACGCCACTTGCTGACGGTTGAGCGGAAAATTGACTTACACTGTGTACCTACTGCTTTTGATTTTGAAAAATATTGAGACAATGTCGAGTGTTATATTTAAAGGATTTCTATGGATATACTAGCTGACCCAGCGAAATTCGTACCGCCTCAGAATAAAAACCAGTTCCATAAAAAATGTATGAAAAAATGAATTTAATTCACAAGTGGATTCGCGGATACCTTAAATATAGTAAGTAATTATGCAGACGCCGGCTTCATATGATTGCCTATTTTTTGTTATTTAGATTTATATAATATATTAATTCGGAATTTGGTTATTGTTAGACTTAATTTTATTATTGAATGTAAACAACGATGTTATCGTAATTATCTGATATTCCATTTGTATACTTTGAACGTTGAATACATTAGGCATTCAATACGCACGCAAATGACACATTAAAATTTTGTAATCAATAAAACTACGCTTTCCCAAAATTACTTCATTCCATATTGGTACGTTTCGCTCTAACTATAAAGTTCAATTTGTTAAATTAACACCTTTTGACAGGAACCACAGCCAACAACCCCTTCACTCATGTAATCACTTCGATTTGACAACCAGTGTTTGTATTGCAATTTAGTGTTGAAGTAATTTGTTAAAATGAAGGGCGGCAATACTAAGAAAAATTTAACATTGAGAAAACAGGACAAATGTGTACTTACCGCTAAGGGAAACTTAACGAATATTTCCTATTTCTTGAAAAGTTGAACTTGAAACTATTTTCCCATTGAAACCTAATATTAGTGAGCTAATATCGAAATTCGTTCAAAAAGAGTAAACTTGACTGAAAACAAAGACATAATTTTAACATAATTTAGTTAGATATATAATAATGATGTGTGAATTCAATATTAAACGAATCCTGATAAACATGTCAACGTAGAAAAGGTTATTAAGCTTGTGCCGAGTATTACGCATTTCCGATTAAAGCACCTTACACCACCCTGCCTTACTATTGTGTCACCCCCACTATTTTTCATACACTACCCATCCGCTCTTCAACGCACTTGATTTGCGGAGCACGTACTCTGTACCCTTATTTGCTTTTGAACCACTCAAAAATATACCATAACGTCTTAGCGATAGAGGCAGTTTCGCGTATAAACTTAACTTTGTTTATTCCCAGACGTGTTATGCGACCTGTAGGGGAGATGTCTACGCCTGTGCGACATTGTGTAGTTAAAACTAGTGAAAGGCCAAAGGCTTCACTCGTCTACGCCGTTATTACGTCGCGTCGCGTTTATAATAATGTTGGTGTACTTGTGAACGCTCCGCTTATGTGTGGTTGGGGTTCTAAAAGCGTTTCAACATTTTTACCGTTGAACGCTTGTGTAGAAACATTTTAATAATATTAATAATAATGTATCTACACATTTCAATTATTAAGATGTTTTGTCCAATTTATTAGGAAAAAATGACAATAATCATTTTGGCGACTCGTTTAAGAAACATTGTCTTTAAAAGATATAAACCTTTTTAAATGATTATCTAAAAAAATAAAAAGTAAACTGCATACAAATAAATTTTGGGCGCTTGCATGACGCAAGACTGGCTGAACTTTATTTACTTATCCGTGCGAGGCCGATGGCGGATCGCTACTTCAAAAAAAAACAAACAGAGTTCGACGCACTAGAATAATTAATTATTATTGTGATATTATGACAAATTTAAAACAAACAGAGGTCGTAGACATTCAAGTACTATCTTAATATTACGACATAAATAAAATGGTAATTAATTAGCAAGCGACTTTATCTTATTTATGAGAAGAAGTGCCTAGTGAATTTTAATGATTTATTTTATTTAGGTACTTGATGCCTTTGTACATATTGTATAAAGTCCAAGCCATTGGAAGATACAATTTTTGTGAATAAACAGATTTTTAATATCGAAGTTACCTTTTTTTAACGTTGGGAAATCCTCTCGGATAACGTCTAATAGAAAGCGTACGTCGTCGCTTACAATTTCATTTGGCCGGGTTATAAAAGACGAGAGTTGTCAACTAACTTTGAATAACTGTTTCCAATTTGAAATCTCGGTTAAATGCGCCTTTGTGCGTTTTATAATGGTATTTAGTATTATATTATTATGCCACATTATTATAACTTCTATGTTAGAAAAAACATTTTTTACGGTTTTCTTATTCAGTTCAGTATTGAGCAAACACCAAATTCTATTAATGAAGTCTATACAAATGTTGTGAACTTCTGAAGTGTATAACATGAATTCTACATTCTCATGACGAGGTCTTCAGACGAACATGTTTTGGGAAATGAATATTATTATCAATTTTACTATTATATATACTATGTAATAAAATTCATACATAGTTATTGTCTAGGTAGAATATAATAAATCAAAATTTTTTTTTTTTGCGATCGCAGTGTCTACTGTCTACTCGAGGCTCCCAGTGGTCGACGCACCTAGCCATTGCGGGGAAGCAAGCCGTATTTTGAGGGTTGTTCCGTTCTGATTTCATGTTTAGCTCAGTTTATGGTTGAATTAAATTGTTTCTGCCTTGTCATGGCATGGCGGGTTAGTTTTTGCTTTATACTATCTGGCTTCAACCCTTATTATAAACTTTACAACATTTAATTAGTTTGGGAAATTTTGGCTGTTTCATTTTACGGTCTGCACAATTAATATAGATCTGATAACTTGCAGATATCGTTCTTACTACTATGAGTTTAATATGGTTGGAGTATGTTATTTTAAATCTCTAACTCATTGACAGCTGACCAAGCAATAAGATTTCTCTTCACATAAAATTATAAATAGCGTCACGGTAGGTACTTTTTTATTTCAATAAATAAACAAAAAAACTTACTTTGGTAAGTAAAACTAAAAGAATATGTAAAAGTTTCAAACTTGGTTATCTATAGTACGTACAGTCAAGGGCAATAATATCTGTACGTTTCCAAAGCGGCCAAAATATCTGTACAGTTGAGAGGCCAGAAATATCTGTTCGATAATTCGGTCAGAAATATGTGAGCATTTAAAGGGTCAAAAAGATCTAGACGTTCACGTGGCCATAAATATATGTACAATGTCAGTCAAATATGTGTAGGCTGTAGACAAATAGGAGGGCATAAATATCCATACATGAAACTATCATATACATGAGAACAAAACGCGTGCCAAAAATATCTATACATGCAACTATTATATACATGAAAACAAAGAGCGTGTCAAGACTGTCAAGTCTAGTTATCAAATATTTTGATGTTTTGCATATTCTCTAGTTTTTTTAAGTATTTTATGTGTAGTTTATGTATTTTTTATGAACAGAGCCAATAAATGCGCATGTGTACTACCATAAAATTTACTTTCGGCACTTTCCTTCTTTCTCTTACAACTCGCTAAAACCTATTTTGTATGTATACTATACTGTTTATGATGTTGACGCACAAAACTAATTCAAAAAACCTAAATTGATATTTAATAAAAATTCATATCGATAAATCTAGACGTGATAGAAAAAATCGGCTAACGGGAATAGATTCAAAGCATTAAAACCTTCCTATTTTTGACATATTTTTTGAAGGAGGATTTCGTTGCAGACCAGTGATTAATTATTAAATGCTCTAAGTTAGTAAAAACCTAAGTGTTCTTTTTAACTGCAAAGAGACATTTATACATACACTAGCTGTGCTCGCGACTTCCTCCGCGTGGAATAATTATTTCGTGATGTTATATAGCCTAAAGCCTTCCTCGATAAATGATCTATCCAACACAAAAATAATTTTTCAATTCGAACCAGTAGTTCCTGAGATTAGCGCATTCAAACAAACAAACAAACAAACAAACAAACTCTTCAGCTTTATAATATTAGTATAGATTAGCGTAATCGAAAGATTTTCGTACTAATATTGTATAATTACTTAAATTACGAATAAATATCTTCCTTTTCATCGCTACGTCTAGTATAAATATGTTACTGACATAAATTTAGCATTGAAAAACGCTAATATAATATTCACGAGAAAAGCCATGTGAAAATCGTATATGATAGCTGTGAACGCTGTGAAGCAGAATCTAAAATAATAGAATGAAAGGTGAAAGAAATATTACGTTAATGACGCAACAATCAAAATGAAAGAGACAAACAGATCATATGACAGAATGGTACTCTTTTCGATGATTGTCATAATTCAAAATACGAAAACTTGTTTGTTTGTACAGATATTTATGCACTACTATTTGTCTAGATATATTTGACTGACATTGTACATATATTTATGGCCACGTGAACGTCTAGATCTTTTTGACCCTTTAAATGCTCACATATTTCTGACCGAATTATCGAACAGATATTTCTGGCCTCTCAATTGTACAGATATGTTTGCCGCTTGGAAATGTACATATATTTTTGCCCTTGACTGTACCTACCTAATATGAAAGTAAAAACGGCAGTACTCAAATGGAATACTAAATTTACTTATTGCTTACTGTTTTTGTACAAAAAATGTGTCTAAAATAGGCTTATCGTAGAAACAATCGTCTAAACAAACGTTTGTTTCTGTCGTAAAAAACACACAAATGAAATTGGTGAACTAAATTTGAGCAAAAGCTTTTTTGCAGCTACGGAAAGCCCCGGTGGCAATTTGTCACCGGACCAAAGTTATTTATCCACATAATGAACACCTCGTAGCTTATCTCGGCGTCGAGCAATAGTTTTGAAGGCTTTGCGAGAGAGTTTTCGGGGTCTACCTTGATAATGACGCGCGAAATGTAGACAGAAAATTCGATATGAAACTTTATAGTCCAGTAAAATTGTCGCCGGAATGTATGGGGTCGTATGCGTCAAATCCGGTAGTTCTGATTTTTTGCAGACTTGTTTATGATGTTGGCCTAATGAATAATCCAAGTTTGTGACCTCGAGCGTTGAACGCAACTTTGTCAAAAATCGAAAAAACCGCGCAAAAATCGGGTTTTTTTTTCAAATT
Source organism: Synanthedon tipuliformis (assembly GCA_947623395.1). NCBI lineage: Eukaryota > Metazoa > Arthropoda > Insecta > Lepidoptera > Sesiidae > Synanthedon > Synanthedon tipuliformis. Next base: position 2,974,826 of record OX392415.1, on the reverse strand, counting down.
TTGGCGATTATAACCCTAAAGGACTAGTTTTTGAAAAAACTTTCTTAGGACGTTTTTAAAGTAGACTAAATTTGCTACAATATGATACTAGAACTGTCCATGTAGAACTAATAGTTTCCGAGATTAAGCCTTTCAAAGTTTATCATTTTTTTCGAACTTCGCAATTTTTTGCAATTCTGCCCTTCTGAATGAATTTTGACCCTGATTATACTATCGTCGCCCTGTACTTTTATGATGGGATGTTAAAAAATAAAATGAGAACTGTGAATGATGATGTTTAAGATATGCTACGAATAATGAAGTAAAAAAGATAAGTACAACAAAAGTAAATAAGTTAATTTGTTAAGAAATTGAGTAATATTCAAAATCAAAAAATTAAATTAATTTAGCCCTCTCGGAAGGTCCCGGTGGAGGTTCGTCCGTATCTGGATCGACGTATTGGGATGGCATATCCCCATCAGGGATATAGTGCGCCAAACGAGCGCCGAACGCAACTTTGTCAAAAATAAAGAAAAATCGCGAAAAAATAGTTATTTTTTCAAATTTTGGAAATTATAACCATAAAGCACTAGTTTTTTTAAAAACTTTTTATGACGTTTTTAAAGTAGACTAAATTTGCAACAATATGATACTAGAATTGTCTCTGTAGACCCAATAGTTTCCGAGATTAAGCCTTTCAAAGTTTATAATTTTTTTCGAACTTCGTAATTTTCTGCAATAGTTTAGACGTCACTCGAATAATCACAACATTCAAGTACTCCAGGCAGAGGAAGATGCTCATCACCACTACAGCTGTAACTGCTGCCTCTACCTATGATACAGTGGTAGTCGTTGGTGAGGTCATTGACTTGCTGATTATCCTTACTGCGATCTGAAACCAACGTGAAATTTTTTACAATAAATGTGGAAGAGGCAAAGCATCAGATCAGATATTCCAGCATCGCTTCTTCAAAATCCTCTTTGAAACCAGAGCTTTTCTTCTTCATCCATGCCTTTAGTGGTTGTGACTCGACATCCTGCTTCTTTGGTTTAGGGAAGATGCAAATGATGTCCATAGTCGGAAAAAAATCCGGACGTTGGAAAGCAAGCTGTGATTTTTCTCGACACCAACTCTACATCTGGCGAGATAGCAGCAGCAGGAGAGTGAGTCATAATTGCTCTATACGGAGGCAACCCCAACACATAACCTTGACGAGCTGCGGTACCAACTATTCGCCAGGGCTGCGACGAAAACCAGTGCTTTATGGTTTTAAAAAAACTAGTGCTTTATGGTTATAATTTCCAAAATTTGAAAAAATAACTATTTTTTCGCGATTTTTCTTTATTTTTGACAAAGTTGCGTTCGGCGCTCGTTTGGCGCACTATATCCCTGATGGAGATATGCCATCCCAATACGTCGATCCAGATACGGACGAACCTCCACCGGGAGCTTCCGAGAGGGCTAAATTAATTAAATTTTTTGATTTTGAATATTACTCAATTTCTTAACAAATTAACTTATTAACTTTTGTTGTAGGTACTTATCTTTTTTACTTCATTATTCGTAGCATATCTTAAACATCATCATTCACAGTTCTCATTTTATTTTTTAACATCCCATCATAAAAGTACAGGGCGTCGATAGTATAATCAGGGTCAAAATTCATTCAGAAGGGCAGAATTGCAAAAAATTGCGAAGTTCGAAAAAAATGATAAACTTTGAAAGGCTTAATCTCGGAAACTATTAGTTCTACATGGACAGTTCTAGTATCATATTGTAGCAAATTTAGTCTACTTTAAAAACGTCCTAGGAAAGTTTTTTCAAAAACTAGTCCTTTAGGGTTATAATCGCCAAAATTTGAAAAAAACCCGATTTTTTTCGCGGTTTTTTCGATTTTTGACAAAGTTGCGTTCAACGCTCGAGGTCACAAACTTGGATTATTCATTAGGCCAACATCATAAACAAGTCTGCAAAAAATCAGAACTACTGGATTTGACGCATACTGTGATGTCTAATTTTACTGGACTATTACGTGACCTATATTTTTCGCAAACAAAAACAAGTCAGCCCTTTTGGCACTTTATGAATAGAAAATCACTGTACATGAAGAGTACTGATGTTTTTTGTCTACATTATTGTCTCTTTATTCTTCGTGTCATTAGTCTGTCTGTCCTCGTAGTAGAATTCAGTAATGATGTTTTCAAAGTAATTAAAAAAGCATTTATTTTGTTTTATTTAGTTTTAAAAAGCTCAAGGTTTTTCTACTTCAAGTAAACGTACCCAAGAACTTATATCAAGTAAATCTATCAAGCAATAAATCAGATAATGGATTCATAAATAAACAGTTACTCCTTTAAAGCAGAAACAATCATTCGAAGTGTTGTAGTAATCGAAATTAATCAACAATTCGATATACGATCGATAATTACACAAATAATCATATTTCACACCGAGATGATTGATTTACAACGGTTTGTTCGCCCATCGCGTTCTACTTGTACAAATATTGCTGTGCTAGAGGTCCATCGAATGTTTTGTTACGAAACAAAAACAGATTACAAGAGAAATGCAAGCAATGTTTGCTGAATATATCCAAGTTTTCATCGAATCGCCAGTATGAAACACCCACTCGATTCTTGCTGCTTTCTAATTCAATCCATTGTTCGTGATCGAAGAAATGTTTTAAAATATTGATTAAAACGACTAGAAGAGTCAATTTTTCTTCCTTAATTTTTTTTGTTTCTTACACATTGTGCGATATTAGGGGGTCGATGTGATAATGTCAACCCCCTTTTGCTCAGTTAATTTTGGAGTTGGGGAAACTGCAGAATTAAACCGTCCTTGGCTGGCACCGACTACGAAATTAACTGATTATAAATTGTAAATAGGTATATTTATAACTATCAATAGTGGTCCTTTAATGCTCTGCTTTGAAGTAATTAAATTATTTTCGACTTTTTAGTTTTAGTTTGTACGTGTAGGTTTAGTTTTTAAGTCAGTTTGTTTTTTATATATTTTTTTATATTTAAACAAATTTATTTTTATTCTCAACTAGCTGCTGCCCTCGACTTCGCCCGCGTAACTTTGTAAATTATATAAAACCTTCCTCGAGAACCACTCTATCCATTGGTGTAAACAGCATGAAAATCGGTGCAGTAGTTTTTGAGTTTATCGCGAACAGACATACAGACGCGGCGGAGGACTTTGTATTGTAATATTTAGTGATATTATTATCAAAAGTTTTTTGATTTCTCAATATTAAAAAAATAAAAATTAAAACGTACCACATCTATTTTTACATAGTTTGCTGTATCATCGACTGGATTAAATTGCCCGAGCATGGTGTAAGATCCATCTATGGGTTATTGCTACTTCGGTCAACGGGTCAATCTCGAACGGAGTTTTAGATTATTCCTCTCATATCCATTGTTCGATTGCGTACTGAATTTAGATTGGATTTTATTTTGTATTCTTACAGTTACTTTTACAAAGCGTTCTTCATAAATACAATGGAATAATAAATAATAATGTGTTTATGTCTAAAGTCTAATATTGGCAATATTTTAATTGTGTTTTTGTCTGTGGTAGGTAGAGCATCGTTTAGCATAAAAATTAATTAAAACAGTGGAGAAATTAAAATTACATAGAAAAGGCTCATGTTATGATAATTTCACTAATGAAGCTGCTTGGAATTATGGGTGAAAATTTCCTCACTAGAGATGATTTTTTTTTGCAAATTATACATCGTTCATCATTTATCGTTTATTTTTTTTTTAAAAAATAAGTTTATTCTAGATTCTAGCATATTCCTATAGCACACTAAAGGAAAGTAGGTTTATTATTGAATGTTTCGCAATAAATATTAACATTATTGAATCAAACAGATTATAATTAAAATTTCAATTATTTAATATTAATACACATATTAAGCTGTCATTTATTTAATCTCCAAGAGATTCGATTCACATTTTAGTTAATGCGTTCTATTTTATTTATTATTGAATACAGACTCTTTCAACAACTCGTATATATAAATTAAATTTGATAATTATGAAGGTTGCCAACTTAATTCTTTTTTTACAAATCTGTCAGGCTAAGGTGATGGCAGGTGGCTACCGTCGCCTAGAACACAAGCAACATAATATGAGGATTATGTTGCTAATAACATAATATGGATATTGCAACATAATATGGGATAAAAGTTTGATTATTTGTAATCTAATAGACTCAGCCATCATCAAATCATCACTTGTTGAGCTATAGACATAGCTATAGCTATACGCTGGGAATCCAAATATAAATCGATATAAACCGCAGGGCTCAGCTAGTTTCTTTTGAATGCCTTAAGCGACCTTAAACCAAATTCTACTATTCAAATGTATTCATTATTTTTCTGGCTGTATAATGCGTTAAATAAATATTAGGTCATTAGCAAAGCAAAAAGTGTTTATATATGCCTACCCCCAGATTGACGGCCACGTTTTTACACGAGAGTAAATGACAGGAAAGGCGGTCGTCCGTTCGCTCATCCATCACAACAAATAATGTCGGACGTCCACAACGTCATTACTTATTTGGCAACAATAATCATCATTATGTGTACCGCATCCCCGGGATATGATGCTGTGTGGTATAAATTATAAGTGACCAAGGCAAAGACGTAGGTGGGTTATCTTGAATTCTTTTCTTTTTACATCCGACGCCCGACACAAAAACGGGTGTTTAAAGTTTGATGCTTGTGGTCTTTCTGTGGAACCTTAGCTCCCAAACGGTTATACTGATTTTCCTGATATCCCAGTAGTATTTCTAGATCGTCCCTTGTACCTACCCTCCTAGTATAGACATAAGAAGTATTTAAGTATTCTGTATATTATTAAAAAATCTTATATTAAAATACTGTCTTATATTAAAAAATACTTCAGCAATCAATTTTATTTTTAGACAGAAATAAATATGGTCTATTTTCTATCTCTTATTATTTACTAGCATTCAGTAATACAAAGCATTTTAGATGATACGTAACACCCACTCACTTGAAATAGAAAAACTCAATTTCTATATAAATGTAAGTTCACCGCTCTTAGCTTATAACTTTTGTTTTTACATGACCATCCGTCTGCGTCCAATTACATCAAAACGCGCCTACCGTAATTCGACCGAGATCACAGTAATTTTATATTTGTTATAAACCATCATTCATGCTGGCAGACAGCGCAAAGTGACTCATACTGGCATATTCCTTATTTTCACCACAAATTAAGAAAAAAACATACATAAAATGTCAATAAACTCTACACTCTTTTCATATGGCAATATTTATGTGTCCGTTCTACATTCTTGTTTATTCTTTGATAAGATATTTATTTCTTTACAAGCTTATACTGTACTTTTTCTGGATGAAAGGTAGGTTCCCTATGTCCTTTCCTATATCCCTGACAACGTGTATGCAAAATTACATGATGATTGGCGTGAATAGGTACAGGCAGACACAGTTACTTTCACATTTATATATTACTAGCTGGTGCCCGCGACTTCGTCTGCGTTCTGATGAAAGGTACCCTATGTACTTTCTGGTGTCCCAGACAACGTGTATGCAAAATTTCATAGTGATCGGTTCAGTAGTTTTTGCGTGAAAGAGTTACAAACATCCATACATCCATACAAACTTTCGCATTTATAATATTAGTACGGATTAGTATGGATTCATAATTCATTTTGCCTTCAAAGCTTCGAGTAGATTAATAAATTGTTTAACAGACTCAAATTTTTAGTAAGATACCTTATAAAGAAAATTTAATTTTAGTCACCCTGTATGTCAAAGGGCACGTCATAATCCTTTAGACGCCATCAGATTAACATTTAAACAAGTTTTATGTAAATCATTCTCAATCCGACCAGATTCATTTTTGAAATCGTCCGCTCGGAAAGACAGTAATTCTTTTAAATCATACCAATCGCTTTGGGATGTTTGAACTTTGGATTTACTTTACAATATTGAACAAAGACTCTTGTGATCGAGGTATTGAAGCTTATCTAAATATCTAATAGCTTACATTACTTTTTTTTTTCCTAATTACAACTGCCATCAGTCATTAGTGACTATAATCAATTCCGCTGTATTTCATAGGGAAATTGGGTTTCGGAAGCCATTGCCTCAGCCAACCCTTATTTTAAAGCTATTTGCTTTCGTTTTAGTCTACTCACGGCTTGAGAGGAATCAAGCTGTACTTGGAAAATGCGAAGTTTCTTCGATTAATCTAAGACTATAATAATATACATTTGTTTACTTCAAAATTTTTTTAAAGAAACAAATACAATAACGACAACTTCCTTTCTAATTGTTTAAATTGAGTGTAATTACATGGGCGTGTCTCAATACAAATTCGTGCCCTATCATAAGGGTGGTTATTGACTCCATACCATCCAATTAGCTTCAACCCCTTTGGCACAACCCCGCCTATTCTGTGTTAGAATAATGGTAAAACAAACTATTGTTTTTCCGCTTATAAGTATGTACCCCCTCAAAGATTTTTAAGTCGCGATAAAATTGAAAATCCCACCATTTTTTTTAACCAGCCACACCCTTTGTAATATTTTTCAAACGTCTCTCAGTAACTATTCCCGGGGAATTTTTAATGCGTAATATAACAACTAAATTTAAGTTTTTGATTAATGTAATTTTAATGTAGTAAAATAAATAGTAATACTTTTCTTTTTAATGTCTAAAGTATCTGATAATCTATCTAATAGTAGGTATACTTACTCGTACAGTAAAAGTGGGAGAGTATGAAAAGACTAAAAAATTCCTTTCAGCTCCGAAATAATCGGTTACACATGGACATTCGTGTAGGTTCACTGAGAATATTGAATGGAGAATGGTATTTTCAGTTCATTGGTAGAGTACGAGTGCGGAGTATGAGTATATTGTCGATATCGTATCCGGCGTCTGACTGATTGGATTCCGACGCTTCGTCGCTCTCCTTTGCCGGGCGTGCGAAATAACACGTCACTCAAATACAACCGATAATAAATTCAATTTTCTCCACCCGCACCGTCGAAATGACGACCGGACAGGATTAAACGCGTCCCCTCGCCTTTTGTTCGCCACAATTCCGCCGTTCATGCTGTGTGTTTTTATACTTTGTTTTTTCGACGGATTTTCCCGTATTCGCTTTGGATCATGTTTTTCTGAAACTTCCATTTTACTTCCACCACTGTCTGAATATCTATACTACTGCTGCATTTGCGATTTGAAACATTGGCTCAATGCTAATGTTCCTAAGGACATCAGCAACATTAGGATGGGAGCACGTACGCTGCAGGAATTCGTATGTGGTTTCTTGAAGAAAGCACTTTTAAAGGGGATTTTAAATTTTTTTTTTTTTTTAATTTTATTATCATTTATTGTAACAATTATTACAATTATTTATTGTTAATTATTAATTTTTATTTTTTTGTAAAATAAATTTGGGTCCCTTATTAGATACATTTCCAAGCATAATGACTGCAATTAACTCGTTGTATAACCATTAAAGTTGCATAGTTGTTGTAGGATCGTTTATGAAGTTAAAAATTTTTTGCTTTTTGCTAAAACGTTGAAAAATTTTATCGCGTTTAGATCTCAACTATATTTTGGTACAATTTAAAATTGAAGTAAAGTTGAGATTATATTCACCCCTTTAGTTGTCTCAGTCAGCAATACATAAAGTTACAATAAACTGCGAACGTCCTTCCATAAAATTGGCCCCAATCCGAACTACTGTTTACATTTACAAGGGTATCTGTTGGGCTTGTTTTCTGATAAGAAAAGTGTTTAAAAAGACAAAATCGAATGGCTTTGAATAAAAAGCAAATATAAGGCACTTGTGTAAACAAATACTTTATAAGATTATCGGCTTCCCATAAAGCGCAGTGTCCGTGTGTTCGTAATGGGAGAGTGGAGGCGTTTCTCAGAAGGCATTGCGTACCAACATTGCACCGGCTTGCCAATTAAACCGCGATTCTACTGTTTTATTTCTTTACTTTAAACACACGCGACGTGATCAAGTTTGCACACTTACAGCAACAAGCTTGTGTAATAAAAGATAAAGATAAAACTTATCTTTCTTTACCCAACATTTTTTAGAATTGACTCAAGCAAGAAAGAAATTGAAGTGTTATTTTCAGTTACAATAAAGTATCTTTTAAAAATAATTTTCGACCTAATATTTTTAAAGGTGAAAAAATATTTATTTTCTTGACATACAGTCGAAGCATTTATATTTATATTTTCTAAACGATAGAAAATCCTTTTATCCCTTATTCCTGTTGCTCAAATATCGAAATGTCTTTAATGGCGTTGTCGCCTCTTCGACCAGCCATAAAGACCACTCCCGAGATTATAGTCGGATAAAACAGAGCCACACCTTTATTATTTCTTTGTTTTACGTTAGATTGTTCGCCGCTTCCAATAAATTGGCTTATAAACCCAAGCGAAATATTGCTTCTACGTTGGCTCAATCGGACATATTACATTCCTTTGAAACTAATATATTTACAATATTATTTAACCATTACTTGTGGAAGAAAAGATTTTTCTCTATTGAATTTCTCTAAATATATAACAAACCTAGCCGCATATTTCTATGTTACTACTACTACTACTAAACTGTGGTTCATGTTAAGTAATAATACAGTAATAATTTGGGCAGTTCTTCTGGAGGGAATAAACAACGTTTTACAGAAGACTCACGCCTTATTCAAGGTGGACAGTGTTCTTGTAATCCTTAAGCCATTATTTGTATTATTAGATAATGGTATCCATCTGCAATCAAGTGGCCCCTTTACAAAAAAAGGGGGCAAGAAATTCTTCCACAAATACATTTCAGTACATCCACAGCATCAGATAAGATGTCGATTTGCATGCGTAACGCGATCTCCTAACTACATCGGATCGGTCCGAATTATTCCAAATAAGGTAGTATAAAATTTTTATTTGGTTATTTAATGTTACAGTCACGATTTCGTTACCTACGCGCCGCCGACCAAATTGTACCCAATTTTTCAACGTCACTAAATTACTTTCCGGTTAATTATGTTTTTATTTTATGTTCCACTAGCGACTGGCCTCCGGCTTCGCAATGATGCAATTTTTTCTGCAAATTATGTATATTTACAAACCTTCGTTGTTTATCTCTTCTCATTAGTGAAATATTTGTTCTTGTTTCATTGCTAATAAGCGTAAGAAATATGTCTGACTGCCTGTCGATGACCGCTGAGAAGTTAGCCTATATTTCCTACACATGGTTTGGTACTAACACATTCATTAATACATAACATTAAAATTTAAAAACTGCTATACGGTTTTTAATTGTATATCTTGGTTAGTTTAACTTGGTTTAACTAAACGTAACTAAAAATACTAACCCTTTATTAACAGTCCAGTTAAATCTCTTTCAACTTTTGTGAATAGTCGGCAGGATCGTTTGAAATCTACCCCAGCGTGGGTCTGCGCCCATAACTGGCAACATCTTGATATAAAACTGACAATTCAATACTGTGCCTCTAGATAAGCCCCATTACAAATATTACCTGACAGTAAGAGAGACATGTCACATAAAAATCGTTGTGGAGACCGCATTCGAGAAACTATTTGAAGCCTATATGGATTATAATTTACTTAGTTAAAAAATAACTAAATTTTTTTGAATCAAACAGTTTTTAAATCAAAACTATAACACTTTCTAATTCCCATTGATAAAAAATTGTAATTTTCTGTACATTCATATGAATTGACTTGTCTGTCTGTAAACCTGATGTTATAATTTTATTATTTACAAAATTTATATTAGGTAAAATAGCTTATGATTGTTCGTTTCTTGTTTCAGGTAAGAATGCATATATTCCAAACAGAGCTGATTGTGAGATCTACACAATATATTACGGTAATGAGTATCCACGATTGAATATCATTTCTCTTTGATGCCGACATAAATGCTAAAATGCGTGAAAGCTCCGCTAAGTAATAAATGCTGTACAGTTTTGAAACACTAGATGCGTCAACTAGAAAATAATGCATGCATTTAGTGAAGAGGTTGTAAAATCGAAACCTGTAAAAGGCACCAAGTGACGTCATAAAGCCAAGCTGGATTGCGAGTAACAAGTGGTTTGCACTGAAATACGTTACATTTAGTGCTGTGTAATGGAAAACATAAATTTTATGTATTTAGTACTGTATACATAAAATTTATGTATTTTATTCCTGTAAAACTTTTTACATCATCGTTAGTAAAATAGTGTAGGTATTTAATTGAATTACAACATTTTTTTTTCACATGTTAAGTACCTAAAATATTATTGTATTAGGTATAACAGTAGTATTTCCTTGTTATTCTTATTATGTATAAGACTATAATGAATGGGAAGGCCGTAGGTGGTGACCATTAATCATAAACATGTTTATATTTCATATAAACATATGATTGAAAATGACGGCACTTTATTGCATTTTTTTATTATGTCGTGCACAATAATAATTTAATTTCTAATATTATAGATTATCTTTCTAAACTTAGTAACGTATCTTTACAAATGACCGTGTATCATCAATATGTACTAATAATACTTAATCCGTGTGAAAAAATCTGCCTGTCCTGTGTCCCGTACGTCTAAATGTTTATATACCAAGTTTCATGAAAATTAGTTAATTCGTTTAAGAGTTATGGAAGAACATACATTACCTACACTAGATTTATTATTAGTACAAGCCCTCATAACAACATAATTATATATTAATACATTTATAGAGAATTAACCTTCTAATGAAGTGATTTAATTGGGGAGTATATTTAAAAGTCAAAGTATCAATAATAATTAATTAGCGTAAGTATTCCACTCGTACAAAGAAGAAATAAATAAGAAAAAAATCTTTTTCAAATTGCTAATTTATTATAAGCCTTGCGGTTTAAATTTTAAGTGCTTCATTAAATTGAGATTGCTCACCGATATAGAGTATAACGAAAAAACTTTTCAATTGCCGACGCGTAAACGGAAATCGTGACTTTGACAAATGACTTTAGAAGCAATAAAGTAGCCGTTTCTAGCGTCAATATTTCCATGTTTGTCACGATGATTATACAGTATGTGTGAACGGGGTGGCGCGGGGTCTCCGGGCAGGGGGAGGGGTTCACCTTTGAAGTTTACCGTCTTAGCCGGTGGTCGACCAGTTATTATACTACTCCTTTTATTCCTGAGCCTCGCAGATGGCTTCCGTTCATATTCCATTACGAGATCATAGCGGGACCATTATGCTAAACGATTGTCTGACGCTTATTGCCTCGTAGTTTCCACTATTTTATTGGCCGCTTTTGTGTTTTGACTTTACCTTTATATTGTAATTTAGATAGGTAAACATTTCTACAGTGGATCCCTCTATGAATTCGTTTGAATAATTGCGCCTTTTAGAACTTCTTCCCTCATTCTTAATAATTCAAATGAATAAAATTGAAAGACTCACAAGGTATATTGTATCTGTTTTTAAAATGTTCATTAAGAGTTAGATAATGTTGCATATATTATCTCTACTAAAACCTTAGTATTTATTTAACTTTGTAGTAGACTGTGATACAAGGGTTATGGCTAAACCTTTGAAGATTTGCAACATTTTGAACAAGAAAATGAATAAAAATCTTATCACCATAACTGCAATATGCTGGTCAGTATACTAAAAAAAATTAAAAAAAATTGTGTGTGTCAGCTTCGACACACGACTTATTTACTCCTTACGAACGATTATAAAATTTAAATTTTCACAATTTGAACACGCCGAATCCAGGTGGACAGCCTGGTTTGTCGGTTAGGAATAGACGGAAAGAACAACATTGTTCTTTTTTTAAATAATATTGTGTAGAGGGCGCAATATCTCTGAAACTTCTGAGATATTCTAAAATATTAATAAAAATAGAACGTAAATGAATAAACCACTATAACGCATAATATAGGTACATAACGCATTCGTGTGACAATTTTGATTTTACTCCCATAAATTTTTCATACCACAGGCTTATATACATATTATGCAAATCGATCTCCAAAAAGTTGTTAAAATGTTGTTTTTTGTCATCGAAGTATTTTGTCGAAATTTCAAGTGTCAAACGTTTTAATCAGATCCAATTAATACGGATCATAAATATATAAATTCGCTAAGTCTCATTAATCATAAAGCTAAAGCACTACTTAAAAATAATAAGGCAGAATATGTATTTACCTTTGCCATTCAGCTGAACGAGTTATTTACTAAATGTTGAGAGCCTTTTACGATTTTCAAATTTACATACCTCCCGAGGGGTGTAGGTCGAAATGACATCTCGCATTTCGTTTTAAATATAACCTACTTTTACAGCATGAGTAATGAGAGAAAGTTTTTTATTATTATAATAAATATATAACAGTGTATTCACAGCTTTGTAGATAGATACATTACAATACAATCACTCCAATTTGCCAAATGATATCTTACCAAATAATCTCAAATATTAAAATCAAACAATATGTAGATTAGATTCTGTAGCGTTTTAAAATAATTGATTTCTGAATATCATTCATTTGGTAAACGTTATTGTTCTGTAATAGATTGTATCGGTATTTATTACCCAGAAATAGGACTGCCAACGGAGAAGAGCGCTTTAAAAATCTGAATGCAACCTTCGTCTGAAACGTCAATCAAAACGGTACTGGGGCTCCATAAAATATTGATACACAATTTCGGTTCTATTTTGGCGAAATACTCACACACTGTAGGCGCGCCGTTAAGAGGATTTTGGCAGTGAGACGTTTACAAGAGCCCTAACAATGTTATTCTTCGCCTTGACAAGCTCACGAACGGGAAGCCGAGTGATCAATCATTTCGAAGGGATGCGCCAAATTAAACTATCGAGTGTCGACAAGTCATTATAGAATCGATATCAGTGAAACGTTAAAACGTAAAAGTAGCAGAAGTTAAACCGTGTTCGATTTTACGATTCTCTTTATGACGATCTAAAATGTCACATTTTATTACATTAATAAATGAAACCGATGAAGATGTTCGTGTTTGTTTATGTTGTTCTCACAATATAAACAAACGAAATCCTATCGATTTTTATGATTGCACTATTAAAGCAATTGAGATGTGCAACTATTAAATAAGTTTGAGGAACTTATCTTGAGGAGGAAGATCTTAGAAGTGCAAGTTCACTTGAGTTTTTTAAATGCTTACTAAATATATACCAATATGTCACTGACACACTACAAAAGACAAGAAAATAATATAACGCGGAATTAATGTAATACATTTTATTGTGGAAATATTAGCTTGGTGGGTGTCATTGTAGATGTTTAATATGTTTAATACATATATCTATACATATTATAAAATGGTGTTCAGTCCATGTCCGTTTGTTTTTCACTAATGCAAATAGCTATAAATGAGTAAGGTTTGTGTATTTAAAAATAACACTCATGCGAAGATAATTATTTATTAGCGGATAGCTAATAAATAATTTTTTTTTATTTGTTCCTAAACAACACTGAAAAATTTCATAGTTATCGATAAACATTAATACTTCCGTAAATAATTTTACGTAACAATCTACAAAAAATAACTTTTGATTTAATATTTAGTTTCTAATCATATTAAACTAGTAAATTTTTACTAATAGTTATCTTAAAGTAGACTATTTTTGTAAATCGTATTTGACAAGGACAAGCTTTAATTAAGTAAATATTCTTAGTTAAGTGGGAAAATCATTTTAACTTGTAAGACATACAAAGACATCACTACATTTAAGTCCCTTTTCCGTAGGGATTTAATCGGGATAATACATGTGTCTGATCTTATTACCAATCCGAGATTGCGGCGAGAGCAAACAGGTTGTGAGGTCCTTCGACGAGTCAACATGATATCACTTACGTCGACCTTCCCTTACAAAGTGTGTTTGTACTCACAAATTCTTTTTCATCTTTTAGTGCTCGGTTACAAAGGAAAGATTATTTCTTGTAGACAAATGCCTCTGACACATATGATATGGACGTATCATATTGTTTGATCCTTTTATTATATTATCGACATATTATTTTATACGCGGACCTTGATTCACATCACTATTTGTCTAAACTTTCAATTTATTTATAATCCCTTTTAATTTATTGAGAGCTAGAATCAACCCTATCGTTAACTTATTAATTAATAAGTTTACTTATTACCAATTCTATCGTTAATTCTATTTTAATACCAGCTGTTTACTTCGACTACGCTCGTCAATCTATCAATCGATAATTTTACGAACTAATTTGGGGATAAATAGAAATCCTACCAGTGGGAATAGGTGAACGGGAAGAATTACGAAAAATCATCATCAATCATCATCATCATCATCATCATCATTATGGAGAATCATCATCAGCCTATGTCTCTGCATTGCTGGTTAAAGGCCTCCTCCAAGGTTCGCCACCACGCACGGTTTTCTGTTTTTCGCATCCAGTCGCTTCCTGCGAAGCCCTTCTGTCGAAGATCGTCTGTCACTGGCCGCAGGGCGTTTCACGTTCGGGCACCGATGGCGTGTCAAAACGTCCTTGTTGGGTTTTAGGCGATACGAATCCGGCAGAACACTGCCGGGTATCCAAGAGGATTTCCCAACTTTAAAAGAAAATCTTTATAAATCGTGGCCTCCATTTTAAAACTATGCTACATAATATGTAGCATATATTATATGCTACACATATACATAATTTTAATATAAATTTTGAATAATATTTGTAAACATCAGTTTTATTTCCATATTGTATATACAACAACAAGTAACATAATTTACGATAAAGAAATAGACATATCGCATAGTTTCAACACCGATAAAAATAACTACCTACAAGTTTACTATTCTCGTCCATAGAAGTGACAATCCTAATAAATTCCATGCATGAAACCCATAAAAAGTGTATCGTACAAGCTGCCAGAGGAAAGTTGACTTAATGTAGCAGTGAATTAGCTCCTCTTAACTTTCGAATAAACAAACTCGAATACTAATATTCACAGTATAAGTAAACAGAAGTTGGGCATCTTTTCTGATATTTAAAACCGGGAAATAGTACTAGGCAGGGATGTACCCAAGGTATAAGTCAATTTATTTCTAGGAATGATATTATTATTGTGTTAGCATTTACAAGTCAGTTTTTAGGACAAGTTAAACTTTCTTATTTGCCAGTATCAGTATCAGAAACAGTATCAAAATGAAAATTTAAATTATTGCGTCTAAAAACGTGTTCATTCGCATAGTAATTGTCGCCATTTTCCTTTTTTACTTTCACATTGAGAATTGTAACCTCAAAACCTAAAGTATTTGCAGACAAACTGTATTAGTTACCAATATTATTCCATTCACATAGTAATTGTCGCCATTTTCTTTTTTTACTTTCATATTGAGAATTGTAACCTCAAAACCTAAAGTATTTGCAGACAAACTGTATTAGTTACCAATATTATTCCATTCACATAGTAATTGTCGCCATTTTCCTTTTTTACTTTCATATTGAGAATTGTAACCTCAAAACCTAAAGTAAGTATTTGCAGACAAACTGTATTAGTTACCAATATTAGTTTTCATATTCTTTAAAACATCTTGAAATCTCCAAGGCTGTGAAATCAAAGACTTAAACCATCTATAATATAAAATCTCTATTTTGGTATTCACATTATTAAATCCATTAACTTAATCGCGCTTTACCTATTTGACATTTTATGAAGTTGAATACTGATTTTGTGTTTGTTGTTTTTATATTGTGTTAAGGCAATAATCTCCTTTTTGTTTCGCTTTCATACTTGACAAATGATAAGGAAAAGGAGCTCTGTTAATTAATTACTATTAATCATATTGAAATATTAATATTTGCGTGTTTCGTTCTGGCTTGTTAGTAACAAATGGCTAACGAGCGTAATTGGAATCGGGTAGAATGACACTTAAGTACAAAATGTCTTTTTTATCGCAATCGTTATTTCACGCCATTTTCAATTAAAATTCAATACAGACTAAATATTGTCGCTCCTTATTGATAATTTCAATCGAATCCCATTATAACAAAGAAATTTAATAATTATTATCATCGTGTAGCCTAACTTACTTCCCTATAGGCGTGAAATGACTATGGTACTTAACTGTTTCTGACAGTATATAGACATGTCATTTCAAAACTAACAGTTTTTAATTCTTGATTGATTTTATTTTGAATTAATGATTTTATTTTGTGTTAAAAAACATATTATTATGGTCAAGGAGCAATCCAATAAAATGCTTTCATCTGATGGTTGTCATCCAATAAGTGATGTGCATTAAAACATATCACAAAGTTCTAAATATTTGACAAATAACTTTTTCGTTTATTCCATACTAGCTGTGCCCTCGACTTCGCTAAAGAAAATATAAATTTTGTTTCTTTTTCTGCATTACCAATTACCTACAATGTACATATTTTTAAAATAAGTCATTACACCTCTTCTAAGTACAACACTCTTAATTGAAATTATAAATTAATTCTAACATTTCCATCGGCGCCTTTCTAGTGTCAGGTTTAAGATATATTGGTCCCCACGATATAACACGTATCTTAATTGCCTTTTTATGACTATATTAGAAGGCTTCGCTGTTGACTATCATTCTTGAGATAATACGCATGCGTATAAAATATATGGTAGGATTTATAAGGTTTGACAGTCAGTAGCATGCACTGAAATCAATTTTATCACAAAATATTGACTCCAAGAGAAAGAGAGATATTATTGTAGTAAGCTCAAATCCGATCACGTCAGCTTTCAAAACAAAAAAGCCGGATCAAAATAGGTCCGTTCGTTTTTGCGTCGGGCGTCAAGGCTTAAAATGAGAATAAATATTGCTTTGTACCTGAGAAATACTTGTTGGCTATTAAAATTGGTTTAAAAAAAACGAAAATAATTTCCACTTTTACAGTTATTTAGTTAGTAAAAGCCTCCATTCATTTTGCTAACTGAGGACAAAGCACGTACAAAAATTGTAGAGGCACTCGAGTGTCGAAGGTTGGTATCGATTTAAAATATTCCCATGGGCTCGCAAACGACCGCTGATTGAAGTGCTCTTGTGATTTGTTCAGTCTTCGCTGCATGTAACCAATTTAACATACACGCTTAATGTTTAAAAATAAAGTAGTCTGTTGCAAGATATTATCGTGACTAATTACAACTAATACTAACCTTATCGTAAAGGTAAAAAAATAAAAAGATAAGGGGAATCCCCTCGGTAACAAAGAAGAATGGAGGCCTCATTAATATATCTTGAAGTATTACAATTTTAAAATACTTGGCAAAGTAACTTTGAAATACAATCATGTACAGAGGGAGTGGAAATAAAAAAATATCAAAGTTCTAAACCAAGCCGAACACTCTTTACAAGTCACTGCATTACATTTTCATCGCTCGAACAATCGTCCCAAGGATTTGATTTACGTAGGAACAGAATTATTTGCGATGGAATCCTGGCTGCACAGAGATAAAAGGAATAAATCATAAAATATATCAGACGACCGACTTACGCCGTACGGAGAATCTCTTTAGCCATTACAGTGTAACGTCAATATCCATTATTAAATATACGAGTAAGTACGAGTATTAAAGAGAAAATGTAAAAATATTTAAAAAAAGTTTTACCTGAGATAATTTTGATCATATAATGAAACTATTATTAGCATCTGCAGTTACACTCTCGAACAACAAAAATGAAAATTTAATGTTACCAAAGAATTTCTTATTCCTTTTTTAACTTTTTTGTTTTAATAAGAATTTCTATGTATTATGTATTTTCTACATTTAGTTGAGTTGCACCAGTCGTACCAGCTAATTTTTAATGAAAATATACGTTCTTTTTTTTATAAAATTCATGCTCGTTGTTATAGTCACCGTTATAGTTGATATAGTCGTTGAAAATAGTCACCATAATAAATTAAATTTTTTGCCATCAAAATTTTGTTGAGATATATAGAAATTTATAGTATACAACAAAAATAGAACTGGTCACCGCTAAACGCCAATAAAATTAAATAAAGTAAAGGCGATTAAGTAAGAAATTTATTTGCAATTTGAATTGTATAACAACGTTTACTACTAACATGAAATGCAATTATTTTTATTTCCCCGTTAATATTATTTTATAGTATTGCAGTCGTTAAAATAGTGATAATGAAAAGTAAATAGTAATTAATTAAAAAGAATCGTCTTGTGATGCCGACTATTAATGTTCTGGTTTTCTCTATAATTATTATGGTTTTCAAATGCCTGTGTACAGATATAGCTAAATTATAGCTAATAAGAAGCTATAAGAACGATCCCGATTTCAAATTCAAACAAAGAGAAACATCAAAATCAGCGAATCAGCGATTCCACAGACAGACAAATACATACACATGCACACAGATAGGTACACATACACAGCTTCTCACATCAATACTAATAATAAATCTGTAATTGTAGTATTGTATGTATGTATGTTCCTCCATAACTGTTAAACGAATTAACTGATTTTCATGAAACTTATAGACGTACTGGACACTGGATAGGTTACTATTTTCACGCGGGCTAAGTCGCTGGCGCCAGCTAGTTTATAATAAAGATATTGTGAGTGCAGAACCAAATACGTATGCAATTTATGTATTGTACGATTCTGACGATGCCTAAATATTTTTTCATCATCCATTTTCTTGTGACTTGTACCATAAATTCGAGTTTATAGAGATATCCATTTATAGGCGCGGTAATCCCAGACGTCAGAGCAAACTTGGTAGGTCTGCTCTGAGGATGGATGGCCGTTTTTAAATTAATGCCGTACCTTTAATTAGCCGCTGGAATCTTAGTTACTGTCCACAAATACTCCTTAATGCTACCCTTCAAGTTGTAAAAAATACTGGCTCGTTTGTGAGTAGGCTATTGCTACCGCAGAATATAATGGACTTAAAAATATGGCGTTGCTTGAAACTATTTATTCAACCAATTAACAATTTTACTGCTCTGATAAGTTTAATATAGTTTAATTGTAACAGTAGTTATAATATTAGTTGGTATAGATAAAATTGTATTTGTATTTTGGTTTCTAATGAATTAACTCAAAAACTACTGGACCGATTTAAAAAAAATCTTTCACCTATAGAAAGCTACATTATCAACCAGTAACCTAGACCATATTTTATAAATTTACGCAGACGAAGTCGCGTGCAATAGTATAGCAATAAAACAATGTTCCATTTTCATGTTTCCAAGATTCCCTTTAATCTTTAACAGTAATCCTTTTGAAAAACCAGTAAGGAGTGCATAAAGGAAAATGACATTTTCCGAATAAATAAATTGCACGGGTGTGCTTTTCTTGATTGGAAATTGTTTAACGTAGTGTTCTTTACATGCATTTGTGGCTTGTAGGTCCAACAGTGGGCGTCTGTGGTATGTTGATGATACTCGTACCTATTTTAGTAGCTAGTCCGAATTTATACATTCAATATACGAATGTATAAATATAAAATATAAATATAAGAATTAATTTGTTTTATATGTATTAGTTTTAAGTTTCTCACGTAAGTGAATTTTGTAATTCTTAGTGAGAACAAATTTCTTCTAAACCTAAACCTAAAAACATTACAGAATCTACCTAAAAATTACAAAGTGAATGGATTTTGACTGAGGGTTTATTCAAACGGATTTTTTACTTTGAACTCGTGTGAACTGTTTTTTTAAAACAATCCTAATAATTACCAACGGTTTCGGTGTCCTTGTTTTTGTTTGCTCATGTAATCGTAGAAACATAAAATATTTTGACGTGACGATAAGAACAAAGGGGCCGAAATACGGCTTATCTTATCGCCGTTTGAGTGTTCAGCCACTAATGACCTGAGAGACCTGCCGCCCATTACTCTTACAACTTCATTATACAAATACTTTTTAACATATAAAAATAGAAAACTATTTTACTTACCTAATTGCTTGCTTAGTTAACTTAGTTTATACTATTCTTTAGAGTTTTGAATCGAATTCAAATGTAAAAGTTTCAAAACATATTCTTCCAAGCTGTAATTCTTAAAGTGATTGGCAAATAGAATTTCTGATTATAAAGGTTGTTTTTGAATAGACCCGCATCTAACATAGCGCTTTGGTAGAAGCTGTAAACATTTTAAATATGCTGCCAAATTAGGTTATATTTCGTTTGTGGATGTATCTCATTGTTTATTAATGTGACACAAATTGAAATTTTCAAATTGAATAGGCTACTTTTTACTATCTACCAATCTACCAAAAATGTATACAGTGAATAGGATTTCCCTTATCTCTTAATCCTTTTTAATACCTTATCCTTATCCTCACAGAACACTAAATTATCATTGTTTATCCTACTATTGGCATTAATATTCGTCGGTAGTCATCTACAATCAAGTGAATAGTTCTGTCTTCATAATTAATGCAAGTGCGCTGCCGAGCATAGAAGGATTACCCCATTACTCCATCCCATCCCTTTCTTATCCCTTATAAGGAAGGGATGGGATGGGGTAATGGGCTCTGGCATACTTATTTGTTACCGTTTTGGTCGTGCACTTTTAATGATGTCACCTTCCTGTCCACTTATTTAAATGACGGAATTTCGGAGACACCTGGACGACCCGGAGCGATAAAATTTAAACATAATTGATTCTTAGAAAATGAGATTTTAATTCCGTTGCGCGTTCTGGCTTTGTTTAAATTTTGAAATGTAATTACGTAGGACAAAAAAAGATAATTTTATGTGGCACGTCGGACTGTGGAAAATTACCATCAAATACAAAATGTTTTATTTCAAACGGCTATTTAGTTTTTACATGGCTGCGTTGCAAGAAAATTTCAAATATAGTTATTTTTTTCCTTCTTTGCTATCCTGTTCTCTGACAATCATTTTCGAAAAATCTGAAATGTCTGAATGAAAAGAAGAAAAGAACAATACATGACACACTGCATTTAATAGTCACAAAGTAGCCCGCCTACCGACAGAGTTAGAAGACCACAGTGAAATAATTAGCACGTGTGCGGCTCTGTTTCTATGAATGAGTAAAAGCCAGAGCTCGCGTCTAACTATTCCCATGACGTTGCAATTAACGAACATTCGCATTTTTTTGATGGCATCTAATAAAGGGATCTAATTAAATTTTAATAGCGATATAAGTAATTAATTTACTAAGTAGGTACTTCTTTTAATATCCATCGATTTCATAGCAACTTGTTAACAAACAAATTTACTATAACGATAAGCTTCGGCCTCTCCTGAATGCAATTGCAAATTTCCTTTTGCAATAAATGTATCTTTGAAATAGTGAAAGATTTTTTTTTAAATATCTGCCCGTCACAAATAAACAAACTTCCTCTCCGCTCTCCTATAAAGGTAAAGGGATAGATAGATATTATTATCCCTAAACTGTATTAAATACAGTTAAGAATTAATAATATTAAGATACTTTACCTCAATAAATAAATAAACGAAAGAAGAAATTATTGCAATAGTCATGTCATAACTTGAAACAAAGATGAACGTTTCAGATCTCTGATTGTGGTTATGTCAAATAATTTTGGTCCTTCAGTTGGTTGACGCTAAACGGGACTACGTTAGTTTTCATGTAAACAGAATTTCATCAAAATGTTTGCTGAAAACACACAGGTAAACGTTGCATAAATATGAATACAGTGAGATAAGAGGTATTTTAGTAGGTCGAGAGTCGGTGCCGCTTTTTCGTCTCTATGCAAATTCCAGCAGTACGAGTGTTGATACGCGTCATCATACGGGGACGGAAGCAGGTCAAACTGAACAATAAGCTTTGCGTACATCTGCCATCAATGAGTGGAATAATTAAAAAGTGGGTGAAACGGCCTAGTTATTATCTCGACTGAGATATTATAATATATGTTACAGGCTCTGTTGTTTAGAACAAAAAGCAATTCATTTTATTTGTTTTTTAATTTATGTAATATTTAACATTTAATTAATAATATTTTAATTTAGTATTTAGTATTTTATGTAATACTTCAAATGTAGATAGATATCTCTTAACTGAAATTATTTTACGTTTCTATCCAAGACAAACTTAAGATGGTTAACTAAGTTCCTAGAACGCGATCCACCATTACGAAATATTTATAAATTACATTTCATAGAATTTCATGTATTCCGAATTTTCAATGTCAATCTCGAATAATACTTAACTTTTTGAGTTTTATTATTGTTTTATGACCCAACTTGTTTTAATTATGATGACTGCACTTCTGGTGGTAATTTAAGTGACGTAGAAAACTGAATTGCATTTTATAATTATTTATCGCCGAGGTTGTAAAATCTATAACAATAATATTAATGGATTGAAACAGAGAAAAGAAAACATTTAAAATATGACGAGAGGGTTAGAACAGCAATTTAATATATTGTAAGTGCTAAAATTTAAAAAAAAAATGATGAAAATACCACCCTAGACTGATCGCTCAAAGTGCAGACATGCAAAACCTTTTCAAGGTATAACGTTTTTTCCACAAGGGAGTTGAAGTAAGGACGATACAACGTAGAGCCTTTCATTGCTAAACGATCGTTCTCAATGTACTCAGACGACAACGCGTCGAGGAAATAGCGAATATACTGAAAATGTGGAAGGGAGACTAGCTTTGTGCTTTAATCACTATCTGTTAGATAGACATGGTGTTTTCAAATCGCCCAAGCGTTGCTTTTAGCAGTCACGTGATTTGCAAGGCAATTCGTCGATCTCTAAATTTCGAAGTTTAGATAGATCTCGAAAGTAGAATTGTCAACATTGTGGATTCTTTATACAGAAGAATCCGACGGATTATACAAAAGATGCTTCAGAAGAATCCCACTGCTTCTTTTGAAGGATCGCTCTGCTTTCTCGATTTATGGCCAGTGTTGAAATTATATTAAGAATATATTTTCGGTACTGGTAAGATTAGTCGACAATTAGTGGCACTACAAGCAACTGGGACCCCTGCCTTTCAGCTTCCTGTACATTTATTATTTACTATATCCCTCCTAGTAGCTATGTGGAAACATCCGACCGAAGAGTTTTTTTTCAATATTCAATGGGTTCGTATTATACTAATAATTTAATTTAATTTTTTTTATTTTAATAATTTTAATAATTTCTTCATACAACAACTAATGAGTTTTTAAATGTAAAATATTATTTTGTTATTTGGCTTTCTCTATTATATAATTATCTATTTTCGTTTTAAATTGTGCGATACTTACCTTTTTAAAAAAAAAAAATACTTACCTTGTTATTTTATATTATTTCTATTTACCATGCACGACTGTTCACTCACATACATACCATATCTACACACAAACACTCCACTATCCCTTTTGTTGTTAGATCAAAGAGAATTATTTGGGTACTTAGTGAGAGAGACAAATAATTGATGGTCGCTTTCGTGAATTATTGAGCAGCACATCCTTGACTATGCAAGCGAGCTAATTTTGTAATCTGCTAGTAGCAATAATTGTGTACAATAAATTAAACATTAGACACACGCCACAGATAAATCGAATCTTCCTCTTGTTAATGACCTATTTCATAGAACAGCTACTATAATATCCTAAGTACTAAAAAGGATAAATGAAACTGTATATCTAATTTGTTTTAGAAATAGAAAAGATGCTTTGCGAAGCGGGCTAGCTGACCGCTTTCTGAATCTGAACAGATGTTTTACAAATACGACCTACCTTTTCATAGGTAGCATTAAATCATGCAAGTCCACATAAAGAAGAAATTTCGCATTACGTTTCTTTTTACCTCAAAAAAGGTTCGATTTTTTTTTGCAAGACATACACTACTGATTAACTCTTAGTAATTTATACAAAGTAATTAATAGATAAGCCTTAATAATGTCATTGTAATATAGCAATTTTCAATAAATATATTATATCGAAAATATATAAAAAAGAAGATATAAAAATATATAAAATAAGTTATTGGTCAACTAGACCGTATGCACAACTAAATCTTTAAGGGGGTACCGAGCTTCTTCCGCGTTTTGATTTTAGGTAGTGTATGTGTGCGTGAGGCACAACGCAGGAGCGGGAGAGCGGTGCGCCGAGTGGCTAGAGTCGTGCGCCAATCGCCTACTAATATTTACAAAATAAAACAATAGAAACGGTCTCAAAAACTTTTATTAAATTAAAAATATTATACGGTTGGAAACTTCACAGATTTCACACATTTATTTTTTATAACTTACTGTCCATAGGTGGGTAGGTTGGTATATGTTTTACGAGCGTAATTGAATAAAAACTTTTATCGATAAACACGACTCGTAAGATCATGTATTAACTTATATATTTATAAATTATATGTGTACATATAATATCGACATATATACATATTATAATAAATTAATTCGTTTAAAAATCGGCGATTTAAAAATATTTTAATTTATTAAAGTAAGTAGTTTATATAAAGTAAGTAAATTTCTTAAACTCGTCAAATAAGTAGGTAATTAAACTTAAAATTAATTAATTGATTTGAAATGTATAGATGTATGTCTCTAATAGTAATCCAGTAACTTTAGACGAATAATGGGCATGACTTCGGAAAAACTCCAAGCAAGCTGAAAATTTGTATACATAAACTTAATATCACCGTTTTTCTAGAGAATTTTCCATTCTTTCTTTTTTATAAGTATACCTCATAGCGGTAAGATCGAAAGGAACGAAGATATAGGCAAAATCTGAAAAAAAGGTAACTTTTTTCACCGTTTTTTGGCTGTCAAAAGTTACCGGTTCATCAGATGACTCTTTGTTTTGTAGTGAAACGCCAACAACTGGTATATTTATTCTATAAATAGAAAAAGATAAATAATTATAATAACATAATATATAGACGAGCCCGTCGGAGGAGGTTCGATTCCAGGAGGTGTCAACTTTGAAAAGTTTTCAAAGTTGGATTTACTATGGTCGTTAGCGCACTTGCAACACCTGTGGCGTTGCTTGTGTTATAGGCGACAATAGTTACTTACCATCAAGTGGACTGTCAGCCTGTCCGTAGAGATCTCCTTATTTTCAAATAATCATCCTATTAGATTGTTAGAATCAGTTTTTTCTAAACAGTAATAATAAATACCTATACTGGGCACCAAAGAAAGCGGGCCGGTTATAAAAACAAAATATTGAGCACCATAAAGTCTTATGTAACAGAAATATGTTTTTTTCTTGTCATTCACTTTTTTTTACTTTTGAACTGGGGACAGCCAACGAAATATCTCTGCGTATAGTATATCTCTGCGAGCTGGGGACAGCCTTGAGCTTTTAGTAGCCAGCAAGTAGGTAGGCAAGTATGAGTATACTTATGAAGCAACAGGAGTATTCTCTTTGTCTTCAAAATTCGCGGCCAGTATTCATCTTGCTCTAGAAAGATAAATTTATTTTGTATTACAATTAATTTTTTGTTGTATTGATTTTTTTATAATAAACATTGTGGCGACCTCCTTCATCAAACAAATAAGAAACGCAAAAACAGAGACAGAGTATACACATCTGTCATTCTGCTGCAGAAATCTTGTATGTAAAGCAGACAAGAAAATAGTCCATTGAAATATTAAATTTTTTTGGCTTTAGAGTGCGTTTGTCAGAGGATGCAATTTTATTTTTTAGATATGAAGGGGGGGTTATTGTAAAGTTAAATCCGAGGTTTTGGGGTTGCAACCCTTGCCCCCACAACCTCGACCGCCATCTTGGAAAAAGGGGTTAAATGGTTTTTACGGTTTATCTGCTAAGCTATGTCTTACAAAAAAAAATATAACATTTTTTGTTGCAAATAAAATTATCTACAACTTTTGTTTAGTAACTTTTAGTTGTAGAACTGTAAATAAAAATGTTATAAGCGAAAATCCATAAAAGTTTGAGTTTCTATATGTCGATATAACTTTTTTTCTAATCATTTTACAAAAAAATGATATCAAACCATTTTTATAGATGGTGTTTTAAGGATCAATGATTTGCCATAATTTTTAATCATCGTTATTTTTTTAAGATAATCTTTTTAATTATTGATAATGCAATATTGTTATTCTACCTCAGACTCTACCTCGTAGAACGTGGGGAAAAGAGTCAATAATTAAGTAATAACAATATTGCATTATCAATAATTAAAAAGATTACCATAAAAAAAATAACAATGATTAAAAATTATGGCAAATCATTAATACTTATGGGTGAATATACAAAAATTGGGTAACTCAATGTCATCAGCCAATAGATACGAAGTATTATTATATGTTATTGTTATTACATTTTATTTTAAAATAATTAAAAGTCCCTTATTTGGTCACCCAATTTCAGCTCTTTATTTTAAATACAAGTTAGTAAAAAAACACAATAAATGTTTAAAAAGTCAGTCCTTTGGCATGTCACAATCCCGAAAACCAGCAGTCAAGTGACTGTCTGTTAAACATTATCATCGATTTAAGAAAACTTATTAATTCACTACAATCTGTGAAGTACATAGTAATGTATACTACAACTTTCATAATGTAATATTCACCACTTTATTTTTAAAAAAATAAGAAACTTTGTGTTTAGTTTTTTTCGTCAGTCCGTTGTGTGTTGTTTAAACTTGAAATTCTCGCCAAATATCACCAACTCAAGGTGAAATCCCTGTTAGAATTTTAAAGTTAGTAATGAAGTTAGCTGCGGACCGCACCATTTTATGGCTGTTATTGCTGTACCAGTGCTAGAGTTGTGTTTACCTTGTAATACACGTGCTGATCCAGTCAAAATATCAGTCTCTTGGTGAGTCGTTATTTTCTTGTTAACCTGAGGTTTATTTTGATTTATACATAGTTAACTATGTTTTGTCAAATTGTAGCTTGTTGATACTCGAAATTACCAAAAGAAACATTAGTTCTAATTATAACATCAAATTTATGTATTTTTGTCAGTCCGTTGGCGTCAGTCCGTTGTCAGTTATACTGATGTTTTATTTGTTTTAGAGCACTTTTATGTTAATTGCTACCGTGTATAAGCATTTCTATTTCATATTTCAGTTTAAAACATCATGCGGCATGCTAAAAAAATTGACCAGGATTATATTAAAAAAAAGAGCCGAAAAGTGACTGGCCCGATTTGGAACAATATATTCATTAGATCAGCTATCCTAAACACCCGAATTTGTAGAAATTTGATTCAATAACTACAGTAAACAAAATATGGTCAAAAGTTACCCAACTTTTGTAGAATCACCCTTATGTATAGTTAATAATAGTTATGAATACTGAAGAATAGTATTCGTTTCGCAGCGCTGTAAAACTTAACTTATGAATAAATTTAAAAATGTTTATGATGAAAATTGTTCCTTAAAACACCATCCATAAAAATGGTCTGATATAATTTTTTTGTAAAATGATTAGAAAAAATGTTATATCGACAAATAGAAACTCAAATTTTTATAGATTTTCGCTTATAACTTTTTTATTTACGGTTTTACGACTAAAAGTTACTAAACAAAAGTTGTAGATAATTTTATTTGCAACAAAAAATTTTGAACAATTTTTTTTGTGAGACCTATAGCTTGGCAGATAAACCGTAAAAACCATTTAACCCCTTTTTCCAAGATGGCGGTCGAGGTTGTGGGGGCAAGGGTTGCAACCCCAAAACCTCGGATTTAACTTTACAATAACCCCCCCTTCATATCTAAAAAATAAAATTGCATCCTCTGACAAACGCACTCTAAAGCCAAAAAAATTTAATATTTCAATGGACTAAAAGTGCTTTATCAGTTTCGATTAGAAATTCCATTCATTTCAAAATTCGCTGGCTTAGATTTGAAAAAAGTATTGATTACTGATTGACATAATTTGTCATCGCTAATAAAGATAGCAATAGAAATTGTCACTTTGAATTTTCAAAGGAAAACAGACCTTATCATTCTACAACATACAAAGAATGTTCAATCCATAGATGAATGATTGGTCTCGCTGCGCTCGACTAGATATCGCCGTCGTACTTAAACTTAATACTTAATAAAATGCGGCATAATTATTCGATATATATCCTATCTATATTCAGTAGTAAAATTCGGCCAATTCTAATTTCTTCCACCGATTTTTCGAAACTTAGCATCCCTTTTATGAGCAGATGCCATGGGGCTTACTAAAACTAATACCATAGATGAATGATTGGTCTCGCCGAGCTCGACTAGATACCGCCGTCGTACTTGTAAAATGCTGTATAAAATAGTATGTACGCCGAATTCGGCGTACCCGAGCCAGTCACACTGTAAACTGTCTGTGACGTGTACGTGCCGAATGTTTTATAAAATTTTAGACATAATAAAATACCAGTTTGCGTAGTAAAACTATGTAAAAATATAATAAAACTTTGTAAAAAGTGATAAAAAGTGACTATTTTTTACACACACTACAATAAAATGTTGCCACATTTTCGGAGCTATTGTTTTTGTATAGCGCTCTGTCTAGTCGAGCGCAGCGAGACCAATCAATTATCTTTGGTTCAATCTTAGGATGATAACGCACTTTATTTGTCGAGTTTACATACTGCACGTGTAATTATTATATTTTTTTAGCAATTGTAAATCTTCTCTGTAAATATATCGTGTAAATAGAAATATGTGGAGTTATTACTACTCGCCCTACAACATAATAATATTTATTTTATTTATATAAGCCTAACAGCATATAATAATTCACTAATTCATAAAATAAATATATATATATATGAATTTAATTGTAAAATGTATGTAAAATATATAATGTAAAATTAAATGTAAAAATTTAAAAATAAATATAAAATATAAAATTTATATAAAATATATTATAATTTATATGTACAAAAAGAATTAAAAAATAATAACAATATACCTACATACATATATATTATGTAATATGTAATATACATATACTATACATTTTAGTATTAATTTAAATTTCATAGAAGAAAAAATAATAGTTATTGTATAGGTACGAGTTTTACTTACTTTATTTCTTCTTGCAAGCGTTTACCATTGTTTTTTTGCCAACCCCTTCTTTTCTTTGATTTGTTTACTTTATTCCCCATAGTAAATTAACACTTACGAAGCGCTTACGTTTTAAAAATATGCGTTAGCACAAGCGACACAACCTCCCCGTCCGACGGCCGAAGCAATACTAAAGCGGATAGGGGGGAAGCTTGGCGGCTCTAGCTAATATAGGCCGAATGCACGGGAATTTAGGTATTTCCTTCGTATTAAAAAACAAATATACATTTTGAAAATGTGAAGAGTGTACGTTATAGAAAACATGTTGTTTTGTTATTATTCACAAACTGATAACCTTACGTGAAGTATTTATGCCGTACTAACGGTTTATTTATTTTTTTAGAGGTAACTTTGGATTTTTTTTCTATCGAGAAAATTATAAGTAATCGTGTTTCTAAAGAGTGTGATTTATAGAATGTATCCTTAAATATCTTACATACTAATTGCATAATTAAAACTTTAGTAATAACGATACAGCAAGGGATCAAATAAACGCAATTATTTCACATTTTCACGACTCAGGCTTAAAGTTTCGACATTCTTTGTAACAAGATAATGTTTTTTTGGCTTATCCTCGCATTTACCGTATTTTTGTAATTTAATTTGTTCAACTTAAATTGTATATAAATTAAATATATTTTATTTTTTAATAATTTCATTAAATAATTCAATATAAATATCTTATTATATATCATGTTAGATTGTTTATTTTTAGAGTTCCCACTAATTTAATTTTGCGCTTCAGACCTACCACAGAGATGTTACTTTAACACTAAGTAGAGTGTCACTTTTCTACGTCCGGTGCATCTTTTGTTAACTGATTTGAACTTTTGTCTCTCTTATGTGAAAGTTCAATATTCAAGGACTTTGAATCCCTTTAGTCAAAACAAAATAATGATATTTTAAAATTGAGTGTGTATATTTCTTATCCAATATTGCTTTATTGATTTGATATCTATAATAGATTAATTTTAAATTATGCCATAAACTATTATATTTTACTATAATAATAGTCATATAATCTAATAATAGTAATCAAAGCATTAACAATTACGATTCACCTGGCAATGACAAGGCTATTTCAAATCCATTCACTCTACCTTCTGTCTAGATGTCGAAGGGACGCTTCAGTTTTAAGCCTAGTGCATATTGATAAAATTACAATTTCAATATAATTCAATAATCTAACGTTTATTTTTTTTAAACAATTTAACAATGCTCTGAAAGAACATTAAATCCAAATGATAAAAATAATATAATTGTGACATAAATATATATATATTATGTTAGCTATATTAAGTATATGTTTACAAGAAAGAAAAATAGGAACAAAACTTTCGGAATTAATTACAACGATTTATTCCAAAAACATGTATCCCTAACTGCCGGGTACAATACAGTTTTTTTGGTGGTTCCTAAAGAAAACACATGTGTTTAATCTAAATGCGTATACAATGTTTTTTCTCTTTTTATACTCCTAAGTGTTACATTTCTAAAAAAGCTAATTATTAGAAAAGTAATAAAAGTATGCATTCTAAATATTTATTAAATTCTATAGCATAAACTTCACTTTAAAGTTTTTCATTCACTGTTCAACCTAATCTAATGAATTTTAAAAGCAATTAAAGGTGTTTTGAAAATAATGTTTAAGTATATGACATCAGTAATGACAAAGCAAAAAGCTGATACAAATGGTGAGAACTAGTCTTTAGAAACGTTCGATAAAATCGCGGTGGTTGTCGGAAACGGCGATGGAGCGCACATCCGGCTGTATTGTGGTTATTCGTCCTTGAATGTCTTTACTAATTAGCAGAAGGCGTAAACAATTAATGTGGCGTCCCTTTTTTACTTTTTAATTGACAAAGTTACCGGGCGGCCACTGCCTCTGTTTTTGTTTCAAACCCAAAAATCCTTAAGTCAATTATCGACGACCCTCGCATGTTTAATGAGCCCATCGTAAGACCGTAAATTTTTACCTAAGTAGGTAAGTACCTAATTAAATTTATATTCTATCTTACAATTATTTTATAAATGCTGAGTCGAAGAGAACAAAATAATAATTGTAAATACAGAAAACATCTGATCGGGATCTATATAAATATATAAAAGGCGAAGTTTGTGGGTATGTATGTTCCCTATGTACTCCAAAACCGGTGAACCGATTTTGATAAAATTTTGAGACAACCTTCAGATAAGTCCTGTGAAGTTTGGTAGCGATCGGACGTAGACGAAGTCGCGGGCACCCACTAGTTGAACGTAAAAATAAAGTCATTTTTTTATACTGTTAAAAAATAAGAAAGGGTAGAAAACAGTATATGTACTTAATGGAACATTAATTGATGGCCTGCTACTGTTAACATTCAACAAGTAATATAAACCAACATCACTGAACATTTATCTGAACCGTGACCACTCTATGGGCAGGTGCCATTTTTCAAAATGTAATATCATCTTATTTCAATGGTAGATCTCTCAAGCAGTTAGAAGTGTATACACAGAGTAGTTGTGGGATATGTAATTAAATAAGTAACTATTATTGACTACAATGTATACATTATTACGCTAATGAAGAAGAAAATGGATTACGGTCTGCCGCAATAATACCTAAATTGAACCAAATGTCCTGTATATATTCGGTTCAATTTAAAACAGACAGCGTCACAAATTGTTAAGTATCATTATTATATACATCACATTAAGGAAGAGATTAATATAAGCTTAAAAGCTTTGAAATAAGTACTTTAGAACACGACATAGAGGGTCTAAAATTCTTTATTCTGCAGGTGTGTTCGGTTGTTAGTGAAAAGCAAGCTTTTGGCATACAAGGCACAACGGTTTTGGCAGATGTTGTAACCGAGTTAGATGTCCTGTTAAGTCAGTAGCAATCCCTGAACCGAACTGGTTTAATAGGATTGTGTTCAAATATCTAGTCCAAACTAAAATTGACTGGAGTCTTCCGATACTTTATTTTATCAGAGAAAAGAAATAAGAATAAAATAACGCTAAATAAAATAATTAATATAATATAATAAACAATACTAATAATCAATCTGTATGTGTAGGTATTGTACGTATGTATTGTACTATGTTCCTCCATAGCTCTTAAACGAATTAAGTGATTTTCATGAAACTTGGTAGATAAACATTTATACGTACGGGACACTGGATAGAATACTTTTTTCACGCGGATGAAGTCGCGGGCATCAGCTAGTTAATATAATAAATGAGAATGTCTATGAAGAGGTATGATTTTTTGTTACTTATTTTAAACTAGCTGGCGCCCTAGATTAATATCGCTTAAAATTATAAAATATTTTAAAGTCGTTAGGTAAACGCTTTTCGCTTGTCGCCGAAGCTCCATTTATGCCTGGTAAGGTACAAGCGGCATACTAAATGACGCGTAGAAAGCAACGCGGAGCAATTTGGCACCAATCCTATGCCAGTTTAAGGCAATGAGACGTTTGTTTCTGCGAGCATACTCCTATTTTCATAGAAACGTTGTAGTCGTTAAGAGGAATTTAAGTAATTTATTTTCACTTGTAGGTACTTCTTATTAAATTTGCAAAATATATCCTCAACCTGATTTTTTAATATTTGTAAACATTGCAACAATTTTTTTTTTTAAGATTATGATTAAGGGTCATAGTAATGATCAGAAGATCAGAATTCTTAGCCTGTCTAACTAAGAAATGAATGTAGAACATCCCAGCACAATATTATCGACATCCACGTAGTCATCAAAGATTACATTTTACAGTAAGATAAGTAAGTAATTACAGATTTAAAGTATTTTTTATTACAGTAATTAAGTCAATTGATCGCCAATAAAACTTTATTATTATAATAAGTGCATCATATACTTTTATTCTGCAAGTACCGAAGCTAAGCCAAGAGAGAAATGTAGCAAAGTTATAATCGACAGTAGAGAAGCAACTCTTAGAAAATATCGTTCCTTACAAAAAGTTTCTTCGTTCCAACTTTACCTTTCACTAAAATTTGTTTTGTATAGTCTAACTGTAGTAAAATCCTAGCACATATATAGACTCGTGGAACAACTTAAAGAGATTTGGCAAGCCTTCCGCTGAGTTTGGTTTGGGCGGTACACTTGGGACGAGAGCCGACAAATATTGAATTTTGCCAAGATAAAATAAGTACATATGTACGTACTACAACCATTATTCGAGATAAATAATCAACTTATTGATTATTCAAAGTTAAAATATACATTAAGTATGATAAAAGATGACAATTAAAAATTTAAAAACTATAAAAATATGCTTCGACCCCGATTCGCACTTATGCAATTTTTTTCTGCAAATGCAACAAAACTTTGTTGTTTATAGTTTTTTTTTTCATTAGTAAAAATTGTGTCAAAATCCGTTGGTTGGTTTAGAAATTAGCGGAGCAATAGACAGCTTTTCGCACATTTATTTTATACAATGTAAAATCGTGCGAGATGACAACTAAACCACAGAAGCGGTTTAGTTATCATCTCGAATCATAGAGAATCACAGAAGTGACTTTAATTTATAATATTATGTTTACAATAAGTACCTACCTAGATTTTTTTAATAATATTTTTTTTAATTTTTTTAAATTTTTTATAACCGTTATTATACTAATATTTTCGCCCTGGAAGGGCGAAACATGATGTTCCTTAACTTATTTATAACACCTTGACTACCATGTTTTGGGCAAATAAACTATTTGATTTACAAAAGTAAAGTAAGTACAAAAGAAAAAGTAGTTACAAAACAACTTTATAAAATTGTATATTTTTGATATTTTATTTTAATAAATGCAAATTGCATAATATAATTTTGTTAAAATTTAAAATTATCAGAAAATAAATTAAGAAAAATGATACTTATCATAACTTTTTCGTTCTTTGGCATTTCAAAACCTACATTGTTTGCGCCAGGAAAACAATTTCAATGTTGCAACGCATGGATTGTAGCTCTTGATAACGAATGTGTATTCCAGTAATTATTGGCCTTACAAACAAACAACTGTTATTTTGTGGACACAACAGAATGTAACAGTCCATACACTGCGTTTAGAACTTTAGAACGTAAATCAAATAGGCTTCAATTTAAGGGCATCCATTATATAGACTTCACAATTATACGCCTCGCTGTAGGAATTATGAATCCTCGCTAACTTTAGGGTTGTCAAACTATTGAAAAATTATAATAGTTGTAAACTATTAACTGCACGGAGTTGAAATGTATAAAAAAATGTTTTCTTAGTTACTAGCTGTTTATAAAATATAGCCTATGTTACTCGCTGATAACATAGCTTTCTATAGGTGAAAGAATTTTTAAAATCGGTCTAGAGGTTTTTAAGCTTATTCATTACAAACATACAAATATTCTCTCTTTGTAATATTATTATTAATTATTTATTGTTATTATTACATATAGTATTAAACAAAGTTGCTTCTCGCTGTCTGTCCCTTTGTAATGTACGCTTAGATCTTTCAAACTATGCAACGGATTTTTAATTACAGCGCTCTGAAAAAAGGATTAATATCATTTTTCAGGATAACATAAATATAGTTGTCTGTCTTATAGTTTTTATACTTCATAAATTCTGTTTTTGATCCCTATCTAATTGGTGTATCCATTCAACTAAAGTTTCTCACAATAGCTTCAGACAATTAAATACTAGAATAAAATCAACGATGAAATCACCAGGCATAATTTTTATCGGCTTGCATTAAAATTTAATGTATTTAAAGATAATAACGCAAACATCGCCAGACCGTCTCTCGAAAGATAACTAATAATTTATAATTTTCAAGTGCCCACAAGTATTAAAACGGAACCATTGACTTACATCAAAGATGAGCTCGTAAATAATCCGATTGCAAAATATTTAATTAACTTCTTCATAAAATGAGACCATAGACTCAATACAATTAGTGAACTTGCTATTCTTGGTATACTAAAACTCTAGTATATTAGTGGAGGGGAATGTATATCATTTTGATTTGTGAGCTCATTGTAAGGCTTAACCGGGAGTGAGCCGTCGTAGCCTGATTTAAAAGGAATGTAGTTCTTCCATGTTTGCGCTGCGCAATGGCTTAGCTGCGGGTTTGCCCCATAGAGAGGTCACGGCCATGGCCACCTTTACATGGTCGCTTATAATGCGTGCACGCAATCGTAAATAGCATCAGCGTGAGCGTAAATCTTCGAAGAGCTCGTAATGTATAAGCGCATTGTACTTGTCCAAGTATTGATTGCATTATGCCCCTGTAAATGTGACCACGGCTCCGCCAATCGTAGTCAACTTTCAATTATTCAATTCGTAATGACATAGTTTATTTATTTTTAGCTTTTTCACGCGAATTCGTCGGCGTAACTTTATTAAATACTACCAGAAAAAAATTCTAAAAATCGTATAAACACGTATAGAGCCTATAAACACGATATCTCTAAAAACAAAGTAATTTACTTTATGACCAACCCTTACAGATTTATTATTAGTATTGATGATGATAGCCTATGTTACTCGCTGATGATTAGCTTTCTGCAGGAGAAATAATTTTTAAAATCGGCTCAGTAGTTTTTGAGTTTATTCATTACAAACAAAAAAAAAAATACTAATCTTCTCTCTTTATAAACACACCCAGATTGAATTTTAAATAAAATCCGCTTCTCAAAATGTTTATAGCCTGAAATACGAAACGAGGAGAGTAAATATACCTATATAAAAAAAGTAAAATATCAGCGGAAATTTCACCCACCAAATACGTTACATTTGACATTTCTGTCCCAGCAGTTAAAACAGTAATTACGAAAGAACCCGTCTAACGTTTCCCGAGGGTGTTCTACTAAAACGTAATTTACGCCCGGTTCGAAATCTGTGGGGTGTACAAAAAACGTATCTACGTGTCTCTTGCATTCGACGACGCGACTCATTTCTAAGAAGACAAATTACCGAATATGTGGCACGGAAAAAATGCAGCAATTAACTATTGAACGACGACGACGCGACGGTGTAACCAAAATAACAGAACTATTTATGTCGACGATCATATCGCTCGGTATTTTTAACTGTTTACCACTTTTTTGTAAACAAATAACCACTCGAGACAGTTTTGGACAAATTATAATAACACGCCTGTCACATCAAAGAAGCTTGTTCGTAATTTCCTTGCGCTTCTTACCACTCTAACATTTTTCATGGTCATTACAGTGCTCCTCTAGTATGGGTATTCGAGTAACTTCTTGCATCAATAACAAATATGATGGCCCGGCAATATTAATGTAGTAGCTTTTCTGTACCTCGGGGCGCACGTTCGTTAAAACGCCGTGGAATTTATAGCCGTGGAACCGGTCGAAATGTAAACCGTAAAAACGAGAGGCATTTGCGTTCGCAACGCCAATAAAATAATAAAGTAATAAAAAAATAAATCAGCCTCTGCAGGGTGCATGTTTCAAGCGTGGAAAGCATTAAATTGCAGTTTCAATTTCGTTCATTACGAACGATAATTGTTCGATCATTTTTGGACCGGGATCGCCACAATGTTTGTGGTTTCGGAGAACCATTAAAACTTCCTTTGTCAATAAGTTCCGTTGGACTCGTGGTGCCGGTTAGATAGAGGTAACTGTTGTCAATTAATTATGAACGCAAAATGCAGTGTAATATAATCAGTTATTTATCACTGACGGAACGGGTCGTTTGTCACCGGTGTCGCCCACGGTGCCACGGTCTTGGACATTCGTCACATCATAACTCTCATATTGTCATTTCCAACCTTAACTCGCAACCGTAAAGGTGATAATCCAACCAATCCCACCCATTAGCTAATGCGATGACAGTCTAAGATCTCGTACTTATCTGATTTCATCTAATGAAAGTAACTATTTTTAATCTTACTTCATATGTATTTTGTGTTATCGTGGCTTTCGATCTGAAACAGAGTTTTTCATCTTGCAAAACAGGAAAAAACAAAACACAGAAGACTGACTACCCATACAATGTGTAGAGTTATTTAACTAAAGTAAAATAAAGCACGAGAATGTAATGAAAACATAAACTTACAACGCAAACAAAGTTCCCGCTTACAGTCGGCTAAATCAAAAGCCAACATCAATGCGCCTGTCTTCTTGTGCGACAGAGAATGCAATCCGTGCAACGTCAGTTCCCACAATCGGGTCGGCAACAGCCACTAAAGAGAAGAATTCGAACAACGGCTTTTTGAAGCCCTCAACCATTCAAATTAGCTTAATGCGTTCAGTACAAAGCATTACCATAAGCGACGGAAGCCGGGAAGCTACTCATTCCGATTCTCGAATGATTGCTTCGAACCTTTTAATTGCTTCCAAATTCGACCTGTTTCCAAAAGGCCCTCGGACCTTGAAATTACGAATTTGGAATGAGTCAATTCGATTATCTTTTCATCATAACTTCACGAGTTGTTTGTGAAGTTCCGGCGCAGACAGTCAAGTCTCGGCAGTGACAAATCTGAAAATAGATAACAGATGTAGGTATCGTTTGCAACCATTCGTCGTCACAACACACGCGCTCGACCGTTGACAGATTGGACGTTTTAAATTTAGAACGGCCATCCTTTATTTGGGAGTTTGAATGAAAAATTGTCTGTCGATTGTGATTTCACGTTACATTTTAGAATACCTTACAAATTGGGACGTGTCTTTTTCTAAATCTTTTTTTAAATCGTGACTACATAACAATAGGTTGTGTATTTGACTTTTCCATTTCTATCTCTTATTAATAGTCACTGTCATTTTTGTCAGTACTTGTTTTGTAGCGAAAAACGATTCTACTATGACCGATTCCATATTCTCTGATCAGATAAATGGACAAGCTGGTTTATCGATTGCAAGATGTGCTTTACTATTGGCAGTATTGCGGTGTTTCTTGTAAGTAAAATATTCGTATCGTAGAAATATTTATGGTCGTGTACAGTCGGTTCGGGTGAATGTGTAGCACGCGTCGGATGTCAGTCGCTGCCCACGTGCGATATTCAAATGCTTTTGTTTATTCACTCCGTGGTTTATGGTTAACACAATACGCCCGCGGCTTTACGACTGTCGGTAGTGCTGCACTACAATGAAAACATCGTAGCTTACTTGAAAATAAATATAACAGGAAAAGGTCACGACAGCTAAGTATAATCCGTGGTGGTTAGTGTTTTTGCTTGTACATCTTAATTAATACACTGTTTTCTTTTATTAGACAATAAAATTGATTGTTCATTGTTAGCAAAATGGTGGCCACAAAGAATAATTAAAAGAATATTATAAATAATATGTAAAATACATTACTATGTTAGTAGTCAGTTGGTGGTGTATCAGGAGCAGTTTTTACTTTAAATATATGTTATTAATTACTCATTTTATTTTCATTTCATACATACAGTTCACTCTTCAACATTCATTATTTAAAGTTAAAAGTCTATGTTATATAATGAGTATTGTTTACAATATGTCTAGGCGCAATGACTCACAATACATAAGCCATTCTGTTTTGCAAGGGTATGATTATTAACACCAAGATAAAACAATATTAAGTGTCATACACCTACGTCTTTAAAACATAGACGATATTTTATGGTTTCCCACAATGGACTGTTTAGATTTTATATTTCGGTTTGATTGTGTATTCTACTCGTACTTGTTTAGCGTTTGTTTAGTGTCGATGTTTTGTAAGTCCGAAACGGTCCTGGCTGAAAATCAGCGCTGCAGGTGCTTGCATGTCAGCACAATGCTGAGCCAGTGTCCGAATCAATGCTGCTAGGACACAAACATAATGTCTTCTCAAATGTAGGGGAGAGACCTGTGCACTTTAAGCGAGGAAGCAGGAATTAAAGAAATTGATTTTGATTTGTCTTTAAAGACAAATGTAATTTACATAAATATGACATTTAATTGAGTCTACTAATTAGACATGTTAATAGAACAGCTTTTAGTTAGTACATCTAATCATTTATCAAATTGACGTTTTAATTACAAAACCAGAACATTTTCTAATTCATCTTGATCCATCAGATCACCCCTGTTTTGAGTTAAGCTTCAGATCGCTCGTGATTATATCGGCTACAGTATTGCGCTCGAATGTGTTATAATGTTAATATTTCATATTTTTCCAATCTGCAGACACGCAGTAGATACTGTTAAAGCTGTCAGTGTCTGGAATATCGTTTGGTGTTTTATTATTGTGGCAGTAGGTACCTACTTCCAGAGTCACACATGACATCAAAACTCAATATCCGTCTGATACATTTGTTATAGATTTCACATTTCCTTGCTCTGATATTACGATATTTATTCGGATAAGATTTTGAAATATATCTCTTTAAGTCGCTCATTCGATGTTCGTTGTGCCATCAATGTTTATGATCGATCTCGTCTTGTCTTCTATTTCATTGGCCATTGTTCGAGTAATCCATAATCTTAACGATAGCGTCAAATATAGTTATGTGATATGTCTAAAATATCTTTATAATAATATGGAATTGTTACCCCAACTAGCTAGACCTACCCATCCTGGCTTTGTCAGCGTGCATTTGAGGGAGTTTTTACAGAGCGTATAACTATCTGGCAACAGGGTCTACAGTGTTTAGTTAAAAAATATAATTAATTTTTACTCGTAACCAGCTCAGATATTTTAGACGATTTATTTAAAATTTTAAAAGAAGAAAATACAGATTGCCATTCAATAAAATTCCAGTTCCATATATTGGAAGGTCCCGCAGTGGCCTTTCAATTTGCCATGCGTCGTCTGTTCCCGTTACATCAGAATGAAGGAGCGTCCTTTCGGGAGATACTGTCGGACATAAATTCCGCTCCTACTGGCACACAGTAAATTGTCTTTGCGGTAAAACGTGAAACTGGTGTTATTGGAAGAAGATTAATGTGCTTATTTCTGTGAGCTTGTCTATAAATTGTTTCTTGTATTTGTTTGCAATTTTTTAACGTCTTGCTTGGTTTATGAAAAGCAATACCCTCTAATGTATTGTGATTATAATTCACGCGTTCAAATAAAAAAAATATCCCTAATTAACTTTTATACCTATAACATTTAACCTATAACATTTTCTACGATTATTAGTTAGTTTAGGTAATCGCCATTTCACTCACATATTAATTTGAAATAAATCGGATTCTCTCGGTAATGCTCGATTTTCGTCGAGCGGAAATTTTTTTTTTTTTAATTCCACTGCTAATTCCAGAGACTTTGGTTTAAAAAAAATAGCTCCCAGTATTAATTGTATATTATTAGTAATACATAATAATATACATAATAAATGTATGCCTATCACAAAACAGTCACAATAACAATCTTAGATCTGTCGCACTCCAATCTAAAACCAGAACAATTTAACATCCCTATCTTTTGCCTAGATCTAATGAGACGACATGGACATGAATGAATGTATTAGGATTAAACAGAATAAGGGTGCAGGTGCAGCCGTACATAAATCCTATTCGGAGTGTCGCATCGCCTCCGCGGTGGCACGCGGAACCTTGTCTTATTGTGCTAGGTGCTATTTGTTTTGTTCTCCACGAGACGGGAGACGGGGCGATGCGTTATTTTGGATTCGCGATCTTTATACAGCGATTCAGACGCGGCCATTATTGTGATTTGACTGAGTTTATTTCGAGCCGCATTCAATTCAGGATGTTCTGAATTGTGTTCTATTGCATTAGTCTCAGATTTATTGCGACTTAATATAGTTCTGTCTAGCTCGCAAGCTTTCTGGTGCTAGCTGTGTTTACTTTCAATAGACTCTTAATTAGAATGAATGAATGAAGAATATTAATGGACGATTGAATGTAATTATTTGTAATTAAGTTGCACAATAAGATTGAGGATGTTTTTATAATTTGAAACTATTTTTTACTGCTTAGATATATTCTTCTTTAAAGAAAGTGACAAGTTTAAGAAACAGTTTGAGTATATATCTCTCGATATATTTATTGATATATGACTAGCCCATTGGTCGTTGAGTGAGGTATTGAATAAAGTTGAGTGGTTAAGATGCTTGCCTTAGAGCTCAGACTCAGGTGTCCCGGGTTCGATTCTCGGCTGGGCTAACTTTGGAAGTGAACTTGGTCTGGATGTTATACTACGTTTCGCAGTATTAAACGTCTGGCAGCACGTCTGGCGGCAATAACCATCGCCTTATACAGAAGACCACAGTGAAATAAGGCCTATGTGTTTTTGTGTTTTTTCGGTAACTGAGTATGGATGCCAGAGCCCACATCCCTATACTTATCTAATCTCTTATACATCCTTAATCCTAATAAAGTCATCAGCGTAATTGCAGCACCTGTGTCGTTGCTCCTGTTATAGACGACGGTAATCACCTACCATCAAGTGGACTGCCAGCCTGTCTGATAACCTTACATGTCTTCTAAGATGAATATTTTCTAAGATTGTTTCTAAGATATTCTCCTAGGCTACTCCTAGGATGTTAATTTCTGCATTGTAGTCACACCATTTACGGCTTCGTGTCCAGTATCGAACCAACCGTCTTGGTTTTAAGTGTAATTCCAATTCCTGTTAAATATCAAAGCCATTGTTCGCGTCGATTTTGCTCTGTGCATGCATATCTCGCAGCGCTATTTTAAGCTCGTGATCTCTTAATAGTATTCGATATTCCGATACTGGCTACTAAATAAACTTGTACGTAGGTAAATATTTGCAAGGTAAATGTTTTCCTTTAGAGTTAGACCGTAACATTTAGTTATAAATAAAATTATAGTGAAATATTCTAAACTAAGTAGCTGTTGCCTGCGACTTCGTCCGCGTTCAAAATGTTACTAAAACCTTCATTGAGTACCACTATATCCATTGGTGAAAACAGCATGAAAATCGGTGCAGTAGTTTTTGAGTTTATCGCGAACAGACAGACAGACGTGGCGGAGGACTTTGTTTTATAATATGTAAGGATACTAACGTGACGTTGTTGTGAAGTCATAATTTTTACAGACAAAACCATTCATAATGAATTACTGTGATGTGGTATTTCTAGTTTAAATTTTTGATACATTTTTCCGTAACTCACGATTATGGAATTTTGTGAAATTTACTT
Organism: Synanthedon tipuliformis; assembly: GCA_947623395.1. Lineage (NCBI taxonomy): Eukaryota > Metazoa > Arthropoda > Insecta > Lepidoptera > Sesiidae > Synanthedon > Synanthedon tipuliformis. The sequence goes on along the minus strand of OX392415.1, from coordinate 2,932,710 downwards.
AATCATGACATCCGCTACAAGGATACAGTGTAAGGAATTGGGGATGGGATAAGGAAAATATTTTAAAATAATAACTGGTCTTAATTATCTTTAAGGCACTTTCTCACATTAATATATGAAAAAATCTTCCTATATTAATAATAGGTATCTTTCTCAATATATTATTACCTATCTAATGCGATTGAATTAAAACGCCCATAGACAGTATCTAGGTTATTGAACCCTTTGCATACAATAGCACTAAATGTATATCAAACGCTCAGACATTTGCCTCACAAAGGAGTCGAGTGTCACAGCTTGCTTCGGTTAACGGAGACGCATGTGACAACTGGCCCATATAAAATTATTATTTCCTCATATTAGAATTAAGTACCTAATTGTATTCATTTCTTCATATGAGAACGCTTTTTTAATATAAAGTACCTAATCTAACGTTTTATTGTAGGTACAAACATCGATGAGGTACATCAATTTTGTTTGTTTTTTACGCTTTCACACCTCAACGAGTTACTAGACTACTCGCCGAACCGGCGAGTTATCATGTTTGATTTTTACCTATTATTTCGCTAGACAACTCGCTCGCTAGCACAATATACAGAATGTTGCATAAAGGCATTAAACGAATACTCTATCGATCATTAACTTTTGCATGCACGTTGTCAAAAGTAGGTATAGATAAGTACCTACATAGAGTAACTTTCATCCAGAAGCCGAATTAGACCAGCTGTTTTCGAGTTTTGCACTTAGCAACCCATTTCACTTTTATTTATAGTAGCTATATAGTTACATTAATTTACATGGTTAATTCCTAAATTTAAACACAGGCTCAAGAAGTATAGCTTAAATTAGATGTCATAATTACAAAGTTATAATGACTCTTTTACCTATATGATTTATTATAATAATCTCTTAATTATCTGTAATAAAGTCTACTGAGTCTATCAATTAACTACAAAATTTATAACTCCATTTGTAAAGTTTAGCTCTAATGAACTGGAATTAGATAGTTAAAGTGAATTTACGATTAATTAGAATGCAGTGAAGCGAAATGTGTAGTCACTATCCATACGAGTAATTAAGAGATTACTTATTTCATAAAAGAAACATTGTTGATATTTTTAATGGCCCATTAATTTTTAAACTTTGCTATATGAGTAGTTACTCTGACTCGGTAGTGGGTACTAAGTTATGTGTTTAACATCATTCATCACAAAGCTAATTAAAAAATCATTACCCATAATTTTTTTATTTGTAAATATTTCTTGCATTCTGGATCCATTTGTTGTTAGAAATATTTCTACTAAACAACATATCCGTACGGATAACATAAGCCCACATATAAACTTTTAGGTAAATATCTAAATAACAATATTTCCCTAAAAATATATTATCTATTAAATTTTAAACAACTGAGCGAAAAGCTAGGAAGCTAGAAAACCTAAATTCTAAGACATGTTATACCCATTTATAACGACTGTTTGTATATAAAAAGAAATTACATACTAACATTGAAGCAAAATTTTTTGGTTTATTATACTTATTCAATTGCTTCGAAAATATATTTATACCATTCATCCAAAACACATTAAATTTTCTTCTCTAATATTATCAACGTACGCAGAGACATGCCAATTCATAAGTTTAACGTGTAGATTATAGACATTCCCTGCATTAATCATGATGTGGGAATGCGACATTTAATTTTCTCCTTATTGCTTTTTGCTGACACGCACAGCTAGTCCACGAGGCCGGAGACGTGTTCATAATTCCTTATTAACATTTAAATTGATACTTGCATGCCTAAGAATCGCCCAATCGAGCTTTCTGACTAAATAAGATACGCAGTTTTTCTTTTTGTTTTTGGTCAAAATTACCCTGGACTTGTCCGCTTTATCAGATAAATGTTTTGGTTAAGCACTTGACATTTATATCCATATTAAACGCATCGCATAAAGAGAAGCTGTTTTCAGTACCTACATTGGATCCAACGTAACTGAACTGTCCAGTTACATTGGAAAGTTTAGTAAGTGATGTCCTTGTTTAAACAAATTTGTAGTTAATTTGAAAGAAACAAAAAATTCTAAAGAGGAGACGTTGCAATATAACGTCCTCTACATTATAATAATATACTGATTTCAATAAATTCATTGCAATACGATAAATACATAAAATAAATTCCCCAAACGTGTAGTGTCAAAATAAGTGTTACCAGGATCCAGTACATAAATACTTGGCCAGTTAACCCCACAGGAGTAAAGACTGATTTTGTTTTATTTGTATACGGGAAAGCAATGTACCTCAATCTAATGGTATTCTTGACAGTTTGATTTTTTTAAAGTTCTAATTCTAACTTCCTTACAATCTCTTATGATCTAGATCAATAGCAAATGACCTAGATTTTTAGAATCCCAAGTTCAAGCTTGGCGACTATTTAGGTTTAAATATAAAAAGAGACCTTTCCAGATTTCTTTCTGTAGTAGGTAGGTACTCGGTTAAAATGATTGTTTAACTAAGCCCATCTTACTTTTTAATAAACATTGCATGCAATTTGTAACAGTCGTTTTAAATTATAATTGCTTTCTGACTTTTGTATAGATTAGTTACTCGTAGTCTCAGACGAATCCGAGCAGAACACAAGTTCACCAAGCTGACTATAATTCATATTCATATCGCGCAAAGCCTTTGTACAATCATAACGAGCGCTTCAACTAATGTGTTAACACTCTAAACTAACCATATTAATGACACAAAGCAGTTTTAAGCGAGCTAAACTCACCGACCATTAATTAGTGGAGGAGTAACTACTGTGGGCAGATTAAAATGCATGCCAAAAGTTTAAATTTATGTACCGGACGCGGTCTTCAATTAAACTTGTTATAATGAAACTCTGGAAAAACTGAGTAAATTGCCATGGAGGCGAGACGCAAATAATTCCCAAGTTTTGCAATTTATACTCATTTTAAAGTAAAGTTCGATGGCGCAGACGGACGTTTCGTTGGGACCCGGAACAGGACCGGAATCGATTATTTTACAGCCTCGAATCTTTTCGTAGGACAGACGAAAATTGCTCTTCCTTGTTGTGTCTTACATTCGTAATTTTCTGGAAATTGTATTCAAAGCAAGCTTAAATTTTGTTGGTAGTCTGCAATTCTACACAAAGTTATAATGTTGTTAAGCTGTCTTTGAAATAAGACGAGACTGAACACAGCTTAAAGGTTTTCACGAGTAATAAGCAATGATATAAGCTCAAATTTAATGAGCCTGTGTATACGCAATTTCGTTTGATTTTGGTAACATACCAAATGTCTTTGGCAACTTTTCCAATGAAATCGTTTCTATTCCTAAACGACCGGTCGTATTCTAAATAATGCCATTAAAATTCAAGACCAACCACTAAACCTCTCCAAAAGAATCATGAGCTATTTATTGTTGCCTTTTATTGCCATTCTTGGCCGTGTCGGCCATTATGTATCTATGTTTCCAGTTTACCATAACCGCTCTAAATCACTAGTGATGATCTGTTCCATTTATGCGGTACTTATTTGGCTTTTGCTTCAAAGCGGATACCCATAAGGAAACAGATATACATATACACTTACATTGACAAGTGAAATGCTTGTGCTCAGATTGAAATAAGACATTAACGGCTTGTTTTCTGAGCATAATTTTATTATTCTATTTCAAATACGGCAAACGTACGTTGACGATTTCTTTGAATACTCAATCCACTTGCATCAACACAATTTAACGTTTTAAACAACTGTACCAAGAGACGCTTTGGATTCGGGCATTCAACTGAATTCGTTGACGAGTTTTCTTTCATTGGATATTCACAAAGAAACGGCTGAATCCTCAATCAAACGGATTTCCACAAAAACAATAAACCCTCACCACATCAAATTGTGCGAAGTGGGTGCGAAGCGAGGTCCCGCGAGCACTTTCTCATGCAAAAGTCGAACGGTTACTTTAATTCTTAGCTGGAGCACTTGTCGGTTTACAGGCGTGGAGCGATTTAATCCACTTAAAACGCAGAGCACAAACTCCGAGCCGACAAAGCTCTCAGCCGCTCTCATTTAAAAATGGAAATAAACCCCCGGCCATCTTTGACTCGACGCGCGGCCGTTGGTTGAATTCTAAGTGCGGTTCTTCACTGATGCAATCCCTATTCCTCCTTTTGATTTGTTGAACCAGCGTATCGCATTTACTGAACTATTCAATGAAACTTCAAAATGCTAGTTTGTATCTTCCACTTTATCTAAAAACCGAGGAAGGTTTTTTAAATCAAATTATGATATATAAGTAAAACTTAATTTAGCAAATATACTATTTTATGATTCTGATGATGGTAATAAAGTTTTCATCTGTGAAGAATCTTACCTAATGCGGTCCTGATTGCGTCCGGTTCGACAAGTCAACAACATAAACCTTTTAATTGACAGGTACATGGATAATAATAAACCTGATTGTTTGAGAGTGCCAGTTACCACTGCCGTCTTTGTACAAGCTAGAAATGGAGCAAATATTTATTATGGAGCAACGCACAATAAATCTATGTTTTGTATGGGATCACGCCTCTTTAAATATGCCACGAGCCTTTATAAATATTGTGCATAGCATTTCAATCAATTTCAATGCACATGTTTGCTCTTATATTAGGCACAAATTCTGCCAAATATATAAGTTAAAAGAAATTGAACACTAAAAAAATAAGAACCTGGGATGAAGCGGTCGCGGGTTCGAATCCCGCTAGGGGCAAATGTTCATGTGAACATTTTTACCTTTGTACCTGAGTCATGGATGTTTTGTATTTATAATATGTACCTATGTATTTACAAAAAAAAGTATTGTATGTAGTATATCAACTGTCTGGTATCCATAATACAAACATTAAGTTGCTTAATTTGGAACTAGATGGTGCTGTGTGGAATGTGTGTTATAAAAAAACTAAGCTTTATTAAGTTAGTATAGATGTGTATTGGTTGGACAATAGACATTTGTTCGCCTAACTTTCTGGAGTAGCTTGTGTTAATAGATATCGTCGTTATCATTTCTCTTCAAAAAGTCCCTTTTATTGATTTTGTAATTATATATATATTATAAAAAATACTAAATATTCAGTTCTTAATACTATTTTACTTGACATTCTCTAATTTTCTTAAATAATTGTAAATTATATTGTGACTACCCTACGCTACTGTTTGTAACTACGCACTGGCTAAACAATTGCAATCTATGTTCTCTTTCCAGCGCTAAATTAAAGAGTTACTTCGCGTCGGGATTATTTCAACTCGGTTTATTTTGTTCTGGCAGTCGCCTTATCCAGACTTAACTGCATATTAATTTTAATTTCGTACCGGCCACCGAAGTCGCTTCATATTGTATTACTTATCGTCTTATTTCAATATCAGAATGGACTGTAAATTGAATGTTATAGCTTCATGTGGGAGTAGGAATATTGTTTCTTCTTGGATTTATAATTTTAAAAAGATTTTTCAAATAATAACCGTCTCAACCATTATGTGCTTTTTATGAGAACGATTTCTCATAGTGTGTATTTAAATATTCTGCCGAATTTTATATGAATTTGTTCTTAATAATAAACAGTTAATTTTGGTTAGACTACCTCCGAATCATTTCATACATAAAATTCTTGCTTAATTGCAAATTAGCAAACATCCCCTCCTTAATTGCCTCCCTTTACGTTAATTTTTTTTGCCCCTTTCCAGGAGTTTGACGGAAATTGCGTGGAAGGAAGGGATTTCAGTCAAATTGGTCTCTAGGCTCTAGATAATTATACCTATTTCCTTGTCGACAATTTATGTAGTACAAGACTGCTTTTAAACATTTTCCTCTTTAACTATTAATATCATTCTACATTTGTACATTCCATTGTCAATAGCATGAATACGGAATTCAAAATTATAATCTGTGAACAATAATATCTTAGCCAATTCGCAGTTTGCTACCGAGTAACTCGTTTCGATTATCTGGGCAGTGCCAGGTGTCATAACTTTATTATAATCTCGTTACCCGTGTAATAAGTTTTAAGATTAACATGGAGATTGTGAAACTTACTTATAGCAAAACAGGCAATGTTTGTTTATGTTTACTCCTTCGTAAGAGTTTACATTGACAAATTGTTCGTTCTTGGTTAATTGATCGTAAATGTCGGTATCCATTCTATGTTTCATAACTCAATTTTATTGCTTAATTACATTAGCATTTATAGAATATTTATAGGCGCTACCTCATACTGTTCCTACACTGCCAAAATCTTACGAATGCATTATTTTCGCTACACGGCAAGATGATGGCTAAGAGCAAACCCATCTTTAATAAAAATAAGAAAACCTTACGCACGGAAACCATGCGTACAAAGTTGTGGGTACAACTAATAAATAAATTTTATTCCTCAAATAGATTTTTTTCTATACCAGCACATTATGTACATAATTTGCATATTGAACAATTATCTACATAAACTAAATATAAAGAAAATCATTCAAAAAAAAAAACTGTGCAATTTATTTTGCACAGGACAATAACGTACGCGGTTTGGTCCGAAGCCGAGCTTTTGGTTGGGATTCCACACGCTTCGATTTGGCAGAAATTGTCGTTGGTAGGGTGCCGTCGGATGCGTCGGCGTTTCGAACTTTTCCGACCACTAGTAATAAATGTCGAGCCGACTGCCTTATACCACACGTTTTGTTTCGGTTATGGTCGGCGTATGCCAAATCGAAACATCGCTGTGAGACGAGATTTACAGCCAGTAATGGTTATTACATTATTTTCTTTATTTGACATTTTTAAATCAAATACCAAATTATATATGTAGTATATATATATAAACCGTCGGAAATATCTTGGCACCTCGAAAGAATGCAATCCGCTCGCTACAGTCGGCAATGGAAAGACAGTACAAAAGGTTTATTTATTTAATACATATAGTTATTGTATTATTTATTTTTTATTTGATATGTGTCATGTCATACATTTACAAACAAAAAAAAGATAAAATGGATTATTGCGAAGTGCAGAGATTTTCCAACGCGTTGTATCGGTAATTTTGCCAGTGTTTTAAAACATTTTTTTGCTTGTCAACAGGATGGCGATCGGGGCTATTTGGAAGGGTTGGCTTCAAGATATGCTGACCTGTTCTCCACTCACTACGGCGATGTTCTAGATCATCTGGAAGAGCTGAGGAGACACGAATGGGAAGAGATGTCACCGCGGATGAGGGTGCTAGGAGGTCCTGGAACACCTCAAACACCCCCATCAGCAAGTCCAGGATCTCTAGCCCTAAATAATCTAACAACCTCCCATTCTCAACCAATTTATGTGCCTGGAAAGTATTCAGTAAGTGTTTATAGATTTTTTTTCCTATTTTTTTGTTTAGATTAGACTCAACATGTAAAATTATAATTGCAAATAATATGTAGATGAAAGTATTCAATAAATACGAGCATTTCAAATTTAATTTAAGGGGTAAACCAAGGCTAAATCCTAAAATTTGCATTGTTTAATAAAGATGTTACACTGAGTGTCTCAGTATTAAACTTGTTTTATGTCACTTATTATTCTCAAATGAGGTTTACCCTATTTTTGCAATATTTTTATTAAACGTATATTATAAAAAATAAGGTTAAAATCTGTATTTTTAACCCAATTACAGATGAGCTTGCCCAGTAGTCGAATACGTCTTAAGAAAATATTTCTTGATGTGGAATTAATCATCCAAACGATTCCTAAAAATTCCGAACGCGATTATGCCTTAACATTTTTAAAATATTAATATCAATTCAAGTTCTCTGTTAGTAATTAGTAAAATCTGTTGTAAAGTGACTGATTCAACATTATAAAAGAACACGTACTATCTTTAACAGAATTTTCCATTTCAACAGCCTTCAAGTTGCCTCACTGACAAAGAAGAAGACGAGATATATGGTTTTGGATATGGTGTTTTTGGCAAACATATGTTGCAGCGGCAACAACAGCAGAAGCAACTGTTGCTGGCGCAACCAACGCAGCCTCTTATGCACAATCAACAACATAACTATCAGAGGTAAATTATTTTTATTTATTTATTTATCATCTTCATCGTGATCATCATCATCATCACCACCACCACCACCATCATCATCATCATCATCATCATCATCATCATCTCAGCCGCAGGACGTCCACTGCTGGCGATTATTATTATTATTATTATCTGCTTTGTATCTATTCCTGTCTACTAGAGTACCAGTATCACATCGTCCATTGCTGAAATATTGTGATCGCCACGTAAACTAAAGCTCTCTACCAATACCTACCACGTCAAGGAACTGTAGTACTTTTTTGATAGAGGCATTCCTCACATCTTCACAAGCCATTGTGTGGCTTCCTAAGATGTGACTACGCTTGTGCATCAAAGGGCCACACTCGCACAGGATATGCATTGGTGTTTCTTCTGCTTCATGGCAGAAGCGACACTCTCCCGTACTAGCGAGACCCATTATTTTAAGGTGCCTGTTGAGACGACAGTGCCCCGTTAGTGCCCTTGTTAACATGCACAAATTGCTCCTACTAAGCGACATAGCCTGATTTGTCACGTTTCGACTATAGGCTCTTATGAGCGCTTTGGAATGGTTCAAACCTGGCAAGTTAGTCCAGCGTTTGTAAGATTTAGTAAAGCACTGGTTCCATATGGTCCAGCGAGCTAGGCTATTTGGTAGTCCGCACACAGGTTCAGGACCTATTAGCCTACCTTTAGCGCCTGCCCGGGCCAGTTCGTCGGCATATTCATTGCCTTCGATCCCCATATGGCCAGGTACCCATCTTAGGACCACTTTATTCTTGCGCCCTAATATATTTAAGTAGTCTACACAGTTTCGCACCAGCTTTGAGACGGTAAAGTCCGAGTCCAGTGCTTGAAGTGCAGCCTGACTATCTGAGTGAATATAAATCACACGGTTGACATAGTCTTTTCGCAGGTTGATTTCCGCGCATTCCAGGATGGCGAAGACCTCTGCTTGGAAGATGCTGGCGTATTGTCCCAGGTTTACACTGGTCCTGTAATTCTGGTCCTCGCCATACACACCACAGCCTACGTCAGGTCCTGATTTGGACCCGTCAGTATACCAAGAAAGGCTACCTTCCTCCCAAGAGATCTTGTTATTTGACCAGTTTTCTCTTGAGAGTAGCTCCACAGTATAAGACTTTTCGTCTATGTACTGTGGTACCATTGTGTCAGTAGGCATGCCTAGGATGGGATCCCTTAGTACTGAGTCTTCTAGAGCTCTGAGTACCTCGGACAGCCAATTGTGTTTACCCCGATTCATCATTCTGTGCATACTGGTTTTCGCCTCCTTCTCTAAAAATAGATTTAGAGGCGGTAAGCCCAGGATTGCCTCCAGAGATGCTCCGGGGGAACTCGACATGGCTCCTGTTATCATCAGACATGCCAAACGCTGTAGGCTATTAAGCTTGTCAATAGCCGTCTTTTGGTTGGCTTTTCTGTACCATACTATAGAAGCGTATGCGATCATCGGCCTCACAATAGCAGTGTACAGCCAAAGGGTGAGCTTTGGACACGGGCCCCAGCTCTTCCCTACCATTCGACGGCTGATACATAAGGCTGCCTTAGCCTTATTTATCACATTTCCAATGTGTGCATTCCACGTTAGTCTCTGGTCGAAGGTAACTCCCAGATATTTGACCTCTGAGGAAAATTCAACTCGTTTACCATTTACAAGAGGTGACTTTAATTTGTCTAGCAGCCTCTTTTTGGTAAACGGTACTATAGCGGTTTTGTCACCGTTTACTGAAAGTTCATTTGCTGTGCACCATTCGCAAATGATATTTAGAGCTTTCTGTAATAGGGCCGAAATTGTGCTTTGGCAGAAACCTCTTATGATCACCACTAGGTCATCAGCATAACCTAGGGCATCGATCTTATGTTCTGCCAGCCTATACAGCAGCTCATCAACTGCAAGAGTCCAAAGTAGCGGCGATAGAACACCACCCTGCGGTCATCCTCTTGTAGTTGCTACAGTAAGTGAGGTATCATGTAGTTCGACCCTCGCTTTACGTTTGGATAGCATAGCCTTTACCCACCTAACAGTAGTCGGGTCCACATTTTTGTTTTGTAGCCCCCTCACTAACGTGTTGGTGGGAGTATTGTCAAAGGCACCTTCTATATCCAAAAATGCGCATAAAGCAATCTGTTTATCTTCCAGAGCCCTTTCTGCCCTGTCAGCTAGCTGAATAAGGGCCGTCTCAGTGGACCTTCCCTTCTGATAGGCGTGCTGGGTGAAATGAATGGGTCTTGTGGCCAGGGCTTTGTCCCTTATGTGCTTGTCTAGAATCTTTTCTAGAGTTTTGAGCATAAAGGACGTTAGGCAAATTGGTCTGAAGGACTTAGGCAGAGCATAATCCTTCCGACCTGCCTTTGGTATAAATAATACCTTAGCCCGGGTCCATTGTTCCGGTATATATCCCCAGGCAAAACTTGCCCGGTAGATCTTTACCAGATATGGCGTGAGTACGTCTATGCCTTTTTGTAATAAAATAGGCAACAGTCCGTCTTCACCACTAGACTTCAGGGGCTTAAAGGATCTAATAGCCCATTTCACAGCTTTGGGTCGGATGAGATCAGCCGCTCTGTTACGGTCCTCATTTCGAGGCCTTTGGTGTAAAGGCGTTCTGTCTGCCCCGGTCGAAAAGCCGTGAGCCCCCGGAAAATGAGTTTCTATCAGCAACTGAAGAGTTTCCTTTTCAGTGATCGTGAAGGAGCCATCAGGTCTTTTAAGCAGCCCTAATTGACTAGGCTTGTCCTTCGCGAGCAGTCTGTGGATTCTAGCTCCTTGAGGCATTTGTGTTAATTCCTCGCAGAGCTTCCTCCATGCAGCACGCTTGGACTTCCTTATCTCCTTATTGTATTCAGTCAAGGCCTTCTTGTAGTTCTCCCATTGAAGGGTTCTACTAGCCTTGTTGAATAAACGTCTGGTTTTCTCCCGTAGCTTCTTGAGCCTCGAGTTCCACCAGGGTACATTCCTTTTGGAGTGCTTTGTTCTGAGTGGACAGCTTTCCTCAAAGGCACTCCTTATTGCACTCGTGATAGCCTCCACTGCAAGTTCTAGCTCCTCCGGTGTACATATACTATTAGGGAGGTCCTCAAGATTTTGCCTAAGTTTGTTATTATAAACATCCCAGGCTGTAGCTTTCGGATCCCTGTACGTTACGGTTTGATCTTTTGTAGATGTTACTAGATCAAAACGAATTTGTCTGTGATCAGACATAGAGCTTTCATCACTGACATGCCAGTTTGATATAAACTCGGCCATATTGTCAGTGGCGAAGGTTATGTCTAAAACTTCCTGCCTTGCGGTTGTCACAAAGGTCGGCTTGCTCCCTCTGTTGAGTACCTGTAAACAGTTAGCTAAGAGAAAGTCATGTAGTAACTCACCTCTATTGTTTGTGTCGGTGCTGCCCCACGTTACGTGATGGGCATTGGCATCGGTTCCAACAAGTAGCTCGGCTTTGTGTTGATGCGCGTACGCCACCAATCGCGCAAGCTCCACCCTTGGGTCGTGTTCGTCATAGGGCAGGTACGCAGAACAGACGATGACGCGTGTTCCCTCCCTGCCCTTGATGTTAACAAAAGCTGCCGCCATATCGTCAGTACATAACTCTGGCACTGGCAAACATTCAATATTTTTATTGAAAACTGTGCTTGCTCTGGGCTTTGAGCCACAGGTATTATAAAGTATTTTACCTGCAGACTGAAGTCCCAAAACCGCGCCATTATGCGTCCAGGGCTCTTGTATGAGGGCGATGTCAACCTCACCCTGCAGGAGAAGGCGCTCTAGCACAGCTGTGGCAGCCATCGCGTGATGCAAGTTGATTTGAATCACCCTCAGCATTTTTTTTTTTTTTTTTTTTTTTTTTTTTTTTTTTTATAAAGCGCCCTTTTTGTTAGAGGGGCCCTTGGAGCCGGCTTTCGTCTTCGGCGGACGTTGAGTTCCACCTACAGACTTAGCCTGCCCTCTAGAGACCCCCCCATCTCGGTGCGACCCCCGCCCCCCCGTTCCAACTCCCCTGCCAGCGACTTGAGAGGCAGCACCTGCCTTTACAGACAGTTTCTGCCCCTCACGCCGGCTGGAGCTCTCCGTTGGCTCAGTGGGCGACTCTGCTGCGTTGTCATTGCCGCTCCTGACATTAAAAATTATCTTCTTAAAGCCAATAGCGGCCCTGTACTCCGCAGCTTTTAAGACCTCAGCAGAAGGGTCATCTATGAAGAAGGTCGTTACGGTGCCGCCCTTCTCGGCCCTACTGCTGATGGTCTTCCAATGCTCAGTGTTGAGCCCCACATTTTGTGTCCTCAGCAGCAGCAGAGCTTCATCCAGGCTCTCCGCTTCACTGCTGGGCACAAAAGTGGTGCAAATCGTAGGCTTAGGCAATTCCTTCTCTGGTATGTAAGAGAGGTTCGCCTCAGGCCACGGTTTAAGGCTTGGTATTAGGCTCACAAGCCAGTCCTGGCTGTTCTGGTTCTCACAAGTGATGAGAATCCAGCCAGGCTTTTTGGAGAATCCCAAGAACCTTGGACCAGTACCTTTCTCAGCCCTGGTTATAGCGAGGATGATGCTGCGATGCGTCAGCCTCATTTGCTCTTCACTCATGGGTTCGCTATTGCGTATACCCACTCGCGAAGCTCCCACTGCCTCCCTAAACGTAGGCTTAGCCCTTGACGGGCCAGCCTGCGTTTCCTCCGTTTTCGCCGCCTTTTTTGGCTGATTCGGAGACTCCTCTTCCGAGCGTTGGCGTTTTGAAGCGGTTGCTTTAGGTGGCACTGAAGGAGTTTTGTTATCCTCCTTGCTGCTCACCTTCACCTTCGTCGGATTCGGAGGGGGTTTTTCAATGTCAAGCTGAAACCAGGGCTTTTTAGCAATAGCCCTGGCCTCAGCTGCAGAGTAGTTGGCCGCGATAAGTCTCTTCATGCGTTTCCTTGCGGCGCCTGAGAGCTTAATAGGCGGCTTCCTACTGGCTTTACTGTCACGGACCGAGTCTGTTGCCGTGGGCATTACAGGGGCATTTAAGTCCCCTGATTGCCCATGGTCTAGCCTCTCACCCATGTCAGCTACATCCATCAAGGCTGTAGCGGAGGCGTCGGAGCGTCCTCCAGGCGAGCCTGATTCTGATGGATCATCAAGATCCAAACCGGAAAACAAAGATGTCGTTAAAAAATCCTCCATATTGTTCCCACGAGTAGATACGGGATATAAAACGTCCAGTCGGCCTTCCCGTTACCGACTAAGGGTATTTACACTCCGAGGTCCCCAGGTATCGGAGGTTGACCGCTAGCAACTGAGAAACCCCTCAGCCACTCACCCTCTTGGCGCGCGTCATACCGTAGGGTTGGGGTGAATTTTTATAGAGGCTTTCTACCTCGCGGTCCGGGCAATTAAGCCAAGACCCCCGTTCCTGTGAGACATGACCACAGGTTTACGATGTGAAAAGGAGGGCATTTCCTCACCTCCTTTGAGCCTGCTGGTTAGGCCGGCTACAGTGTCAGGTTATTTACCGCCGCCCGAGGTTCGGCGTTGACTGCTTTACGGCGAGGTTTTGTCTCTTCTCGAGCCAACCCTCCTCCTTTCTCATCCGGGCTTGGGACCGGCAAACGGCGGAGTTAAACTGCTGGCGATAGGCCTCCCCCGTAATTTTCCATAGTAACCGCTTAGAAGCAACCTAATTGGGCCATTATTACTCGCGACCATTATCAGCTCGTCTGTCCACCTTCTGGGTAGACGTTTATTTATTTATTGTATATTTTTTTAACTTTGCCGTGGTTACAACTGAGCGTGGATAGGAATAAAATTATGTAGTGCTTTTTAACAACGTATTGCAAATGGTGTTTTACTTAAATTGTAGAATAATGAGCGTTCTTCTTACAAAAGTTGTTATGTTACTTTTTGTTCTACTAATGTAACAATTATTATGTGCGTTTTGCGAGGCTCAGTGAAGGCTTGCATTTAGTCTATATTATATTTATAGAAAGCTTTTGCCCGCGACTTCTTTCGCGTCCCTCGGACGAATTCGTTTCTACTTTTTTTTCTATTTTAATAAGTAAAATAGTTTAGTATTATAGTAAATATTTATTTAATTTTTAATGTTCATTTATTCTTGAGACGATTTTATTTTTAGATTTTCTTACTGTACCAACAGGAGTAGTACTTTTTTCTGGGTGAAATGTATATAATATATCCTTTTCTGTATTCCCTGAAAACATATAAACATATAACTGTTCAATCGTTCTTAGTTTATTATTTTCTTTAAATTATAACAGTATTATTAATCTTTATTGCAGTCATGTCAGTATTTAGACTAATTAAAAAAAAGAGAAAGGAATAACTCTTTTAAGAATGAAATGGATCTCTGAAAATAGGTCAACAATCATGAGATGAATTTCAAAGAGCATTCCTATCGATATTCATGGCTCTTTCGGATTTTTATTACGGTTAATACTATGCTAATAATCCTCTTACTTTATTTTTATTATAATGCCGATAATATATAAATCTCTTATTATTTATTTGGCTTACTGATGCTTTTTAAATTAATAATGATCGTAATTAAATATTCAATGGAAGAGAACTCTAAACCAAAACTTTAAAATGGTAAAATGTAAAAAAAATACAGTTACTGTTAGACACTATATTCAAAGTGTTGAAAGAGTTTTCCTGAGAAAAAGCGTACTTCCATACTTACTTAATATTATAAATGTGAAAGTTACTTTGTCTGTTTGTCTGTCTTTCTTTTCACCTACCTTTTCACATCTTAACTACCATCTTTAAATCAACCGATCATAATTAAATTTTGCATACACGCTGTCAGAGATACAAGAAAGGACATATTAATATGTTTATGTTATTAATATGTTATTATATATATAGAGTAGGTACGTTTATTGTCGCCAGACGCCGCCCACAAAGTTTAATTTAATGAATTCATTTAATAACCTCTCGGCATAAGATTTTATGTTATTGATGAAATATCTATTTTTATGTTCACTTATGGTAATGCTTGGAAATAATAACTCGCCTCTCTTACGATGGTACGGGCCATTCTCATAAATTATATAGACTTTAACAGGTGTACCCATAAGATAAGCTTTTGCGTTCCATGTTTAAGGAGTAATCTAAATTGAAATCAGACATTCGATTGGCGACAGGAGCGGCCTTCCGACCATTCGATAGTCGGTAGTTGAAAGATTAAGAAATTTCTAGAAACTCCTCCGACTTTCTTACACAAATATGCGCGGTATTTTCGTGCAATAAAATGTGCAGTTATATTTAACTTTTTTACTGCCTACTTGCGGGCTGTAAACTGACCCATTATTACAATTTCTTACAAGTATTTATGACGTGATTAGGATTGGTTATTACAAAAATCTTATAAATATTCTTTTTTCTTTCGTAAGCGCTGTTTCTCGGCTAACTACTTCTAAACCACTTAATGGATTTTGATACGGTTCTCACTAATGTAAAGAGGGATAAATGCTTGTGTATATAAAAATTGGCATTCCGGGCAAAGCCCGGAGCGGGTCGCTAGCGGGTCGCTAAGTTTTATTTAAATTATACCTTATTATGTTTGTATTCTATGTATATTCAAACATGTAAATATAATGCCTCTAAAACTTTCTAAGAAATTGAGTAGGATTGCATTTAATGTATAAGTATTCATACTATTTTTTTAAAATTGTTATAGTGAGTATAGCAATTGAGATTTGATTAAGCCATGATTAGACACCTGACTTGAAATTTATGTTGAACTCTCTTTCTTGCTTTTTCTTTATTCTGAGTTATTGTTTTTGATTATTTTTATTTGTAATGACAATTTAAAAAAATATTAATTTATTCATTCATTCATTCAAAATGAATTAACACAACTTTAAAGTAGGTGTAAAGGCAAAGAAAATAAGACAAAAACATAGCATGTAAATCCTATTCGATTTTCTTAACATTGAATTAAATAGTATGGTAAACTCGTAAATTTGTTCTAAGTAAATTCACTAGTGTCTCGTCGCCTACGCACTGGCTCGCGTGTCACTAGATGCTAATTACATGTTTACAACCGACTAGTCTATCTAATGAATTACCTCGTAAAGCGATACTTGATCACAAAATAAGATAATTTTCATGTATTTTACATACTACTTACTTATATATTTTGAATTGCAAATCGTACTTTTAATGCAGTTTGTTACATTTAAAATGATATAGCCATATAAAATAATTTCTTGAATATTGATTTTATTTTCAATTTAGAGACCGGCTTCGGCATTGCATTGGAATAATCGACAAAGGGGCAACTTTAATCTACATTACATGCTCGAGGCTTTTATAGTTTAGCCTATTTAAGCCATGTCTTAGCATTAGCTTAGCCTGATTAAGCTATATGCCTTAAATAAGAAAATTGTGCACTAAGATCTATTATAGTGTAGTAAAATATCTTTTTGATAAAAATATTTCCGAATACGAATGTTTAGATTTATTTACTTAACTAAATTAAGTATCGTATTCGACTCTGTAAACAATCCGTACTAATATTATAAATGCGAAAGTTTGTATGGATGGATGGATGTATGGATGTATGTAACTCTTTCACCCAAAAACTACTGAACCGATCACCATGAAATGCATACACGTTGTCTGAGACACCAGAAAGGACATAGGGTACCTTTCATCCAGAATGCGGGCGAAGTCGCGGGCACCAGCTAGTTGTAATATATGTTTATTGTTTAGATAAATAAATAACCTCTATTTGTTTCTTTATTAGCTTCTTCTAAACCACCCAAAAGATTTTGATACGGTTTTCACTAATGGAAAGTGCGATAAACAAGGAAGGTTTGTGTATAGATATAATTTTCATGATGTTTTACGATATGTTACGACCATGAAACATAGTTAACATAGATGTCATAAATTAATTTGGATACACTCGGTCACACTCCGGTGCCCATTGGCTATTTCAGTGAGCTAACTCTATGCGATTGCGTTATATCAGGATCCATCGTTTTGCACATTTCTTCGCAAACATTCTCACGCATTTGTACGTGGTAATAGGATAAATAATAGGTAAACAGCATTCGTTAGTCGCTATGTTAGTCTTGTTAATTCAGTTAAATACGATTTGTATAATTTGCGAGGGAAATTTACATATGTGTAGGTTCGTTTAACGCAAAGTTTCAACGCTTAGAACGTTTCACAATATGCGTGTTGTAAGTAAGACATTTTCTACCGAAATGCTTTTATATGAAGCACAAAATTCGGTTAGAAAAGAAAAAAAAAACCTACGATTCGAAGTATAGCCAAGTTTAAAAGCCGTGGTGCTAAATAAATATTTAATTGTTTGCCGGGAAAAGTCAAAAAATTGAAATATTGGAAATAGCTGTGTTTTTATTTTCATAAAAATATATCCAAAAAAAGATTTGTCTCTATCTGTGGTACTAACCTCTTAAGTCCAATTTAAGAGGTTCGAGCTTGAAAATGGCCAGGACTATCCCACACAATTTTTTAGTTATTGGGAATATAAAATTAATAAGCTGGAGATTGAAATACTTTTTAAAGGTTTCACTAAAAGTTCACGCTTTAAAATCATTATATTATACATAGAAATATTGGCTTCTATAAAGTTACTCAAGAACATGGTACTTAACTAAGGGCTTCTTTCACCATCTGTCAAGTAGGCTAACCGTCATTTAAAGTCCCTGTCACCGGGAATAATATAGCTGATATACCTTTGCTTGTACGGTTGAAGACCTAAACATTAAAAAGAAAATAATAAAAAAATCGCCTATCGAAGGAGGCATAATTTAATAAAACATAAAATCTAATTTTGTTTTTATTTTTTGGCAAAATAACGTTTTTCGGGTCAGCTAGTTATTTCTAAAAGTAACTAATCAACACTTTACATATAGTCGGTAAAAGAGGCCCTTAGTGAATTTATGGATCTAGAAATGAACTCTAATAATAATAAAGTTATACACAGACGACTGTGTGTACGTTCGCACTTATATTAAATTCTAATACTCGTTACTCAATTAACACTGCGTCGCGACGGGAATCAGACTAACAAGCTACGCGAGATTGCAGTCCGGTTGCGCATTTACAGAGGCTTCACCATGCGATACGTTATTTAAACTAATGAAGAAGCTACTCGTGAAAATTCCTATACCTATTAAATTACTCAACAAAAACAAAAGGCATAATATATTCCTAATTTTTTCTTTATACTTTATTTTAATATCAATATTTGGTGTCAATAAGCAACAAACATTACTATTAATGTTTAATTTATATTGAAAACTGCATTCAAAGGATGATATCAAAGATGACACTTTGGTCAGTCAACGTAGTAGGATTAGTTATAGATAGGTGACTTAATTTGGTTTATCTATAACGACAGATTTTTAACACGTAACCTAACTTCTTAAAAGGGAAGAGAATCTAAAGATAAATTTAACTTGTCGCATACTTTTATCTTTTTTAAGAAACGTTTGTGTATTCGGCTTATACTAACATGTCTACATACTAATCGACTGATTTTATCCTTTGTAATATCACTTTTGAGATATTATTTGTGAGGCTCAAGTTCAGAATGTCCAAAGTGTCAGAATTTCCATTGTTCCTAAATGATGTCTAGTCTCAGTTGTAGTTATTGACATGTTAATAAAATTCAAAACAAATAAATTTAAATAAACACTAAAAGTTTAAAAAGAAAACAGATAGGCAAGTAAAGTATACTTGCCTATCTGTTTTCTTTGTATTGTCAACGCATTTATAGCCCTCCATAATGAATCGGAGACGCAAATAATTTATTTCAACACCCATACTCACAGACGCTTATCGCAATTAACACTGACTCGATGTTCGATAAAAATGTATCGACTTTGAGACAGCTGTGAGTGTTGTGGGCTTCGTAAAAACGCACGCGAGCGAGATAGGAGAAATGGCGAGAAATATTCGGACGAGATACGGAGAGGATATGCGACATGGAGGGATACGTCGTTTAACTAGACGGGATTTATCTAAGTGCCTGCATAAATGCGCATTGCTTCGTTACATTCGCATTTCTATCTGTGTTCTTGTTCGACTCGGCTCAACAGCGGTTTAAATTAGGACCGGTTTGTTATGGTTGTTTTGTTTCAAAATTATTCTGTTACAGAATTCACGAGTGGCCTTAGATAGCCTTTTACGTGTTACAAACTGTCTTACAGTGTGATCCTTATCAGCTTGTGTGTTTTTATTTTGTTTATTGATTGACATACCAACAGATTGGCATGCAATAAATCACATTACAAAGGAACACATAGGTATAGTAATCAATTGTAGTTGCGTTACTCATTAAGCTACAAATATTACTAAGCTACTTGAAACTTATTATTAATTTCATATGGCTTGTGGTCATCATAATTATCAATAAAAAAATATTCAGTGTGTAATGATGTTATCTCGTGTGTCGTGTGTTTGTATTCTATGAGGGTCCGAAACATTGCTGTTTTATCTGGTATCTACCACCAAGTAAGCTTGCTAAAATACCTTATTTGTTTCAAAAACATTTCAATTGGCAAGTATGATCAAATTATAATTTATTTTCTCTTTGATGTTATTTAAGGAATAACACCAAGTTTAAAACGCGTTCTTTCGGAAGCAAGTAAGTCTTACGACCTAAGTGTGTGCATGTCAGGGGTGTAAGTCCGACTTAAACAAACTCAGGGGTGTAACTCCGCTCACATACCGAAATTACGTTTGCTTTTTTGGCATTTGAGCGTTTGCTTACCCCGTCTATTTTTACTTTTAATTGAACCTTGAAATAAATGACTAAAATTGAATTTCAAATGACAAAACTGAGAACAATTTCTGTCTAATGCAACTTGAAATTTCAAGGCACACAATATTTTTTTTAAATCAATGCTAAATATCCGCATCGTAGCGATGTACTTGATACGATAGCGCAATTATTGATTTATGACTCTTTTCAAACTACCCGCTCTTACAAATGCGCCAAATTGACTGTATTGAAGACAATTATGCTGTGTTTAATTTTAACCTTCCAACTTTCTGTAAAGTTTGCCTGCAACGAGCCAAACAAAAATGAATCTAAGCTGTTATAATTAACGAGGCTTTGATATTATTTAAAATGTTCAGTCATTCTTAAATTATTGATGCAGGCATCTTGCAGTTATTCAAATGATAAAATTAAAACATTCTAGCATTTGTACTAGGTTGTACGTACAGTTTTTTAAGTTTATTCATTACAAACAAAAACACAAATATTTTAATATTAGTAGGAAAACGTATTGTCAGTCATTACTATTGGACATTTCGTTCATCATGGTGCAAAAACAAGGGCCGAACATTCTAAATTCAAATTCACTGGGCAGCGTACGTAACACAAGTTGCCGCTCTAATTCATCGAATTTGTCACTCTCAAGTTTGCAGCGTCATCACCGTATTGACCGATCCGATCCCTATTCGCCATCTTTTTCATTCACAGCACTCAAAGCAAGTAGTCTGTGGAATGTACGTGTGGTCTATGTAATAATGAACATAAGGGTTAGTCATAGTGTGGTTAAGAACATTTTGACAAGATAAAGGCAATATATTATTATCAGGCTGCAAGGGCCTTTACTTTTTCTTGACAATGGACATCAAGGGTTGTCCACTATCATGAAAAAGTAAAGGTTGGCAGGTAAACAGACGCTGTTTATCGACAAGCGACGCATAGGGGTTGCAAGTGCGCAGTATAATCTGCTGATCTAGATAAGATAAGGGATAAGGATTAAGGAGGTAGGTAATAGGAGAATGGGCTAATAAGGCATTTCTTACTCATTCCCCAAAATGCTTAAAAACGCACACTTTAGTCTTCTGTATAAATTTATTTATGTCATATTCATGTGAATAATTTTTTTTCTCGATGTTTATGCACAATGTCCTTTAAAACTTTCAAATCGATGTCAAATAAAAATAATATATTTTCACACTCATCATTCACTGAATATAATATATATTTTTTTGTACCCCTATAACATGCTGCTCTTTTTTAACGCAACTTTTCAAGTGGAAAATGCCTTAAAAATACGGAATCGCAATTGTCGGCAAAACTCGACTGTTCAAACATTGCTGAAATGTTTGGCTCAACGTGCAGTAAAAAACCGAATTGCTACGAAATATTTTCGTTTTCATTAAACGATTCTCATTACCGCACCATCATTAGAGGTATTGTTAATGTCGTCAGCGATTAATATCCCATTTACAGCCGAATTCTCCATGTTCGTTCGCCGGACGGTTTTATTACTTCCGCATTAATGTCTCTATTCATAGGACGCGTATTATTTACAACAACGATTAAGTAATTATTTTAGGCTATGTTTAAATTTTCATTGTAGACAATGATGATGTAGTTGCTCTAGTACCATTGGACTGTACTAGAGACTAGTTGTTGCACGCAAATTCGTCCGCACAACTTCATAAAATATAGCCTTTATGTGACTCGCTGATAATGTAGCTTTCTATAGGTGGAAGAATTTTCAATATCGGTCCAGTAGTTTTTGAGTTTATACACTATAAATTCAAGCGATAGCGATTGCTGGATTGTTTGCTCTATGTGACGACATCATTGTTTCATAAAATCATTGTTTATTATCTCCTCGAATCAATCAGCTGTTTATTCATGAAAATAGGTCTCGCTGATTTTGCACGAAGAAACTAGTGCTTTATGATAACTGATGCTTAGATATTTGAGTTTTTTTTTTTTAATTATATTGAATTACTAATTACTAGTTTAGGACTTTAAAATTTGAATAAATCTTATTAAAAATGTTTTTCTTGTTTGTTTTCAGTTGCCTCAGTCCACGGTCTGCGTATTTCTACGAATTTCCTCCTAGTGGTGAGTATATTCAATTTAAACTAAGTAATTAAGCAAAAGATATTTCATACGCCGACTTGTTTTGTGCTAGGTCACATTTAAAGTTAAATTCTCATATATAAATTACTACAATAATTCAGTTGTATCACTGAACTAAGAAAATACCATTTCTTACCTCGAAATGCCTACAAGTTGTTTAATTACAATTACAAAGTAGTATCGCATGAAGTTATAAAAGCACTGGCACGCTAGTTTTGTATGAAAAACGCAAATAACATCTTAACTAAGTGTTAATTGCTTGCCTTATTTTACACGAAGAATTTTATATTTTTAATACGGCTAAGCTAAGGCCTCTTACACCAACTACAAGTGTTGATTAGTTACTTTTCAAGTAACGCTAATTGGCGAGTAAATGTTATGAGTATCTTGTGTCATTTGATTTAAACTTGCCGCGTTTTAACTTTTAATTTTTTTTAATAAAAAAAAGTCTTCAGACCAACGCAATTTAGTTTTCATATTTCTACAACCATAAATTGCATAAAATGTTTGCACATTTAAACTAATACATGGCTAGTATACCTACACTAGCTGTGTACTGCGGTTTTATCCGGCGTTTAATTTAAATTGATATGGACATGCACAATTTGTCTCTTCTCAGTAATTCTCTCGTCGGGTGGCCTTGCGATCCGACCCACCGCATCGCATCATTCGGCCAGCCAGTAAAAACTTTTACATTTTTTGGTTTTGTTCAAGAATCAACGCAACGCAAACGCAAAAACAAATATTCAAATCCGACTTGTGGTTCCCTAAATAAGTACGTTAAAAAAATTCAGCTTCATTAGTTACTAGATTGACGCGCCCCGGCTTCGTCCGGAAGCAATTGGGGAAATTAATATACATAATATACCTATACTCTGTGTCCATCTGGAATAATGGACTTATTGCACTTTTGCCACAAAGTTGTTTCGCCACAAAAAAAAAACACATGGGCTTATTGCACTTTTGCCACAAAGTGCATATAATATCTGGAAATTTCAAATAGGAAAATATTTTCAAATACTGCACCAGCAGTGGTTCCATCCACATATAAACAAACATACCAAATCCACCCTATTCTTATTATATTTATAAACATGTATTCATAATATTCTACTTTCTAGATAACTGCTTGGGCACCGCAAAGAAGAAGGTGACGACATTTTCAAGACTGCTACGTGGCTTGAAGTCGCATAGGAAAGAAAAGCACGGCTCGTGCTCGCCGAAGCACGCGCACAGTCCCAGACAAGTCTTACCACCGCAAAGGGTGAGTTTTTGCTTTTAGGATCAAACTTTATAAAGACATGGTATGATGTAGGTAGATAATTAGAGTCTACAACCTCTAAAATGCAACACAAATGTATACTCATTCATGTCGGAAGTTGTCGCTCAAAATTGCGCCGCTTTCCTATAAATGCAACTGATGGTTGATACATGTTTGCTAGGAAGCGTATGCCAACTGATGTTCAGTTGCAAACTAATTAATACGTAGAAAATACGCACCTATATCTTGAACAGAAAAAAAGCTCTTTAAATATCTAAATACAGAAACAGCTAATATGACGCAATGATAAAAAAAAATTCTAAAGAAAACTTGGGACACGCTGATTCAGACGATAAAACGCCTACTAGCGTTGAAGTAATGTCCCCATTTTTCATATTGCGTGAGCACTGATTAATTTCTATGGAGATAGGTGAAGGACTTTTGAGTATTAAAATAGTATACAACCGATTCCCAGTTCAACATCTAAACCAATTTGTTAATCTAACCTCAGTTTGTTGATAAATAAATAATCTTTTCTTTTCAATAATATTAAGTTATGAATTAATATTTATCAAGAAAATGTGTTTAATATTTTTTCCTTTGAATGTGTTATAGAGGAATTAGACAAAAGAATTTAGTGCATTACTTTAGATAAAATTAGTTTCATTTAAAATTTCTTAATATAAATTTGTATTCTGAAGTTAAGTTTTTTTCTTTGACCACATGCTGTGAAACTTTACCCTCAAATATAGGTGGTTTAAAAAACAGTGTCCCTGTCAATTCGTTAGTTAAATTAAGTATGTACTTGAAATTTTATTACAGTTTGTGAAAAAAAAAAAAAAAAACGAACATTCATGAGATATATGCTTCTACTATTAAGAAATAATTTCATGAAGTGAAATCAAGTAAGTGTGTGAAGATTGATGATAGATAATGAGAAATCGTTACGAACTTAAAGCACTTGAAAGGAATAAAAACTTAATTAATTCTCTTAATCAATCTAGAGAAGTCAAGTTCTATAATAGTTGGAAACGCAAAGGTTGGAACTGCCCTTTTGATAAGATACCTACTACAGCCATACACTATCAAGCCTATCATGCAATTGGCTTGATGAATCGTATTTTTCACCTAGCATGGGTACGGTGACTTGATTTCATCCTTTTTACACATATTATTTATAAAAAAATACGCCAATTGTACATGAACCCGAATCGGTAGAATTGATGGAATTTAATTTTAGATTTCATCGGCGCTACGTCTATAGTAATTTCAAATACCAAACGCAACTGTACCGAACATTATGCTATGTGAAAAATAGTTTACAAATCGAAGTCTACACAATATATAAAGTGCTATAATATATATTAGTAGACTGTAGCCTGTACCTCCTCGCGTAGAGGAGAGACCTGTTCCTAGGCAGACACAAGTGAAGTAAAATCAATTAAAAGAAATACAAAGCAGTTGGGTTTCTTTGTTTGTCTTTTAAATTTGAAGTCTTAATTACTTACATAAGAACTGTCGTGTCGGTAACCAAATCTGAACGTCATATGCCTCCGGCGTCTGCCTATTTTTTCATACATTCCTTTTTGCAACCCCTATCCACCATTATGTTGATCCGGCGCGACGCCGGTCCTCCTTTGACATGCACTCGCTGCAATTAGTATGACGCCGTACCCAACCCGGAGCATAATCCATGTTCATATATGTACACAATGAACATTTTTGAATGTCTCTTGCCGTGTATTTAAGGCGACAGACGAATGTAGAAATGTTACTTGTATAGGTGAGTAGCGACCGCCTCATCTCGCTTGCGGGGTTTTATCACCATTTTCGACATAAGGTCTTCCATTTTTTTATGGCTGACGGTCGACATGGTAGGTGGCAACTGTCGCCTTTATAGGCTTCCGGCTCTACAGGATAAGGAAAATAGTAACTTCAGTAAGTTAACAAAATTAAAAGCTTAACATATAAATAAAAATTGAAATAATTATTAAATTATAATTATAAATATTTTTAATAATAAAAATTATATAATTACATATATCAATCCTATGATCAAACGAATCAAAATCACATGGAATAAATGATTTTATGATCTATTTAGATTCTACAATGCCTGTGTTGTATTTATTCACACGTCAAAGGATTCAGAAAAAATAATTCATGTATAAATATTAAAACATAGCTGCATGACGTGGATTGGAATATTGATTTCCTTGCAAACTACTGCTTGTAATATCAGATCGCAGAGGGTGATTTGCGGTTGTGTAAGCTTTGTCTAATATATTATATAATATACAATGTTTTAGTTTAGCGCGATATACATTTAAGTGTGAAATAACATAAAATCAATTATTGTCATTTGGTAAAATAATGAAAATCATTCTCGTTTAGTTGCGTTTATGAGATGCCGTTATGTACGCTAACGATCACAAAAATAATTAATCCAAACATATCAATTCGTGTTTTTTTATATTTAAATGATTAATAATATTAAAATAGTTAATTTAATAATAAAATATTCTATAATTTATAAATTAAAGAAAATTTGAGTGTGACTGTCTACTATATAATATCTGATAATGGTTACTACCGTCAAAAAACTGCAGAACGCTTTGTGTCCCTCTAACTAAAGCTTTTATTAGAATTTATAAAAATATAAGTTTTAACTTCTCATGTGAATAGTTATTAATATTCTAAAAAGGTTTCAGAAATATTTAACCAAACCGTAATGTTCGCTACGCCATAATACCTATCCAAGTTTTACGAAGACGAAAGCAATTTTCTTAGTCTCGCCAACTCCGCATAAGATACGCAACTCATCTCGGACAAATTAAGTGCTACATTTTTCCACGTCCACCTATATATATTTATTAATCTCCAGACGAGGGGCGGGGGTGTACGTCACCGCATGCCGTTTGAGAAATGACGGTTGCCAAAGTTAAGTCGCTTCAGCTAAGGCGACGGTTGAGTTATGACCGTTTGTTGAGCCAACGGATAAAGGCCATTAGGGCGCCGGCTCTAATCCTTATCGGGCAACTTGCACTTAGGATTAGTCCTGTCAGAAGTTGCTTTTTTTCGGGTGTTCGCAGGCATGTCCAGATGTGATTAGGGGATCAGTGTGGATATAGATATATGAAGACGGTTGATGATTGTTTCTTCATCTTCCAAATGATTCTGAAATTGTTTATGACTAGCTTTCTCTTGCGACTCATTCTTGCATTTGCACTCTTGCATTAAGAAAATGTATAGACTATGGCGTAAAAGGTTAAAATTTGTTACTAAATCTAAACTTAATTGATAAGTATGAAGGCTTAAAAGTCTCTTCTTTGAAGCTGAATTTAGCCTGTAATTAAATTTTCACTTAAAATACATAATTTTGACTAAATATGACTTTATTTACTTAAGGATATTATAATTCAATAAGTAAAAAAATATAAATACGGTTAGAATATAGTCCACTTTTGATATTAGCATTAATATTAGCATATAGTCCATTTTTGATGTATCAAAATCAGGTCTAGGTATCGTTTATTATCAAAATCATTGCTTTAATTTGTAATCTACGACTCAAGCACTTGTTCGTTTCAATCGTTTGTTGTTCAATCATAAAAAAGATTTTCATGCATTCTAATATAACACTGTAAATATATTGCAAATTCCTTTTGTAACGTTTTGTGTAAACTCTTTGATTTTAAATTTTTATTTTAAAATTCAACAGTCATCTATCAGCAATATGTAGGCACCATTGGAATTTCGAGAGCTAACATTTATTACTGTGTGTGTTGGCAAGTACGTATTGGCACCTTGCCGTATAAACGTCTCCTGGCTACACCAGGGTAGCATTATTATACCACTACTATTCCTTGCATTACGACTTCGCAGTCTCGATATCGGCAATAAAACGTTATAGTCGCTCACACTATATGGTGGCTTTTGGTAGCGTTTCGGCACTCGTAAATATTGAGCAGTTCGCATTTATTATAATATCTACTATTTCGCCTTAAACATCAACGTTACAATTTTAAAGCTTTTATTGCAAAAGATATTAAATATAATTTGTTACAAAATACCACATGTCACATTGTATTAGAAACATAGCTGAATTAATTTCTTAAATTGAAATTATTAATATCCTTTTATGATTTACCTACTGTATTACATATTATAATATTTTGCGTGAAATTCCTTTGCATGAAAATGAGAATAAGATTTCAAACTCAAATTTTGTGTGACGCTTCATTGTAACGATCACGTGACAAAACGTTACAAGAATGTTTTGAAAAACTAAATACTATTAATGAAGTATATAAAATTTTTATTATAGCTCTCTCTCTCTTTCTCTCTCACACACACACACACACACACACACACATTTATTTGCTTCAAGGACTTTAGTATGATTAAGTACTTATAAGAGATAAGGAAAATGATGGGAATGATGAGTAAATTCTTAAAATCTGTTTTGATATAGATTTCCTTTTTTATTCATAAAGTACAATCTAATCGTTTACGTATTTTCAATTAATATTAGGTATAAGAATATCATCTGTAAATAATATTGTATTATGTTGTATTCGGTTAAACAAATTGTAGCCGATAAAAAGTTTGTTACGGTAACTATAAAAGTTATTTTGCTCGACGCATTTATCACGGTTACTGATGTAATATTTTAGTGGCACAGTGTTGTGACGCAGGTTACGTTTTGTTGTTCCACTGACATGGTAAAATTTGTATGGTTAAAACGTTGCTGTAAAATAATATTTAGTTAAGTTGACCGTTTAGAATGAAGAAATATTTTATGAATGAAAGTGATTTATCACGTTAAATTTTGCACAGCTATATGTACTATATCGCACATTTAGCATAATTATCACAGTATAATGGTAATGCGTTTTTATGAGACACTAACGACTCTCCTCCGGCTTCGTACGGATGCTAATTTTCCAAAATATGTAAGTATACACAAACCTCCTTTGTGTAATCGCTCTTTCTTTTTTTTTTTTTTTTTTTTTTCCTGGCTTATTTGCAATCAGTCATGAAGACTATGAGCAAGTTTGTTGAGTGAGGTTTGTTTTAGTGGGGCAGCTTTCCACTGAAAGCATCGACCCATTCTCTCAGCAAGAAACTAGCGGCTCTCCAGTTCCAGTATGGTGTGACGCTTCAATCTTTTGATGTTCTTTTGTGTGGTCAGTTGGCGAGCTAGTTCGTTCGGATGGTGAGTCAGCCGGTCCTTGTACTTAGTCGCCAAGTTGCGAATCTCCTCTTTGATGGCTCTTTCTAGTAGTGTAAACTGTATCGAAATCATAAACATTATTTATTGAAATATTTATAAATGACAACACTTTTTTTTCTTTATTTTCTGCTACACATACTTTTCCATGCTTCGAACTAATATAGCAAAATAGAAACTTTTGCAAAAGTATGTAACGAATACTATTGTTTACGGCGACAGCTGTTGAAATATGAAGTTTCCGACTGAAATTTAGTGGAGTTGTTTGTGGATATTTATCACGCGTTGTAGCCACACCAATACTAAAGCTGCGTACTCAGCTATATAAACATTACTATTAAAAATTCTATAACTAACATTTTCATTTCTCTTCTCAATGTGTATTAAATTCCTCAAATTGATTGTTAATAAATTAACGTTAATTCATTTCAACAAAGATCTCACAATCAATACTTTTTTCGCCGCAGTTTCTCACGAATGAACAGTTAAAAAGTAACCCAACTCGTTCATTAAAATCAAACCAGACTTATTTACTTAGTCATTACAATTTTACTATGAATATTATTATTATTAATAATAATAAAAAGTACATTTAAATTTTTTCACTAAGCTTAAAACAAACTGTTTTCATTGTTTTACAATATAGGCAAAATTGTAATACCTACGTGAAATTAATAAAATTATCTTATCTTAAAATTTAAGATAATCGTAGTAGGTATTTAAGATAAACATAAATTATATAATTATGTTTGTATTTTTATAATATAACATCAGTTTAACTATATCCAAAATATCCAAAACTTACTTTACCCAACTTACGAGAATATCAGAATAATATTTTTATGGGCTATTAGTATTTTAATAATATATATGATAAAGCTATTATGCATCTTTAAATAGTTACTTTTGTTTATTAATTAAACATGTAAATTTATTTATTTTTTGTAAAATGAAAACATTTTCACTAAAAATGTATGACAAAAATTTACTTTAAAATCCGAAGAAAATGTGTGCGAATTCGATAACAGACCATAAATTTCCAACGGTTCGAGCCTGGCTTCGGGGTTGTCGCATTATAGCAACGCCTATTGTAGGCTATTTGCATTATTCCCTTATCAAGTGGGAAGTTAATGGGCGAGCTTTGTGCCTTCTATGATTAATTGATCCGTACGTACATGGCGTTATTGTAATTCAGATATCCTTAGCTTTTTCCACTGCTAAGTGAAATGATAAATGGATAAGTTCAAAGAGTACTTATCCGAGCTTTTTTTTTAATTTACTCCCATAGCTTGCGGTAAGTTCTTGTTTATTCAAGTAAATATAAGCATATTGTTATGTTTGAATTTTGATATAAAAATACGAATTAGATTTTTGTTATACATTTAAGTATAATATTTGTTTTCTCATTTAATGAAGCCTTGTCTCAAGTATCCCGGGTACTTGGTTGTCGATTGCTTTCTGTCTATTTATAATATAAGTTTACTTCAATAATGTAATAGTAATGATTTATCAACTTTATTTTTATTTAATACTTATTTAGAGACTGGTGTCAGGAACTATGTAAAACATCTTCCATTTTTCATATCCGTCAAATCCTTTGTCTTTGTCCTATCCTTATCCTTATCCTTTGTAATCTATTTCATACTTTGTAACCTTATAGTAGGCCATTCCCAATACCTATTTTTTGATATCGTACCTATGGTGGGCTTTATAACATTTGTTTAGTTGCTTGTGTTATTGGCGATAGTAGCCACCTACCATCAATCTAACCGAGCCGGTCTGACAATCTACATAAAAAAGAAATGGTTTAGTAGTCATCTCGCACGATTTTATTTAGTTACGAAACGTACAAAAAGCCAACTTTAAATTTAAATATATTTTTACGGCCTTATTCATAAAAAGTTATAGAAGGCTTATTAGCTTGTTATAAGAAATTTACCAAAAAGTGTTATTCATAAACGTTCAATAGCAGCAAACCGCTTAATAAGTGTTTCATAAAGTTATTGAAGCAAGGACCCTACTATAAGCCTCTAATAAGGGAACAATTCAAGATGGCCGACTTAAAACAGCTGACCGACTGACTGATTTCTATTGACGTTTGATGTGGAGTTTGAATTTTGATTGATGTTTGTTTGTAAAGGAATTAGCAAATAATAGTTTAAATTACATACTTATGTAAGATATAACATAATAAGTGATATATATAGTAAAAATACAATATATTTTTCAAGTAATTTATTATTTTCTCATAACAATTTTCTTTTGCACTAAAATTTCTTTTAGGTCCAATATTCTCCCTTTCTTCTCTTCATTTTTAATTTGGGCTTCATGAAGCTCCTTCCGACACTCCATTTCATGAAATAAAAATGAAATAAAAGGCTGAAATAAAAATAGCACATATTATTATGTGTTGTGATGAAATATTATGTGGGATGTTTATTTGGCATACAATATTTTATAGATATGAGCATATTAGAGCTATGTGAGCCCGAAGGCTGTGGTGCAATAACACACTATCAACTTTGCATTGTCATGGTGTTATGTGATATTGTCCACACATAATTATTTATTATTTCTCCACTACATATTATAATACAAAGTCCTCCGCCCCATCTGTCTGTCTGTTTGTGATAAACTCAAAAACTACTGCACCGATTTTCAAAATTCACAGTTAGAAAACTTTGAGAAAAATAAAAGTGGTTCCCTCATGACAGCAATTATAACAATTTCTAATAAAATAATAATAATATTTTTTTGTTTTAAAATTGCATCATGCGATCAGTCCAAAGAATATGAGCAGATTTGTTGAAGGTGTTTTAAAAATAATAAAATAAATATATTTATAACAAATAAAAAATATTTAATAAAATAATTTGTTTAGGTTAGGGAATATTTGAAAGCTAAACATAAAATTACCTGATTTATTTGGTCTGAATCAAACTCGTTTGTATCTATAATGAATTCGTTTGGGAGCCACGAACTTATATCTTCAGCGTTGTCTGGCTTCCTTGGCGGCGGTGGACCACCACCAGTCAACAGTTTGTTTCTTTCTTCTACTTTTTGTCGTTTTTGGGTCATCTTTAAAATGCCCCACTGCGATTTCAGCTGAGTAATGGTACGTGTGGTACCATTGCACATACCTACTATTGAAGCTGGAAATAATGAACAACTTTAACAAACATCTAATATAACAATAACGTACGCATTAAATATGTGTTAGTTCATGTCTTAGCAATTGCCAAACTAAGCTATACATACCTGACTTGTAAATCCGCCCACGCTGCTTGTATTTTGTAATTGCAATTAGTGTCCGTATTTTTATTTTCGATCGCTTCAACTCTCTCCCTCACCAATTCCAACAATAGATGCTACGGAAGTAAACGTAAGAAATTAATAAACAGAAAATACTATATAAACACAACTAATGGCAAATAAATATTTAAAAAAAATACACTCACTTTATCTTCCTCTGACCAATTTAGGCTTCTTTGCCGTTTTTTATCCACTTTTGGATTCCATAGTTAATTGCGAATCAAAAATTTGACAAAATTAACATAATCACTTATTTATCACACAAGTAAATTGGGTTATATTTTCAATTTTCATAAGAAATGTCAAAATATCACATAAAAAAAAATCACTTTACTGTCATTTGGGGCGTGGATACAGACGGTCTTACTACAAAAACATTAAACACACTTTAATCAGGCTTAAAACGCGTGTGTAAAAAAAACTTTACTACAAAAGAGTGTCTAGGCATTGTTTAGGGTTTAACAATGCTTGAGCATTATTTAAATTTAACCACCGCCATATGCTAGTTTAATGAGTGTCTATCTAGTTAACGGCCTCTCTTCCTCTGACGTATTGTGTCAAATTTCGTTTTGCGTATACTTAATAGTTAATATTAAAGATTTCTTTTGATTTTATAAATGAGTATGGATATTTTAAATTTAATTGACATGGAGGATATGGATTACATGGATAATTTTTGAGATAGAATACATCGTGAGAGAATTAATCCATTCGAATATATAACTTTGGTAACAAGATTATTTATTTAATAAAGGATGATCTACCGTGTGATGCTAGAGGTGGATCCTCAAATAAAAATTTTATTTAACAATTTTAACAAATCAAACTTTACATTTGATCACATTTGACAATTACGTCAGTGTTAGTTACGTTCCATTATGCTCAATATTTTTTGGTATTACGAAATTTTATAAATAATCTAACGTATTTGTTGTAATTTATTACTTATTCCAATCTCATAATTTGCTGATATCATTAATATAGTCCGTAATAATAGATTGTGAAAACCAAAATTCATCATTATACGCCTATCAGATCTGCGTAAAATGAAAACGACATGAATGCAGGGCGAGTGACTGAATGAATGTTTGCCAAGGTTGCCATAATTCAATAACATTCACGTACTTTAACACTGTCTACCGAAACAAGCGCTAAATAAGGTTTTGTGGTAGGGACATTTTAAACGCTCGCTGACCCATGCTTAAATGCTTAATGCATGTCTAACTAAGCATGTGTTTGAACAGTGCTTACTGAATCTTTTGTAGTAAGACCGATAGATTTTAGCTTTTTTGTCTATGAATTCATCAGAACGGCAACATAACAATGATAAACTTACTAATAGCGACATATTAGTTATGACAGGCTTATGGAACGTTTATGAATAGCAATTTTATAATAAGCTTATTAAGGTCTTATGAGCGTTTTAACTATTGAACGTTTTAAGCCTCTAATAAGGGATTTTTATGAATAAGAGCGTTAGTCTCTAGTCATTTCGCACACTGGGTTTTATAGAAGAAAAAATGAAAGTAGGTCGACAGCGCATTTCAAGTAGGTACATATGGCGTGTCTGTTTGTTCTCTTATAGGAATAACTATAGCCAGATACCATCTTTTTTTTTTATTAAGTCAAGACAGAGCTTAACTTGGTGTAAGGTGTCACTTGATGTAAGGTGCAGATGCGGTCGAAGGTGGACCACGCTTACCTAGTAAGCGCCCATTTACCTTAGATTTGAAGACCCCCAGGTTGAAATTCAGCCTTCCTCATGGGGACTGTCAGCCTTTACATAAGAAAAAATAATCTGACACAATCATATCTACATTTCACTCATTGTTAAGTCTTTTCCTTGTAAATTTTTCAGCATTTATTAATGATTGACAAGTATCAAGATTATAATAGATGAATCAGGACAAAAACTTAGTAAAACATTCTTGACGGATGTTAATTTATCATACGGTTAGACGAGGCGGTCGTGATTTGTGGAAAAGTTTATATTCCTCCACAAAGTTGGTGTATTTGCGGATAATCTCTATGAGAAAAATGACTGGTCGGCACTTGTGATAAATGATTTGAATTTGTTTTTTAAACTTTCGAGCTAATTATAAGTTTATTTTGTATTTGTATTCAGACGGTTCCTATTTCTTCCTTCATTTGTATAATTACACACTTAATTGCGATCGAGTAAACACGCAATTGCGTAGGATGAGTATTTATTTTTCTTCTATTATGTTTCTTAATGTTAGGATCGATCGAAACACCTTTTTTTCTTCATATAACACTAGCTGGTGCCCGCGACTTCGTCCGCGTTCTGGATGAAAGGTACCCTATGGCCTTTCTGGTGTCCCAGACAACGTGTATGCTAAATTTCATGGTGATCGGTTCAGTAGTTTTTGCGTGAAAGAGTTACAAACATCCATACATACATCCATACATCCATACAAACTTTCGCATTTATAATATTAGTACAGATTTGACCATTATCACACTTATGGAAGGCCATTCTTCAACTGTTTAAATAAGAAAATTCATTTCCATGAACACTTCGTGTTTGGTGCACAAGTGAAGCCTCGCCATACTTTCGACTAACCTCGGCGACTAATGTCAGTTAAAAGGCCACGGAATTCTTTTCACAGTCACTGAAATCCATTCGAACTTACATTGAGAGCTTTACGATATTGAAATCTTCAAGCTAAGTCCTCGAATCTCCTTGTTTGTGTCTAAGCCTGCAAAGTCAATTAACCTTAATAGAATAGCTGATCAAAATGAATGTTCCCAAAACGTAATTAAATTGGCTACCAAATCTTTTCTCAAAATATACAACTTTTTTTATGAGAAAACGATTTTAAATATAATAACAATTAATGAAAATTTCACACAACTGCACGGAATGAATAATAACTGCTGTCAAGCTGCTGTCGATTGGTTGGCCACGAATGCTATGTATGATGTGTTTGAAAGAATTCCGAAGTAAAAATTTCCATACAAATGATTTTTCTATTTCTCGACTGTTCTTTGAGTATTTTAATTTTGTTTTTTAAACCACCCCAGTATTAACCAAAATATAAAATCAGTAGAGCAATTTTTTATCTTTTGCCAGACGCAACTCTTTTTGAGTAATAAAGCCTAGATGCAAATATGGAATCTGATTTTATTGCTATTGAGCATTTTATCGTTCTCTTATTAAGTGGCCACTGAAATCGAAATTAGTAGGTACCTAAGTACAGACATACTGTTTTTGGAACCACTTTGTATTATTAATTTCAACAGTCATAATTATTCAAGCCAAGTGATTTGTTAGTGAAATTAAAAAAAAAAAAGTTTTTTAAACAACTACTCAGCTTGAGGATCTCTGGATTCATTGTCTAGCTAGAAGACAAATTAATACTATACTATGTATTTGGTACTCTCTTTAGAAAACCTATAATATCTAATTACAATGTATTATTTTAAGTTATTAACGTAAAACGATAACAGATATGAGTATATATAACATTTTAATGTGCTTTAAGTAAAAATATAACATATTGTATCATTTTATGAGATAAAATATTACATTTACAAATTTACTTGGTATTTGTATCAAATAAATTTTATGTGCTATAAATATTTATTAACAGTGTAATAATTATAATGTTGAAATGTTTTGTTTTTATTTATCAAATGTCGAATTTAATAAAATTTATATTTATCTAGATATCCTGACTGCATAGTTCATAGTATATTATATTTATATATGTAATATGTATACTATTACTGTTCTTTATGAGTAGCCACCTTTATAAGCACTTTCCTTCAGGTGGACACACCAGACAGCGTTCTACAAAGTGGGCTGGGCTTAGGGCCTGGCCCAGACACAGCCTTGAGATCTATGGTGGACCCACGGGATTATGACCGCCTCCGCTTCTTACAAATGAATGCCGCCCATCCTAACACCTTCGAAGAAACGATACATAGGGTGAGCTTTTAAGCGCTATTTTCCTGCTAAACGACTCTGTGTGACACAGTGCTTGATAAATTTAAAAATATAACTTACTAGCTGACCCGGCGAACTTTGTACCGCCTCAGAATAAAAAAAAATTAAGGGGCCGTTACGGAGACGCGCCGCGCGATGTTTAGGTTTTTAGCGCTACTCTCACAACGATCGAGGCTCGCGCATTGCACACGCACACATGTACGTAAGCATAGAGCAAGAGCCCACGACGGCCAGACCTTCGTTATTTTATAAACGCTGAAAGTTTCTCTGTGCATAGTAAATGTGTATAGTATTGAAGCTCAATTTTTTTATATTTTCTTCGGGATAACTTTAGAAATCACGTCATCCATTGCCGGAGACTTATTACAGTTGCTATTTTGTTACCAAATATAAAAATTGTTGTCAAATGTATTATTAGCGTATAAATAATTGTACTTATAATAATTTTATTATTTTAGTTGCACAATACAAAACGAAATTGTTATTCCCAATTACAAAAATAATATATTGTACTGAAAAAAAAAAATCTGCCTGCTAGAAAACCTGGGATTCCTTACATTAGAACTTATTCCTTGCCTGTTCCTTACGAACCTTTTATTCATCAGTTGCATTCAGTACACCCCCTCTCCCTAAACCCCCTGTCCGTAACTGATGCTCCGCTCGGACCCCTCCGACCGTAACTTGGAAACGGTGCGACGCAGCCGGGTGATGTTTGGGCTCATCGGAGACGTCTCTCCGAGATAGATAATTTGACGACCCCCTCGGACCCCTCCGACCGTAACTAGGAAACGGTGCGACGCAGCCGGGTGATGTTTGGGCTCATCGGAGACGTCTCTCCGAGATAGATAATTTGACGACCCCCTCGGACCCCTCCGACCGTAACTTGGAATCGGTGCGACGCAGCCGGGTGATGTTTGGGCTCATCGGAGACGTCTCTCCGAGATAGATAATTTGACGACCCCCTCGGACCCCTCCGACCGTAACTAGGAAACGGTGCGACGCAGCCGGGTGATGTTTGGGCTCATCGGAGACGTCTCTCCGAGATAGATAATTTGACGACCCCCTCGGACCCCTCCGACCGTAACTTGGAATCGGTGCGACGCAGCCGGGTGATGTTTGGGCTCATCGGAGACGTCTCTCCGAGATAGATAATTTGACGACCCCCTCGGACCACTCCGACCGTAACTTGGAAACGGTGCGACGCAGCCGGGTGATGTTTGGGCTCATCGGAGACGTCTCTCCGATATAGATAATTTGACGACCCCCTCGGACCACTCCGACCGTAACTTGGAAACGGTGCGACGCAGCCGGGTGATGTTTGGGCTCATCGGAGACGTCTCTCCGATATAGATAATTTGACGACCCCCTCGGACCCCCCCCCCCCCGAATTGTCAATTGTCAAATGTAGACCGGAATTGTCAAATTTTGAAATATGGTCTACTAAAAAATTCATCTCCCCGAGACGTCTCTGATGAGCCCAAACACGACCCGACTGCGTCGCACCGTTTTCAAGTTACGGTCGGAGGGGTCCGAGAGGGTCGTCAAATTATCTATCTCGGAGAGACGTCTCCGATGAGCCCAAACATCACCCGGCTGCGTCGCACCGTTTCCAAGTTACGGTCGGAGGGGTCCGAGGGGGTCGTCAAATTATCTATCTCGGAGAGACGTCTCCGATGAGCCCAAACATCACCCGGCTGAGTCGCACCGTTTCCAAGTTACGGTCGGAGGGGTCCGAGGGGGTCGTCAAATTATCTATCTCGGAGAGACGTCTCCGATGAGCCCAAACATCACCCGGCTGCGTCGCACCGTTTCCAAGTTACGGTCGGAGGGGTCCGAGGGGGTCATCAAATTATCTATCTCGGAGAGACGTCTCCGATGAGCCCAAACATTACCCGGCTGCGTCGCACCGTTTCCAAGTTACGGTCGGAGGGGTCCGAGGGGGTCGTCAAATTATCTATCTCGGAGAGACGTCTCCGATGAGCCCAAACATCACCCGGCTGCGTCGCACCGTTTCCAAGTTACGGTCGGAGGGGTCCGAGGGGGTCATCAAATTATCTATCTCGGAGAGACGTCTCCGATGAGCCCAAACATCACCCGGCTGCGTCGCACCGTTTCCAAGTTACGGTCGGAGGGGTCCGAGGGGGTCGTCAAATTATCTATCTCGGAGAGACGTCTCCGATGAGCCCAAACATCACCCGGCTGAGTCGCACCGTTTCCAAGTTACGGTCGGAGGGGTCCGAGGGGGTCGTCAAATTATCTATCTCGGAGAGACGTCTCCGATGAGCCCAAACATCACCCGGCTGAGTCACACCGTTTCCAAGTTACGGTCGGAGGGGTCCGAGGGGGTCGTCAAATTATCTATCTCGGAGAGACGTCTCCGATGAGCCCAAACATCACCCGGCTGCGTCGCACCGTTTCCAAGTTACGGTCGGAGGGGTCCGAGGGGGTCATCAAATTATCTATCTCGGAGAGACGTCTCCGATGAGCCCAAACATCACCCGGCTGCGTCGCACCGTTTCCAAGTTACGGTCGGAGGGGTCCGAGGGGGTCGTCAAATTATCTATCTCGGAGAGACGTCTCCGATGAGCCCAAACATCACCCGGCTGCGTCGCACCGTTTCCAAGTTACGGTCGGAGGGGTCCGAGGGGGTCGTCAAATTATCTATCTCGGAGAGACGTCTCCGATGAGCCCAAACATCACCCGGCTGAGTCGCACCGTTTCCAAGTTACGGTCGGAGGGGTCCGAGGGGGTCGTCAAATTATCTATCTCGGAGAGACGTCTCCGATGAGCCCAAACATCACCCGGCTGCGTCGCACCGTTTCCAAGTTACGGTCGGAGGGGTCCGAGGGGGTCATCAAATTATCTATCTCGGAGAGACGTCTCCGATGAGCCCAAACATCACCCGGCTGCGTCGCACCGTTTCCAAGTTACGGTCGGAGGGGTCCGAGGGGGTCGTCAAATTATCTATCTCGGAGAGACGTCTCCGATGAGCCCAAACATCACCCGGCTGCGTCGCACCGTTTCCAAGTTACGGTCGGAGGGGTCCGAGGGGGTCATCAAATTATCTATCTCGGAGAGACGTCTCCGATGAGCCCAAACATCACCCGGCTGCGTCGCACCGTTTCCAAGTTACGGTCGGAGGGGTCCGAGGGGGTCGTCAAATTATCTATCTCGGAGAGACGTCTCCGATGAGCCCAAACATTACCCGGCTGCGTCGCACCGTTTCCAAGTTACGGTCGGAGGGGTCCGAGGGGGTCGTCAAATTATCTATCTCGGAGAGACGTCTCCGATGAGCCCAAACATCACCCGGCTGCGTCGCACCGTTTCCAAGTTACGGTCGGAGGGGTCCGAGGGGGTCGTCAAATTATCTATCTCGGAGAGACGTCTCCGATGAGCCCAAACATCACCCGGCTGCGTCGCACCGTTTCCAAGTTACGGTCGGAGGGGTCCGAGGGGGTCATCAAATTATCTATCTCGGAGAGACGTCTCCGATGAGCCCAAACATCACCCGGCTGCGTCGCACCGTTTCCAAGTTACGGTCGGAGGGGTCCGAGGGGGTCGTCAAATTATCTATCTCGGAGAGACGTCTCCGATGAGCCCAAACATTACCCGGCTGCGTCGCACCGTTTCCAAGTTACGGTCGGAGGGGTCCGAGGGGGTCGTCAAATTATCTATCTCGGAGAGACGTCTCCGATGAGCCCAAACATCACCCGGCTGCGTCGCACCGTTTCCAAGTTACGGTCGGAGGGGTCCGAGGGGGTCATCAAATTATCTATCTCGGAGAGACGTCTCCGATGAGCCCAAACATCACCCGGCTGCGTCGCACCGTTTCCAAGTTACGGTCGGAGGGGTCCGAGGGGGTCGTCAAATTATCTATCTCGGAGAGACGTCTCCGATGAGCCCAAACATCACCCGGCTGAGTCGCACCGTTTCCAAGTTACGGTCGGAGGGGTCCGAGGGGGTCGTCAAATTATCTATCTCGGAGAGACGTCTCCGATGAGCCCAAACATCACCCGGCTGAGTCACACCGTTTCCAAGTTACGGTCGGAGGGGTCCGAGGGGGTCGTCAAATTATCTATCTCGGAGAGACGTCTCCGATGAGCCCAAACATCACCCGGCTGAGTCACACCGTTTCCAAGTTACGGTCGGAGGGGTCCGAGGGGGTCGTCAAATTATCTATCTCGGAGAGACGTCTCCGATGAGCCCAAACATCACCCGGCTGCGTCGCACCGTTTCCAAGTTACGGTCGGAGGGGTCCGAGGGGGTCATCAAATTATCTATCTCGGAGAGACGTCTCCGATGAGCCCAAACATCACCCGGCTGCGTCGCACCGTTTCCAAGTTACGGTCGGAGGGGTCCGAGGGGGTCGTCAAATTATCTATCTCGGAGAGACGTCTCCGATGAGCCCAAACATCACCCGGCTGCGTCGCACCGTTTCCAAGTTACGGTCGGAGGGGTCCGAGGGGGTCGTCAAATTATCTATCTCGGAGAGACGTCTCCGATGAGCCCAAACATCACCCGGCTGAGTCGCACCGTTTCCAAGTTACGGTCGGAGGGGTCCGAGGGGGTCGTCAAATTATCTATCTCGGAGAGACGTCTCCGATGAGCCCAAACATCACCCGGCTGCGTCGCACCGTTTCCAAGTTACGGTCGGAGGGGTCCGAGGGGGTCATCAAATTATCTATCTCGGAGAGACGTCTCCGATGAGCCCAAACATCACCCGGCTGCGTCGCACCGTTTCCAAGTTACGGTCGGAGGGGTCCGAGGGGGTCGTCAAATTATCTATCTCGGAGAGACGTCTCCGATGAGCCCAAACATCACCCGGCTGCGTCGCACCGTTTCCAAGTTACGGTCGGAGGGGTCCGAGGGGGTCATCAAATTATCTATCTCGGAGAGACGTCTCCGATGAGCCCAAACATCACCCGGCTGCGTCGCACCGTTTCCAAGTTACGGTCGGAGGGGTCCGAGGGGGTCGTCAAATTATCTATCTCGGAGAGACGTCTCCGATGAGCCCAAACATCACCCGGCTGCGTCGCACCGTTTCCAAGTTACGGTCGGAGGGGTCCGAGGGGGTCGTCAAATTATCTATCTCGGAGAGACGTCTCCGATGAGCCCAAACATCACCCGGCTGAGTCGCACCGTTTCCAAGTTACGGTCGGAGGGGTCCGAGGGGGTCGTCAAATTATCTATCTCGGAGAGACGTCTCCGATGAGCCCAAACATCACCCGGCTGCGTCGCACCGTTTCCAAGTTACGGTCGGAGGGGTCCGAGGGGGTCATCAAATTATCTATCTCGGAGAGACGTCTCCGATGAGCCCAAACATCACCCGGCTGCGTCGCACCGTTTCCAAGTTACGGTCGGAGGGGTCCGAGGGGGTCGTCAAATTATCTATCTCGGAGAGACGTCTCCGATGAGCCCAAACATCACCCGGCTGCGTCGCACCGTTTCCAAGTTACGGTCGGAGGGGTCCGAGGGGGTCATCAAATTATCTATCTCGGAGAGACGTCTCCGATGAGCCCAAACATCACCCGGCTGCGTCGCACCGTTTCCAAGTTACGGTCGGAGGGGTCCGAGGGGGTCGTCAAATTATCTATCTCGGAGAGACGTCTCCGATGAGCCCAAACATCACCCGGCTGCGTCGCACCGTTTCCAAGTTACGGTCGGAGGGGTCCGAGGGGGTCATCAAATTATCTATCTCGGAGAGACGTCTCCGATGAGCCCAAACATCACCCGGCTGCGTCGCACCGTTTCCAAGTTACGGCGTGTCAAATTATCTATCTCAAAATTTTCGCTTTTTCGGTGCCCCGCGTAGACTTGCCGCCGCTCCGCTCCGCTACTCATACTCACCAGTAGACATCATTGCATGTTTTTTTTTGTTCTATTATAAAAATAGAATAGTTTGGACGTGTTCCAGAGTCCAATCTGTCATACTGTGCTGGGGAACTAGTTGGATTTTTTTTGTCCAAACAATTCTATCATAGAACTATAGTAGAACTGTTTGGAACAACCCACTTATTATTTTTTATATATTATCTCAAAAGATTGTAATAAATAACGAAGGTCGTGGGCTCTTGGGCTATAATTTCAACATCAAAAACGACATATTTGTCATTTTTTGTGTAAGTACACGGTTCGATCGCGAACTGTCAATGCGGCGCAAAGCGACGTGCTCTCACTTCGGAGGCGCGTGGCCGACTGAACCGACTACGAGCGTAATTTCAATATAATAGCCTTCATAGTAATTTGTATGAAGATTTTGAGCGAAAAAATTGGGCAACTTTGTGATTTTTTTACATAGAATAAGGATATATTAATTAAGAAATAAATATTCCAGCAACTTTTTTATAGTTTTAACTTTATTATTTGATAAAATTCATTTAATAAATTTTGATACTTACGGCTCAATTGTAACAACACGGGAGTGCGATTTACACGATTTTAGTGATTTTCTGATTTTTTTTTACACTTATCTATAAGCATTATCTAAAATTCAAATGTTTCAGCATCAAGTAACATTCATTGGCTAGCTGTGTGATTTTTTTCAAGGTTGTGGAGCATCGTTTTATATATAATTCTCTTACATTCCCGACCCTCGATTGGCGAAAGGGACCCTTAACCCGTTAAGTACATACAAAATTTAATAAAAAATGAATTTTATATTATATACTATCTATTTTTCGTGAATATTTCACATGTTTTAATAGTTATTCTGCTATTATCAGTGCGGTGAAAAATCTTTGTTGGATTTTTATGATCAAAAATTATAAAAAAATCGGTCCAGCCGTCTCAAGTTGTAAATGATATTAATTATTATTTATTAATAATTTATTTAATTATATAAACAAATGATAACGATATTAAATCTAGTTTTTGGCGCTGTGTCTATCAAAAGTCATGCATCAGGAATTTGGCAGCAAATCTGTTACGCTCTGTATGGCAAAAAAATTTTTCACTATTTTTATATTATTAAATCTATAACAACACACAAAAATTATAGTATCAATAATGTGAGGCATTTATGTGTTAGCGAAAGCTTCGTATTTTGTTTTTAAGAGTGTTTATATTTGCAAATTATTTTTTAATTTATTTATTTTTGAAAGTTATTTTTAAATAGTTCAAATTTTAGCTTTGGTCAATAGAATATGTAATATCAATTTAGGAACTTAATATAGGCTGTGTGTTTTTTTTTAATTGTTATTATCGTTGTAAGCTACACACTATTTTAACTAGTTTTGCCAACAGAGCTGTAACAGGTACTATCAAAATTCCAAATTTTACATCACATTCTTTTGGTTTGACTTTTCGAACGGCTTTTGGAAAGAATTGGAGGTGGTTCTACGAAATTATCTGTAAATGGCTGATTTTATTCTCACCATGGTTCGATTTTAATTCATCGTCATTGTATTTTGTATTAAATATTGATTTTTATTGTCTATTCTACATTGCACGCAATATTTTGCACCATATCATTGTTTGGTATTTGCACGATAAAAATGCACGAATATATTTCACAAAATTGCATGATGGCGTAAAGTTTTGTCGGGTGTCCAATAAACGGTGTATAATATTTTTCATTTTATGAATTTTTTTTCATGTGTAATATATTTTTTAATAAAAATTTTCACTTTATGTCAATTAATTGTAGTATTTTATTTTTGTATTTGCAAAAAATGGTTGCATAAAAGTGCATTGTTATGAAAAAGTCTAAATCACGGTGGGAAATAATTTAACTAATCACTACTTGTTGTTTGTTACAGTTAAAAGTTCAAGAGGCTATGAAGAAAAAAGATAAATTAGCCAGGGAACAGGAAGAGGTAAATGTTAATTGGTTTTCTAAGTTTTAGTTGTTTCGAACTGAAATGAGTAAACGCCGACAAAACTGTTACGCTATTTTGCTAAACGATAAACTTTTAAATCTCAAACGCCAAAGTGCTCTTAAAGCTTCAAGTTAAGGCGTGTTTACATGAGACTTAGTTGATTGCGATCATTTGCTAAATGAGACTTCTTTCGGTGATATCGTTTACGTTTAATGTTAATTAAAGTTTAACAGTAAATTGATAATGGTTCATCAGAGATTACATAATACATAAAATATATTATATCTCAACCCAATAAAGTTATTATACACTTTGTTATTTTTTATCATTATATGATGGTCGTCATCAGTAACGTGTAAGATCTCAAGTCGTCATCATTTAGTATTGCATCTGAATCAGCCTTACATTATGACATATATATATACTATGTGTGCTGGCTATAGGCCTCTTTCCTTATATAAAGATGTGTGTAATCGTTTTCACGCTAGCTTACTGTGGATTTAGATGGTCTCCATTATTAGGAGTATATTTACGTAAATTGATCTTTGTCAAAAATTAAAGATATCAGATCTCAAGATGTTTGTCGTACCGTTAAAAGTGAGTGAACATAATTTCTTATTCACATTTGGAAAGACTCAGCCGAATCTACTACCCAATGAACTATCACTGCTTTTAGTTATGAAACATTTGTCGATTAGTTAGTTGTTTTGATGATTCGTCACGTGTAAACCATACTTTAGTTAGCGAGCAGTGCACATTTTCAAATCCTTACACGACAGAGTTAAAACTGTAATTGCTGGAGTTGAGAATGTTTTGTGCAAAATATTCGTCTTGTAAAATGGGGTACATCCGCCATTAAGGTCGTAACATGGAAAAGCGTTAACCATCCATCCAAAACGCACACATACACGCACAACTAATCTGATGTGAGAGTCACAGTTACTTGTAATCTTTCGACTGACTCGAGCATTCGACGGCGCGGGCCGAGCACCGAGCCCTTGGCTAATCGTATCCTAATCTCGGGCTAAGCCTATTAAGGCAGTTGTATCGCTTCCCTACGAAACTTCGGAAGCCCCTTCCTCAGCACGTTTTGAACGCTCGTAAACTATGCTGCTTTGGCACTTCCAAATGTTGAATATTAGAGTTTTACTGCTGCAATTAATTTGAATTTTGTTTGAGAATTACCCATTTGTTCAATTTTACCATTTCATAAGACGTTTCGGTATTTTATTAACTCACTTGCAATAATAGGCAATAAAAAATATTATCGTAGATAAGATCTTTACATATCTTATCTACATAGTACATATTTATAAGTTATTAATTATTTAATTACATATTTAAATAAATATAATAGTTATACATATCACCCGTTATGAAATTCCGTATTCAGTTTATTTATTTTTATTTTTTAAGATCACAAATAAAAACTGCAAAATAAC
The DNA here is from genome assembly GCA_947623395.1 of Synanthedon tipuliformis. NCBI lineage: Eukaryota > Metazoa > Arthropoda > Insecta > Lepidoptera > Sesiidae > Synanthedon > Synanthedon tipuliformis. The sequence continues at coordinate 2,887,727 of OX392415.1, read as the reverse complement.
ATTATTATTTTTGCTAATGACCGAGAAACGTAGTGTGGCTACTTTCCAGAACCACACCAGGGCCAACTTTGAAAAGTACATTTACAAAGTTGACCCTGACGGGAATTGAACCCGATATCCCACGAACAGAGCGTTAAGGCAAGCACCCTAACCACTCATCCAACGTACAACTAAGAAAAAGAAATAGCAATTAAATTGTTAATTAAGTGCTGTAAATTGAGAAAAAGAAATGTTAAAGTAGGCACATGTCAGAAGTGGAAACAGTCCACAATGACGATTGTTACGACCTGAAATCTCATTTTAACCAAACACGCAATTCCCTTCCGTGTGGCCACCTCGAAAACAAAGTGTGCATAAATTTTGTTAATGTTCGATACTTTTCTACTTACGGGAACGCGACATTTTTATTGCGACCGTTTAATTTATCACTGCTTTCACGCATTTAGGAAAATGTACCTTCAGGAAAATTTCTAAACTTGCACTCTTCATCACTTATATGGGAACCCGTAAATAAGTACGTAATACTATAAAGCCTATTCACTGTTAAACTAGAAATAATATATGGGGCACATAAAACGTTGTATCTTTATAAGACCATAAAATATTTATATTTTGTTTTGAGGTTCAAGTTTTCGCTGTAATGTATTACATAAAAATGAGAATTTGTTTTGATGCTTTCACTATGGTACGCGTAAATGGTATTCCAGAAGAAAGTTGCATAAGGACACTGCAATCTGGAGTTAAAAACTGCTAGTCTGGCGGCACTAACCACTACCAAATTCCAGAAGACAGACACCACAAAATGTCTGTTGTTATATTGTTTCAGTGAATGAGTATTAGAGCCTATTTTTCCGCCTTCTTTTTGTTCTTTATTTTCAAAGTCGGCTAGGCACTTGCAACTTCTATCTAGCATTTACAACCTCTATATTATATAGCTTTTGTTATAGGCGACGGCAGCCACCTACAATAAAGTGGATCTCTTTTAACACAAATAAAGCAGTGTTAATCAACGTAAATTTGTTAACATTAAGACCGACGGTAAATATTATATTAACATATAGAAAGTTCTAAAATGATATTGGCTTGTTACAGATTTTAAGGGACATAAGACACGGCCTTATGAACATGGGAAGAGATGGTGTAAGGGGACCTTTCGGAGGTATGTTTCGCTTTTACATTATTTATAATTTAAAAACAAATCTATTGTGCCTCTTTAAGTATCTCACTTATCACATTGCACTTCTAATAATTTAAAAAAGATTTTTAATAACAATTAACTTCGTTAATTGTGAACAATTTGTGTGATTAAAATGTGGCTTCACTATTAAACAAAATGGAAATTAAAGTTATATTTTTCAATTAAACACATCATCAAAAACAAAAAAATAAAATACAACACTATGTCAGTATAATTTAAAGATTTAAAAAATTCGATTTCCATTATGTTGATACTTGTACAAAATTTATAACGCTTAATGACATCTTGCTGTTGTTATAATTTGCATTTGTTTATTTTAAATATTTGCTCATTGTGCTATTATTTGTATATCTGTTTTGGTTAAATTAAAATTTATAGCAAATATTTCAAAAGTTAATTTGCAAGCGAAAATCATCATTGCATTCGTAAAGAATTAATAATTCATCACACGTCTACCTCATTATTGCCGCAGTGAATTATTAATTCTTCACTGTATAATAATGACTTATTTTAATAAGCTATTATTATATTCGACTCAAAGGCTGTTATCGTAAATGTAAAGGGTCGCCATTCAGTCACTGTGAAGTTTTAGCATGTTGATTGCACGAATTTTTTTTATCAATTTTGCGGAATGCTTTACCAGAATTGAATCGTCCGTCGCCAATGTACGGTCTGCTTTCGTTGTGCATTCATATGTCATTTTTTAATTTCGTAACGTTTAATGGAATATTTTTTGCATCAACATTCAAAATGCCGTTAATAAAATGTCTTTTTAATTCATCATCATCCATTAAAATGTTTAATTTGCGGCAAAACGCTGAAATGCATGTAGTTAAAAATAATTTTGCATCAACCACGCACGGCTTACGATGTTCGTACACAGCTTCAATTGCAGTGTTGTCAGTGAACGCAACTTTGTGGAAGGGCATTTTACGGTAAACTGTGCCTGCCATGTTAGCACGCCTATTTTTCGCCCAATTGGAAACTGCGACACATAGAAATCTAATAGAAGACTCGTTTACAGACGACACGTATATGTACGACGACGAAGCAAGAGGTCTTTCGGGACGAGGGCATTGGTATGACGAACCACCTTACGAAAGTGACCCCGAAGACTTTCTAATGGGAGGCGGAGCACCAGCAGCAACATTTCAGAACGGAAGAGTTTGTTTTACGCTAAACCTTAGAAACGAACCCAGGACTGAAGGCGTAATATCACTCAGAAGTGCAGGAGACATTAGTTTAGCGAGAGCCCCTCGTCGTGGTTTAATAATCCCTCAAAGCGGCCCCTACCCTACTACTGTGATTCCCTTACGAACAGCAAGAGATCGAGAGAGCGGGGATTACGCCGCGTCTGACATTCAATCGATAGGCTCCAGACTGTCAGGCATTTCATTAGAATCTAGTCGATCAGAAAGGGACTCAAGGAGAGGATATAGGCAAATGTCGGGATATCGGATAGGTGCCGATCCATTATCACCGGCTTCGTCAGATTATGAAGATCAGGAAAGCGAAACGGATTCACAGCATATAGCCACCGTACATCAGGTAATTTCAATAATATTTTTCACATCTATTTTTTTGTTATTATATTGGTTAACTACTCGTGCATATTGAAATCTATTGTATGTTCCTCTTTAACGTGTTATCATCGTTTCAGTCAGCCGAGGATTGCGAGGGTGTCTCAAACCTTGCGGGAAAAGTTCGTGGCCTTAGGCAAGATGTTCAAAGAAAAATATCGAGGTTAAGACAGGAAAGAGTTCCTGACACGTGTGACAGACGGACAAGCGGCGACCAAGCTTTTCCATGTTCTAATAGTTCATTTGAAAGTCTTCCCAGCGGATCAGGCAGTAGTGAGTGGATTTATTGAGTTCTTTGTCTGTGTTATAATTATAAACGTTTGTAAATATATTTGTCTTTCCTTTCTATGTACTTTAACGTCCTACGTGTTACTTACAAAATACCCTTGTAGCGTATTTTATTATTATTTTATTAGTCTAATACTACTAATCGTATGTTGTCATTCTAAATAAATACTTACTAAAGTAACAATTTTCTTCGCAATCATACAAAGAAGAACTTGCAGGTATTTCAGTGTTAGCGTTAATAGTTATAGGAAAAATCTTGCATTCCTAAGTCTAAAACTATTTATGTACAGGCACACAAGCATTGGTTCGCGCTGGTAGTAATCACTCATCTCTCTCGGCAGAAGAAAACATAGAATTAAGTCCTGCCGGGCGGAGTTTGCTTGCGCCGCAAATGCTGTGCCGGGCTCGAGCGCTCATCGATTACGTCCCCAACGTTTACGACAAAGATGCACTTAGATACAAGGTAAAGTACTATCTCAACTTACTTATCGTCTTCACAAACTATAGACAAAATTTTAAACATTTATCTTTTGTCAACAGAAAGGAGATATTATCGAGGTGGTTAACATGAACGCTTCTGGCATCTGGAGAGGCGTCCTTAATAATAAAGTGGGAAATTTCAAATTCGCGAATGTAGAAGTATTATCTGAAAGAGAACCAGTTAGATCGAGATCTGTTAAATGGTGTAAGAGTCGGGAACGTTTGTGGGAGACTAGACCGAGAACAGTAGAAGAACTGTTGCGGAGGATAGATTTGCCCGAGTACGCTGTGGCCTTTGCTAGAAACGGATATGAAGACATAGAGTTGTTTAAAGAAATCGAACCATCCGATCTGGACTATTTAGGAATAATGACCCCCGAACATCGCACACGAATTCTTGCCGCTGTACAACTGCTGCACCAGCTTGAATGTGAGTTTGAAACAATCTCTTATTGAGCCAAAGACTTTTATTATAACTAAAGTAGACAAAGCATGCGCACAAAACCTTGAATCGTTTAAACAGAGCTAATTGAAAATGGTGCACTCAGTGTACTCTAGAGCGCTGTGCGCAGCAGTCGTTTCGCAATTTCGGCTGCGTTCGGTCTACGTACGAGCAGTACAATGCGCCATAGGTCATCTTTTTCGCTTTTGTTGACAGTTAATATTTATATCTCGTGCTCGTTTACGTAGTTGGTGTGTTACTATTATCAATGTGTACTTTAAGATTGCTTTTCAAATTTAATTTGGTAGAGTATACCACGTCTACTTATAATAGAAGAATTTGTATTGAGCTTGGCGTTTTTTGATTGCATTGATCATTGTTTTAATTGATTAGGTGGCGAAGGAGACGGCGAGGTTGAAGGCGGAGGTTCAAGTTCCGAGGGAGGAGAATCTCCTTTCGGTCGACGTCAATTCCCACGAGACTCCGGTTGTTACGAAGCAAGCGTCGGAGTGGGAGGTGTTCGCGTACGTACGTCACCACTTGTCCATAGAACTGATGAACCGTCGCACAGGCCGCCGGATCCGGCGCCACAAGCGAAACGTTCCGTACGGCGAAGGACGCCAGACGACGCCGAATGCGATAGAATTGAGCGCTATCCGGGAACTGTTGGGGAGCGGACTGCGGCGCGGGCTATAGGGTTGCCCGGTGGAGCTCGGGACGACACTTGCGAATCGGATCATAGGTTAAACGTTGTGAAGTTCGTAGCCGGCGGCGAGCCGTGTGCTTCTGAAAAGAGTAGTGACTCTGGAGTAAGTAGTTCGTCTTTGAGTTCGGCGCATCCGAATCGTCCCTGAGCTCGGCCCGCCGCGCCCGCGCTCGCCTAGGCGTTGGCGCGGGCGCGAGCGCAGGCCGCGCCGTCGCCCGCCTCCCCCACTTCCCCTACATCCCCCACCGACACACCGCTCCCCCCACCTGAAAGCGAATGACGTCACTGAGCGACACGCACCTCAAATTCCTCTTATAAAACTGTTCCGTAAACTGCAAACTATTTTAGTAGAAGAAGTCGAATTTTGAAGGCCTAATATAAGTAGCACACTACTAACTTAATTTAGCACCTTATTTTTTATGATAAGACTGAAATTTTTTTAACACTACATAACTTAGACATAACTATGTAGTTTACACGTTACTTAATAACTGAATACTTTTGTTTTCGGGGAATTTTCAATAGCAAATGGATTTTTGTCGGCTGGGGGCTGTTGTTGTTGGATTTCAACTGTCTTCATATTTTGGTTTAATATAAATCTGCCGAGCTAACGATAGTTGCAGTAAGTACTCACATTTTAATTTCAAGAAAATTTTGCTTAAGTTTTTTTTTACTAGTGTTTATGCAACCTGTGTCTAGTTGAATAGAGAAATATTAAATTTATGGTACATTGTAGAGTTTTTTCTAACGGTGATTTTGGGTTTAAATTAAGTACTAGTCACTGTACTTTCAGTATGCCATTTAAATACCAGACTATTTATGTAATACACAGTAAATGTGCCAATTGTACTACTCTAATATTTTACACTATTTGGTGACATAATTTACTTACTGCACTTATATAACCTTTTTTAAAATGTTAGGTAGTAACTGCATTTATTGTTAGCACAGCAGAAATGATAACTAATTATTATATAACATAACAGTAACTTATAAAAGGCAATTTTAAAGACTTAAAATCTTTATACAATTTCATTTTTTTTTATGTATAATGTTGCTTGTTACGAATTTACTAGAATTCGAAGTGCTTTGTGTATCATTCCGTTAATAAATTATGTGCATATCACTGACAAATAATTCAGAAGAGTGTTTTTTGTTGCTGTTATAAAATATGCTCACTCTGTTTAAAATACTGTTTCAGTTAACGAGTTCAATTATACTTTAGTTTTGACCTTTTATATCTGCTTAATCTAGTTTAATTAATTTAACAATTAATTAATATACAATTGAATTTATATGGCGATTCAAATATTAATTTTAATTTGAATATTAAAAAAAAATTTATTTAAGCCCAATTATTTTTGTGGCGTTAAGTTTAATAAATTTTGGCGAACCCAGATTGAAGCACTGCTACGAGTATAGTATTATTATTACTCAAAATGTCTTATTATCTCAAAATAAGATTCATTGTTGAGAATTATTTATAGTAATTTATGGTAATTTTTTATGGTAAGCCTAAATACATCAATTCATAAAATACAGCTTTAAAAGATGTTAGAAAACAGCATGATTCTTAAAACGAAAAACCTTGTAATTGAAATTTCAAAATTACGCGAATTCAACTTACAACTTTTATAATACCTTACCTCTTATAAAAGAGAACTTTGACAGTATTTTTAACATAATGAGCGTATAAATTAATATTTCAAATTGAATTTGTAGTGATGGCAATAAGCCTAGTTAATGTTAAGTTGACTGGGGCGTTGTAAGCGCGACATTCGATAGCAATAATTGTAAATAAATCAAAATAGATAGGTTAATTATTATTGTATGTTGAGATTTTTTGTAATTTTTGTAAGAGAGCTTTATGCAGCGGCGAGCCGCGTGTACAGATAGAATATACTTAGATTGCCCTTGAGTGTGTGAAATTTAAAATTTCGCATTTGATCTTCCGAATCGTGGTACTGTCTCTAGACGTCCTAATTGCGAATACAATTCAACTGAATTCACTATTTATGAGAAACTTACAAATCTTACATCCTAATCTATAGACTAAGCTATTACATAGACTATACTTTGTCTAATCCTGTGACGCTGATGGCACGTTTTTGAAAGAAATCACTAATTAATTTTTTAATACATCGTAGCCAGCGACACAAATAAAAGCAGATCGGTTACCAACGACGTATAATGTACTAATCGTATGGAAAAACTTATACGCTGCAGCACTAAAACGTAAATTATGAAGTAATGAAAATGATACAACATTGCTACGCTAGATCGCTGCAATAACATAATTTACTCGCGATAAAAAGGTTGTAAGCGCCGTGCTCTCTACGGCGCTTACGCGTTTTGTTCAAAGCCGTACTGAATAAAGTTCTTAGAGTACAGTATCTACAGTTCTCTGGAACACAGACAGTGTTCGGAGCGTGAAATCTAGTATAGTCTTTGCATTTCACGAAGGCGAGTGAGTTTTGCTTGTGGTTGAACGTGTGTGTACACGTTCACGCACATTGCGATAGTGTGCGTGTCTGACGGAGCGGTAAGTTGCGTTTTTTTTATACAAACCATACCTTTTCCGATCTCACGCACACTGTGACACATATACAGACAAGTGTTTACTACAAGTAAATCCCACTCGCCTTCGTGAAATGCAAGAACTATAAAGTACGTAGCTTAGTACATTTATCGTTGTCGGCTACCATGAAGACTCAAGTCAAGACATTCCTTTGAGGGTGTCTTGCATACTCCGCGATAACCAAGATTGTCCAGAATCTAATAGTGAGATTAATTAATCGAAATGCTGAATATAAATATCATTGATATGATTTATACCTACTTACCTAGCTTATTTTCATAAGAAATCTAAGTTATAAGACAGCGGTGAATTCAATTGCATTTGTGTTTGAAGAACACTTCCGACTGCCAGTGGTGTTCCTTTTTTTGTAAATTTTGTAAAAAAAAATCTCGTTACGACGCACTTTTCGACTACGATCGTAAACTAGTCCGAACTATGAATGTACATAAATTAATGTTTGTTACATGTATATTATATAGATAGAATATATTTCTTTTGACGATATTGTATATTCGATAAAATTAATTCTTTATTGAAATTTAAAAAATATATATAAAAATTAATTTATTTATAAAATCTAATTACGTTTCAAATGCTCAGATATTAGTTACTTAGCAACTTGTTTTAAGCCTCTTATGTGTAATGGTAACGTAAGAATGTAAATTCCACATTTTTTTTCCTTTTTAGCCATATAATTGCCGTAATTGTACTTTTTGTAGCCATATTTATATTTTTTTAAAACAGACCTTACGTGTAAGTTTACAAATCTGTTTACAAACATGGATTCTAAATAAATAAATCCAAAATTATTTATGGTTTATTATTTTATTTCCTACTATGAAACTTTCAGGAAATCGGTTCACTTACACTAAATTGAAATCTATATTAAAAGAGGAAAGATTTGATTGTTTGTTTGTTTGAATTGAATAGGCTCCGAACTACTGGACCGATTTGAAAAATTCTTTCACCTATAGAAAACTACGTTATCAGGGAGTAACATAAACTATATTTTATAAAGTTACGCGGATGAAGTCACGTGTAACAGCTAGTATCTTATATTACTATGTCTAACTAACCCATGACTTCAGTTTGATAGGATCAGAAGTTGATCACTTCTGCAATTATAGTATTAATTAGGATTAAACTATGTTGAATCCTTTTGCATTCTGTATGATTAGCGAGCAGTAAGCGCTAGTTCAGACAGGGCGGGAACCGCGCGTAAACCGCACGGTTACGGTTATGTCAGAACGATTACAAAACAACTCATATAAATAAGGCCCGCGCGATTTCGGAATCGCATGGAAATCGCGCTGTTTCCGCCGTGTCTGAACTAGCGCTAAATCCTTTGACAGATGAACAGAGAAAGAAGTTTATAAAGTTTGGTCGAGAGACCACACCGTAGTTACGAAACTTTTTGTAACTGTTTATAAAATAATCCAAATACAATATTTTTAATCAAGAAGACTGGCTTTAAAATATAATTAAAGTGAAATTTTATGACTCCGCACCGTAAAACTGGTAGCGTTGAAAAAAGTTTTACGGGTATTTAATATGCCATAAAATACTTATTATACTGCTTCCATGAATATTTTTAAAGCAACTAAAAACACTTCTTACATTAAAGAATTACAAAGAATGAACTGTATGAAGTATAAACTCAGTTTACTCAATGCCTAGGTTTGAAGATATGGTCGGCCTTTCATCGATGGAGTGTCAGCAGCAATTTTTTCACATTAACGTAAGTTTCTACCGAGATTCCGATGATAGTAGCCAGGTATCATCAATTGGACCGTCAGCCAGTGTGAAGATCTTTAAAGGTCAAGCAACACTTACTCGTATAATAATTGGAGGCTACACAAGACCTCAAGGTCTTGTGTCTACACACACCCACAAGGTGGACAGACGACCTAATAAAGGCCGCGGGTCAGCGGTGGATCCAGGCTGCTTCTGACCGGTCCCATTGGAAAGTTATGGGGGAGGCCTATGTCCAACAGTGACGTCCCACGGCTGAGATGATGATGATGATGATGACACCTTAAATTTGAATACCCTAGAATCAGAGGGTTAACAGTAATAACAACTCGACTAATGGAATGGCTATGATGATTATTGATTATGCTCTCAAGAATATGTCAATGATCTAATCTTGTTTATATGGAACCTAATGGCGTAAGTCTCGCGAACAAAGTAGCACGTACTTACAAAATATTTCTTGTTTGAAATACGATATCCAAAATGAGATTGTTTATGTCGATATGGGTATTGTGTCTATATTCACTATTCAAGTTACTTTATTACTTCAATTATTCATTGTCGACGTGTTTAATTCCAACCGGATTGCGTATAGATTTCTCCAATAAATATTGTTCATTGTTGGCCAAAAATATTACTGGCATTTAGAATAGAGATAAGAGAAGTCTTTAAACAATTAGTTGTCATATGTCATAATATTACAATTCATTACCTACATCACAATAAATTCATCATATTACATTGCATTGATTGCAGAAGGCCTTGGCCAAATGATTTTTATCACGAATACTTTTTATTCGTTGTGTTTATTTAATTAGGAGGAGACGTCATTTGAAATTGTTGCTGACTATGTATTATTTGCATATTAGCAAAAGTTCAACGCCCTTCGATTTGAAAAGCAACACTTTCCACACACTTGAGTCTTCCGCGCACTTGTGACACCACGCTAGGAAAAATATTCAACAAACTTGTAACTTAATTAACACGAGATTAATTTGATGAACTTTAAATATTTTTTTCTAAATATACGCAGACTGATAGTGCTAAACACATATTTTATACTAGCTGGAGCCCGCGACTTCGCCCGCGTGAAAAAAGTAGCCTATCCTGTGTCCCGTACGCCTACATCGGTTTATCTACCAAGATTCATGAAAATCAGTTAATTCGTTTAAGAGTTATGGAGGAACATACATACAGTACCTAAACATACGCAGATTTATTATTAATATTGATTACAACATATTATAACAGTAAAAAGAAAAAAAAAATATTACTTATATTGGTGTCGACGATCGATATATATATAAGTAACTGCTCAAATATTAATTTTACATACTAAAATATATATAATGCATTAAAAATAACATATTGCAGAACATGAGTAAAGAGTCAACTCATTACTCTTTCAATTCTACATTTCTGCACAGTGAGTTAAAATTCTTTATTCCATGTAATTATGTACTTCGATAACTTATGATGACTCACAGTGGCTCCTTTATCACAAGCTCGAGTTCATTTTTCAGTTCGCCCGTATATAAATCTTGCCGATTGGAAGGCATGTAAGTACAGTCGCGTGCGGAAACCATGTGGCGTCATTAAGTCTTGATGCTGAACTCATTTACTTTCGACTGTGAAATACTATTTTTCATTATACAGACTCATTTCCTGTTTCCTTGTAGATTTTCATATAGAAATGTTATTTTATATTAAAAAGTGTATGACATTTTATTTTTAAGAAAATTGAATAAGTATGACGTCAATGAAATAAAAAAAATCCATACATTTCTTTTTAAGTAATACCTAATAAATTGGAATTTACATAGCTTTATTCAAATTGATTATATTTTTGATTACGTTTTCATACATATACTATAACGCAATGAATTGTTATTAATTCAGAGATTTACGTAATGTTAAATGTGCCCAAAATTCTGGATATAATAAAATAAAAATTACATATATTTTTTATAATTTTCAATGTAATCTATTACAATGTCTGTTAGTGACTGTACCAAAGGGAATAATTTTGCTGGCATTAGTTCGCGTTGTAAAATTTTCTATTAACTTCCTGTAGCTCTGATAATGAGTTTACTCGTGCAATTTGTACAGTGCCAGTAAGTCGACTTTTACTTATTCACATGGAGCTTTGATTCATCTAATAACACCTGCTTTTAGTACGTGGAGTTGTATTTGTAGTATGTATTTATTATTTGCTTTTTTACTCTACTTATGTCGTTATTTGATAATAATATATCGTATATTACGATCGAATATACTTATTTGACGATGGATATGCTTATTTTTATTTATTTTAATAATTTATTTAGAAATACTGCAGGATATCTGTCAAAATTTAAAAATTTTTGAAATAATATTTCATTATATAAAATTATCTTATAACACGCGAAATAAAAGTCCAAAACTGCTTACTTCAGTAATAAACAAAGACAGAAACACCTAAGTTAATAAATCTGAAAGCTCGCCTCAGTTAGTAGGTACAACGTCGAAAGTCAATTTGGCAAATGCATGCAAAAGCACATCTCGGTTTATGGTCCACATGTTTGTTTCCATAACACATTGTAGATTGCTACTTTACATCGCCTCTTGTGGAAGGTTTACGATACTGGAGTCGTTAAACATCCCGCTTTCCAACTACACGTATTGTTATACCACCACTCGCGCTAAACTTTGATGCATTGAACTATTATTGTACACTGTGCTGACACAGTTTGGGAAAGTTTCAACTTAAAATTTAATAGTAGCTGATTTAAAAGGCAATTGTGAATCGGATTGCTTGTTATTTAATAAATGTTTCATTTTATTTTTGTTTATTTAATTTCGATGTTGACTAAACAATTTTTGTATTAATAACTTTCGGATAGTGTGTCAGTTAGAAAATTTATTTTCTGGTCTTTTTTATTTTAGGCTGATGGTTCACTTGATGATAGCTGGCGAACGTCATCAAACAGGCCGCCCAAATTGTTGGTTTTCTTGACTAGGTACCCACTGAATTTTAACTATGAAAAATTAATTACTGAATATTGAATTCAAAAATGTTCATCTTTTATTAAGAATCTTTTAGAAATTTTTTCGTTTAAAGTAATATCAAGATTAAAACTTCATCCCAAGGCTCTTGATTGCATAAAATACTTCGACAAAATGTGTTCATAACTATTTTTCTCTGTAAAACCCAGTCTAAGTTTAAACTTTTCCGCTTATACAACTATGAGATAACAATTAAATTGCTTTTCTAGTTTTTTTTTTTTTTATAATTGCAAATCTAAACTTGTGTGTACTTAAAAAGTGTTTTAAAAAGTCTGTAATTGCATGTAACTGCGGACCCTCGCAGGTGGTCTAAGCAGAATGTTAATGTTTTAAGAGTGCCATCATTTTATCCGACCAGCACCACTTTTTTTATAATAAATATTTAAGCAACCGAGTAAACTAAGCGGAATTAAGCCAAGTTTAAAAATCTAAACATGGAAATAGAGTTACTAATATTCTAACCTAAAATAATATAAAATGAAATAAAATAAATTAAAAGTTAACATAAATGAAAAGAGTAGAGCAGCTCAGGGACAACCACATTAAATAACTTTAACGGATGTTTTAAGATCTTTATCTGTAATCACTACTTACTAGTGGATATACAAATATGGCTTGTACGGAATGCGTCCTGTATTTGTATAATAACTGCGTACATTACCCACATCCTTGCAGGTGGTCTGGCCCGCTATAATTTTCGAAGCCGCCCCATGATCTTAGTAATCGATGTTTACTTCAATAAGTCACGAAGAGCAATTTCGCAGCGCTTGCTGTTCATGTTTCTACCATTACTTACGAGTAAGAGTAAATTTAAGGATCCGTGTTCCTACACAAACACGAGTTTTAATTTTTAATTGCATAAGACTCATTTCCAAATTGAATTGACTTGGTAGCAGTCATGAACCTAGAAAAAGCAACGGACGGAATTCCATGTACTAATAAACATTACTATATTAGTACATGGAATTACTAATGAAACACCAAGTAAGATCGGTAACGTGTATTTACACGTTAACACCCACACATACAAACCATAGTAAGCTCAGCGTCCGCCATTAGTCAGGAATTTCTTAAATATTGCTTATTGCAAGAATTTCTATTGCAAATTGAAAAAAGAATAAGATTCTATTTCACTCATAGATATGAACGGTAGTAATACTAAGTCTATGGGGGTATAAGGGTATAATACGAGTATAAACAAGAAAATTTGTACGTTAATGGAAAAATGTAATTTGTTTCTCAAGAAGTTTCCCCTACAGTATTTATAAATAACGCGAATAGCCTCTTTTATCTGTGATTACGAGATATAGATCAGAGATGTAGATATCTGTGAATCCATTCTACTATTTCACTATTTAACTATTTTATACTATTTAACTATTTTAAATTAATATTTTTATTTTAACTTTACCGAATAAAGAAGAAGAAAACTCTATCAAAAATCAAAATTCTAAGAAAATTTTAGTAGAGTTTAATGGTCAAACAAACTTTAGAGAGATCATGGTGAAAAGTTTTTTTTAATACATAAGTATATATAAAGAAAAACTATAAACCCCAGAATAAAAAGGAATAGGAGGTAAATTATAACACATGACTCTCATATGACTGCGTAACATGGATATATACATATTGACATAATATATGACATGCATCTCATCAGGGTTTACATCGGCCGAAGAATCGATTTGCACTCAACATAGAGTGTCGATTGCCGGGGGACCAATGTATTGACACGGAACGCCGATATTAACCACTCCATGGCTAATTGTTCCTGGTTCAATTATCGAACAAACGTCACCGTATTCAAACCACAATATCCATCAGAACAGAATGGATATTGATACTAGGATTCATCAAGGTAAACAGTTTGCATTAGCATTGCAGATTGCTCTCTGTGTTCCTGTGGTTTACTTCCTACCGAGTGGAAAACACAGAAGTAAAGAGAACAACAGTAAAATAGGTCTACTTGATGGTAGGTGGCTGCCGTCGCCTATAAGACAAGCAATGCCACAGTTCCGCAAGAGTGTTGCCGGATACAGTAGGATTAAGGATAATGTTAGGTAAGAGATAGAGAAAATGAGCTATAGAGAGCCGCCAAAAGGGCTGCCCAAATCACTACGAAACGCAGTAAGTATTCCGAAACAATACTTCAGAAGGCCTAGTGCGAGTTTTACTCGATCAAACGCGTCGAACGCGTAAACGTCAATTTGTATTGGAAAGAAGCAGCGCCACCTAGTACCTGTCGTGTAGAGCTGCTTCATTCCCATACAAATTGATGTTTACGCGTTCGACGCGTTTGATCGAGTAAAACTCGCAGCAAGCCTTCCTGATCAGACCAGAGATAACTTTGAAAAGTGTATTTCCAAAGTTGACCCTGCCGGGAATCGAACTCGTGAACCCTGAAACAGAGCGTTAAAGTAAGCATCCTGGCCACTCCTCCAACGGGTTCATAAAATAATGCAAACTATGACAAAGCAGTATGTAATGTATTATTTAATACATTACTGCTTTTTTTATACTTGTGAAAACTCTACATGTCAAGCCCGAAACAAGTTTACCGCGGAATTCGATTTACTATTTGATAACTCGGTGATCGGTTCAACTCTTGTTATAATTAATTTTTTGAGTACACCGTTAATTGGTTCATCAGAATAACCGCTATTTAAGCACTGCGATGGACATGTGGAAATTAAGCTCAAAGTATCATTTTTTATGTTTATATATGATGGAAACTCATTTTTGAGTTTTTATTCTGTGTCGTGTGAGTTGATTTAAAAATATATACACAGAGCGAGGATTCAAGATTCAGGTGAGGGTGTCTAATTTATGACTGATAAATTAGTGCCAGTGTGGTATGCCCACTACTAAAACACCCATACTAGACCTAACTTTGAAAAATTCATTTTCAATGTTGGTCCAGCCGGGAATAATACCCGGGACCCTTGCGACAGAGGCAAGCATCCTAATCACTCTACCAATGGACTCGACAATGTATCAATATATCGAGAGATTGTCACTAAAAACTTATTGAAGTTTTTAGTTCTGAATTGATTAAGTTTTTCATAGGAAAAACTTAAAAAACTTAATCAAATGAAAGTTTTTTTGAGTGTGTTACAAATAATTCCTTGTATTACATTTTGTATTACGTGACTGTTTAAAACGGAGTTATGTACATAAAGTAATTTAAAATATAAAGTTAATCGGTAGGTAGACGTGAAATATGGCGGTGTAGAATATTCCTGACAAAGTCAAGATCGGTTTATGAGCCATCGAGCCAATCGAATCACTAATTACGCTAACATACATTAATCACTGGCACGTAAGATTAACTATAAGCAAACCGAAGAGCGCTGTCAAGAGTCTTGATGGCAAGCAAACGATGAATGCGAGAGACATCAACATCCCAAATGAATCGTCGTTGAATAATTGATGCCCTGGTACTTTCAGTCGACATTGTTTTACTTAGGAATGTCAAATATTAAAACAGAAAGAGTCGACACTAGATTCTTGTCAAATCAACTAGCGACCAGCGGGTCAAAAAAAATTAAAAATTAAATTAATTAATTAATTAATGTAATTTTAAATTATTTTTTTGCAAATCTTTATGTAAGTATAAAAATGTTGTTGGTTTGTGTACGCTTAAAACTCAAAATGGGTAGGCCGATTTTAATTCGGTTTTCACATATGGACAGAGGGGTAAACAGGTAAAATTTATACTTAGAAGCTGGGAGTGGGTCGTTAGTTATATACAAAAACCTCATTGACAAAAACCTTCCTCGTTTAACGCTTTTTCCATTAGAGGAAACCGCATTAAAATCCGTTACTTAGTCTAAAAACGGGAAGCGACTTTGTTTTATACTATACTAGCTGGCGCCCGCGACTTCGTCCGCGTGAAAAAAGTAGCCTATCCTGTGTCCCGTACGTCTACATGTTTATCTAGCAAGTTTCATGAAAATCAGTTAATTCGTTTAAGAGTTATGGAGGAGCATACATACATACAATACCTAACACTTACAGATTTATTATTAGTATTGATTGATTGATAAAGATTTTTTCACATTTTAATGTAAGTTTTTCGTGACTTAGTACATTGCTATATAGTATAGAAACTTTAGTAGACACATTGCTATTTACTGTATATTCTATATGATTTTTAAATGAAATTGTTAATAAACAAAATTCAAAAGTTAAATAAAAGTGGGATCTGTATTTATTAAAAAGTAAATAATCTTTGACTGCGTAGCCTCTTTGTGACTGCTCTGAAAGACGTCGCTAATTGAATCAGGATCCCTCATATAAGAAAACCTACACTATTCACTATTGTATTATCCGTTGGATAACCTACATGACTAGTGCTTTGAAGATTATCTTGGTATGTCGTTACTTTAAGTAATAAAATGTTTTTATTTGTTGTTCATTTATGTTTTTCTTCTTTTTTTTTACTTAGGGCCGTATTTTTTAACATATTCTTAGATCAATGACTTATGTAGTTGCACTCGCTTGGA
Source organism: Synanthedon tipuliformis (assembly GCA_947623395.1). NCBI lineage: Eukaryota > Metazoa > Arthropoda > Insecta > Lepidoptera > Sesiidae > Synanthedon > Synanthedon tipuliformis. Next base: position 2,871,153 of record OX392415.1, on the reverse strand, counting down.
TATTTTTTTTATTGGGAAAATTTGACATTAATTTTTTTATGAATATTTTGTAAGAATAATAGTTAATGCTGACATTAACTGAAAATTAACCTTGCTTGTAGCGAACTTTGTTTATAAATTTTTTCTCGTTTATATATTACAAGTATTGGTATATTATAAATTCTAAACAATGGCTAGCACTTAATAATTGCCACTTTTATCATAATATAAAAAAAATGGAAAGTAAATTACAGACATGATTAAAAGTGGTATTGGATTAAGAGAATTATCCCACTTTCGAAAATGATTGTCAAAAGCTCACAAAGAGGTGTTTGTCACGCGAGCTTTGTGTTTGAAAGATTGGTGACACATTGCTAAAAAATTAAATAAAGATGGTAAGTATTCACAAAAACATACATGTAATAAAACTATAAACGAGCCGTTTTTGGACGTTTTTGGACAGGTAAAACAAAATTCTTTTAAGAATTTTTGTCAGTTTGTCTGTGCACACTAATCTCAGAAACGGATCTAGATGAAATGTGGCAGTTTATTACCAGGATTAAAATATAACATAGGATACTTTTTATCTTGCTTTTGATTAGGAAATAAATGAGTTTTCTTAAGCTTGTGTTGTTTTTGAAAAGGTATCAGAACTTTAAACTAAATTTACATATACCTATTTGTAACTTTGCTCTTGCTTCACCTTGGGTAATTTCAAAAACAGTTTAACATATTTTAACGAGATTTTCATTTATAACATGGAATATTGCACAAGCTATATAGGGTAGGCTACATTTTGTTAAGAATTTCCGAAAACAATCAAAAATTTAATGAAGTTTGAAGTTCGAAAGAATGTATGGGATGGATCACGTGATTTAGCGACGGCATATTAAGTCTCTATAGACTCTATAGAGTCTCAAAAATGTGATATATCAAGTCTCAAAAATTTGGATGTGAGACAAGATTTATGGCCATGATTTTCTGCCTTACTATAATACCACGATATAATGTTTGTGTGTGGTGGCTTGATATGTTCAGGGAATCGTGAAGCAGTATGTCACGAAAAAAAAATCATCACACGTCACGAGTGATGTGCGCCCATTGAATATTCATTATGACAATTATAAGGTAATTGTGTTTAAACGCAGCATTTTATAACCCTACGGATATTTGATTCATTTCAACTAAATTAAAATAGGTTATACTAGTACACATTTTGTTTTTTATAATTTAAAAAATATTATTTTGATTTTGAAAAACAATTAGACAAATAAAATTAATATTTGTTCAACTCAGGCATTTTTTTTGCATGACTCGTGGGCCTTTAGGAGTAAATTTGATTTTCACTTTAAAATTGAGTTATGTGGAAAAATTTCAAGTGTATGCGTTTCGCGAACTTTGCAACTAAAACTTAATAACACGTAAGTAGCCTAAACAACAAGCTTTCAAAGTGTAATGAGGCTCGGAGTGCTATTCCGTGTTCGTACTGTGGAGTGGGTACCACACATGACAGTCTCGCAAAGGGTCGATACACTCTTAGGTGTTGCGGTGTCATATTTTATTATTATTTACGACACAGAGTTTTCAACTTTCCATCGATCGTCCTTTGTTTTGACGTCGATCGAAAACCGCAAGCCGCTTCGTAGTTTTACGACTATAGGTATAGGTACTTTCTTACAGCTTCTATGAACTTTGCATTCAAACCAGTAAGGTTTAAATAAATTTAAATTTAATTTTATTAAATTCTTAAATTAAATATTGGTTCGTTCTCATTACTAATGTAGTAATCCTGAAACAATTTTTTTTTATATAAAACATATTGCATAAATAATCTCAATGTTAAAGTAATCAAAAGAAAAAAAAAGAAATTGGTATATTGAATTATATAGAAATGAAAGTTGTTTGAGGAGGACCGGTAATAATAAAGTATTTTTGTGATATGCAAGCTGTGACAGCGGTTGCTATTGGCGGTCGCCCTCAGAGCTGACTTATTGGTGGGTTTACCTCTATCCTTCCTGACTGATTTATGGCATGCGTAAATCTCCAATTTACACGACGACGTAACTTAGCTGTGTGGGAGATCTAGACGATAACATCCTATTTCTCTCGCTTGGCTATATCCACATACGCTTTTAAAAATGCAATGGATACCCGTAGGACAAGTATTTATACCGTATTATTCCATAGGTTTAGTCTAAATTTAAGGAATGCTAGATAGAATACCTACGAAATTGATCTGAGAATCGTCACTGATTCAAGTGTTATAAAGAAAAGAATCATGAATAGTCACGAAAACGATGGGTTATTTGGATAATTTCATTTTCGTAGTTGACTGCCGGAAATAGTAATTACCTACTGAGTTATTGAACTGAACCTTGACCACTTCACAACGGGCTTTTCGAAACATAACATTTGAGATTTATTTAAATGAAAATTCTTTTTTCTGTTGGAGAATTCGCAATATAAATTATTCGTAGGTTCGGATCACAAAGCTCTAAATGCGAGTTCCGTACATCTAAATAAATAATATCTAAGTCCGTTTTTACATTAACACGATGTGTACGTGAGGGCACCCTCAGTCGTCACATTGTTTATTCAGTTCAGACCTTTCGGCTTAATCCTTATCGACCAGTCTATGCGTTGCTTTGCTAATGTGTGCGTGATACATGCAATTTGTTTGTGAGCATGTGTGCTCACGCTTAGCTTAATCCTGTTAAGATTCATAATTATTTTTTGCTTCGTACTCACTGGTCATTAATATCACTAGCAACAACTAATAAGAGGTAACAAGTGCACTGCTGACCATGATTGGATAAAGGATAATAATCAGGGGATAGGAAAATCGGCTCTGACATCATTTGTACTGACCAAAACACGTCAGAGCACACGCTATTGTGGCAGTATTCTAACTATTACGATAGACTCCAGTAAAATTTGGACTGACGTTTGGAGACTTTGGAATATTTGCATTAAAAAAGTCATTTCGCAGTCATTTGGGGAGCCGCTCTGACTGCAGTAACCAACTCTTACAAGACGACCACCGCGAAATTAACAGTATGTGTGCTGTTGTTTTTTGGTGAGTTAGTAAGGGATTCCAGAGCCCATTTCCGTATTCCTTCCCAATCCGTTGTAATGGTCGCTGTAGCGCACTTATAGCCCCTATGGCGTTGCTTGTGTTATAGGCATGTTATAGGCGACGGGTAGCCACACTATCAAGTTAAACCGTCTTCGAACTTAAAATAAAGAAAGTGCTAAGTAAAATAATAAAAAAACATTAATACTTATGTATATTGTTACATTTGTTTTTATTCTGTTATAGGTAGGATATATTTTCTAAATAATCAGCTATTGTTAATTAATGTGTAACAAATTAATAATTAATTAACAAATAATTAATTGCCTGTAATTCCGTCATACGTTAAAATTGAGTATTTATATCTCGTTTTCTTCATATCACGTTAAGAAAAGCCACCGAATCGTAGAAAGTCTTATCAAGTTTAATAATCAAGTCGGCGCGACGCGGCGTCTGCTTTATTTTCACCGCATTCAATCACAGTAATGCATCTGATTATGAAATACAAAGCCTGTCGACACCCTTAATACGATCCCTGGCCATTTGTAAAGATCTTCCGCTCCCCTTGTATAACTCGGAACACAAATATACACAAAGAGCCGCTGAAAACAAAATGAAAGGTCAATGTAAACTGGACATGTTCACCTGAAATGCTACTAAAGCACCCTTTAGGTGATCACTAGAATTAAAGCTCATATGGAACTGTCTTTAGTTGTACAATTTTCCTCGTTTTTCAGTTTTAATTTATTTTCTGTTCTTTTTTGAGCATGCCGTTACAATCACTGTTACAATAATGTTTCTAGATATAATTTATAGATATAAAATATAGATATAATTTTTGATAGTATATTTCCCTATCCATTTCCAATCCTTTAGAATCCCACAGTTCTAATATACTTCAAATATATAAGTCCGTTGAGTTACATATTACTTTTTGATGATAGATAATGTTTGAAGATTCTTTATTGATGCGTATGTCACTATTTCGTCTGCATATTAAAAATTATAACTGACATGAAAATTATCCCAATCAGAATCTGTGGACATTTGGAAGTCCTATAATACTTATTAACGGTTTGTGTCATTTAAACTGACACTTCCATTATTTTTATAACGGAATTGTCGACATTTGCATTCGAGAGACGGGAGCTGTCATCGTCCACGGTTTATGCAGGACTGACCCATGTTTATAATAACTATGCAAATTATTCCGATAACCACCCCACCAATCGGCCTGGCTGGGTAAATTGAATTTGTAACTCTGATTAAACCCTTTTGAAATGCCGATTTCGTCAAAAGCGATGGCTGTCAACCGTTTTTTAATTATTTCTAAGGCTTTTAACGCTCAGAAAAGATATTTTTTTTTTCCATTTGCTCGGAAATGGTTTCATTATTTTATAAAAAGAATACACCAAGCGATAATTTTTTGTTCGCACGCTGGCAATATCCAAGAAGACGATAATATCGGTTGCTGGCCGGTTTTAAAACTAGCTCAGAAAAAGACGAGTGCCATTTGGGAAAAAAATAATTCGGGTGAATCTTACTCATACTGTCAATTCTTTTCTAAATTACTTACAATTATTTTAAAACTTTTACATTTAGCAGCTGTTAATACATAAAAAAAAGTTATTTGTCCAATGGGCTCTTCAATTTTTATATCGTGTCGTATAAAGAACCCTTTAATTACTGTAGAATATTCGAACCCAAATATCATATGTAATGTACCTACATCATACACGTTAGCCTGGCAGCCTTTTTTAATTAATTCAGTTTTTAAAGTCATGCCCTGATGTTCTCGACGGGAGATTTGCATATTCGTTCACAGCTTTTAGTGCTGTTACATTAAAATATTTGATATCTATGTAAATGTGCATTATTATTCAAAATTTACAACACCTTTCAATTATCACGTTTTTCTATATGTTTTGATATATTAATAACATTTATTATATTATTATTACTAAATGGAAACATAAATAAATTACTAATAATATTAGTGATTAGCTATTACACGCGATTTCGTTCGCGTAACTTTTTATAAAATATAGCCTTGTATTACTCGCTGATAATGTAGCTTTCTATAAGTTAAAGAATTTTTAAAATCGGTTCATTAATTTTTGAGTTTAGATATTCATTACAAACCAAATACAAATCTTTTATCTTAATAATAATATTAGTATAGGTTAATTTTTGTTGAAAGATTTTTTATAGTTTTACAATTTCAAGTTAAATAAAACATTATATTTTAATAGCTTCTTGGTTTTAAATAGAAGGATTTACTCTACCCCTGCAAAGGGCGATATGTCGGTATGAAATTGACACGTGCCACCCTTAGTTATAACTAGGATGACATACAGACATGCAGTTTGGAGAACAAAATTACATAAAATAGATTCCGTTCATATTAGACTGTCTTCCTGGGTCTTATAGCTATTGCCTTGAAATCAATCCTTCACTATATAAGACAAGAAATATTATTTTTCCATATAGGAAACTAAGCAGTTTATGAACATTACGATTTTTATATACAAAATGTTTTTCATGTCATGTAGAAGACAATAAAGATTTCCATTCTTTATTCAAGATGATACTATTAAGGTCAATGAATATTAACTGATTTTTGCTCAATTAGCTTCACCAAAAAACAAATTTCATTAATCATCATTATTTTAATTCGTTACATCTCTGAAATGTAATAATATATTTTCACCTCTCCAACACGAAAAGGGTGCTTTTGGTGCCTAAAAACTCGAAGAAAACTCGATTTTTACACACGCAACAACACATAACCAACAAAAAAGAAGAAGCAAGTGCGCTGATGACCATGATGGATAAAGAAATGCGCTGTGAGAACTCTTTCCAAACACCGAAAAGAAATAGCGTTAATACTATTTATTAAATGTGTCTTAAATTATGATAAAATTAATTTGTTCCTTGTTGGCAAAACGCAAGAGTTGTGTGTCCAACTCAGGCGAGACTCAAACCTTACGCACATTCATATGCGATTACACTAATGCCAGTTTGATTAAAATGCATTGCATTTTGCTTTTTCAATATTGAATTTTATGCTTAGTCCATTTTAAAATCCTTTAATGCTATGTTATTAATTGGTTTTGTGTCCTGAATGGAATATTTCTACAATGGCTTTTTATTGAAAGTTTAATCGTAGAATCAACATCACACAGTATAAAATAATATAAAATTGGATTTCTTTAATGAGTTAATAGACAAATCGTCTGCATTCATCTCGCCTGGGTTAAATGCGAATGATATTTGACCTATCCCTGCTAAGGTATCCCCACTGACAAAGAATATTTCACAGATTTTTGGCTGAATTTGAGATTACGCTGATAAGGATTTCCTTTTGAGGTATTCAATCCTAAATAGGTTTACCTAAATAGGTATTTAGCATTTAGCATAGCGTCGCTAGTATAGTATAGATAGTATAGTATAGGTATCATTTGAAAATTGTGTAACGAAAAATCACTTGCTTAAGACCCAAAGTAAAAAGATTTAACAAATTTCTTTCCTTATTTGCACGGATGTTCATTATCTCAAGTGTCAATCTGTATTACATGAATTCTTTTTTGTATGTACGAACTTTATTTACTTGAGTGACGGGGAGACACGATAATGTCGCTCGACAGTCTACCGGAACAAAATAATGAGTGTCACAACTTGCCGCGCCTTGTGATATTACACTCTCCAGTGTAAAATGACCTCCCGAAGCGCCATCAATCCCAAGCTTACAAATCAATTTTCAATTGAGTTATACTGTAATGAATTTACATAATTGATTTATTGATTTCTTAATTGCTTCTGATTGGATGTAATTAATTGTAGGTTAATTAATAAAACAAATAAGTCTGAATTCTGAGTGTGAAATATTATACTTGATAATTATATGAAGTATGAGAATGCTTACGAGATGTAATTAACCCTCAAGTTCTCACTACTTCGGTTGATTTGTTCGACCGAACTACTGGGGAAAAAAAGTCTCACTAGTTCGGTCAACCGAACTGTCAACCGAACTACTGAGAATACACCTGATATTTAACACAAATATCGACTTGCAATCTACTTGCAACACAATAACAAAATATATTTTCAAATGTATCACAGGCTTGGCCTAATAAGGAAATAATAGGTCAAGTATAACAAATGTTTTAGAAAATTAAGCGCCTTACCTTAATGAGCAATTTCTACCTTACCTTAATGGGTAAAATGCATTCTCTAATAGTAAATTAAAACACATTTATTTCAGTACATTTAGATCAATGTCACATGCTCTGTGTATTAAGTACTAAATATGCATTCCGCCGTGGACCTTAATAAACTGGACGTAACTACTTCAGGTATCATTATTTATTATTAACCCATTTAAGCGTGAAAGTGTTTAGTCAATTGTTATAATTTTATACACTGCTGAACACAAACTGAATGCTTGTTTGAAAATATATTTGATTTCTGTATTTCCGAGCTCATATAACCCAAATCTTTTCGAAGTTGGAGTGAATAGGCATCTTCTGGTTGAGCTCGCTCCATCATAGGCGTCATCCTTGCTACACAGTTGGTCGTTGGCCAAGAGCAAACTCATCTCTGATAAAAAAAATGATTGAATATGGTTTCAATGTAAATATTATATTATAATCGTGCTGTTTTCATAGTCATTTAAAAGTTTCTAATAGCTACACAATTCCTGATAAGTATGATGAAATTACTTAATTTACATGATTTCACACAAATGTGCAAAACCCTTCGCATTACATTTGAGTTTTTTTTACAGCACATGTGTACCTAAATTTGATGATACAATGAGATACCGCCGCGTAATCAACGCTCAAGATATTCAGGCCGGAAGCTCCCTGGAATATATAATATAATACATAATATAATTCTCAAGATTAAGAATTATATATCTCAAGATTGTAGAGATATATACAAAAAATACAAAGACTCTGGTAAACTAAAACACCAATCAACTTAATGAATTAATTAATATAATTAAGTTATATTTGCCATTGATAGTTATTATTTTTTCTATTTAATATATTTTTATTTCTATAATGTAAAATAAATTTGTATTCATTGTAGATTTATGATTGTCATCAATATTAATCTTGTCAATCTTTAATTCAAAGGAAAACAATGCTGGCATCCCATCAATTATTTGCTTAAGAAAACGTCTGTACGCACGGATTTATTCCTTTGTTTTCCAAATAATTATAATACGTAGCTAGAATTATTTTTTATCCAAATCTTTAAGTCAAAGAACGACCACGCTGACATCCCATCCATTAATTCTATTTGCATACGAAAACGTAATGCGTGGAAGTGAGGTATGAATAACAAAACGCGCCGAGACATCTGCTATATACACGGAAAACAGGGAAAGAGCAAAATTTAATATTAAATTAAGGCGTTACGGGTGAATCGAGAAAACGGCGAAAATAAATCCTCTTGATATATGGTACAGGATCGCGCAGTGTTGACAGAATTCTCAGTACATTTTTAAAATCTACACTCGTTTTAAATATGTTGGAGAATTTTCATTTTTGGAGAAAACTTGAATGAAACTATGATGTATCTAGTCGTATTTCTTTTTATTTATTTTTGTGTAAAGCTGAAACGACCGTATCTTCGAGGTCTTCAAAAGTTTTCACCTATATAGCTTACGAATCAAAATCAAAATCAAAATATTTATTTATCAATTGGGTTTCTACAAGAAACTTTTATTGTATTATAATAAATAATACTCAGCTATACCATACGGTATAGCGGAGAAACAGACAGATAATGAAGAGCGACTTTAATTTTTAATTAGTTTGTATACATGTATATTGTATAGGTGCACATATAGTTTCAGAATAATATTCTTTATTTATTACGATTTTCCAGTTAAAACAACTTCCTGTTAACCAATCGTTAACAACGGGTGAAAATTTAATGGCATCGAATTATCATCAGATTGACCGTGTAATATTCATTGTTTTTCCACGATATTTAACACGACAATACGTTACTATAGGGAATATTATGAACGTTGAGAAGTAAGTTCTTTGTAGTACCTACCTAGTGTACGTGAATGTAGATGTATAAATGGAGTGTGAAAAGAAAGGGGCTGAGATTCGGACGAGGAAAATCAATTTTAAAATTAAGATAAGTATACCATATTATTATGTTTGAAGAGGCTTTTCAAAAAAAAAGGCTTCCCAGCATAAGACCAAATTATATTTAGCATATTAGAACTAAATACCTTACCACTGACAATTTCTATTTGCTTTCAGAATTTTAGTACTGACAATATACCTTACCTTACCTTTGCGATATAAACGGGGAAGCAATAAACCTTACCGAAGACCTTCGTTAACCAACTCAACGTGTGATATATATCGTTGTGACAGTAAGGAATGCTACTTTCATATCACCACCTTGTTTCCTTTCTTATCACATCAGATATAATATCACATATAGATTAATAAATGAATAACATATCATTTCTTAATTTCTTGTGTTTTTAGGTAATAGTCTGCCTGCCGATCTTTGCATTAAATTCCTTTTATTTATTGTGATTGGATGGTTATATGGAGCAACCGTAACCGCAGGGTACAAAATAGTAATAGAAAACGAACAATATTACACGAACGGACTTTGAAGATTACAAATTGTTTTTGCTGCACCAAATTCAATAAAACAATACTGTGAAAAATAAACACTTTGTAACGTTTTAATCCCGTTACAAAGTGTTCATAATCCATTGCTTGAAAATGATAAGAATGAAATAGTACATAATGTAACAGTTCTAAAATTGGATAGCATGCAGTCAGGAGATATTAGCGTTGCAGCGGCAAAGCGGCGGAAAATTGAACCAGCTACGATATGCTTTATTCATGACACCAGCGCATTGGATCCGACTATTGTATTTGATCATTTTGTATAGCGAAATTGGAATTCTAAATTCAGTATGAATATTGAACAAACGATGTTTGAAGTGTAGTTTTGGGGAATTACTGATCGTTTCATTATCACACCGAGTTGTGATCCCATTTCAATTACTCACATTGATTGCTGTTCTTGAAATAAATAAACTATTAATATCCGATTGTGATTGTCCGTTTTCACTGTATGTACGATTGGTGAACAAATATCAAGTAATTATCAGGACGTTTATTTTTAATGAGAAAATGTTCATACTTTTGTTATCTCATCCGTGGAACGTCCACTGCTGGACATAGGTCTTTCCCTTATTTACAAACATTTGATTTTATTTACATCACTAATACAAATACATAAATATATTAGACGCATTGATGTTTTAGATAGCATTACATAAAGTTTACTATTAAATGTTTTAAAGATTTAAAGAAAGTTTTTTAATGAAATAGTTCAAACTAAGGACATCAAAAATGCGTTGAAAATTATTTTAAAGGATGTTATTTTTTTCGCTAATCCTTCACAATTTTCCAATGATTAAATCCAGTAAAAATATATTTAAAAGAACTATAAAAATCCTCCAACAATATTAAAACATTCTCACAATAAACATATATATTTGTAAACTATTTATTTTCCCGCTTAGTGATTAACACATCAAAAGAGTTCACAGTTGAAACACATCAGAGGCTAAAACAAATATAAAACAGTTTATTTTTGTTGAGATTTAAAAAAAATACGTGTTCGTGTGTGGCTTTTGGACTAACCTATCTTCTTATATCGTAGACAGAAGCGAAAGAGAAAGATACGTGACTCCACTATCCGCGCATGGATCATATAAAATGAGTTCAGTGGACTCAGTTTTTCAGCCGCACAAAAACATTGTGGAGTTGTTGTAGTGACTCGATACGGTTATCTCATTCACGCAACTGTTTAAATATATTAGCCTAACTCTCTTTCTCTTCTGTTATATAAGAATATTTACGCATATTATAGTTGTATGTAGCCCATTTGTCGATTTCGAAATGTGAAAACGTAAAAGCGAAATAGTAGAACTTCACATGTCTTAAAATTTATTATATTCTAGTTTACGTAGGATATTTTCCTTCGCAGTTAGAATAACTCTTCATTACTTCTAATTCACACATAAAACAATAAAAAACTCTTAAGAGTTACAGATTTAACTGACATTCAAAGCTTCGTCTACCATTTCGGAGCTTTCGTCTTATCTACTAGTATGCTTAAGATGATTGCTTAAGGTGCTTAATAGGAATAAAACAACTCAATATCTAATAACATAAAAAAGGTTGTATTTGACGCATTGCTTTTAAATAAGCACATCAATAATTCGGTTTTATTCTGGTTTTTTTCCGAATTTATTGTTTTCAATTGTTGATCTATATAAAAGGTAGTTAAAGGGAAACGCATCATTGAAATTTATTTTCGCGTTAGTAGACGCGCCAGACTCGCGTACGTTTCTACACAATTAAATTTAATTAATTCGAATAGTTCGCGAGTCGTAAGCGCTAATGGGTTGAATACGTCTGCATTCACTGACTGCGGTGTCTGTTACACGATTTTATAATAAACACGAACACACAAAGTTTGAGCGAGTTTACGAGTTAATTTTATTAAGATTATATTTAAATTAAAAAAATACTATGATGTGACTGCTCTATGAGCCCGTTGGATGAGTGGTTAGGGTGCTTGCCTGTCTCAGGGATCCCGGCTTCCATTCCCGGCTGAGGTCAACTTTTGAAATGAACTTTCAAAGTTGGGTCTGGTCTGGATTTTGAAAGTAGCGGCAGGGCACACTGCATTTCGTAGTCCGGCGGCAGTAATCACTCCCTTACAGAAGACCATATTTGCTGTTGTGTTTCGGTGAGTGAGTAAGGGATGTCAGAGCCCATTGCCCCTTATCCCTTTATTCCTTATCTCCTTATCTCCTTATCCCTCTCTTTCCCCTTATCTCTCCATCCCCTGCTATGGTCGGCAGCACATGTGGCTTTGCATGTGTTGCAGGCAACGGTTCATTACTTTAAGAAACTTTCTTTTTTTTATTCCGAATGATTAAATTCGGAATGTACTTTTATATGATAGGTTCATTTGTGAATGTTTTAAAAATAATTGTTAACCTTTATTTATTTTTTAATAATCACCAGAGAATTTGTCCACCTTCCATTCTCTATTTGTTAAGCGCGTATGTCCAAATGGTACGAAGACTGGTCACTAGATGGCACCACTTAGCCGAGTTAAATCGCGCTAAGGTTTGGTGACCGTAAAATTGTATGTAGTTTAAACTTTTATAATAAACCCCTTCTACTCAAGATCAGTGCATTGTTTCATTAATTTTAAAGATAGAAATCAGCGAGTATAATTTGTGTGGGAGTGTTACCCTAACACTATTTAAAATTTTCCATTGTGATGTTAAAAACCTTTTTTTGATTTGAGTATGTTTTTTCGGCTGTCAGCTTGTCAATTCAAATAGAAACGAGGTCAACGGTGTCCGGCTTCAGATTTGTTTACTTCCGTTATTTGAATAGGGAATTAGATAACAGAGGTGAAACAGTTTTCAATTTTAGAATAATATTGACACAGTGTATTTAATCCTTCGTATAAATTGATTAGAGTATTTTTTTTTATTTATTTGTTTTATAACAGCACTTACTTATATACGTTGGGATATTTTCTTGAGTAAAACAGCTGCTTAGTGTATCACTTTTCCGAATTGTGAATATACTGGCAAATGAATAGTCTCATTATACCAATACTACTGTGTCCAGTACACTTAAATTTTCACTGTCACAGCCATTGGTGTATTTTATAAAGTTTCTTTTACAGTTTATGTAAATGTCGATTATAACTATGTAGTTATAATCAAATACTTACACTTTGGAAAAATAATATATTTTTATATATTATATTCCACTGAATTATTGTGCTTCAAACAGGTGTTTATGAAGTTTAGTTTGGTTATTATTCATGTCTAATTTAAGGTAAACAATATAATTGTATGGTAAGAAAATTGTTCTCATATTTGCCATGTTTGTGTATGCTTGAACAAATCTCGAGTAGGAAGGAAGGTCAAAAGAAACGTCCATTGTCTTGGATTTCTACGTGCAGAATCCAAAGTCGTCTTTCATCATTTTTATAAAACGCCAATTCTGTTGACCAAACGAGCTGCAAAGGTATGCAGCTCACGTAGCCACGTCCGACGCAAAGCGTGGATGGAACGCGACTGTGCTGTGCAATGCAACATCCTATTCCTAAGGCCCCTCTCACACGGGGCAATTATAACTTTTTTATACATTAAAAACTTATTTTGATTGACAGGCCACTTGATGGTAGCTAGGTACTATCGTAGGTATCTTAACGCAAGCAATGCGACAGGGTTTGCAAATGCTTTGTCGAACTTGATAGGATAATTAATATCACTAAAATATTGTTACTTGAAGCTAGTCCTCGCTAAGGGGGAATTACTGTTGCCAGACCGTATGCCCAGTTGAAACATGGAATGCCTCTACTGAAGGAAACCAAAATACAATTTATATTTCAGCACGAAAGCTATTATCACACAGCATGCAAAGACAAAATCTCTATATGGTTGTAAAAGTTATGTACAAACAACTTTAAGACTTCTATAACAAATAAGTTAGTTAGAACATTGATTTAAGACTCCACTTTTTTATATTAGGTCGTCAAATAGAACAGGCTGACTTTCCACTTGATGGTAGGTGGCTATTGCAAAAGCAACGCCACAGATGCTGTAAATGCGCTACCTAACATAGTAATATAGAATTAAGGATAAGGAATGAGGAAGGAATAGAGAAATGGGCTCTGGCAATCCTTACATACTTTACTCATCGAAACACAACAGCTAACCGGTTGTTGTTTTGGAAATATAAGCCTAAGCAGCACTAATATTTGACGAATTTGCTAATGATTAAAATTAATAATATATTCTTCACAAATAACCAGTAGGTATAATTGTGAGCCGCATGCAACTAATTGTGTAGCAGGCTTGTGCATCACACATAAATTAGTTTCTTACACGTCGCTCAATGTGAGGAGAGCCTAAAAATGCCATAGTTGTAGTTAGATGGATAGTTGCTTTGTGCAATTTGGAATGATTCCTGGAGAACATAGATATTCTCTGATAAATTTCAATGCTTCAAATGAAACTGATTTATTTGATTCTTTGTTGGGCACCGCTAAAACTAGCTAGGTGTAATTCATTGGGCGTTATAGGAAAAAGTGCAGTAGTGGCATTTTACATTTTAGGTACTTTTACATCCGATGTAGGTATATTACTAAACTTTCTTTCACGAGAAAATAAATTTTGGGAAGCTAAAGGCTAACCTTTTGCTCATTATCACCTTCATGTTTCGTAGTAGAGAGCTGGCTGATATTTAAACTGTATAATCAATCATCAATACTTATAATAAATCTGTAAGTGTATGTTACTATATTATTAAACAAATTATTATATATTTACATTTTATTGATACGAAACAAAAATATTTAAACAACTCTTTAAGAATAGGGTTAAGTACCTACCGAAGATTTGAAAAGTGAGATAACACAATAACACGAGTTGGAAAGTTGGATAGTTTCGAATGAATAATAAATTAATATTCTATGTTATTTTGGTCCGTGTTCGGTTGGCCACGAAAGTGCGCGTGCCGTGTCATCGTGGACTTATCGCGTTAACGGAACCCGTGCGCCTGTCACTGGCCGTCACATAGCCACCCCTCTACTATCGTTCGCATCGGGTATTAAATTTTAAACATGGAACGCCTAATAATTTCTTTACAATTTTTCTTTTTTATTTATATCCCATTCTCGACTCGGAGTGTCATTATTGTAATCTTCTTCTTCATATAAAAAGCGATGTGTGTATATGTCCCCGTATGTATGTCTCTAATGGACTCCAAAAACGCTTTTTATTTTTTTACCAATTTTTTATGAAACTTTTAGACAATCTTCAGATTAGGGCAGTGGGTGTTTCTGTGAAAGTTGGTAGCCATCGGACGCGGATGAAGTCGCGGGCAAAATAACTAGTGATAACTAAAACTAAAATATAAAAATCATCTTTAATCTTGAACGCATATTATCTACTATAAATAAGAGAAATAAAATAAAATAATATAGTAAGTTAAAAATATTTCTTCACAAATTTAATTCAACATACAGGTAATTCAAGAAAATAAGTTAATTAAAGTAAGAAATGTAGTTTGAGAGGATTTGTCCAAACATTTTTTGTTTTTTCACAGACTAGATCTTTTTCACTCATCTATAAATTATATTTTCTCTATTATCCATGACAACACAAAGGTTTACAAGGTGAGAGAGGCTTTCAAGGAAAAAATGGTAAATATTGGTAAAGATAACTTGTATATTGTTGTTGTGAATTACTTTTAGAGAAACGTGGACTTTGTATTTTATGTATAGTTAAAAAATCACTAAATGTAGAACAAGTGACTTTCAAATTTTGAATTATTATTTTAGAAAGTAGGTACCAAAAGTTAAGCCAAAAGTTTTGAAAACAAAAAAATATAAATAACCCTAAAGTCGAAGACATAAGAAGGCTGTCGATAAGAAATTACTAACAAATGCCTTATTCTCTCGGGAGTGAAAAAAGGATTATATATTTATTTATTAACTGTATAAAAAATAATAATAAGTAACTGTATATTTACCTAATATTATTATGTAATTTCAGACGTGAACAGTTTCATTTTTATTTTAACTGTCTTTTTTAATTTTAGTTATGTGTTCTAAATGGTATTACTAACTATTTAATATGGCTAATAGTATTAAGTTATATGGTTATAATATTTACGTTTACGCAGAGTTATCTCACTGTAAATCTTTTCATAATATACACTTTTGTTTTAGTTATGACGTTTAAACTAGTTTCCTTTATAATTTGCATTTCTTGAACCGGGTGTGCGAGTTCAAAACTTCCCTTTACCTTAACGACCTAATGCATTTGCAAAACAACATTTTTAAAAAAAGATTACATTTTAACTAGAATATATATATAAACATAAGACGAGAATACAATTCTCCTATTTATTATTCCTTATCACTTATCCTTTGGCGTTGCTTGTGTTAATACTTAAGCTAGGTAGTCACTTGACATCCAGTCTTTCGTTAACTTACCTGCCGATTTCTACACAAGGAAAAAAACTATTACTTTTGTCTACTATATCATTAGAAAACTGTAATTCATATTATAAAGACTCTGAGTTCATTACATTAGAAAGAAACCTAAAATGTTGTTATTTATGAATTATGCTAAGTATTGTTAGTACGAGTATAACCTCCTCAATATAAAGGAAGAAATGTGTATTTAAAATGACAAGTTAGCACAAAGCGAATACAATACCGCAAGTGGTAGTATGAGGATGCTTCATCACTTCAAGTTGTCTACCAGAGCGAAGGTGTGAAGATTAAAGTAAGGTATTATATGCAGTTGAATTAAAAAGTTTTTTTTTTTGTAATTTTTTACAATATTAAAAATATGTAAGTACTAATATTATAAATAGATATATTTTGATGGTTTGTTATTATTTTAAGCCAAAATTAGTGAACAGATTTTGATAAAACTTCTTATTAATATAGTTTATACATCAGGACATACATAGGGCAGGACCATGACCTCGGTGCCATGACATCAGGATATACATAGGCTAATATGTTATATAAAGATGAGTGGACATGATGGCAGGTAAAAGATACTCTACATTTTATACTAAAGTCTATTGCAAATTTTGAAAAAAGGAAAATCATTGTGTTAATAACATACAAAAAAATCATGGAGATCTAGATAGAGAAATCTAGAAATGGAAAATCATTTTCTCTTTTTGTATGGACGAGTACGTAGGTACTATTCTTCCCTCTTAAGTGCTTTTCAAAAGAATAAAAATGAACAATTACCGTATTATTTAAAACCAAATCTTTTTATGCATGCCAAATATTACTCATTTTTAAGTTGAATCCATTTTTTTGTTTACCTTCACTCGCGTATAGAGTGAGGCAAATATATTTCAAACATTATCCCCAAAACATGCCCCTCACGAAACTCAATTAGGACGAAAGGTTCGATTTAAAAAATTTAGAGAGTGTGGATTTGAATTGGGATCAGAGTAAATCCTCTCCCATAAATAACGGTTAGTGAAGTCATCAAAAGGGTAGCTTTTGCTCAGGACGAGCGGTGTCATGTGAACCTGCCATCAATCTTATAGTCAGTAGCGAGTCGCACGCATAGCGTCACTCTGGGTAGGGCTACAGTGATTGGAGCTGTTAGCGATTATAAAACTGCATACGATCACACTAATTAAATATGCACTCTGTTTTATGTTCATATAGTGAAATATATCACCAAAATATACTAAGAAATTAATAAGATTGTTATTATTGTTAAGTAACTTGTAGGTATTATACAATTTCAGTGGACGCTTATAATAAGTCAACTAGCTGGTGCCCGCGACTTCGTCCGCATTGAAAAATCAAAAATATAACACCTGAGCAAATATCTGACATCTTTATCGTTACAACGACAGTGGCGTCGCCATGGCGACCGTGCCATCCAATCTTTATACTTTTTTATATAATTATAAAAATATGAATTTGGTTTGTGTACGCTTCAAAAACTCGAAAATTTCACATGTGGAAAGAGGGATGACCGGGAGCGTGTTTTTATATATTTTAGACCATCGTTCGAGTATCGAACAATTTTTCCAGCACAAAAAGTACCGTACCTATATATTAATCAAGGTAATAAACTGTAGATGTGCCAAACAGCCAAATCTGTTGAGCCGTTTTTGCGCGAAAGAGAAACAAACATTCATAAATCATCTCTAACTTTTGCATTTATATTATTAGTAGAATGATGGTGATGGCTCACTACTTAGGTTGATTTGTTCGATCGAACTTCTGGGAAAAAAAAGTCTCACTAATTCGGTCAACCGAACTGTCAACCGAACTACTGGGAATACACCAAAATAAGTAATTAAAAATACTATTCAAGCTAAATTTTAATTATATACACATATGGTATGGTAGATATGGTAGTTTGATACTCATAACAAGTGCAATCAGATAATTCATTATAATTTCATCAAATAATCGCAAGGTAAGAATTTGCATCAAATATGACGAAAAATATATGGATGAAATTTAATTTGGGACAAGATGATATTTAAGGCAAGTTAATGTATTTTTCAACAGGTCACGTGCACTGCAATTTTTTGCTTCCAACTGACTTTCGACTTATAGAAACGTAGTGCAAAACTAGATAGTTCGAAAACTGGAAGTTATTACCCTCGGCGCATACTTTCACAGAAGAGAGAACATTAAGGTCACAAACTCCTTTTCAATATTATATGCATGTCTTTAAAATGCACTGATTACCTTTAGACCATTCTTAACATTGAAGGGATTCAAATCCGATGAGGATTCTAGTTAATGTCTATCAACTTACAAGGACTAAGCGTTATCCCACTCCCCTCTTTTGCGGTCGGAGTGATTATTTTATGACATTAAGTGACTGCAGAGTATGAATTTCATAAGTTTTGCATACACGTTGTTAGGAATAAGGAAAAGGATATAGGATACCTTTCCTCTAGAAAAAAGTACTGTTCCCGAGGCTAATAATAAAAAAAATCAGCTCCTGACGAAAATGTAATGAATGACGAATATACATTTAATGGATTTTATAACAGCTAGACTAGAAAAACGGGCGCAGATGAAGTCAATGGCAAAAGCTAGTGTTAGCATTTCCGCCAAACGTCATAATAAGTTAGACAAGCTACGATACTTTAGCTTATTCTTAATAAGCTAAAGTAACTAAAGTAAACTAAAGTAGCTAAAGTAACTAAAGTAATTTTCACAACACTTAAAATAAGATTTAAAATTATTCAATTATGTACTCGTACTTTGATGTTCGAGTTGTGTTTTACAATGTTGCCATACAAAGTGCTTATGATGTCCACGAATATAATAAGTGCAACAGCATTCATTTACAGTTTGTGGTTACATGTTTTCGCTACTCGCTTCGCTCATTTTCTATGCTCTTATTCCAGTAGAGGGCTCGAAACGGCTTTGTCTTGCGTCTAGACTCGTAATCCATTATTACCGACGCCCGCTCAACCCAGGAAGTGGGGACGGCGCGATTCTTTTATACGCGAGACTTAGCATATTTACGCAACTGATAAATGTGTATCCTTTTTCTTCGCTATCGTCCTTGGGACGTGAATGGAGCTGTTGCATTTTTCTCTGTAGATAACAGTTGGAAACAATGGGTTAAATTAAATAGAAGGATTCTTGCTGCATTGGTGCGAAGAAAGATGGAATTTTATGAAAATTTCTTTGCTGTTTTAACAAACAAGCTTTGGAATGTGAAATAAAATTCCGAACCAATATCTTATTTTCGTTATAAAACTAACCCACAAGGAGTTAATTAATTTAATATTATACGTATAAAGAGAAATTGTTTTAACAAAACAAACCAAAGTCGCTATCTGCGTTCCTAATTAAATTGAATGCTTAGATTTTAAAGAGATTATAAATCTTTGACCAAGTTACTTATGTAAATTGTAATCTGATTGGTTAGTTATTTTAACGGTTTAAGAATAAATGTTTAAAGGCAAGTCGTTAAAATAAAAAATAAAAAAATTCGGGACAAATCGTTAGTGTGAGATGACTTGGATATGACAATAAATTTCAGACAGACCAGCTACTCGCCTAATGAAAAATTATTACCGACTCCTGCAGTTCAGGGCACCTTTAAAAGATTAACAAATTCTTAAGATCCCATAAACATTAAATTTAAAAATTAAAAATGTACAAAATTTCATCAAATCAATTTAAGTTATTTCGCTATGAAAACGTAACAGATAGACCGACCGACATAGTGGTTTTCGCATTAATATTAGTATTCGTATTTAATCAATGTAATCATTATAAATTACAAATTATACCTCTATGTAAATACTCGTAGGTTTGTTAGGCAATACGGATGTAGGAATTAATTTCATGCCCGATTCGTGCATATTTTATCCAATTTTATGAAAGCTTTGATTAAAATCACATTTGTTAAAGGAACAAAGCACTAGAACTCGAAACACCAATTTCGA
Source organism: Synanthedon tipuliformis (assembly GCA_947623395.1). Classification (NCBI taxonomy): domain Eukaryota; kingdom Metazoa; phylum Arthropoda; class Insecta; order Lepidoptera; family Sesiidae; genus Synanthedon; species Synanthedon tipuliformis. Next base: position 2,851,026 of record OX392415.1, on the reverse strand, counting down.
CTAATTGCCAAAAAAATCCTTTTGTACTGCAAATTTTCATTGCCACTTCAAAGAATGCGCACTGTACATGCAATACCGATTTCTTTATTGTTTTTTGAGCGTACGAAATGACGAACAACAATGGAAAATGTATAATCGAAAGGGGTTCTCACTTGGGGTGCTTTTCAATAGACTTTTATTCTCCAATATTATTGGTAGTTGTTTTGCTTAAGCCGCCATTAGGTCGCCTAATAACCGAATGGTAACGCCATACGAAGGGGATTGTATTAAAGGCGTTACACCACTTTAAGCGAATATATAAACTTTTCTTTTCTAATGAGTTATCTAATACTTTTTTATTTTATTTTTTACGATGTTTGATAGACAGGCAGACGGCTCTATAGATATCTCATATTGTATGTATAGTACATAGGTACGTCATTGCTCTCCTCCCACATTCTTGCTGGCTAGGGATTTATGTTTTGACTATTAATGAAACAAGCATACTGGCAGTTGTATGTGAATTTGTGTGGTATGCGTATTTAAAATTGATTATATATTTTTTTTATAATATATTATGTTGTAAAAACATTATTATTCTCTGATTATTCCATTGTTTGTCATAACCTTATTTTTGCTATTTTTTGTTGCGTTATTCATTTTACTGTGACTCTGTAGAGCTGTGGTAACTGTTACCAATAAGGCTGCTCAAATTATTACAAGGGGATTTTAATACAGTTCTGGATACAATATATGTAAGTAATGGTTGCGCACTAAAGAAAGACACTAAGTCTAGCAGAAAATACAAGGGTTGGTCTTGGACTGTCTAGGACACAATCTGACTACATCAAGTACTCGTAGATTCAAATGGGATTTTCTGTTTATAACTTCAAAAAACTCCACTCATAATCGCTTTGAATGGATTTGACCCTAAAATAGGGGCACTAAAAGAGGGTCTCAGCCTTTTATGATCACCTGATCAAATTATCATACATAACTTGTATTATTGTCGACTAAATTGGTCATTATAAAGTAATGTAGTTTGTTTAAACACAGCTTTCCGGCGCGCGATGCGAGTGCGTTTTTTGGAGGGTCGAATAATTTATTGCACTATGATAAATTAACTTAATGGCTATTGTTCACGAAACGTGATACCATTGTCTATGGTGGAAACGTTTTTTGGACATTTGATTCGTAGTTACATAGTTATATTTTTATATGTAGACTAGCTAGTGCCCACGACTTCGTCCACGTTCTGGATGAAAGATACCCTATGTTCTTTCTGATTTCCCAGACAATGTGTATGCAAAATTTCATGGTGATCGGTTCAGTAGTTTTTGCGTGAAAGCGTAACAAACAAACAAACAAACTCACATTCACATTTATAATATTAGTAAGAATAAGGATATTAATTACAAATTCTATTGTGTATTGGCAGTCAAGTCGTACGCCCATTAGAAGCGGTAATAAGCTGTTTTTAATGTCAGAGGAATGTAGTAGCGGGGTTATGATGCGGAAATCGATGTGCAGAAAGAATTCCATGTATAATATGAAATGGTATTAATAGGACAAGGAGAGGACAGTGGAACACTTATTTTTCAAGACAACAAACCCATGCTGGTTATTTTAATGTTAATGAAATTCTTAAGTATCTGGCGCCATCTGGCGACAGTAGCTTGGGTTGAGTTTCTGACTGCACAACCCAATGTGTCCGGCCACGCCACTTTCCCCATGGAAGTTTTTTATTTGCTTATAAGGGGATGCAATTTCCATAAAAATATTGGACATAAGTAGGTATGTGACAGTACTGATATAGACATAGACGGATCAACAAACAGAAAATAACAGTGTCTTTATTGTAGGTAACATTTATAGATACTGATAGATATATTATCTAATTATTTTCTAATAATTATTTTAGGTCATATACATTTACTTTGAAAGCAAATATTTAATTTAAACTTAATACGACTGTAATATTTAACTAAAAAACAACAAATACATGAAAAGGTCTTTTAATCAATACCTATAACTTAGACAAAAGATTATACAAGTAGTGTTGACACTCATAGCAAATGTACAAGTGAATTTAGATTAACTAAATCTAAAATTAACCTGGTATTTTAAACAACTATTCTATGTAGCCGGTACCTTAAGTAAATACTATGCTCCAAAATGTCTAGTTACTTGCAACTCACGTATTTTGGGTAATAAATGAATGACACTCACGTACTCAACTAATATAACTCATAGTCGACTTTCCCCTACCGAAGAAAGTGCATTAACTTTTCTATGAAATTGAAGCATATTGTATGTAACTGTTTGTTATTCTAAGAGGGTATTCTTCTGGGAATAAGTAAACAAAATGTCTTGGAATAAGATTGTTTTGAAAATTAAAATAAATGTTAACACGATTTACCCATTGCTTTTTGTACATGAAGTGGTTACTTAAATCAAATAACAAGTTTTTTTTTATAATTTTTGGACAATATTATCAACTCAATGATCTGAGAAATAGAGATCTTGATACAAATACCCAGCTGTTGTGTTTCGGTAAGTGAGTAAGTAATGCCAGATCCCATTTCCCTATGCCATCCTTATCCTTACCTTATCCTTAATCCGCTATTTTAGTAATTTTAGAAAATCGTTTTAAATTATTCTTATTACATAATAAGCACACTACATTGATATTTCCGGGATATCTACTGTATTATTAATAAAAATCAATATGAACGTTTAAGTTTCCAAAACAGCGCCAAAAACGCTGTTTCTGTAATGGCTCTGGTTTTTGATACGTGTGACGTCACACGCTAGTAAACAACTCAATAACCTGCAATAACCTAAACATTGCGGAAGCAATGTTTACTAGCGTATGACGTCATCAGAGTTGCAACCAACAGGGCGTTTCGGTAGAGCGGGACTCGTTCGATGGTCTTGGGGGGATGACTTATGTGTGAATGTGTGTGTAATATGTGTGTTTGTATGTATTTATTCTGTTCAGTAAAAGATTTCAATACAGACAAAAATAATATTTCATATTCTTTACGACCGATGCCTAATATTTACCTAAATAGTGTAAATTCAAAATGTTTTGCAAGTACATGCCACTTAATTAATAATAATAATTTGTAGTAAATTGAAATTTGCATTATTATTAATACCAATTAAAAACTACTGACAGGCTTTTGAAAAGCAATTACTGAACTTGTAAAACACGTTCGACTGTATGAATTTCATTAATGCAACATTATATTGTTAAATGTAATTTTACAAAATCCATCACATGAAATAAATAATTATGCAAAAAAAATTTCATAGCATGTATAATATAATGTTTCAACTTCAAACAAGTGATAGGCAGATAGGATGTCAGATAGATGTTAAATTAAATAAAAATATAAGCAAAAGAAATTAATTAAAATGAGAAATAATTAATTAATGGGCTACTAAAAATTTTGAAACTTTTACTGATATATTTATTAAATAATCAATTATTTCTGATTTAAAATTGTATTATAACGAAATAATACAGCCGCAATATAACCTAGCGCTAGTTTTAATGAATGTGTGTACATCTTACCTGAGAGAGCAGTAAAGTCCATCACGTCGCTTTGGGAATAAGACAGGATTCGCCCTTCATAGCGTCGGAGTCCTACTATGGCGCTTTGAGCAAGATTTGTGAATTTTATATTACGTTTGCGAATATTATTTATAAATAAAAAAATATTTTTAATATAAATGCATGTTGTTTATTTAAAAGAATAATCAAGATTATTTACAAACTGTTTTAAATTATAAATAATACAAGTAAATGGAATCTTTTAACGCTTATTAGTATGTGAGAATTGTATCAGTCAATAGCCTAATTATATAAATTTTATGTCCTGTTAAAAATACTAAAATTTCTTTTTAATAAGACTTTTTTATTAATTTATAAATATAATTAGAAATAATTTGATATTTTTAAAAGATACGATAAACGGCTCCTTTATATAAATACGAGAAACTCCAGGGTGATATAAATGCGCTGCCGATGTTGATGATAAATAATAAGAATATTATAAGGAATAGGCTTTAGCATTCCTTACTCACTCTCTCATCAAATATTTCACGATATTCTTATGTAGTGGGGATCTGTAGTCATATTGGTTAATGGTTGCCATTTTTATGGTTGCAAAATGCAGTTTACAGTTACACACATAAATAAAGACAACGATGTCAATCATAGTGGCGTGCGTTTGAACATTAATAAATTAATAGCTATATTCGTCTCGAGGCGCCATTTTAAGCGCCATTCACCCCGCTACAATTAACCATAAGTATTAATACAGTTTCCCCCAATGTTTCCGCGCTATTTCTCCTCCGCTTATTGCGTGGGGTGTCGGCCATGCTATTTTATTGGCACCGATTGTATGTCGCACTGTGTACTTTGCGACACTTTCCCTCTTATGAATGTTATTGTTTATTGCTCCTTCCCCTTGCGGTAGTTGTTTTCAGGACAAGTGCGGCGTAGAAATAGCTGCTAGTGTATAAAACTAAATGTATTGTCTACTTGTATGCATACAAATCGTTCTGATTCTGTACTTGTACTGATTCCATATTTTCACTTGTGCTAACATATGAAAAATTAAATAATAAATTGTACTATTTTACTATATTGTTTCAATAGTCAATGTTAAAAAAAGAATGCTACTATGATTAAAACATTATGTTTTACCTTATTAATATAGTAAAATACACCAAATATATTAAATATAGTAAAACTTAATATAATAGAATAACCATTTTTTAAATAGCTATTTTGTTTGTAATGTATTAAGTATTAAGACCACTGTGAAATAACGGCATAATGTGCTATATGTTATACATGGAATATTATACCTATGTAAGGGAGTAAGAGACACCACACAGCCCATAGAAGCGCACTTTTAGCACCTGTTATAGGCGACAGTGGCCATCTATAATTAAACTGGTGATCTTAATAATATAAAAAAAACTGCTTGAAAAAAAGAATATTTTGAAACTTAAGTAGGTACCTGACCCTCTTTTTAAACAATTTCCCCGTTCAAGAGCCCAGACTACTGATAAGAAGATGGCGTCGCTACTTTCCCTTTCACGATAATAAATTCCTTTTTCAATGTAAATATACCTATTCTAATACGACTCGAGCGTACGTGATACAATTAGAACCCTATTTGTGCTGCTACGAGCAAAGAATTCATCTTATGCCCCTTCGACATGCACCACGGTAACTCAATACAGTGCATAGTGGACATGCTTTCAAACATTTTTATCATTAGGCTTGGCGACTTGATATCAAGTTAAATTTTAACTTACAACTGTGTCTCTAAATACAGAATCGTGTGAGTTTTTAGAAATAATATATAATATAATATACAAAATAATATATGTATTCATGTAATGGAGATATGTACTCGTATATGATTTATTTAAATACCAAGCTTAAGACTGAATACCTATTAAGAGTTGTAAAATGATGTTAAAATATTAATTGTTTCAGGCCATAGGCCCAAGAATTCACAAGAATAAAATGAATTTACCAACATTCTTGGTTTATTCCGATTCCTCTTATGTGATTTTGATTTGAATCTTATTATGATGCTTTTATTATTGAAACCCGTCTGCTTAATTCATTTGTCAATAAATGTTGCTAGTCAAAGAGTGATCACTGAGAAATGATAGCTTTGATAACGACTTACCCGCATATTGACAACTGATATCACAATCACAGAGATTGCATTCTTTAAGTTGGTTACACTGTTCTTTTACCCCAGTAGCAAGTATAGCACTCAATTGGTGATCCGCTTAATTGCTCACTGTATACGGAACCTTTGGCGGCAATTTGGCTTGGTTAACGCACTTGAGCGGTTCGTGATTAATAAGAAGTGTAACGATTACCTACTAAATGAATCTACTTTGTTATTTGTTTGTTATACTTGTGTCAAATTATATTGTTTTAAGATTTTTTGAACATCCTTTCTCAGCAGCTCCGCAACATAGAGAAAATATTTGTGGACACGGCAGACATTGTGTTGTCTGAAACCGAAAAAAAAGTGACTAGATTGAAGCGCCACCTATCGGGTTAAAGTGTTAATTTAAATAAATCAAGAACCCACCAAAAGATACAGAAATTAATTCATCAAAATCGATCCAGCGGTTTAGGAGTTTAGTGCCACATATAATATATGTGTACAGAAGAATTAGATATACTTTGTTAGTTTCCTTGTATTAATGAATGTAATTGTAATACAAAAAAAAATATTACAATTAAGTTTGTAATCAACTGGTAATCAATCTATTGGATGCTTACCAAACCTATAAATTAAACCGCCATCTGTGAGAAACTTATGGAACTTACAACCCTTTGTAATATAAAAAAACTGAGTTCATAATCGGGATAAAATCTTTCTAAACTATCAAGTTGGATCAAATTACACACAGTGTTATCGGGCTTTTTATTATCTATAAGGATATATTAACCATACCACCAATATTCTTCAGTAGACTAATCTTCAGTTCTTCAGTGCTTCAAAATATTTTCTTGAACCTATTATCCAGTTAATAATAGTTCCTATTATCCAGTGCTTTGCAATTGCAGTTTATTGCAAAAATCCGTTTTCTTCGAATATCGAACTTTTTCTCTCTGGAATCCCAGAATATGACATTTATTCTTTTTCACATATACATGGACACACTATATTATGGATATTATTCAATACTGACCCAAGTTTAAACGACCCGAAAATAAATAGATTAACGACACACTATCTCTATAAGTCGGTTCTAATTTATCCTTAAGCCGAACAATTATCGCCATCCCATCTTGCTCGTTAAACCTAATCTCATTGTTCCATCGCTGAGAGGAGTTAATAGCTCATATTAGTTACACATATCTAGAGACTGTCCACTTCATTTCGATAAAGTTCAAAATTAATTGCTTGTTAACCAATTCAGAACTTTGTCTAAACGAACCGAGAAGGTTCAATATGATATTTGGCTTCTAAATGATTCGGTTCCAATGTGAATGTGTTCTAGTTCGCCAGTATTTGTAGGATAGTTAGGACGTTATCAAACTAAATTCTAAACTACATTTTATAGCTTGTGTTTGGGCAAATTGCTTTAGATATTGTTTGTTTGTGCTATTATTGGTACAAGAAAATACAGCTATTTGCTTATTGCTAACAGCGAATAAGCGAAATCAAAATGGTTTTGTGATTTTTAGACCATATGAACGGACTAAACATTTGTAAAATTATATACTTAGGTAATTAAAAAGTAAGTATAAGAATATTTCATGAAAAAATTTATAACACAAAAATAGAAATTGAGGAAACCTGAATATTCATAAAAATGAACCTGAATCTCAACAAAAAAAAATTTATGTTAAGGTCAGCAGCCCAGCTTATGACCCACTTGATGGTAAGTGGTAGTCTAGGATTAAGAATAACGGTTTGGAAAGGGATAGGGAAATGAACTCTGGCTTGCTCTTGACTTCTTTCATTTCTTGAATTTAATTACCATGATCAGTGCAATTTTAGACAAAAATATTCGTTTTATTATACAGCTGACATAAGCAGAAATTTGCCTCAATGTTTTTGTTATGCTTTTATGCTTAGCGAAAGTTGATACGGATTTGTTATCGCTCAGGTTACGCAACACTTGTACGTTTTTTGGTTAAATCCGTTTCAACATAAAGCAGGTAAATCTCTATTTACACATGTACAAAAATAAAAATATTTTCAGTGAAAAGGTTCGCGTCTGAAACGCAAATCCTGTTTTATTTGTCCAAAGCTAACAGTTACTGAATTATTATTTACGATGTAAACAGATGTATTGTGGGTTTTCCAGTATTGTATAAACAGCTCTGATAAGCCTGAACCATTAATAATGAGATGACGGACTAACGAAAAACCAAAACAATAATACTAATTGTCAATTACATAATTCTTGTATTAATTAATACAATATAATGTTTCATTTAATTCTAATTAAACTTTCAGATGTCAAGTGCTTGTTATTCCATCCCCACATTGTCCCTTATCGTTCTGCAGCGCACTTTTATCCTCCTTAGTGTGATTATTTTCACCTAACAAGTTACAAACAAATTGTAATTTGTTTAGGTACAATTTGTATAACTTAAAATTTAATAAGTTTAATTCTAGTTTTTTTGTTTTTAGGTATAATTTATTTAGTTATTAGTTTGTAAATATTGTAAATTCATTTAATTATATTTTACACATAATTATTTACTAAAGTTTAAGTTAGTTGTATTTTTAATATATTATTCTGTGTTTATTTGCTTGAAATATCAATTGGAAGATTTGGAAGTCAGATATATACCTTACATATCGGAGAGAACATAATTATTAAGTACAATTAAATAGGTAATATTAGTGTTCGCCTACTGGTATAAAACTATAAGTTGTCAATACTATTACACAAAAAGATAATCTGTTTACAAATAATATGTGAAGTAAAGGTACATAATTGAACTGTTTTAATCTTTACAATTATTTATGTACAAATAACTCTGTTTTGTGTGCTTATAAATAAATACTTATTATACATTGCGTCCGTCTTTTCGTTTTGATGGGGCGAACGTTAATGCTATGATAAGCTGATGGCGTGACCCCGGCGAAAATACCTATTGTGTTCGTATTTGGACACTTCACAAACCAATAATAATAAATATTAATATTGTGTTTATGGCGGGTGGCCGGGCGTTGGGATTAAATCGGAAAGTCACGTGACCTCGATTTGTACGATTGCATCGTTTAAGTTTATCGGCTAACCAATTGGCACTATGGAAATACACAAAAATATATAATAATTTTGAGCAACCCCTACGATACTGTTTTGTTTAGAAGGCGAGTATGCTGATGGAGAAGTACAAGCGAAAACATACGTCGACAATGTTGTATAAAAAACCCCTTTTTTTATTTGGATCAAAGCTGACTGTAGGTGTTTACTCAAAGAGGTCGTCATATTTAACTTTGAAACGTTAAATTTAATTTTTATTTTTATTTTTGTTCTATTTTAATTTTTAGAAATAAAGATGCTTCTCTTTGTGCAAGGTATATTTCGTATATAATTATATGTGTATTTATTGTTATCAGCGTTTGGGTAGGACTACATTCATTGTCCAATAACTCAATACACCACGTATTTAACTGCCTCTTAATTAGTTGATCGCATCATCATCATTATCATCATTAGCCAACCGTCCAATGTTTGCCATTATACTTTTTTTATTGAGCGCCACCCCACCACACTTGATCTCCCGTCCTGTGCATGATACATCCACTGCCAGCCGTCTTTTGTGGTCATCGGTATCCGTCCAGCGAGCTATTGGTCTAAGTTTCACTGATAACAGACTTTCTACCTCTTTTCTTTTTTTACTAAATGCACGATTTAATAAATAAAATATCGGTATTTCATACTACTACACATTAGAATTTCTAACTTGGTAATAAAGTCATGGACTCATATCATTACAGTTTCGCTCATATATCATTGAAGTATCACGCTCAATATCATATTTGGCAACTTTTGTTACAAAGTTGTATGAAAATTAGATTTTATTACATAATAATTGAATGAAAATACAGGACGCTTATTAATTCCGAGGATTTCTGAGTGTGAGCGCATGTATTTTCATTTTTACGACACATCAAAAGAAAGTGAAACTGCGTAATTTTATGATAATGGAGGGCTGGTGCTACATACCCACGAATAACGGAGGCTTTTAAATTTACGGTTTTAGCTCCATGATGAGAGGAATGTTTTATGGTTTGCAACATTTAAGGCGTGTACAACGTTTGAATGATTTATTTTTAATAGAAATTCTGTTGAAATTAAGAAAAAATATTCTATTGATATACTTATCAGCAGAATAACCATTAGTGGTAATACACAAACTGTAATGGAAAAACTAGTAATAAAACCAGAAAAAATTATAAACATTTTTTGCTTATTAAAATTGTTTATTAATTTTAAAATTGTTCACTCATAGGTTAGATCCTGGATAAACTTTAGACTTTGTTAAGAAAATAATTATTAGACAAAACAAAATTTAAATATCAAATCTGAAACTTCAATTGTTACTATAAAATGAATCCAGAAGAAATTTGTAATTATAATAATCAGTTTTTACCTATGACTTTGTCTGAGTTCCTTTTTAGAAATTTGTAGAAAAAAAGGGCGTCGAAATAAATATTTGTATATATGTATTACAATGTTTGTTGCTTAATTATTTTTCTAAGGCCTTGAATTATTTATATTTTAGATAATCCCTATTAAACAGTACTTTCATTCTGACTGACAGACATTCTATACACGTGTATGAAAAATTACATTGTAATCAGTTGAGTAGTTAAGGCGCGAAAGCAACAACAGCAAACAAACAAACAAACCCATTTTTGCATTATAATATTAGTAAGGATTGAGAAATAATGAAAATTATATTTCGAACAAAGCAAAAGGTCCGATAATCTCTCAGATAATTTCTTCGCAACAGTGTGCGAATTATTAAAATTAAGAGATGAAAGCCTCCATTTATCAAACATTTTTAATTTACATTGCAGAGGTAATTTATGCTACTTTCATATTGGACGTTTGGTCCATAAATTCACTTCTGCTACATTTTTAATAAATTTCATGTAAATTTGAGAGCCTCAAGAGACTTAATATCGGCCTGATCATGAGGTCCCTTGCCGATCAAATTGAAAAGATTTCCGTCAAGTGAGGTCCGACTTGACGACGGTCTTTCTCGGGAAACTGACGATACCCTACTTGTAGCTTTGATAGAGGTACGAGGCACATTTAATATTAAAAAAAAACCTGTCCGTTCTATCTAGATGGAAGAATCTGATAAAAGGAAAACTTAATGCTTGGATTTTTTCTTTTATCTTTAGATAAGTTTATTAAGTTTAAAGTTAGTGTCACATGGGATACACAAGCACATTGCTTAGATTTCACTTAGCGATGATCTATAATCTATATGATTTACAGATTGTGTTCCATTGAGTCATTCCAGAAATTCGGGTCTATAAATATTAGGACTGACCAAAAAAAACAAAACGCAAGGAAATATGATTGATTGATTAATTGATATAAAAATCTTTGATAAGCTGTCAAAAATTGTCCACAAGCTCAAATAGTGTATTATTCAAAGATAATTGATTGGTCTCGCTGCGCTAGACTAGATAGAGCGCTATACAAAGGCAATAGCTCCGAAAATGTGGCAACTATTTATTGTAGTGTGTGTAAAAAATCGTCACTTTTTATAATTTTTTACCCAGTTTTATTATATTTTAACAAAGTTTCACTATGCAAACTGGTATTTTATTATGCCTAAAATTTAATAAAACATTCGGCACGTACACATCACAGACAGATTGCAGTGCGACTGGCTCGGGTACGCCGTATTCGGCGTACTATTTTATGCCGCATTTTACAAGTACGACGGCGGTATCGAGTCGAGTGCAGCGAGACCAATCATTTATCTATGGTATTATTTTTCTTTTTCATATTTTTACAAGCTGCAATAATGCTTTTATAATCAATCCAATATTTTTTAAAGAAATTTATGGATCGCTCGGATGTTCGCCTATAACTCGACAATGAATTTTTATATTTTAACATATAGTAGAATATTCGCATATGGATTAATAAATTTAATGAACATAAAGCACGTACGAGTACCTACCTAATATGTAATTACCTTGTTTGACACAAACATATTTCGTGAATAGAGAATTAAATATTGTACTTAGATTTCTTAAATTACATTCTTCTAAATCACATGGCTTTTTAAATTTAGTTGCGGTATCCTCTCCGCATAAAAAGAAAGAGCTGAATAAACTCAGTTCTGTTAAAACGGGGGCCAGACATCATTAGTTTAATTGAATTGCTGATGTTATCTGCCGAGAATGGATAAAGCTTATCACAGTATCGCTGTCATGGAGAGATCAATCGAATGCCTCGTTACTGCCTACAGAGATGCGATACGGAAGGCGATATCTACTTTATACTTTATTAACCAGTAAAATAGAAATAAAACAATTTTACACAACAACTTTTTCGTTAAATGGCTTTTCAAGTTGACCGACTCTTCCTAATGTCGCACAATAGACATGAAAATGTGCGAGTTATAACGCCTATGTCAGGCGTTATAACTAGCTTTAAAGCTATGACGACAACGTCAATCTTTGACGTTGATCAATCTTGACGCTCGAAAACCTAAATTTTTTACAGAATAAGAAGATCCTATATGATAATCTAGGTAATAAGCTATATGTGTGCCAAATTGCGAGTCGCTGAGTTTGTTTTGATAATAAAATAATAAACTAACCAAATTCAAATAAAATTAAGCTGTAAATAACAACGTAAAATGCATAATTTGTAATATATATAGATAAAGAAAAACAAATATATTTTTGAATACTTTTACAAAAATTTATTTATATTAAATACTATTATATTAAGTTTATTACATGCACTGTTTAATTTGTTTTATTACACACATTTTGTATTGAAATAAAAGCAATAATATTTAATGAAAACTTCGTATAGGAAACAATCCGTTAAGTGGTCAGTATGAATGATTTATGAGCTTTTAGAAAGTCAAGCAAGATGTTATTCGTGTTAACACGGCCGCAGCTTGTTATCTAGTTGTTATCGACACAATCTTCTCACTTAAATGGTCTACTGCAGACTGGGATTTTCAAATAGTTATCTACGGGCAAACATTGACTTAGAAAATTGGTATAATTTGTACTGTGGTTGGTGCTGTTGCCTACTGTACACACGAGCGCGGTGAATAACAAATTATAAGTTTTCAGAAAAAGTTAGAGTTTTCCTAACATTCATAAATTTTCCTTTTGACCTTTGCCAAATTCTGCTAGCGTAGAGGTCGTACTCTAGACCCCTGGTGCTATTGCAGCACTTTGGAAAAATATTTGACCTCAATGGGTTCATTAGCGATATTAATGTAACTTTATTGGGGAAAATTATTTACTTAGATTAGGGCCTCTTTCACCGTCTCTCAAATAGGTTAACTGTCATTTAAACTCACCGGGAATAATTTAGCTGATATACCTTTTTTTGCACGGTAAAAGTCCTAAACATTAATAATATAATAAAAGTTATATTATTAATTAAAAACAAGAAAATAATAATAAAAATTCGCCTATCGAAGGATGCACTAAACCGAGTGCATAATTTAATAAAAGATAAAATTATTTCTAAAAGTAACTAATCAACACTTTACTTCTAGTTGGTGAAAGAGGCCCTTAATCTTTTATATGTCTTTTATGTTCAGGTCGACAGACAGGGTGACGGTCCACTTGATAGTAGGTGGCTACTGTCGCCTGTAAATCTATAGATTTCGTGTTCTTCGTTGTTCTATGTCAATCTTTTATTGTCTTTTATTTATTTAATAATTATTTCTATGATTAAATCTATGATTCTTTTGATTTGTAGTGTTTTCACATATTAATTATATCTCTAAAAAATATACCTCTACAAACTCTGCACCAAACTACATGACAGTAAAATAATCTTGTTGATCGAAATTAAATAAAAGATTACATTATTTAACGATTTCGTAATCTATTATAAATATTAATTTAAATGATTTTTTATATTTTGTAAATAATTTTTGGTATTTCATTAAAATTAAATAAGGTAATAATTTCTCGAAGGTTTCCTGTCATTTCACAAATACATATATCAATGTTGTATATGAGGCCTATAAGTTTCACAGTGTTTAACTTGTTCGAGTTCGCAGTGTGTCCGCTCGGTAGTGCACCCTGAGGGTGAAAGCATAGACCTCACAATTTGCACAAACTTTATAATTTGACTTTGTTTTATGGTTCGTAATGGACAGAAGGACGTGCCTCGGGCTTCTGCAGTGTCGCCATTATTTTCATAGAACCGTTAACTTCCACTTCTGGAACTCGGTTAAAGCGATAACACGTTCAGTCAAAAAACTTTCAGCAATGAATAATTTTCTCTTTCACCTTATATTGTTATCTTATCTTATCAATTTTACTATATGAAGTTTATTCGCGAGACATGGCGGTGTTTGTGTGGCCCGCAGATAAGGCCTCGCTGTGATCCCGGGTTTCACATTCGCCACCGATGATGGTGGGTTGTCCAGTGATAAAGTCATTTTGCCGGCTGAGTCCCACATATTCTCTGCCGTCGAGGGCAGTCGGCGAAGGGGTATGTGGGACTCGCCCGGCGACAATCTGTAAAATGTGATTTCCCCTCCTTAAAAAAAAAAGACACACTGCGTTTCGCAATCATAAATCGAGAAGCCAGTTTGACAGCGCTAACCACTTCTCTATAAAAAACCATTAGAAAATACGGTGTTTGCTGTTGTGAGTAAGGGATGCTGGAGCCCACTTTCCCACCCCCTACTTAACCCTTATTATTTATACTACTTAGGTTGGCAGCCAACTTGAAACACATTGCTTTTTTAAAAATTCTTTCGCCTATAGAAAGCTACATTATCAGCGAGTAACATAGGCTATATTTTATGAAGTTACTCGGATGAAGTCGCGTGCAATAGCTAGTAATTATTAAAAATGTTGCACTGCTATTATTAAAAAAACACAACAGTAAATTATCTTTTTTAAAAAGCTACTTGACTGGTTCTATTGTTGACTTTTCATGAAACATTTCATTAACAGTATTAACAGATACAACTTGGCATTAAACCAAATTGCAGACGAGATTATCATTCTATTTTATTTCGCTGGTTGATAGCCGTACCTTCTTAATTACAACCGCTTTATATTCGACGTTGATCGCTAGCTTGTAATTAACAAGTTCAGTCTTTGATGTAAAAACAAAATTCTTTCTTCAGACTTTTTTAAATATCAATTTCGCAAATTGGAACGATAAGATGGTTACAATAATAAGATTACGACGCAAAGTTGATTATATTGGATTTCATTTCAAATATCTTTTTAAAATAAAACGACCAGAACAAAGTCGATTTCTAAAATTTAAAAACACTTCCACCTTGGACTCTTGAGGCAGTAAAATTTCGAGTTGCCTAACATTGGCCAATCAATGAGAGCTGCTGGACTTATTGCTTCAACACAGCGTTTCACTACTCACAAATATCTATATTCTGTACCCAAAAATAGAATGGGTATTTTACAATATGGGTGAGGTAAAAAATGTATAATAATAATTATGTGCATATAAAAAAGAGGCTCTTGAATCGGTTTTTTATACATTTAATGTATCCTATCTAATTTCCTGACAAGTTTAAATAAAGGAATTTGTATTTACACAAATAAATAATTAAATTAATATACCTAACTAGCGCGTAAAGAAACATAACGTTACGTTCTAAACTGTCACATTTTATGTTGTGTATCGAAATAGGAACGTAACATAACTCATGACCCTTATGAGGGCAAATGTACTGTAGGTAACTATTTCAAAATGACGTGTAGAAAAATAGCCCTATCTACAATCATTAGTGGAACCTTCGACCCTGCTACCCTCCTCTGAGACCCACGAAACGTGATAACGTCTCTCAATCCGCGCGAGACATAAGACCGTATGTCGATGTGGCCACTAAAATGGCGATAAAATCACAATGTCATGCGACAGATATTTCTAATGTATTTTACTTGTTTTTTACCTTTGCTGTAGTTTGAAATTTTATTATTCAACAATTTATTATATTTAATCATGACCGAAGTAAAAAATAATACAACGTTTTTGTTGACCTCTCATGTTAATCCATGTGTTGTTGAAAAATTCAATGGTTTGCTCATGATCTTGTAACAAAAAGTTACACCACCTGTTACATTTTTATGTAAGTAGTGTTAGAAAACTGCCCTGCATTTAAAATACTTATTTGAAAAAACAATTGGTAGCACTACTTTGTTAGTGGTAACACTTACCACTACCAATTGGTAGAAATTGGAAACACAAGCGGCCGCCATTCTGCGCTGGGTTGTCAAAGTGTGAGGACGTTCGCTTTATGTATTGAGTTTGTATTTTATAATAAATAAATAATCATTAGCAAGAACAAATAAATAAGTGTCCTACTATGTGAAGTATTATTCACCGTGGCCTAGAGGAATTCCAACAGTAGAGACCTCAGAAAACGAAATAAACCAACAAACGCTCTTTGTGTTCAATTAAAATGTCCATTGATAACTTTTTGTGAACTACTCATTTGCTCAAGAGGTGGACAAGCAAACGCAGTAAATGGAGAGGGATAGAACTAGATGATAGTAATTAGGAATATTGTAAGTATCGAAACCAATCTCTATATATAATTACAAATTATTTGAAACGAATCTCAACTTTAATGGCCTCGTTTCCTTGACATCGATTAAGTAACTATAAGGATATATCTGATGAGGGTAAAGAAATTGTCTGTTAAATTGCTTAAATGAAGATAGTTGAAAGTAAAATTTATACATTTTATCACACATGAAAGATTATCTGAAAGATACTATACATTTATCCGATAATAGATTTTAGAACCTAAAGTTCTTATTTAAGATTTTTTTAACTAATCTAATTTTCAAACACTGAACTTCATTCACTTAATCACTTACACGAGTTACACGTGAAAATAAAAAAAATACATATTCATGTATTAATGCATAATGCAACGAGCATTATTTTTGCGATTTTCTCAAAAAAAAAAATTAATCCAAAATGGCATTAAAATTTGCGTACTGTCAACACAAAATTAAAACTATTGAGCAGAATAAGTTATTCTTTCACTATTTAGTTGAGGTTATGAGAGATCCAAATTTCTATCAATATAATAATAATAATATTTGTATTGTTTTGAGTCATCGTATTTTTTGTTGTGAGACTCATGACATGAGTAATACTGTACGACAGTTCACATAGACATCTTATTTTTATTACAGCAGAAAGTCACAAAATAGATATAGTGTAGAGATGCATTGCCGACCTGACCACAAATTCCAGTCACACCACGTACGAGTACATCTCAAGGGACAGGGGAAGGGGACTGTAGAATATTGACGGAGAATATAATCCTGTACTGTCCTTCCCTCCTAATACTTGTTAATACAGTAGGTAGAATGTTTATTGCTGCTCTATTCATTTCACCACTAACCATTAACAGAAAACGAGATGATGTTTATTGATATTTTACACAATGCCTGCTATAAAAAAGGTGAAAAAAAAAAGAATACTAAACAGTAAAAACATTGATTTTCATTAATATTGCATACATTTTTTAATGTTAAGTTCGATAGACAGGGTGACAGTTCACTTGATGGTATGTGGCTACCGTCGCCAATAACACAAGCAACGCCACAGGAGCTGCAAGGGCGCCGCCGTCCATAGTAGGATTAAGTATAGGGATTACGAAGAGATAGAGAAATTAATGAAGAGATAGGGGAATTGACGACACGTTTGGTCTAGTGGCTAGTAACCCTAGCTGTTAACCAAACGATCGTGGGTTCGAATCCCGCTAGGGGTGAATAAACATTAACGCATAAACATGCGTTAACATTTTACCTTTGTACCTGAGTCATGGATGTTTCTATTTATAATATGTATGTATTTACAAAAAAAATATCTATGTAGTATATCAACTGTCTGGTATCTGCTTACTGTGGAACTAGATGGAAATCCAGACCAATTGGTCTATTAATTAATAATAAATATTAATTAATATAAACAATCTTTCATCAATTCTTATTTTATG
Source organism: Synanthedon tipuliformis (assembly GCA_947623395.1). NCBI lineage: Eukaryota > Metazoa > Arthropoda > Insecta > Lepidoptera > Sesiidae > Synanthedon > Synanthedon tipuliformis. The sequence continues at coordinate 2,833,298 of OX392415.1, read as the reverse complement.
TTGACATTTAATTAAACATTACATCACAATTAATTGAATACAAATCAAACTTAGCTTATATTTATTAAAAGAAACCGAACCGATTCCATTGTATCGAACATGAATAAATCAAGGCGGGCGTAAAAAGAACATGGATAATATTTACTGATTGTTTTCATCGTGTTGTTAAATACGGCTCCAGCTTTCACTAGCGACCACTTTACAAAGGCCTCCCAATTTATTCAATATTAATCCCTGTATTGATTTAATAAGGAGTATTAGAAAAATATAAAATGGTTCTTTGTCGATTGGTGTGATGCCGCATTAGTAGCTGTTAAAGTCCTTAATCGTGCCGGTTCATTAGAAAAGCCTTGGAGGGCTTTAAATGTAATCACGATTTGATTGTTGGCTTTGTAGAAATTGATAGCACTGTCTTATACCTGTTATGATTTAAGAATTATAATAGGTATTTATGTCATAGAAATTAAAAGGTTTTACTTACTTACGATGTATGTGTATTTTATAATATATACTCGTAGGTATCATCAATTTGAATATTTATATTATACAGGGCGTCCCACAACTTTACCACATAGAGTATCTTAAATACTGTTCGATTAGCGGGTTCGATACCTAGGTTCAGACAGGTATTTATTTATTTGAATGCAGTTCGTATTGTTTTTAAAATGAAAATGAAGTCTACTTTCAGTAAAATTTTCTTTTAGTATTTAAGGTACTTTCCCTCCATGTAGCAAAATCCAGGGTAGAGTACGAAAACATGACGGCCGCTGGAGTCGGAAGGTTCGCGAGTGGAGGCCACAAACCGTTAGCGCAGCGTAGGCCATCTACCCACGAGGTGGACAGACGACCTGATTAAGGGCCCGAGTCAGCGGTGGATAGAGGCTGTTTCTGCCCGGTAATTTTCCAATAGGAAATTATGGGGAGGCCTATGCCCCTTACGGAAAACTTTCTTGACAGGTGTGCTGTTGCGTTTCGGTGAGTAAGTAAGGTGTGCAGAGAATGTTGTAATAATGTCCTACTTATCCCTTATTTTTTACTTATTATCAAGCCTACAGTGGTCACCTATCAAGAATAAGGTTAATTAAGCTTAACCACTTAAGTGGTTAAACTTGCTTAACTTTATAAAAAAAATATTGCCGAATCCACTATTGAAATACAAAACAAAAAACGAAGAAAAAGAAATAGTTCAAATGGAATAGCTTTAATTTAATGTACAATGAAACTTAGTGTATTCTTAAACCAGATTTAAAAAAAAACTGTGTTCACACTCGACTACCTCTCCTTCTAACGCCCATTCTGAATTAAATTTTCAATTATACGCTTAAAAGCAATTTAAATTTAACTCTTTTCAGAGTAAAATTGAAAATAATCTTCTCGTTTTAATATCAAAACTCAACTGTGAGAGCAGGGTTACATTAGGATTAGCCTAAATTAATATGAAATTCAATTTAGTACTACATCCAGTTAATTTTAAGCTAAAGAATTTTGTTATTTTAAAGGTTTCGAATCTTAGAAGAGTATAATTAAATTATATATAGTTTACATACCTATTTTAAAAGTCTATGAAAAACTTAGATCGAAATACGAAACATGGAAAAGAACATAACTAAAAACAATCAAAATATAATATTCTTTTTATGTTGTTTAGCTGTTAAGTATTACCTATTTTCATTTTCAGTTATTTTTACAGCTATATCTCGATGAAATTTGTTTCAATTTAATATACAATATACAGAAAGCACCAAGAAACTAATAGAGCACTTGAAAAACTTAATTTAATCAACTTGAATACAATGAAGGAATTATAAAAGTAGTATACAGTGGAAGCTTACGCTCGCATTGTACTTTTAAACCGCTAAAATATTGTTTCTGGGCAGCACGATAGCGTTGAGTCAGCGTAGCGAACGTCATAGAAACTTTCATGTACACCATGGATAAAGAAACATCTGGAAGAAACTTTATTTACAAAATATAAATTAAAATGTCTCTATTTATTAATTAACGCTAACCGGTTGATCCTAACCAGTCTTAGTGGTAACTTGAGGCAGATCCCTCCCGATACAGATGCAGATGCTGGTATGCTCGATACAGCAAGGATTGTGCGTCGGTTTCTGTTTTTTTGCACTGAATCCCGACAGACTACATCTGTCGAGAGTAACACCGTATCCCCTTTACTTTGGCTTGACTTTGGGGAAGACTTTGATTGATAATAATAATAATAATAATAATAATAATAATAATAATAATAATAATGCAGAGAGCGGTGCTGCTCGATACGGCCAGGATAGTGCGTCGGTTTCTGTCCTTGTCGCCCTGAACCCCAACCGACTGTGCTTCTGTTGGGGGTAATACCGTCTCCCCCTCATTTTGGCCTTTGGAGGGGGAGACGAGATAAACAGAAGTATAATAATAATAATAATAATAATAATAATAATAATAATAATAATAATAATAATAATAATAATAATAATAATAATAATAATAATAATAAGGCATTGCTAATTGGGGCTCGTCTCGCTTTTGGGCGTTTGGGAAAGGATGGAGCCGGAAATAGATGTTTGTTACACTTCTACTTCTGGTGCCACTTTATCTCTAATGGAACTACTGGCGCCATTAACTGGAATTCGCTGGACAGTGAGACAGTGAATATTAGTAATGTAATCCAATTCAATTTTTCCCAATTCACAAAATAATAATCTCATCCAGATGCCTCTGTGGTGCCTTCTGTATTTTCCCACACTGTATAATCCTATGCCCTGTATATTGAAGCAGGCAATATCTAGTTAGTTCTGCTAACCAACGTTTGCGGATCTCCGATATTGCAATATATGTAGCTAGAAATCGGATATATATACGAATACGAAAATGTTCTAGGAATATCCGTTTAATTTTTTGATAGCTTAATTTATTACTAACTATAGTGATCCTCTCGCTGCTTCGCACGGGTCTAATTTTTGATGCAAATTATAATATTACCTTAACGCAAATTATACCTTTAACGCTGTTCCCATTAGTGTATCAGAGTTAAAACTTGGATACACTAATAATCCAAGTCCATTAATTATCCAAAAATTAAATCCATGTTAAAACTTTTCTTATGATTCTAAAAAAATAAGTTTCAAATTTTCTTATATGAGTGGTGATTCTAAAAAAATAAGTTTCAAATTTTCTTATTAAAAATGGTTGTAGGCAGGCTTACTGGCAGTTTGTAATAAAATCCTGGTAAAACCTTTACAGGGTGTGTAGGTACTGATGTGACTTAATGAACGCCAGTATTTACATAGTGGTCGCACAGCAATTTTAATTACTAAAAATCTATTTAAAAACTTGTCCAACTAAATTCCTAAACTTACACGATAATTATACACATAACAATTAATAAAGTGCGTTAACACACGATCGCACAATTTTATACCTTGTACCGGAGTAATTTATCACTTTGGGCGTAGTACATGACGCTTTTGTATACCGGTGACACAGTCCAAGTTCATAATTGTATTCCGAGTTTGGACGGCAGTTGATTGATTACTCGAGCTATGGAGAGGGAGGTTGTCCCACGCAAATTAGGTCACTACTACACCTGTACGTACTGTGACTTTATCTTCACAGTATTGTTGGAAAACTTGCTCGCAATTAGTTCTCTGTCCCTTTCTAAGGGCAAGAAATGAAACTATCCTACTAATATTATTAATTACTAGCTGGTGCTAATCTGCAGTATAATTATTTTAAAAGAAATTCGATTAGCCATTTAGCCTTTTAGGTAGTCATTTTTACCACGGGTAGACCCACCGACTAAACCTCTTGGCATCCTCAAAAAGAAACGAAGGTCCTTGATAGTACAACACGTACATTTCGGGTACAACTTTTAATAAAAGTCTTTTCTAATGAGGGATGTTGTGGATTGAAATAAAATATATAAAAATATTCCTAAGTGCGAAAAAGTTAAAAATAGCCGCGTCCACACCAAACGATCCAACGCGCTCCGATCGCGCGCGGCTGGAGCGCGCTCCACAGGAGCATTTGGTGTGGACGCGGCTATTCAGTATGGATCGGCAGGAGCGCGTTGGAGCAGCCAGTCAGAATCGCAAGAGATTGCAAACGGATCGGCCAAGTATGATCCACGATCCATGCTCCACGATCCTGGATAGCGGATCGCAGGATCGCTGATCCAATATGGATCGTTTGGTGTGGACCCGCCTAATAAAATTGCAGTTGTTTCATTTAAAAAAATTCAAGACTATTCCTCCTTCAAAAATAGAATAGGGGACGCAATATCATGTACACGCGATAAACTGTGTATCGTAGTGGCATAGTGGTGGCCAACATCCCACGTGCTACTGGCTGATATTAAAAATATAAAATAAAGTGTTCGAAACTTGAAAGTTAAAAGTTGGAGTTTTTACAGAGAATACAAATTAACGGAACTTGCTATGAAAACGGTGCATGTGCAGCTTGTAAATGGTGACTTATTTTCTTTAATTTTTATTAAAAAAAGGATGAAATGGAACACTTTAAGTCTTTAGCGGAATATAACCTTATATTATATTATATCTTCAATATAATATAAATATATAAAAATGTTAGCTTGGTTTACTATTATAATTACAAAAATTATAAAGCTATACGCTCCCAGCTTCGCCCGGGTTCAAAATAAAAACTATCCTATCTTTTAAGTTCGACCAAATTACACATAGTTACGATAGTTTATCATAGTTTTATCAAAATCGGTTCAGTAGTTTAGAATTTCATTGGCCTCAAACAACGTGACTACATGTCTAATTTTTTGTATAAAGGGATATTTTACACACATAGATCTTGCCTTTTAAGAACCTACATTATATATGATACCTTTTTATCCCGGGATAAAAGAATAGTACTGAATTTATTTAATAAAAATAATGCGAACGTACCCGTATGAAGCAGATAGTGTAAAGTAAAATTTACCGGGAACATTAATTAAACCAGGAGACATCAAAGTAAGCATACGAACGCCATTAAAACGAAGCAGATGGGAATGTCATAGTACAAATTAATGAACTGATTGCACAGTAGTCGCCGACGTTTATGCAAATAATTTATATTACACAGGAACTAGAGCATTTTAGTGTAATAATTATGGACTATCATGAAAATTGTTAGTAACGTTGTATCGTGTGTCCGACACAATGTTGTGGCTTTTGAATGGTTACTACCATTTGCATTTTGAACAACTATAGTTTTTAATTTATTTGAAAATAATTGTGAAGATATAGATATAAGTATAGAGGTTACTGCTCATTTACTTGTTGTTGCTATTTTTTATTTTATTTATTTATTTTTTTATTTTATTTAAACATAGTCACACAGCGCTCAACGAATAACGATATATAGTAATAATATATACATATGTATACTTAATACCTAATGCCAATAACGGACTTCATTATTTTACCATAAAAAAAGCAAACAACACAATAAATAGTTTTCTTACTAATTAACACAAATTGAAACAAGATAAAAGAAACAAACAAAAAACAGATCGAAAGTAAACAAAAAGGAAGTGGTGTGTGTGTGTGTTTATTATACATTAATATGAGAATCCTTATTATCAATGTGCTTTATTAGTTGACTCCTAAATACTGCCTTTTTAAAGTTAAATAAGTCTAATGATGCAAATAATTTATTATAATTTCTGTGCATCCTACAAACAATAGAATTTTGTGCATAGTTAGTATGTGACATAGGGACATGAAATAAAGGAGTGTGTCTAGTGTCGAGATTTTCGGAACACTTTGTTTTTTGGAATAACTGTAATGTTTTTCTATTTCACAGTTGTTAGCTCTGACTATCGTTATACTTAGTGGATTTTTTATTGTGACTTAAAAAACAACGATATTCATTTGATATTATAATTCATGCTACCTTTGTCGACGACGTTTTATAATTTGTGCTGAAACTACGTGACGTGAACTTGTGGTAGTTGTCTAAACAAGTGAACTAATACAAGGAAGGGGATTGTTTGCGTTTTCACTGCGAACATGTTTTAATATCTCCTGTCTGCGGGAAATGACATGAACAAGTTGATGTAAACGTACCGGACCGTTGTGCGTCATTTGCTTTTGAGGTTATTACAAAATTAAATGGAAAACTATATACCTACTAGGTAAAGGGTGTCTCAGAATGTTTTTCGTTTTTGAATTGACCAATACGCCTCAACCGCAGGTAGCAGAGGGAGAGGAGTGGTCTCAAACGCTTGGTCGACTTGTTAAGTTTAGTAGCCATGAATCGTTTCACGGGACCCCAGCGCGCGTTTTGCGTGCGAGCGTTTTATAAAAACAACGATTTGTTCGCCTCTACAGGACACATTTTAATTTAACAAGCTTAAAACATGTGCCAAGTGCCAATTTAATTAAGCATTGGGTGTACAAGTTTGAAGAGACTGGGAATACAATGCCGGACAAATCGTCTGGGCGCAAAAGAACATCAAGAACGTGCATGAACGTCGACCGCGTTCACCAGTCTGTTATGGACGACCCACAACAGTCGTTGAGATTGCGCGCAGCTTCTCTTAATTTGAAAAAATCTACAGTTCATCGCATTATTTCGAAAGATTTAGATTTTCACCCCTACACAATACCTTCTTCCAGCAAGATGGAGCCACTTCTCATGTTACAAATGACTCATTAACTGCTCTTCACGATTTATTCCCTGGAAGAGTGATAAGTCGCCGAGGAGACATCAACTGGCCACCGAGGAGCCCTGATTTAACGCCTGCTGATTTTTTCCTGTGGGGCTACCTAAAAAGTAAAGTTTACAATCCATTGCCGACCAACCTGAATGTTTTGAAGCAAAGAATCACTGAAGAAATCAAGTCTATTCCAAGAGCGATGCTCCAGCGAGTGATTGAAAATTTTAGGTCCAGGCTAAATGAATGTGAACAAGTGAATGGTGCGCATTTGAAAACGGTTGTTTTTCATAAATAAACTTCAAGAACTGCTATTTAATTTAACAATAAATAAAAGGAGTTTTAATTGATATTGTTGTTTTTTATTTAACATCTAAAAACGAAAAACATTCTGAGACACCCTTTATATAGTGAAGCAATTATTTCACTATTTATGAACTTGATGGTAAGAGGCTACTTAAATTACTCCTAAACGGCTTAAATGCAGAAGGCAAGGGGAAACCACTGCATATCTTTTTTCCCATGAAAGTTATCATTAAGGTTCAATCAAGTAAACAGAGGAGGCCATGCGATCCGCTTAGCAAGCCGCGCTGCCTGCGGCGTGTTATGAAGCTTGCCACCAACACCTGAAATGATGACCACGACCACTCTGTCAAGAGTGAAACCGACAAAGAAGAAGAAGATACAAGACATTGCGTTCTGAACGCATAAACTGCTCTGCCTGCGTGGTGGCATGCTCTTAGACCATGCTCTTAACCATGCTCTTAAGACCTCCCTGAAATAACAATATGTGTACCTACTATAACACAATATACAAAGCATTTTAAATGGTGAAAACTTTTATATGACTTTGTTAAGTTTTTTAAAAACTCCCAATTTTATAAATTGCAGCTATTAGGTATTGCCGCCGTTCTTCAAATTCTATAAATAAATGTGCAGAGTCAGTTAACATAATTTGTTTATTTAACTCAATTTCATACTTTTTGTTAATCTGTGCTCGCCACCCGAGAAAACGCGACATGTCATGTTTAATTTTAATTTTTAAAATTTCTATTCTCTATTCAAAACACGTACACTCTCAACACTTTGACCATTTAATTCAATGAACTCGGATTCACTCGTCCGTGTGGCTTACCAAACGTGGCTTAGCTGACTTGCTTACGATGTAATAGGTTACATGGTATCTACATAACTATATTTCTAGAACTTTATTAAGCTATCTAGTTATTAAGATCAATTTCAATTTAATATAAAAGGTCAAAATTTTATCGTTATATTCTGAATAACATTTAGGTGTTAGAAAAAATCAAATGTGGTAATCTGTAAAGTTGCAGTTTACACAAGAACAAATTAAGCTTGGGATATTAAATCTGGTTCACCTATAACTATTTATTTGATAATCTTCCTCGGGATCAATCAACTTATTACAGTATAGCTTGCAATCCCGAAAATTTTCTGTCCCTTTTTTCGATCTTGCTTCAATAGCATACTTTAAAATCACTTTTCTTTTTCTCTGTGACGAATGGTAGCTGTTTACCTATAGAGTCAGACAATCAACTTAATTCTGCAAATCTGTAATCAATGCTTGAACACAATGCTTAGACCTCACCAAATATTTTTTTATTCTTGAGAACTATCTCTGAATTCACCTAAATTTTTACTTTACTAATTAATCATTGAGTGAGTCAAATAAACGGATAACATTAAAATGTCAAACAGTACAATACGTAAAACAGAGAAATAAAAATTAATGTTTTGATTATAAATTCAATCGTACGACCAATAAATTTGCGAAAGTTTATTTCGTTAGGTCACATTCGTTGGTTTAATGTCACATTGCATAAAAAAATAAGGCATAAAAAATAATTATGCCTTATAATTTTTTTTCTTGAAACCATGTCATTTTTATAATGATCTCAATTTTTAGTCTTAAAGAACCACTCGCTTCACGAATTAAATGAAATATATAGTTAAATTGAAAATATTCTACCTTTACATACTTAATAAGTAATATTTAAACAGACTATACAAACCTTCCCCATTTTAAAAACGTTAGCAGACAATATTTTTCGTATAAATGTTAGCTGTGCCATTGGCACGACGCCAGCCGGAAATGCGTGTGGTCCCGCATAAAGAAGAGCAACCGCAATTGCCAACCTTATCAACAAGCGAATATAAATATATGTTTTGTTTGGATACATGTTTATGTTGTTCACCAATATTTAATATGATCTTAAGGGACATTATATCGAATTATAAATAAACTAGCTGGTGCTCGCGACTTCGTCTGCGTGGAATAGTTATTTTGAGAATCATTTGGGTATCTCGAACGGTTTTCGCAGCGCACGCAACGGAAGCCCTCAAAGATGAATAATTTTCCCCGTTTTTTCCACATTTTCGACTGTTTCTTCGCTCCTTTTAGTCGCAACGTGATGTTATATAGCCTAAAGCCTTCCTCGATAAATGATCTAGCCAATACAAAAAGAATTTTTCAATTCGAACCAGTAGTTCCTGAGATTAGCGCGTTCAAACAAACAAACTCTTCAGCTTTATAATATTAGTATAGATTTGTTTAAGGAAAATTTTACTAAAAAATTGATATCGTTTGAAAGACACCTTCCTGAGTTTATTCCACTAAGTAAATAAGCTTAATAAACAGATGTGATTAAATTGAAGAAACATGTAGCTAAGATAACAATTACATTGCATCTGCTAAAGAACATTCAATAACGAAAGACAGATCGTGTGTGGTTAAGCTTTGATATATTTTACATTCAAATATAAATAAACTCTGTTGAATATACCATTAGTGGTAGAGAATAAAATAAAATCAATTTATTGTATGAGCCGCAATTTAAAAAGGAACAAGAGAGTTTTTAATGACTATAAAGCAGATAACGATACAGACGTAAAGTAATAATGTTTTATCCATAAACACTTTACTTGGAACAATAAAGTGTGTCATTTTAAATTATGCCCATGATGTGGCAGTATAATGCGATTAATTTTATGTATGTAACGTTCGATTTAATTGTCGGATGTCGGTGCTAAAGTTGAAAGTTTCTGAGAGAATTTTCTCTCTTATTTATTCGTAAATGTAAAATTGTGTGAAATTATTAAGCAAATAATATTTTAGTAAGCGTATGTAACATAGGAATTAGCGTGTAATCTATAAAATTGTATTTCATCGACCAAATCGTTATTCGTTTCGGATTTGTCCGTGTCATCACATCATCATCATCTTTCACTTTTGCAAAGGTAAAACCAATGTCGAATTCTAAATTATATATATATTTGAATAAGTTTGCCATACTCATGAAGTATTTAAATAAAGCAGAAATAAATTGTGTAATATTTAATTCAAAGTTCAATTTTCATCGAAAATCCATAATTATTGACACGCTTGACAATAATCAATAACTAAATAAGTTAGAATGAATTGATTCAAATTTGTCGATTTATTCATGACAGAGGTAGATGGTCCAATTTATCACGTGATTCGATTGAAGAAACGAGAATGTCTTATGTTATTGCTGGTGATTGTTTTTGTCATTTTCTTAACACTTTAAAAAGAAATGTCATTTTCTTAACACTTTAAAAAGTGATAATTACTTCTAATAGACACACGTGATACTGTAGCTTCAATGTGATACTGTAGCTTCAATGTGATACTGTAGCTTCAATGTGATACTGTAGCTTCAATGTGATACTGTAGCTTCAATGTGATACTGTAGGTAATTTTAATATTTTATTGTGATTGCGCTATGAAACAATGTAATGTGCTTGCATACATTATATAGAATTTAAATAATATACAATAGCCCATGTTCATTTGCGCAGAAGACAAGTTTATCTTAAAATCTGTATAGCGTTCGCGTGAGTCATACGATGCTGGCTGAAAATCAGCGCTGTAGGTGTCTGCTTAGCACCTCGGCACAATGCTGAGCCAGTATCCGATTCACTGCCGCGAGGACACACACATCTTATCTGTCTATTTTATTAATTTACTTATGTCTTTTTCTTTTTCTTGTTTATGTTTTTTATGTTTTATGTAAATGTCCTTCGTGCAGTGAATAAATGTCTTTCTTTCTTCTTTAAATCTCAACTTTTTGCATACTCACCATAATACGACGACAACAAAATACGATTCGCGTCGGCAAGCTTCTGCTACTGCAGTGAACGCCCATGCACTGAATTGTTGTTCCGTAAAATCTCCTCTCGAGTCGGTGGCTCTGGCGTTGTTGTCGAGAATTCTCCTTTAGCGGTTCGTTTTTAATATAGATTTAATCTTGTGGCAAGAAACATTCTAATTATTCTAATTTAAATCATCCCGCGGTGATTTATGGAAACATTACATCCGCGCAATTTAGTGATTTCGGTTCGGTTTTGACGAAATAGAAAATCAAACTTTTAACAAATTAGTTGTTAAAAGCTTAACAATATAATCTGACATTGTTAATTACATAATGTGCAACATTAACATTATAGGGTTTCGGTGAGGTATCCCGAGCCCACTTCCCTATTCCCATATTAAAGGCGACGCGACGGTTACTTAGCCACCAAACCGTGAGCTTGCCTGCCAACCACAGAGACATCTCAGTGCTGCCACCCTATAACATAGAATAGAAATTTTATATACTTGGTTTAATCCTCTTTGTATACCTACGTATGTGTAGACCATTATCTACTTATATAGCATACTAGCTGGTGCCCGCGACTTCGTCCGCGTTGAAAAATCAATATATCGCCTGACATCGTTATTGCTATTATACTTAGCCAGGAGTTAGTTTCCTTAATTTTAGATAATCCCTCGGGAGCAGTATTTTTTTTCTGGATGAAAGGAACCCTATGTCCTTTCTGTTAGTAGTTTTTGCGTAAAAGAGTTACAAACATCTATACATCCATACAAATTTTCGCATTTATAATATTAGTACGGACTAGTACGGATTAGAAACCCTTCATTCGTTTCTTTTGTACAATGCGTTACTATTAAAGACTTTTTTCTATGCGTACTTAGTAAACCAAGAAAAAAAGCCCTAAAGGTGAATAATTGCCGAAGAAACATATTATTTCTAATAGAAATATATGATACCTACTCTCAAAGAAATAAATTTTTCTCACAGACATGTGATAGGTGTAATACCTATATGTTTAGTCTTTTTTAAATTCTCAATGCACAAGAACATTTATTACTTTCATATTGTTAGTTTGCATTCGTATTATGTGTTTGCATTTCACAAAGAGTTCATTTCTTCAAACAACTGTTTGTATTAAATGTGTTCAACGTATAAATACAAAGAGATAAAATACAAACGCGTTGAACGAATAGTGCGATGAATGTAACTAACTCTTTGTTATTTTATACTCTATAAGCAGGGAATAAAGTTTAAAATTGCTCTTATATTCATTTAAAAATAAAATAAAAAACATGTGTATTTATTATAAGCAGCCGTATTTCGTATAGGTTTCAGTTATACAAAATACAAAAATACAATATACAGCTACTTAATTCATGTAAACCTTTTTAATGGAATTTTATTTTTTATTTATTTATTTAGATTTAGATTACATGTATGTATCTGTACATGTATGTATGTGTGGCTGTAGCCATGAATTTAAAAATATATTATAGATTATAGTTCATACAAATAGGCCTAAAGAATCAAAAAATATATATATTTACATTTATCTATTAAATACAAAAAAGAAAAAGAAGAGAATATTCAATAAGTGATAAAAAGTTTTTTTTAAGTTATTCGCCAATTTTATTAGACACTACAGATAATTGACCTGTTCTACAAATTAACACAGTTGTTTGTTTCAACAGTTAAAGTTAGAAGCGTTTTAATAATTTCAAGCTCAGTATTATGTTATAATCCAACTTTCACCTTCCTTGTCCGAACTGCTAAGGAGTGGAACTCATTGCCTGCGTCTGTGTTTCCCCAAAATTACAACCTCGGGGTCTTCAAACATAGGGTAAATGAGCATCTACTAGGTAAGCGTGGTCCACCTTCGGCCGCATCTGTACCTAACATCAAGTGAGATCGCGGCCAAGCGCTGCCTTGACTTATATGTAAAAAAAAATGTCGGAAATCTAAAAGCAATATTTTATTGAGCTTTATAGACATTGATCTCCCGGTAAGCGTTTCAATCTAAAGTTAATTAAAAGTAAATAGTAGTTTTTACAAAACAAATATAGATAATAAAGTTTTTCCATTTCATTCAACCGTAAGTATAGAAATACAAGCACTAAGAAGTAAAAATAAAATTAATGTTATGATGCACTGTGCGCGACTGTATATTTCTTTGACCTTTTACAACCAAGTAACAGTCATATGATAAATAGTGAACATATAAAACCAAGATAAACCGATCAGTCAGGATTCTAAAATATCAAAGTGTAAAATGAACCGTCATATTTCTACTCAGTTGTGGATTTACTTCAAAGTTGGAATTCGTATTTGCGATTCGAAATTCAAATCGATTGGTTTCTAAAACGAACTCGACGATAGAAAAGATTTTTTTGCCTTTTGTTATACAATATTTAGTTTTAATAAAATACATTTTTTTTATTTAGGAGCTCAAAAACAATGCTATGTTTCGGATACCGATTTTACTTCGTCTTTATTTCTTAGATGTTAAAACATCTATTCAGTCTTTATTGCTCATATATATTTGTTAGGGATTTAATATTTCATTTTTATTTTTAAATAAAAAAAATGATATTAATGTATAGGGAAAATGTGCGAAAAATTACACAAATATATATAAAAAAATACAGTTTATCGGATCCGAAAATCTTTGTTCAAATTTTTATTTTAGTCATAATTATAGATCTTACATCCTTGGGAAAATGTTGTAGTAAAAGAACAAAGTTGTAGTAAACAAGTTACCAAGGTGGTGTTTTAAACTTAATGCGTGCCATAGTTGTAGAGTTCACTCTTATTACTTAGATAAGGAGCCGCTGAGCACGGTCCGGATGGACGGAAACTTTATCCCGCGTACGCAAGAACTTTGAACAAACTATCTACTGGCGCGTGTATCTTCCTAATTACAATATGAACTTCTTTAAGAGTACTGCATACCAGTTATTACAAGGTTAGCATCACATTGACGGCCCCGTGGTGATTGATCACCTACTTAGGCAAAGACCTACCGTCACGTTACGAGTAGGTAAGACCGCAACTTGTCCAACATTTTTACTGTAACATAAAATTTTATTTCTTTCTACATTTATTTACAAAATCCAACGTACCAAGTAATGCGGATTTTTATAGATTTTGTAATCTTATTTTATTGTATAAAAGATAGGCAGGCATTTAGTTATAATATTTATTAGTGAACTCGTAATTTAAAAATAAAAACTCAACGTCTGACAAAATATTACATGAGTAATAAATGTTTCAACGACTTATTATTATTTATTATTATTTTTTATATTATTTATTATTTATATTTATTAAAACATAATAATTTTGTTCTTATGATGTCCCACATTTTACAAGAACATTTTAATATAAAAATAGTTTTAATAAATTATGTATGCTAAATTTTTAAGAATTGCTTAATATGTACCTACATTTTATAGTTATAATGAAATGTTGACTTGACTAACAATTTTTCTTTGAAATTTTGTAAATTCGATTCCCAAGTCAATGTAGGCCCCATAGTACGGTTCGCTCGTCGTCACGTGCCACGATCATTCTTCACAACGCTTGACATTTGGAACGGCTCACAAAAACAAAAGTGCCACTTCTAGTCCTGGCTTTCTCGTCATTTTGAAAGGAGGACGAGGACCTCTAGGTACTGATGAATGACTAGAACCTTCTTTTAAAAATGAAGCAGGCTTTCCAGGCCGTAAGAAGCATATCCGTGTATAAGCGTTTCCTTTATCTCCCGCCCGAGAAACTCTTATTTGCTTTACGAAAGTGTTCTTTAATTAGTTTGAACCTTTTTCGGCTTAACATGCGATTTAAGTCTCAATTTTAAAAGTACTTAAACTTTAGTGATCAACATTTCTCATAGTCAACATTTAACTGAAATATAAAGAAGCTATTAATTTGAGGATTTAAAATATTATTATTTAAAGACAAATTTTGTCCATTAGTAGAAATCTATTTTCCTTACATACATACCGTACCGTACGTTCACGAAAAATTGAATTTGTCAAGGCGCTCTCACAATGGAGTTGTAAAAAATAAATAGTAACATAAAAATATTTTTCAAAAAATTCTAATATTCAAAAACAATCGAAATAGCTATTTACAGGTGTCAGACGGGGAACACGATCTGTCTCCTTTCGCGCGCGGCGATGCGATAAATTTTCACAAATCTAATAAAGAGACGTGATTTGTGCGCCAAGAGTCAGATTCAAATTGACAGCCGTGAATGAAGTTATGTCCAAATTAGAGCATACGGTGATTTATGCATAATGCCCGTCGCACACATTGACAATGATGAAATCGAAGAGAATGTCTAATCAATACTAATATTATAAAGCTGAAGAGTTTGTTTGTTTGAACGCGCTAATCTCAGGAACTACTGGTTCGAATTGAAAAATTATTTTTGTGTTGGATAGATCATTTATCGAGGAAGGTTTTAGGCTATATAACATCCCGTTGCGACTAATAGGAGCGAAGAAACAGTCGAAAATGTGGAAAAAAAAGGGGAAAATTATTCATCTTTGAGGGCTTCCGTTGCGTGCGCTGCGAAAACCGTTCGAGATACCCAAATGATTCCCAAAATAACTATTCCACGCGGACGAAGTCGCGAGCACAAGCTAGTCAATTATATATTCAGCCTATTTCCTACTAATGTTATAAATGCGAGAGTTTGTGAGGATGGATGAACTCTTTGCTCCTGTACCATCAGCCAACGAGTACAAGATTTTGTAATAATATAAGAGATAACGAAGCAGCATTAGTTGAATTACTGCCTGTAATTTTCAGCACAACTGAATTTGGAATTACGTTTAAGTTCTGTGAAAAATGGATGTCAAACACACCTGATATTTTAGGTGAATTGTCAGATTTGTCAGCCTGAATGACGCTTTTATCGTAAAATAAAAGCAACAATAAAATAACAGAAATAAATAACAATAGAAATTTGTAGAAATCAGATTTACGAATTCACAAAGACAGTGTTCGAAGTGAGGCGTGCCAATACGATTTCTATGTGTATACGAGTCGTATTGGGGTTTACTCGGTTGAACACGGGTCGGGCTCGGACTGGGCACAATGCGGCATTGCCACTGCAAATTTGCAACGGTATTGCGGCTACGTTTGTGAGACTATTCTATCGTGATACCTACATAATAACTCTTTGGACCAGTTAGTTATGCCTAAGACAGAGAGTCGCATTAAACCTTTCAATTTATTTACTTATTGTTCTTTATAAGTAGTATTCGGGTCATTAATGTATCGGACTATATCATTTAAGTGCAATATTATTGTTTGTAAAGAAAATACAATTATTGTAATTACGTAAGAACCTTCCTCGAACGCAACTATTATAATTATTTGTAACTAGCTGGTGCCCTCGACTTGTCTGCGTTCTGAATGAAAGGTACCATAATGTTCTTTCTGAAGTCCCAGACAACGTGTATGCAAAATTTCATGGTGATCGGTTCAGTAGTTTTTGCGTGAAAGCGTAACCAACAAACAAACTCACATTCACATTTATAATATTAGTAAGGACTAGTAAGGATAAAAATGTTAAATATTGTGCTAAATTTAAATTACGTTAGGTAAATATTGTGGAATGGAATTTCAGTAAAAAATATTAAAAGTTTACAAAGTAATGAGTTGAAATTTTTTTCAAGCATTGGACCTTTTTTCGAAGAAGGATAAAATTAAATTTAAACGTCAATTATTCTAGAGTGTTATGTGATATATTTACTTCCATAGACACAAACTATAATAAAAATTATAAACAAACCTCCGACTTTCTATGGGTATTACGCAGATGCTGCAGCTACGGGTCAAGGTCATCGTGTCATGGAAATACCGCTGAAGTAAATTCCTATGAAAATAATAAAATAAAGAATTTTCTATTTTATGATTATCTCATGGTAAGTAAACAATTTAATCATGTTAATAACGAATATTTCACAAAGCTATTTATTAGAGATTTGTATAATAACGTACATTTACTAACATTATTAGTAAACTATTTTGTTGATAAATAAATTTTTAACTTAATAATTGAACGTGTAAAGTCTAGTTTCCTGTACATAGAACTAATCATGATTACCGTTGCGGAAGGATTTGATAAAGCGAGTCCAATACTTCCAGATAATTGATCCATTATTTAAACAGAATAGATAAGTTTTAATCTTTGTAAGGTATCACAAGACGAGGTTTGCATTGAATTTAAATTAATTCTTGTACCAATTGAAGTCTTTATAGAGTGAAATATTCTAATTTTTAATGCGAAACATCTTTTGCAGCGAGCGAGATCGGCTGGAATTGTGCTTTCCTCGTAGTCCTTTGTAATCGAACCAACAGTAAAAAAAGTCCGCGTTGTCCTATCAATCGTACCAATGGGGAAAAAGGTCCGCGTCGTCCGATCAATCGGACCAACGGGAGAAAAGTCCGAAGCAGTCGGAC
Organism: Synanthedon tipuliformis; assembly: GCA_947623395.1. Taxonomy (NCBI): domain Eukaryota; kingdom Metazoa; phylum Arthropoda; class Insecta; order Lepidoptera; family Sesiidae; genus Synanthedon; species Synanthedon tipuliformis. The sequence goes on along the minus strand of OX392415.1, from coordinate 2,816,027 downwards.
GGACCACGCGATCTCAGGGAGCTGTTGGCGTGGCGATGCGTCGCTAACATTGAGCCACACTTTGATCAAGCTTTGGTCAACACTTTGACGGAAGTCATATGTATTTTTTAAATAAAGAATTTTATCGATATAACTTTCGATAAGTTATAACTGACGAATTCAGCTTAACCTGCCACTACTAAAAATCTATCAAACATTGGATATAAAAGGAAATATAATATCTTTATATTATTTTGGTTATAGAATCACAATTCACTAGCTGTTATGGATACTTGATCAAATAGATTTTCCAGTACACTGGTTAAATCCCAATCATATTGAACATTATGCAAATAACAAATCTCGTTAAAGATTGCAACAGGGCGAAGTTGAGTCGACTCAATAAACATTACTCATTAAAACTCTATAACAAGAATGTTACCTCTTTTAAGTTCTAAGTACGTAACGTTCCCAGACAACGTGTATGCAAAATTTCATGGTGATCGGTTCAGTAGTTTTTGCGTGAAAGAGTTACAAACATCCATACATCCATCCATCCATACATCCATACAAACTTTCGCATTTATAATATTAGTACGAATTTAAAACGAAAATAAATTAATTTAGTCAATAAATAATAGAAATAGTAAATATGTTTTCAATTACTTGTTCCATTTAACTACATACTCAGAGTTAAGGGTTCGTTATTTGTGCTACGTATTTATATCCCTACCTTTTACGACTCGGCCATAATCCCGACATAAAATTATAACGGTAGCGTATCGGAGCCACCGAAAATCATAAATCTGACTTTTCATAAAGTAAATAGGTATACGTTTCCTATATTAACCGATTAAAACTATTCTCTTTGAAGTGGTTTGCCTGTTTATGTGTCTGAGTATATTGTACTCGTAAAAGCTTTTTCTAACACATCGACATTAAGAGAGTATAGCATTGTTTGTTTGTAGGATTTTATTTTGTACGAACGCTCTGACTCAGCCATCCTAAGTTCGCCTAGCCAAACTAGCAAGAAACGATTTTTATGATTTTTTTTGTGTATATTCGGTAGGTTAGAGAAATAGGTCGTAAATTATTTTTATACGTGATAAGGGTGGCCCCATCCCAAATTATTTTATATGGCATATCAATTTTCTTATATTAACCAAGTGTAGGCTCAGAAATAAAATTATAAATCAAATGAATCAATAGCACATTTCTATTCAATATAAATACCTACCCATATTTTAATTTTAATTATTTTCGTAAATAATTTAAGTATATATATCTCTATTCATGATTTATACATATAGTGTTGGATCTAGTTCTTTGTCGTTTTGATTGCAAAACACTCATTATTACTTATGAATCAATTTGTTATTAATTATTATGAATGTCGACCTACAAGAAGAAATTCTTGAAATTATAAGTACCCCTAAAAGTTGTTGCTTATTTTCGATAATTTATTACCCTTTCACTACTAATCATATAAAAAAATTTTTTAATAAGTATTTCCAATAAATCTGATTATTTGAAACAAACTCTCACCTTTAAAGGTAATTTAGTAACATCAATAACTTAAATAGAATTTACAGAACGTGATACACTTGTATACGAAAGTATTAGGACATTAACTGCTGATCCCTTAACAATGTCCAACAATTTCATTGTTGACGTCACGCGCCAATACGTCAAAGTTGCGCTAATGCGGTTACAGAGCACTGCATCTGCCATTAATGGATTGCTTCCGCCAAATAGAATAGACGAGAATGAATTTAGAGGCTTCGTCCTCATGTTAGAATAGATGAAATCCTTGTAATTAAAATATATATGTATTTAAGGTATTTTTTAATTTATGTGCAAAATACGTGCAATAATGACAGTATTACTGACTACTTGCCAATTACAGCGCTTCATTCTTTATCCTAATATTTTTAAGGCAAAAGTTTACGATTATGGATGAATATATGTAACCCAAAAAAAATATCTTTGGATCCCATGGGATCCTAGACGTGGGAGCCAAGTGGAGGGAGGCATTTTATAGTGCATTAATTATATGATGTATAATTTATACATAAGAAAAAAAACATAAGCTATAAATAATAAAATAACTGTATATTTTACTAGCTGGTGCTCGCGACTTCGTCCGCGTGGAATAGTTATTTTGGGAATCATTTGGGTATCTCGAACGGTTTTCGCAGCGCACGCAACGGAAGCCCTCAAAGATGAATAATTTTCCCCGTTCTTTCCACATTTTCGACTGTTTAGTCGCAACGTGATGTTATATAGCCTTAAGCCTTCCTCGATAAATGATCTATCCAACACAAAAAGAATTTTTCAATTCGAACCAGTAGTTCCTGAGATTAGCGCGTTCAAACAAACAAATAAACAAACAAACTCTTCAGCTTTATAATATTAGTATAGATTATTTATTTATAGCTTTATAAATTTTGTATTTTGATCTGTATTTTGAAGTGGAGTCAAACTGGTTCACTTCAAACCGCTGATCATTTATTTATCAATGATCAATGAATTTATGAACATTAAAACAGAAATTTATTTAACGAAATTATCGCAGCCATTGCAAAATTTGACCCACCGTCGTCAAGAACCCGCAACCATAAAGACACTCGGTCATTGTGAAAATATATGTTTATGACATTTTAAAAGCAACTTGCGGTGACAAACTTTATTAGCCATATGGGAGTCGTTTCATAAAATATAAGTAACTAATGTCACCTAAATATTGAATGTTGTTTTACAGTAATTTGTTTGCGGATAACTTTACGACTGTTGTGTGTCAAATTTCACAGAAATCCACAAATTGGATTTTGTTTAATTTACTGTGACTTCATCCTTTTGAGTTTATATTTTATTTTTAATTGTATATATTATATTTGAACGTTACATATTTTTCTTCTTACAAGTTTACATTCTTTCTTCATACAAGTTTCATTTTTATTGTGGTATCTTATTTTTTAAATTAAGTAAAATGTGTATGTATCCCATTGTAATAAAATATATCGAAGGTTTGTAATAAAAACTGCAAAACATTATTTGAGAAAGAGTATGGAAAAGGAGTATGGCATGAATTATACACGTATGTAGGTACATATAATATATTTAATATTTTGGCAAAGTTACTTCTTAATGTTATTAATACATTTTATTTATGTCAACGACTTTATTCTGTTTCGAAGTGTCGTCTATAAATTTGTCAAGTTCTATTAAAGCTAACAAAGGTGTCAAAGGTAAATTTTCCCTGTTCATCAAAGCCTTCCCGAAAATATCTCACACAAAAGTCGAGGCGTCGATGTCGCTATAAATTTCGTAAGCGAAGATTCGAAGGTTCAAATGAATTCGCCATTCAATCTCACGCTACATTCTCTTTTAATCTGTTTAAATGACGACAAATTTACTGCTACAGATTTTCATTTAATGCCAGGAATGCGTCGCATCTCTTTTTTAATACTCGAAGCGTTGACACATTTGTGTCTTCTCTCAAAGCGTCGTTTTTATATCTGTCAATAAAACGAAAGGTTAAAGAAATTTGTCGGGCAGTAAAACATGGATGCTCACTTCAACGAATCTTTGTTCAATTTGCTTTAATGAAATGGTAAATATAAGTTTATAATTGAAGCCAACATGTAAATTTTAATGTAAATTTTATATTTTTTATTATTAAGCCTTTATTTCAGATAAGAGTACGTATACATTACATAGATATACCTAATTACATCTTTTTGTTTTAACGTTGTTGTTTTTTATTTTTATTGTTTTCATTTTATTTTATTATAAGTATTATTACTTTATCCTTATCTGCAAAAAAAATAATATTATAACATTTAATTTTGTATTATTTGAAATTAAATGAATTAATTATCTAATTATTAATTAATTATTTAATTAATTAGTTTTATTGGGTGTATTGAAAACTGCACCATTAAAGAGAAAATTGATAAAATATGTGAATGGCATACTCCTATCACGCTCCCCCATACATGAAAATACATAGGGTACCTTTAATAGAGAAAAAAGGGTCTGTTCCCGAAGATCTTGACGTAAAATAAAATTTAAAAAAAATAACGCTTGGCCAAAGTGTTATAGCAACAAGAAGTCAATCGTTATATTACCTACTTACACTTTTTTTATTTTCCAACGCAGGCTAAGTCGCGAGCATCAGCTAGCATAAATATATTAAAAAAAAAAAACAACGCGTTGCATGTATTATATCACACAAAAGAGTAAGTATACGATACGATCAAACTGTTTACTTTCTCACGGTGGACAACGACACGTTCGACAGACACGTTAATGACACCGTGTTTTGACGTGTAATTCACGGTATATGCCTTAATGAACACGTCATTAGAGCCATACATGGACTGGAACAATTCAAGCGAACTCACTTGGGCGACAGACTATATATACCTATGTGCAAGATTTAAATCGTAATTAGCATTGTCTTGAGTGCCCACGCTTTTAACTTTTAGACATCGAAGATATTTTTATTTTTTTTACACTATCTTACTTAACTTTTGTTTGAACTCGTATTATAAATTTTTAATCGAGTTTACAATAACAAAACATTTTATTCGCAATAAAATAATAAAGTGACAAACAAAAATTTCATGGGACGCTTTCCAACATAGGAACTATATTATACCTAATAGCCAAAGTTAGTTTGTTTCTACAGACTAACTTTGGCGTTGATACAGACAAATATATATTATGAGCAATAAAGATTTCATATGTAGATGTCTAAAAAAATGTGGAGCAGACAAAGTAAACTCAAAACAAATACAATAAAATTGTAACTTGTATAACAGCAAAATGAAAAAAAAAGGGAAAAAAGAACTTCTCAAACTTTCATACTTAAAATATAATTTACCAAATATACATTAGACAATTTCTAATATCTATGTTATATATTGTTATATGTTATATAGATAGTTTCTGGGCGAAATGACAAGTCAATCTTCTTTTATGTTCACTTCATAAAAGAATGTCGATTCGTTGTATCTACATTTGTTTCTGACATGCCAAGTCGTAATGGAACATTCGGTGGACGAACCCGTATGTCCTTCCGATGTGTCAATATTAGTTATCACAATATAATAAAAGTGTATTACACGTACGAACATATACGACAACGCCCGCATCTCACTTTACCATGAAATTGACATAACAAGCACATTTATAAAAAAATCACTGTTGTTTAGATGACGCAGTAATTAAGTTGACATGTCGAGAAATAGGTAAGAAATATTTAATTTTTTTTGTAAATTTTACTGTAAAAAAAATAATTGCATACACCCTGGATCTAAAAGAATTACCTACATATTTAAATATAAAATAAGCATTCATCGAAGACTACAATTTCATTTATTTATTATTACTTATTAAGAATAATATACCTTAATAGTATCACCTTAAAACTGTAGGTATATAATTTTCACATTATCGATCACAGAATGTAGGAAATCCTCTTCTATAGTAACTTGATTGATAAACTCTCCAACCTAGGGAGGTTATTGCATTCACAATGATTCGTTCACAAAAGTATGAAAATGAACGAGGTGAGCGGCGACGAGCTATCAATCATCTCCAAACAAAATTAAACGTCATACGCGTATTGGCCTCTACTGGACACCGGCGCATATAGATTAGTGTGCGGTGACAGAGACAAGCTTCGCATTAATTTGTTCAAATTTATACTAAAAAACATATATAAATTTGAAACATTGCTTATAAAATTTTGAAATCTATCTTATATACTTAGGTATCTACAATTTATAAAATACCTACTATCGAACCGCACGCCCATCTGGGACGGATAATCAAACTACTGAGTACAGAAAAATAAATTAACATATAACATGCAATAAGCTACAACATAATATGCGATGTCATTTTATAGATTCTGTGAAAGGGCGACATCTGTGCATAATAATTATGGAAAAAGTATGTCCACTCAAGTGCAAACGATTTCAGTTGCACATATATGTATATGTAAATATTATCTATTTTTAAAAATAACTTAATATTTTATAAATTATAAATTCCAACGGTATGATAATATCGTCACTATTTAGATTCTTTTTATGTGATGAAATCATTTTGCATTCATATTTTTGCGTTACTTTTTTTTAATTATTTAATAAAAAAAAGCGACACAATCATGCCGAATTTTATTGATCGATGCATTACTGCACTACTGCGATGTTATCGATAACTTTTTGTTTCTTGTACGTATCTGTTTGGTACATTAATCTATTTCCATTGCACTCATTAATACTACATTTGTCTCGACAAGAGACAGAATTCCTTCCTCATTCACCGTTATTAATATTGTATCAGCGTAATTAATTCCAGCCTTTCCACAATCGAATGTGACAGGGCTATAATTAGATTTATTATCACTTTTTTCACAAATTATGAACAAGGTGTTTTGTTGTTTAGTCTGCTTGCCAGATTTTTTAAAATCAGAATCATAGATAACCTCTGTTTACTCTTAATTATTTGATTTTTTTAATATCTTTATTTTCTGTTATTAATTGTAAGGGCTTTGCAGAAAATTATCATGAAATAAAAGTATGTTTGCTGTTGTGTTTTGGTGAATGAGCAAGGGATGCCAGAGCCCATTTTCTCCCAATTATTGGGAGAAAATGGGCTCTGGCATCCCTTATCCTCAGCGATGTGTTACCATCAAGTGGACCTTAACATAAAAAAAATATGTACACACTTACATTGTATCTCACTGTGGGAGAGATTCTTCTCGTCTGTTGAGGAAGACATGGGTTGTGGTACAGTACCTTTTTGTTCTTATTTCAAATCTACATATGAAATTGGAAAAGTTCTGACCTTAGGATATCCGTCTGGATATTATCCTGACCAGAAGACTGCTAAAGCTTATAGCATGCAACTGGATAGCAGTAGCAGTAACTTTAACCAAAGTTAAATTAGAAACTTTTATCGTTATCGGACTAGTGAAAATAACAAATACCTACGCAGTGGCCACAGAACAATCGTATTTGATACACATGGAGTACATAAATAATTTAAAGTGTTCAGTTTAAGCCGCGATAATGGTTGAAGATATAAAATAATGCAGGGTAAAATTATAACTGGAACACCCATAAACGGGGATTAAGAGGCACGTTGACATAATGTTATGTGAGGTTAAAATATAGGTAGTACTATGTTATGGATGCTACAGCCGGGATAAACTAAAACCATTTAGCGAGTTTAAGTCTGATTTATTATTATTGGTGTGTTTTAATTCCGGAGATTTTTAATTGTTGTCTTTAATAATGTTGATAAGTTAGCGACTGTCAAATGTTTCCTGTATAATACGTAAAATGAATAAATGCTGACCAAACAATAAAAACCATGAATATGTAAGTACCTAATTCTATTGATAGTTTGAGGTAATTTTGCTGTTCTATTTTTTATGTATTAAATATTTAATCTGAGGCATACTAATGGAATTTCTTTGAACTGATGCGCATGCAAATATAAATCACGTTATCAAAGAATATTGGAGTGAAATAAGGTGCACAAGAATTATTTTTATGTATTAAAAAAAAATATTTAAGTACCTATCCGATGTTTTAAATGAAAGTAGCTTGGTTTAGCAGCTTTCAATCACAGTTTGAAGCATTTTATTATAAATATTATTATGACAAGGATCTAAAGGAGGCATTTATAATTTGGAGGATTATGTACTCAATGTATACAAAAAAAAATTAATGTCTATTTACGTTTTAAATTATAATATTGGTATGAAAAGTTGGTGTCCAGATTTTTTTTAAATTAACAAGTGAGTTTTTTTAACCTTGTGACATTGTAATTTCACTTTTTTTGGTAATTGTCCTTTGGGCATCTCATTGTTATAATAAATATAATAATTAAAAATATAAAAGAAGCTGCGAACAAAATTATAGTATCACGGATCTCAGGGCTTAAGGCGATAACTCCAAAAAATACACAAATTACCCTAATGATACTTAGCCCCCTACTGTATAGGTATTTCTTGTTCATTATGGCGCTTCTGAGTATATAAATAATCTTTGACAGCTCAGCATATGGATGCGCCTGCGTCATCGGGTAGGCGAGGGTCTGAATGCGTGTTCTTGATTTACGAACCTTCAACGCATGAATTAATTATATTGAGCGATGAAAAGGGACGCGTTGATATACATTGCTTGTAAATTGATACACAGTATACACATTTGCATAAATTTCTTTAAACTTCACTCAATTACTAAAATCTCATCTGTATTTTAGATGCTTATATGCACAAGGAATAAACACCTTAATATCATCAGATAAATTCATTGTAAAATCATTTGTCATTTGTTCGAATAGGTGAAAATGAGAGTACGGGAGTTCGCCACGGGAGTAGAATCATTAAAAGAACCCTTTTTTATTATTAAAATTAATTTTGACAACTAAAAGTATGCCTCTGTTTTGCGTATTTGAGTATTCTCATTTGAGTAAACTCATTCTCAATAATCTTCGTACCTTTATAATAATATAAAACCATCAATGTACATCGTGTCGACTGAATTTGTCACGCGTGACTTCAATCGGTCACGGCTTATTATCGTATGAGGTGCGTGTGCGCTGACTAATAATGTATACGGGGCTAGAGGCTGATAAATCTCTGGGGGCGTCGATATTGCCTATAATGGGGCGGAATTGACTTGCAGCTGGCTTTTAGGGAATGCCATGAAATTATCAATTAACACTATTGAAGCTGAATTGGATATTTAAAATTTATTGGTGATTTTATTTTAAATAAAATTTCAACAATCAGGTAAATTCGTTGTATTACAATTCGTTTCCTATAGAAGAATTACAATTATTCGTGGATTTTTTTTAAATATGTCTTTATTCCAAATTTTGCAAATATAGCACAGTATTTAATAAGCTATAGCAATATTTATAATATGTAGTTTTCATAATTTAGTTATGAGTTACAAGTTAAAGCTACAAGTATAAATATTATAGTTAGTTACAAGTGCAAGCTACAAGTAGGTACCAAGTTAAGTTACTAAATTCTAAAATATTTTTTAATAATATAATATTAAGTCAAAATTAAGTTAAAACTTAATTATTAGAATCACAATAATAATAAAAATGTTCACAACGCAACACTCACACTAGCAACTTCCCTTTACGCAAAGTATCAAAGTAAACGACTTGTCAACAAACCGAGAAGAGATAGACAATATTGGATTTTGTTTCAGCGAAACATTTGCACAGTAAAATGTTAGGCGAGGGAATAGTGTCGTGAATTCATATTAAGAAAAAAAATTTCCGCTTAAGAAAAAAAGAAAAAAAAGAGTAGGTAAATTTTTATCGCTGTTACGTCGATAGTGCCTCCACCCAATTTTTTTTATATCTTTAGACTTTAGGGAACCTAAAAAAATTTCAGCATAAAATGTATCCTATGTTTAAATCTATATGCTGTTTTTGCGTGAAAGAGTAACAAACATCCATCCATCCTCACAAACTTTCGCATTTATAAATATTACTAATACTTAGTTTAGGACGTGGGGCTTAAGATCACTGACAAGTACTAAAATGCTTGTATTTACTTACTTGTACTGTACTTACTTGATGTATCCATCTTCCATTAAGTGAAAAATCAGCTTACCTGTCGTACCTTAACATAAAAAAAAACAAATTTCAATTCACTCGATTAAAATAAGTAGGATTTTTTATATGTTGTAACCATGAATGGATATAATTATACGTTTTAGTAAAAGCAACAATGTTTACTTACAGAGTAAAATTCAAAAGAATGAATTTCAACTCAATGTTGCGATACATTGAAAGTAAGAACAGTAGGGTTTATTGTCGACGCCATCATTTGGACGGAGTCATGCAAAACTTACTAGGTATATTATAAAAAAATAAATTATCAAATTAAAAGTTTAAAAATTATTTTCGCAATGAATACGCGTTTTATTAGAATTGTAACTTCCATTTAAAAAAATTAAAAGTACAAATTATATATTATACATATTATTATTTTAATAAATATTATAATCAAACGGAGTATCGTCCTTTGGTGTAAGAAATTTTGTTTCTGATTAAAACGCTATTTACGGAATATTAGTGATTAAACGAACATTACATAAACATTCCATATTCATTTTCTCAGAAAACAAATCCAATGAAAGTGTTTTCAATTCGAGTTTAATAAATCACTATATTTTAACCTAATAATATAAGCAGTTAAAGTTATGAACAGCATAATCTGATTTTCCATCAAAGGCGGCATGGATAAAGTTAAAATCATTCAAAAGGTAATCTCAATAAATTTATGTCTTTGAGTTAGATCTTTTTATTTTAAAGCTTACCATTTGTTTATGAATATACTGCGTCCTGTAGTCGGTCTGGCGACAGTACATTTTTACAAAATATCATAGTAAAAAAACCAGGGCAAATAGCAATTTTGTGAGACCAAAAAATCCTTTCGTACTTAGTAGCTTGGGTTTATGAGCGACGATGAGAGCTGTCACTTTCTCTGCTTTACTCTATCGTTTAAAAAATAATACTTAATATTTCTCGCATAACACTTTCTACTTTAGAAACAACTCGTGCAGTTCCATTTCGACGTTTTCATATCGAGCGCCTATCAAATATTTCATAGCAAGAGGAGTCAAGTCGGTGGCGCGCGGCGGAGTGTAGTGAAGACATCTGGCGGGACAAGCGGACTGAATTCAATTACATAGAACGATAACATCTCGCCTTCCTCGCATTAAAACAAACAGCGACTCGCAATAACCCCGCTTTATGCCTGCAATTACATATATACTTACATATAGAATAACTATTAAGATAGCAAGTGCTTTATTTAGAATATAGATGGCAAAGGCTGGCAAGTATGATTTTTTGCAATAAGAAACGAGCAGGAGTTTTGGGACTTCATTTAACCAGAACACACAATAAGCATAAAATTATGAAAAAAAAACTCAATATTAAGTATATATACTTTAATGTAACAATCGGTTGCCAGTCTGATAGACCAATTGATGGTCGCTAACCGACCAACCAGGTGGACAGTGTGGTTAGTCGGTTAGGAATAAACGGCTATTTAGGCTGATGGTGGCTTCGGTCGCCTTTTAGGTAAGACATGCGACACCTAGCCCAGTCGGGTTAGGAGGCATTTAAGCTTGCATTAATTTGTGGCCGCAAATTCTTTTCACCTACCTTTAGGGGGGGTCCAGTGGGAATGTAAATCTAAAGATTTTAATAACTTATATATTAAAAGTAGGTCAAAAAATATATTGAAATCTGAGAACATGTATTTAATACAAGGACATTGTTATCGCAGCTTTCTTTACATTTTACTTACAATTTCTATTTCTGAAGCTTGAAGTTTAATCTCAGTGGTTGAAATATAAATGGAAAATAAACTGAATACAAGGAGAGCGAGAATGTGTGCAACACAGTTGAAGACTTCAGAATTCCGCTCATTGTGGTGTACAAGATTGAATTTGTTCAGCATTTCTTAGAAAATCACATGCACGGAGTTCCTATTTCAGAGTTTCATCGGGAATTTAATATCTTATGTTGGATTTCTTTGTTTATTTATTAGATATATCTACTATATGTAGCTCAAGTATCTACTTTTGCATATGAGCAACTAAGTGTAATTTGCCTAATTTGTTTTTAAAGTGGTTTAAAGTCTCTTAAACCATATTACGTCTCTTGGTAGACTGTTCCATGAATAATCACTCTGTTAAACTGAAAACGGTAGGATGTGTTTCGAATTGATACAAATATTATAATAGAGTAACAACTTTTCAACTTTTTTAATATTTCAGCATGAATCTGAAAAATAAATTAAAATAAAAATAAAATCACTGAACTAATATTTCCTTTCAGCAACATAATGAATGAACTTAAAAGTAACAAAGTTACATGTGCAGAAAATGGAAAATAGTTTAGCAAGGGGTGGATTAGAAGTAAATGGGGATTCCCCTAGATTGGCTAATAAAACGGCAATATGGAAGTAATCGTTCGTGAACCATCGATAAACGAAGCGATCCAAGTTTGCCCCCGCGCGGAGTGACTCGCGACTCTGGCTAAACTTTAAATTGCTACCGAGGAATTTAACTTTGAAGGACCCGCTGTCCCTCTCAAGTCTCAGTTTATTTTCGTACTGAAACTTCATATTTATAAAGTTTTGTTTATTTTTGGCTAATTTACTGAAGGGGCATCATTACTTCGTTATCGTCAAAAGAAACGCGTCATTTAAGCCGATCATTTGAGAAAATAAAATCATTTGAGAAAATTTGATAAATAAAATATATATATATATTAACTCTCTCTCTCTCTAATTTTAAGTATTTTATTTTTAATGGCAGATAGGCTGACGGTCCATATTATCATCACTTATAAACACATGCAATAGCAAGAGAGAATACACATAAATGTTTCATGATTGAACTATGAATATTCCTGCATGTCCATTCCTTTTATGTTGATCTAAAGCGCTGGATGTAGGTAAGTTCAGAGGAAATTCTTATTAACTTAACTAAAGGAAGCCCTCTAGAAGATATTTTTTCATTTTAATATTTCATTGATTTTAATTAATAAAACCTAATTAAGTTATTTCCTGGGCGAAACCGGGAGCGGGTCGCTAATAAATAAAAACCCATTAAAATTTAATTAATAATTAATAAAAAATAAATACCTTAAAATTCAATTAATTAACAGCAACAGCATGTGACGTTATTCGTATATTATATCGAGCTTTCACCGGAATAAGCAACGACATTGGAATATAAGAGGGAGCAACCGTATGGAAATCTACGTAAGTATATACCGGACAAGGCGGGTTCTGTAACCGTGAACATAAACAGTAAAGGTGCTCTTGGCATCCGAGCTATTTTAGGTGTGTTTATTAGCTGTGTTAAACATTGTCTTTTGAAATTCTCAGTTTTAAATCTGTACTAATATTATAAAAGCGAAAGCTTGTATGGATGTATGGATGTTTGTAACTCTTACGCAAAAACTACTGAACCGATCACCATGAAATTCTGCATACACGTTGTCTGGGTCACCAGAAAGGACATAGGTTACCTTTCATCCAGAACGCGGACGAAGTCGCGAGCACCAGCTAGTATTATAAATGCGAAAGTTAGTATGGATGTATGGATGTTTGTAACTCTTTCACGCATAAACTACTGAACCGATCACCATGAAATTCTGCATACACGTTGTCTGGGATACCAGAAAGGACATAGGGTATCTTTCATGCAGAACGCGGACGAAGACGCGGGCACCAGCTAGTGTTATAATATAATACAAGTCAAGTTATCATACGATGCGTCCAATGTCAAATATTAACTTCCTATAAGTATATTAAAGTTAATTTCATCAAGTATTTTAAAGTTCATTATTGACTGTCTTTAAAATAAATAAATAATAAACTTTTATTACTTTTATATGAAACGAATATTCTGTTCATCTATTTTAAAATGATATGCTGAATATGGGTAAATTTCAATTTTGCAATGATATCTACGTGTAATATCGACGATGTCCCATCTAGGTATGAATTACGCAGCACGGTGGTTCGGAGCCAAAATTGTACACATCGGCTCGAGGTACAATTCTCGTTTCGCAAACGGATTTATGCTTGAATCTATAACTAAGGACACACTGTCGCTACAAATGAAGCTCTTTATCAGTAGGTATTGAAACAAAAACACAATTATTGCATCCACGTATAAAATTATGGTATGTTTTACTAAAATACTAATGAAAGAATCGTGTTTTTAAAAATACAGATATATGATTGTGATATTTGGCTAAATTTAACATCACTGATTGTGAGAAGTTAATACAAAATAATACATACATAAAATGACTAAGTATGATTGTTCACCTATGCGAATATTATAAAGAGAGAAGATTTGTATTTTTGTATATTTGTAATGAATAAACAAAAAAAAAACACCGATAGAAAGCTAACAACACATATTTTTTTGTATGCCAAAAAAGCGAGTATGGCAAAACGACAATGAGCCCATTATCAGCGATTAACATCTAATATATAAAATTCTCGTGTTGCGGTGTTTGTTGCCAAACTCCTCCGAAACAGCTAGACCGATTTTGATGAAATTTTGTGTGCTTATCGGGTAGGTCTGAGAATCAACCAACATCTATTTTTTATACCTCGTCAGCTAGTATTTTATAAAGTCACGCATGCGAAATCGCGTGCAACAGTTAGTAATAAAGAAAACGTGTTAAATTTGTTGCCAGTGTGTCCCAGCCATAAGTCGATGCGTCTGGCAGCAAGCCACGGAGCTCGTTTATATATCATCGTGTTTTGACGCTGCCGGGCACCCTGACGACGCCGGTGTTACGTTGAAAAGAATTTAAGGATAGCTTGCTACGGCAATTTGTTAACCTGTCCGTTTGTTTTACGCTTGAAACGGGTTTGCGGATTTATTAAACGGCCAACTTCTATATTGTGTAGGGTATTTATGTTCCGCCGCAAAATAGGTATCCAAACAGTAATAGAAGTTTTCTCTTTTAAGTTTATGTTCAAGTTATTAGCAAAGATATTTTGATCTATTTTATGTTATACTTCGTTTTAGTATGAAAAATAATTAGTATGACTTAATAATACATTTCAGTAATAGGAGACTTCTAAACAAAATGTAATTCTTCTACCTTGGCAAATTAATGAAGAAGTTTCTTTATTTCATTTTATTTTAATCGCTACAAAATGTCATTGGTTTCGTGTAAAATTCTTTTATAAACATTACTTCTAGTATTATTAAAATTAAAATAGTTGAAAAGCTACGCCGTACTATATGCACCATGTATGTAGAACGCGTACATAATAATATATCGTTGTCATAATTTCTAGATAAGTAGGACTTTATCTTCTATTTTAATTTGAGTTTTCATATCCGGCACACTTAATGTCTTTTTAAAACTAATTAAGTCTAGCGGTTTTGCTCTTTTTTTAATTTGACTTCCCGTCGTGCGGTTAACTTTTATCAATTGACCATACATACGAGTAATATGCCTGACGTTGAAAAATAGCAAGAAATCTCAAGCGTGTGTATTGGTCGCTACAGCAACGGCGCTTTATATGAATTTATTTACTGATCAAACTGAAAGCCTATTTCGACCGGATAAAATAAAATTTTTGATACTCAGAAGTATTTCCAAATCCTTTAGTTAGATAAATTAATATAAACATCGGAAAAAAAAAACAAACAAAGGTTCTTAAAAAATATTAATATTTAATTTATAAAAAACTAGCTGTTGCACGCGACTTCGTTCGCGTAACTTTTTAAAATATACTTAGCCTATGTTACTCGCTGATAATTTACATAGTGAAAGAATTTTTCAAATCGGTCCAGTAGTAGTTCCGGAGCCTATTCAATTCAAACCAACAAACTATCAAATTTTTCCTCTTTATAATATTAGTATAGTATAGACAATATAATATTATGTTTTGAGTGCCTAGTATTAGATTAGATATCGTACCTACTTTAACTGCATTACACAGGTGAGAGCTTGAGAACAAACGTGGCATATCTTTGCCACTCTTTAAAAATCTTCCCTTGAGTATAAATGCACTTTATGGATATCATAGTTCACACACGCAAGTCATCGAAGACAACTAATTTGTTTAATACGCAAATTACTTTAAGATATCTACTTTTAGTGAGTGAGTAGGGGGTTCCGGAGCCCCCTTATGCTATTATTATCTTTCATGATTATCCCTTCCTAATCCCTTATGCTATTATGTTCGGCAGCGCACTTGCAGCACCTATGGCGTTTGGCGACGGTAGCCACCTACTATCAAGTGGACCATCAAGATAAAAAAAATCATTGTTATGAATGGCTCAAAGCACGCATATTATTGTGGTTAAATATAAAAAGTTTAACCACAAAAACAAAACTTAAGGAACGCCAGATTAGCTCGTCAACGAATCAGCCAGACTAACACCTCCATGAATGCCAAACAATTAGGAGAAATTTGACGAATATTCCACACAAATGTGGAGGTGAAATCCTTCAGTCATTGACGTGTGTAATCCTCTTAAGTCCTATCATAATACCTAAAGCAGCTCAATAATGTATAACGAACAATATTGCCTCCCCAAAATGTGGAGTTTTAATCTACAATGGCTCGATTAACATGTTTAATGTACAGCGGAATGCACTTTCGCTTTCATCACTCTCCAGGGTACAGTATGATGTTAACACACGGATACTTCGAGTTTGTGTATTAACAAACATATGCTTATGGCAATTAATATTGTAAATGTTTATAATTTACGGAAAAATTAATCTTTTTTTAAATCATCGTCACAGATTGAATTTTGAACATTTTGAACAAAGTTGCTATAAAATTTGCTATTTTGCCATGCACAAGTTGCGCTTTCTTGTATACCTAGGTGCTGAATATTTAACTGTTTGTAAAGAAAACAAAAAAAGTGAAAATAATTTCACAATTCCATGTTTCTTTTCAAATCAACGTGTCTTGCTCATGTGAGTGCGGAACGCTGAGGAATTCTCGATGGAATGCCCAATACAATGCACCGCGGCAAACTTATTCAATTTGACTAAGGAGACAGCTGTAGTTGGCTTTGAAAGGCATTGTGTTCTTCACCTCTTCCTTGTTCGCTTTTTTATTTTATCTGTTTCTGAACAATACTTTCATTCAATCCGCTTTTAGACATTAGAAATGCAAGGCACGTACTGTCGCGACTGCTCTGCGACCAACTTTTGTATTGACGTTTTATTGGGGACACGAAAGCGGAAAAATCTCCCAAGTAATATATTTAAGTGCTATATTATTTTGTCTACAACTTGTCTGTGTTGTTCTGCAGTCTATTTGTCATCGCATCTGTTTTACATATTCATTTATCATCGATCGATGAGTATGAGATCCCAGAGCGCGTTTTTCTACCCCCTCAAAGACCACGTTCATAGTCGGCAGAGTACATGCAACCCACAGATGCAACCCATTGCTTAAAGGCAATGTTAGCTACTTTGATTACTCACCTAGAAGACATAGAAGACAAGAAGACCTGGAAGACCTATTAGACGTTATGTTTTTTTTTACCTAAGTAACATATTAGGCGGCCATCAGAGAGGAATGGCGGCTTGCCACTGACACCTGAAATGATGACCACGACCACTCTATCAAGAGTGAAACCGAAGGAGAAGAAGAAGTAAGTTTTAGAGGAAAAAAAACTTTATGATAAAAATAACTTTTGCGAACATGAAATATAACCTTACCTAAGTATATGTCAACACAGTCAATTGGACCGTCAAATAGAAATATTCATTATCCTGTTATCCTCTAAATAATTGATCCGCTTATCGTAAGCAACATGGTCTCAGCGCGGGTTCAATATGTGAGCAACGTGCAATTCTATTGGTACGTGCAAATGAACCACCCTACAAACGTCGTGTTTGTCTTCATACTTTGTCGCTCGAAACTCATACATTATTGATGATCGAACATTCTAGCTTAAGTTTGTCGTCGCCTTCACGAATGGTTTGATTACTTCATACTGACTTCTGTGTTTCTATTCATCAACTTTACCTAATATTTAGATAAAGTATTATGTTAGTTATCATTAGTAAGTAATTGTGTATGTTAGTATCAGTAGTTAGTTACCTATGTTTAGTTTAGTTAAATTTTTGTCTATTTTTTTTGCGCTCTTCGCTTAATAAAATTATCTGGTCCGAAATAGCAATATCTAAATTAGTATAATTAAGCAGTTGCAAAATAATTTATATATTTAAAATTTATGATTGAATTTAATTCAACAGTGTATAATAATTTGTTATATGCCTTCTTGTTTTTCTTTAAAAATAAATACATAAATATTAGTAGGTACCTAGTTGTATATATCCGGAAGCGGTTACCGCTCGATTAATCACAGCAGTTAATTTTATTAACAACACGTAGAATTCGGTTGTTTATCAGGAGTACGGTTGGGCTATTTGTCAACTGGGCCACCCTCTGGCGTCACGCACTTCTCATATTGGACTTGGGAATTGTGTTAATGTAATTACACTGAAGTAGCTACTGTGAGGTTAAAAGTAAAAATTGATAAACTTGATTAGTAACTTAAGCATGATCTATGAGCTGATTAGGGCACACTATAACCGTCTACTTACAAAATCCTTACTATCAGTACTAATATAATAATAATATAAATCTGAATGTGAGTTTGTTTGTTTGTTTGTTACGCTTTCACGCAAAAACTACTGAACCGATCACTATGAAATTTTGCATACACGTTGTCTGGAACACCAGACAGAACATAGGGTATCTTTAATCGTTCAACGCGGACGAAGTCGCGGGCACCAGCTAGTACTAAATAAAAATCATGTAAGCTGTTGACTTAGATATCTAACTTTGACTTCATCCTATTTTCTCACTAAATACTCCTATGCTGACTTTGAATAGATCTATTTTGTCTATATCTATTTGAAATATTGGAAAGGGATAAGCAAATGCCAGAGCTCTTTTGCCTATCCCTTGCAGCACCTGTGGCGTTGCTTGTGTTACAGGGGATGGTAACCACCTAACATCAAGGCGGACCATCAGCCTGTTGTCTACTTTAACAAAAGCGAATAGTACAAAAAATTTAGGACAATGAAACAAACATCAAAATTTATATTGACTTATTTTAAAGAAATTTCTACTAAATTAAGATTTTTAAGAAAATTAAAAGCGTTTTAAAAAGTAAACTAATATATTAAAACTCAACTATAACAAAACTAAATGGACTCTTTATATACAATAATAAAGGACAATTATAGTTCAAAGCTGACCT
This sequence comes from Synanthedon tipuliformis, assembly GCA_947623395.1. Lineage (NCBI taxonomy): Eukaryota > Metazoa > Arthropoda > Insecta > Lepidoptera > Sesiidae > Synanthedon > Synanthedon tipuliformis. The sequence goes on along the minus strand of OX392415.1, from coordinate 2,797,203 downwards.
TTCATTGTCTGAGTATTTGTCTCGAACAGAGGAAAGTTTTTGTTGGGCATCAGTAAAAGCTTTTCTCCTATAATAATAGCGAAGTCAATATTCATCAATATACCTAACTAACAGACCACAATCAAACATTTCGAATCTGAGAAGCCGAAATGTTTTATTCATTATTCCGCAAATGGCAATTACAGTAACAGAATCCTCGGGACGGAAGGAAACATTGTATAAAAAAGCTTTTGTAGCTGTTAACCGGACGAAGGAACATTGTTCGTCTGTGGAATTATTGCTCTCAATGTTATGTCGCGTCGTTTCCCTTGTTGGCCAAAATAGCCTTGTATACCCTGTATACCGCTCTGTCAGATCTTGGATCGTCTTTGTTATAACCCCATTTTATTACGTCCTTTATTGGCGTAATCCCTAAACATACTTAAGGGTTATCAAAGAAATTATTAAGTATACATTGTATTGAATTTTTTTTGTATATATTTTTTTCATGTAAAGGTCGTCAGACAAGCTGATGGTCGTCCACTTGACGTTAGGTAGCTAAAGTGAGGGTAAGTATTTTAATAATTTGTATTTTGTAATTTATTATATTAATATGAATATTCATATTCTAGATTGTAAATTTCAAAAATTACGTCAACGTTAACGTATATTAACAGGATACCTGTTAATACACGTTCGTATAAAACAATGCAGTTATAACAAGGCCGTGTCGACGCATAATTAGCGACAGGCCTGTCTATGAATCAAATTCGCCTGTCGGTGAAGCGAGACTAACAAGCCTTGTGCATTGCAAGCTCGCTCTAAGTCATGTGTGGCATGTTGATTATTTAGCCCATGGAGTGTTTGTGCTGGCAATTCTGAAACACATTAATACTGTCTTTAATGCCTGCATTGACTCGTTATCGCAGCGAACCCAAGGGGTTTCATATGACAGCAAAGTTTATTTGATATTTGTCGATGACAGTATGCTAAAACTAATAAAAGTTTACGAGTAATCAGTGAAGTTATTGAAAGAAGGAAATGTGGCATAAGATTTTTCAATAAAGAGTCTTCTCAGAATGTTTAAATTTCATTTTTTTTTCTCTCAGCGTTGGCAGCGGGCATTCATCCCTACGAATATATTCATCCCACATCAGGTGCTTGATTTTTAGACGACTATGGAGTAGATCGTCAGCCTATCCACTACCCTTTTTCATGAAATAAATAAATTTTGTAGATTCTGCAAAAATAAGCTTATATATATTTACACAATCAAATTAATAAAGATTACAATACGAAAAGACAAGGAAATTAAAAACAAAATAAAATTGGATCAAATTAAATAGAAAAGGGAACGAAAACAAAAATAAAATATATCAAGGTCATTTTACTGTAACAAAAAATAATCACAAAAAGGATTTCTTGTATTTCCTGCGAAGACGACGACAATTTTCGTGATACATTTACTAAAAAATTAAAAGCGGTTTTCATACTAAAAAGAACAATACACCTAATAATTTAGAAAAATAAACTTCTTTCAATTTTCACCAAGAGCATGTTGATTTGCATGTTGCTCTACTATTTGTAGTGTTTGACCGAATAGTGTAATTAAAATAACACGACTAACCCACTAGATCAATTACCCTTTGGTCACGCACCAAACACCGATATTCGTGGCTGGAATACAACACAATATGTGTTTCTACCGGATATTTTACATAACATATGCCTACTGTACATAGACATAAACGAGAAAATCACTTCGATGGTACATAGTTGAAGCAATCACCCAAAGGAGGAATCGCAGAGTTTCGGATACGACAAACGCGGGTTCGATATAATGATTATAATAACTATCTGCTAAATGAAGACAGAAAGCCTGTCTATTGCTAAAGAAAAAATATCATAATAACAGCAATAACAAAATTCACGAGGAAGCGAAAAGCATTTTCCCGAAATGCTTAATCGGAGTGACAAGAGAAATTGTAGACAAGCTAAAGTTAGTACATCAACATAACTTCGAGAAACTCAGCGATTCAATACAAGATGGATTCGTAAAATTGTCATGTAAATATATAACATTAGACATAATATGTAACCTTATTTATAATCTTTTACGTCCTTATAAAAATCCCTGGAGGGGCAATCTATCTTCTATCTTCTCTCTCTCTAAAATTTTTACTTCTTTATACCGACGACATTAATATACCAGCACTTATAAAGCCCTGTTTAGTTTGAATATTGTTTGAAAATCGTGAAAGTTCAAACAATAAGTTATAATTAGATGTGCCATATTATCTAGTTGGGAACCTAAAGCGTAAAATATTATGCACGAAAACTTATTAGCGGTATATAATATCCCGGAATTTTTAACTTTGTTTTATCCAAACCGTTCAGCGATATACGCGTTATTGAAGAATATACGATATCCAAATATATCCACTTTCGTATTCGCACTTTGAAGAAAAGATGAGCCTTAAAAATAGCCATTAGCTAGCTAGTTCTAAACTTTTCACGTGCGCTTCCCGATACATAAGCTTCGAATCATTAAGCTACATAAAACAGCTTCAAGAGCATAGACACAATTCAAAGAGCGTTCAAAGTGAATGGCCATAAAAGTGATAAAATGGCTATTTATCTTTCATCTATTTCAGTATTTTCTCTTCTCTCTAGTACACACACCCTTGTTTCCTTCCTGAGAACGTTTTGCGAGTGGGTAATTGCAGTTTATGTTAATTCAGATAAACGTGATATCTTTTTCTCTGCTTCATCGCCTACGCCGCCCATAAGTGTATTTGGCAATGTTTCCCGCGGAAACCGAATGTGATACGCGCGTAACGATCTTACTCCGATAGGGAAATGTGAACGGCTGAAATTAGAATTTTGCCATTCTGTTTAGCAGAGTAAATAGGCTAGGAACAATATATGGTTTCAAATATTGTATCTATTGATGTCAACTATTACCATTTATAGCTACTATCGAGATAGGTATGCTATTGTCGTCCTTACTGGTGTTTCTGGTCATTTTAAATTTATAATGACAATCATAAGAGTTTCTTGGAGAAACCTAATTTTTAAGTAAATATTTTGATTTTTGATTTTGACGATAGCAACCCAAACCCCTTTGGTTCAGTGGGTACCTACTGCGATGTACAGTAACCTCAAGCACAGGCTTATATTTAGCGTAATACCACGTAGCTGATAAAGCTGGTTACCACGTGATGTTACAAATGCAGATGAATAGGTATCATCAGTAAAGGCAAATAAATTTTAATGAATTCTCAAGAGGGAAAAATTAGAGGGTACGCAGCATTGGCGATGTAGCGCCTGCGAACTCAACAATAAATTGGAGTTTCGAATTTTATTGAGGATTCGTGTTAAATGAAAAATTCTCGACTGTATCCGACATGGGGCATTAAACGTCCGGGTTCGCCGCGGCTGTCTATCAAAAAGCACTTTTGTGGTCCCGCCGCCACGTGGCGCGAGCGGATTTACCGCTCGCGGCATTTCCATGTCGACCGCATTGGAAAAGCTCAGATTTATTCGTTGCTGGAAGGAATTACACACGGTAATAGGATAATACGACACTGGCGTATGAACCGGCCTTAGTTACATGCTTTTGCGGTTTTCTTCAACCTTTGAAAAAAAAAAAAAAACTGAACCAAAATATATTTATTTATTTATTTTTCAAAAGCTACACCAACAGCACAAACAAATAATAATAATAATAATAATAATAATAAAAAAAGACGAGTATTTAGTGTAACAACACTGTCTTTATTTCAGATAATGTAAAGACAACAGAAAGTGTCTATTGGTTCCCGATAGAAATATCACGGAAAATAAGAAAAGTTACAATAATAATTTATACTCTAGTATAAATAATATATGTATAAAATTATATATTTTACAAGTGACATGGGTCAATGTAAACCAGTTCTTTTTAGTTTGAATATGCCACCTCATGCACTGCCACGTCTGGCGTGTAAAATCATTTACATATAAAATAATAATAATAAAACTATTAAATACAAATATTTGCAAAACCTTTTTCGGGTAGAACATACTTTGTACTGTAACTGCTGTATATTAAATAAGATACTGTGGTAGTGAAAATTAAAATTTTATTAATTAATTTGCTTACAAAATCAGTATCAGTCAAATCAAATATCAGAGAGTGGACTGGAATTACCTCGGTCGAGCAGCTGTTAAGTTGGCTCTTGACATGGACTGGTTCAGGAGGTTAACCTTCAGGACTGAAGAGGCAAATAGAGAAAGAGAGAGAGAGAGAGAGTGAGAGAGACAATTAAAAAAATAGTAAATATTTTGTCACTTCCATAAACTTTATGAAATTAATCGCCCATTGTAGACATATTGTAGAATCGTATCGCCTACTGACAAATGGAGGCCGCAGTTTAATTTCTGACATACAGCCATGTTGACTCCATTTTCGTTGAGAAATTAAATATAAACATGGCAGGGCTCCAGGCTTTTAAAAGTTATTAAACGCAAGAGCTCGTACACTTAATTGATATCTTGATTGGGGAAATTTATTATTGGAGTATATTTTATTGGGGAAAATTTTCGGTCAGTTAGCTAAGTGAAAACACAAAACACGTTACGTTACGTTTGCGTTACGTTCACGTTTAAATTGAATTTTCAATCGGATACTAGATCCTAAAAAGATTTTGAAAGAAACCTTATTAGTAAGGTGCTAATTAAACGAATTATAATTATAGTATTGTCACAGCATACTTATGTGTGATTATGGACAGGGAATTGGGTTTTTATTTTGCATCATTTCCCAGTATTTTTAATTTTATTTATAGCCAAAATATAGAGCCAAATTAGTTTGTATACAGACCTTTTTAACTCAGCGCAAATTCACTGAATATAAAATGTTTTTTTTTATTTATTGATTGATTTGTAGGTTCCGAGTAGATATTATCGAGCTTAAACTCTAAATAAAAATTGCATTAAAATTTAAACGTTTAATTAAAACAGAAACAGGACAAACTATGTGTAATTAATAAAATTTACATAATTCCCGCTCTAACGGCTCAAACTTTGTTCTTGGCAGATTGGAGCAGTGAAGCCGCGAAATGCATTTTCTATGTAGATTAATTTATCATATTCACATTAACAACATACGTTACATCTGATTATGAGAACTAAACCTTATTATTTAATAGTAGCACAAGCCCACGACTTCGTCGCGAAAACTTTTAGTAGTTATTGATATAATAACCTATTAGAACACGGCTAAGCCCCGTGCTAACGCTAACAAGATAACGCTAAATTTAATTCAAGCTGGTTCTATGTTTTATTTTTTACTTGAAACGGGAACATGTTCCATTTCATGAAAATACTCCAAAACTCACTAACTCGTATTGAAAAGTTTCAGATTGCCAAACATCACTTCAAATTTATCAGGAATAGATTCACGTGTATAATGGCAGACTTCCCGGAAGAGATTTTCCTGGAAACGTCAATACTTTTTTTAATATTTATATTAATGTTTCGATAAAAAACAACAAGGATTTTGTCTTATTATCAAATCTTTTATTTAAGAACAGAAGGAAATCAAAGAACAGTAGTAATCATAAACGTACTAAGCAAAAAAGTTAACTTGAGACTCGAGCGGATTGTATTAAATTATATTTATCTCAATCTGCGCTCAAGGCTGTGGAAATCTCTAGGTATATACGTACGTACGTATCTTTACAAACGATTGTGGTTCCAGTAGCCATGTCGTCGGCACATCGTAGAATTGGGCATATCATGATATTCCTGGGCAGATCATATTTCTGTTAAAACTGAGAGGGTCGCCTCACTTCGCTCCGCTTCGCTCGGCTCCCCAAATTTATTTCCTAACACGCTCCTCTTCGCTTTGCTTCGCTCCGCTCCTCGTCGCACCTATTTTTGACCTTTGGTGAAAGATTTTTGATTTCATATTTTACGATCTGCCTAATTCTACGATCTGCCCACGACAGCCATACTGTGACGGGAGATCTGTAACATCAGCCAAGAAGGTGAGCATCCTATGATCCTAATTTTTTAGCCAACTGCGAGAAAAGACAATCCACATCGCTGCCGACCGGTGCTCTGGTGCTATACCACATAGGCGCAAATACTTTAGCGTAGCTACTGCGTACAATTTTTGGTAATACTGAAAGAGATATCGCAGCAACATTTACAAATGAATTACAGCCGTTTTTCGATTTCGGAATCGAAATAAAATATACATTTTCATAGGTTTTAATTGCTTTATAATGAAAAGCAAATAGGAATAATGAGTGATTCTTGATACTGAAATCAATGTGCATAATAAATATATGCCATTAAATTATTATTTGTTAAGCTTGATGATGCAATTAACTTTTTGGATATCATTTTTCCAATTAACTTTTTGGTTAGAAATATTTGATATCAATTAGTATTAAAAATGCATATTAAGCGAGCCACTAATGTTTTAAAATAAAAACAAAGAGATATTCCATAGAAAATTATTGAAATGTTGAAAACGATGCTAAGTAGATATATGTATATCCCATCAGAAAAAAAACCTACCTGTTAGAATATTGTTTTTTTAGAACAAGTTTTTTAGTGTTAGAAGTGTTCTAGTAGATTTTTTTTCGGGTGGGAAAAAGCTTACGAAACTCACGAGTCACGACTCACGACTCACGACGCACGACTCACGACTCACAACTCACGACTCACGACCAACGTCCAGGCGCCTGACTCCATTTCCTGGTTAACGTCCCTAGTTCGCTGGTTCCCTGGTTAACGTCGACTACGTGGCGTCTGTCTGTCGACCTAACATAAGAAAGTCATTTCGGTTACATTTTTATTTAAAACTTTTATATATTCCATAACATGTGGCTTTTCATTTGCTTCGTAGCTCTTCATTTTAATCTGGTAAATGGATCGTGAGTGATGCATTGTAAATTGTAACACCAGCACTATAAAGGTGCAATTTCATTGCTTCCTATAGTAACTGTATGATTGCAACCATCGCCGTTAAAATGTTGATAAAATACTAGTACGTAACATTATCCTTGCATATTATAAAACATAAAACCGTTAAGTAGTCTTTGAGATTATTCGCGATTATCTCAAAAACTACTAAACGTTTTTTCATGCGCTTTTCACTAATGGAAAGAATGTTAAGTAAGTCAAATAATAAAAAAGGAATAATATTAAAAATTCAATAGAGATTTTAACAGTCTTCTAAGTTGACCACTTCAGGTTTCACAACATAATATGTTGTGAAACCGGAACAACACACAACACAACATAATATATACATATTATGTATATTATTCAACCCTCTTTATCGGACATCATATCAGACGTCCACTACACTACTGTAGTCCTAGGACCTTGAGGTAGTCATTAATGTAAAACGTACAAAATGTCGCGTCATTATCCTACAACAATGGACAGTGATTGACAGAATATGTTAGGGATTTACTTTATAAACAATTTTATGTTAAATTCAGCTACGAAATAACTTGTAAGTTTCATAAAGGTTTCTATTGAAATATATAGTTCAATTTGATGAACAAAATTGACACTTACCTACATACTCTAAGCTCTTCATTTCCTATAACAATAAATCTTGTCAATTAATTTATTATATTAAAGATTTATTTTGTGTGACTATCAATTTGTCTCAACAAATAACTATCGTGTTATGTATGATAATCTTTTTTTTTCTTGAACATCACCATCATCTCAGCTGTAGCACGTTTATCACTAATCCAACTATAAGTCGCTAAAAAAATTTAAAAAATATATCCTACTAATAATATTATAAATGCGAAAGTTTGTATGTATGTATGTATGTATGTATATATGTATTGATGTATGGATGTATATGTATGTGTATGTGTGTATGTATGGATGGATATATGTATGTATGTAAGTTGTAACTCTTTCACGCAAAAACTACTGAACCGATCACCATGAAATTTTGCATACACGTTGTCTGGGACACCAGAAAGGACATAAGGTACTTTTCATCCAGAAAAATAGTACTGCTCCCGAGGGATTATCTAAAATTAAGTAAACTAACTCCTGGCTAAGTATAATAGCAATAACGATTTCAGGAGATATATTGCTTTTTCAACGCGGACGAAGTCGCGAACACCAGCTAGTGTAAATATAAAGCATTGCTACCGAGAAAATCCTGAATTGCAGTTAATATCCAAAAATTGTAGGTTTTTAAAACATAAAAACGCCACAACATTTAATTTAATAGACTTTTCATTTTTAGACAATACAAGTAGGTACTTAGTTTAATTAGTTACATTTTGCGATTGTAACAAAACCGTTGCCTGTTTACTTATATCTTCTAGATTATTTAGGTCATATGAACGCAATTTATCATCGTTAGCATCGAGTGTCTCTGAACTAATGGGCTGTTGTATATCAAAGTAACAGTCACATACTCACAATAACTGAAGTTATTTATTGTAAAACCCCTCCGGCTTTAATATCAGTATTAACTTAAACTTAGTATTTCATTGCCTATTTTTCTTGGAATTAAATTAAAATCAGTTGATTTTAGTCAAAATGCAAACAAATTAAAATTGAGACCCGAAAATTACAATATAAAACATTTATTATTGAAATCATGAACAACTTCTTGGATTAAAAAAAATTTCAAACTAAGTTGCGTTTTTAAAATTATATTTTGTCAGAAATTGCAAAATACAAGAAAAACTTCAGTCATCGCCAAGAAATACTTTAAATTATGTATAACAATTAATTGATAACGACAAAATTATAACTAAAGCTAAAACCTAAAGCGCTAAAAAGATATACCTATAATTCTTTAGATTTTCATCAGTAACTATTAGAGTACTTATTATTTATTTTTTGTCAAATACCATCTTGACTTTTAGGCAAAAATCTACACTATAGTAAGACATAAAATCTGCGTAAAATACCGTAATATTTCTCTCATTCTTTAAGCTTGCTTTTGACATCACTTTGTAATGCTCCAAAATATGGAGGTACAGGTACGTAGTATGCATAAGCTGGTTGAATTCTAGTAGTTATTTGCTTTTGTTATGACCTACTCGTCGACAGGAGTGATCGATAGGTTTATTTATAATAGAGATACACATATTTCGGGCTGCTTCATCAATATCTCTCTCGCTTTGTCTGCGCCTACAGAATTGAGATAAACGACCATCGGAATAGTGTTGAGGATCAAATCCAATTTGCGAGTTGCAAATTGAAGAGGGAACAAGATGTGAGTGTGTTTTGTAATCAATGGATCTGTTTTGAAATCATGACGTTTCACTGCGCAGGAATTTATTTAATAAGAATTTTACATTAAAAAGTAAATAAAATATGTTAGGATGCTGTTGGGACTCTAGTGCATCGGGTAAGAATGCATAATATACTGCTGATGTACTGGCATCTATGCAATCACAAGAATAAGGTGTTTATACTAGGTTTGTATTAACTCTAATAAGAGTACCGAAAGGTTTGATGACCTATACGTAAAAATATGTTAATAATGTATTTGAAACTGCATAAAATTAAATTAATTTTTCCATCTCATGAAATCGAAGTTCAATCCTGATGTATCAACGGGGTTGGAGATATAAAAGAATTTCTGAATAAAACAGAATAAACCTTAGACAAGGTACAAATAGACACAAAATAAGCTTCCAATTTAAAAATGCGGAAACAAACTCAGTTTGTCTTTTTATTGTCCATGTTTATGCTAGACAAATGTAAATTTTATTCACATGGTCCCCCAAGACACGTTTACTGCAGTAAAAAAAGTCATTCTTCCATCCCCATAACATTTCAAATGTAAAGTTATATTGTAAAATGTTTATGTAACATACGTCCTCTAAAAATCGTCTCCGAAGGATATTGAAATTGAATTTTATTATCCTCTTGAGATCGAGCTCATGAATTTAGCTCTCTATGTTGTTCGAGGCAATTGCTACAATGACGTTGGTGCATTTGTAAAAGTGAATTGTTTAAGAGTTTTCATGTTGGTACTTATTTTATTTTGTATCAGAAAATTAAAAGCATTAAATAGAAATATTTTCGTAATGTAATGACACGATACACTGTGTTTCGCAATTATAAACTCGAAATTGTTCATCCTTTTCCTTATTCCTTATCCTTTATCCTATTAAGGTTATATGAGCCCTCTGGAACAGTAATTTTACTGGATGAGAGAATCTTCTGATTTTTGGTTCCCTATGTCCTTTCGTGAATTCCTGACAACGTGTATCCAAGTTTCATGATGACCAATTGCTTAGATAAGATTTGAAAATATAACAGACAAACAGACAGACAGACCGAGTTACTTTCACATTTATAATATTAATATGAGTTATTAAATTTATATTTTACTAAAGGTTAGCAAACTTATTTGTAATAGATATGATTTACCTATTAAATCTTATTGTTAAGTATAATAGTTTATACATATAATAATACTAATATTATAAATGTGAATGTGAGTTTGCTTGTTTGTTTGTTACGCTTTCACGCAAAAACTACTGAACCGATCACCATGCAATTTTGCATACACGTTGTCTGGGACACCAGAAGAACATAAGGGTCTCCCTACCATTCATCCGGAACGCGGACGACTTCGCGGGCACCAGCTAGTAGTTTATAAAAACAATACACACCTAGTTATATTTCTAAATCAATTTACTATCTAATTTGGTATAAGTATTTAGCTCTAAAACTTTGCTTATTTCAAAATTAAATAGCAGACATTTAAAGGGGGCTAAAGGTGATACTACATTTCATTGGTGTTATTAGAGGACTCAAGTTGATAAACGGGCTCCCTCACACGGTGTTAACACGATGATATATTACACAATTTTCTTTACGAGCAGAATGGATTTATAACAACGAAGCGCTGCTGTTTTGAGAGCGTAATGTTTTTAACGAAATTCATGGGAAAACTTTGGGTTATGTATGTTAATGTACGGGCTATGTGTATGTTACAAAGTTTACTGGTCGAATAAATATTTACGCGATTTTCTTGAAAGTTAGTTCGTGACCTCTTCCAAAGGCGAGGTCTGTAATAAAAATAAAAAAGTGTATTACAATAGTCGTTTACTACCAGTGCGGAATGAATGTTGTTTGAGAAAAACAAGTGAGAAACCTCATAATTGTGCAACGGACAATAAAGTATATTTAAAGCCTATTCATTTTTATATTTAGAAAATTGATGACCAAGTTGTATTGGTTAAAGTCTTATCAATGAAGTGCCGTGCCGTCTGTACTGGTTTATTGATTACATACAATGACTATAATGATCAAATAGGAAAATCACGTGTCGTAAAATAAACTTTTGTTATTTACAGTCACGTCATAGATAATCTAGTGATGGTTTGTTTGCGAAGCGCAAGTGCGCTTGCCGAGATAGGTACTAGTATCAAGTGTTCTAGTACATAGTACCTAGGCTGAACGGATACAATATGGCAAACGGCAAGTTTATTACCTGAATTAATATATAGGATACCTTTTATACTAAAAATGTTAGGATCGTGTAACTAAATATATTTAAAAAAACGGCACCACAGCTAGTGTAATAAGTTAGATTTCAAATAATAATTTATTTCATAAAATGTCTCAATGCAGTTTGCATACGAGAGAATTTCGTGTGACTTTTGTGAGACTTTGTGTATGCTATGACAAGGACGTATCAGAAAGACATTGGGTCTACGTCACGCACCATCCTAATATAGACAATCGTAAAATGAAACATCATAAGGGAAATAAAAACTGAAAAGAGGCTATAACGACCCGGGACGGAGGTCTAACAAATCGACGGTCATGACTCAAGGTTATAGCTACAGGAAGCGGGGTTCCTTGGACCCCGTGTAGAAAGATAACTCGGCTTTTCATTGTGTGCGACGAAACGATAACGTCTCGCTTGTTCGATTTATTATAAATTGAGGTCTGCGAAGCCCCGGTCTTATTAGACCCTATAATGGCAGATCATCCCCGATACGTTCAAAAGATATATTAAGTAGTTTTGTAGTTCCATTGACTAGTAGAGACGGAATCCAACGTTCGTAAATATTTTTTGTATTCTCCAGATCTTTTGTAACAGTAATTTGGTATTATGTTTTAGAATTATTTTTCTGGACATTTATTATCTGTATAATATAATGTATATATATTTTCCATTACTGCATCTAGTATAAGTCTAGTATTAAGTATAATATTTAGTTAATAAAAAGACTTCTATCTGCTGTCAACTTCTAAATTTTAGATGATTCCTCTAATCTCCTTACACAGATTGGCCAATTTGAATGTGCCGCCCCTAAGGCCTAAAATATGCTGACTAGAGCCAACAACTATGGCAAACTGATGAGACTATCCATTCTGATTTATTTTGATAAAAACTAAAACCATAGGAAATAAAAAAACATATTGTTTAAAACAAAGCACGATTATGCATTTTATCATATTGACTTGCAAATAAAGATAAAATTATGCAAACTTTGCAAAATCAAAGTAAACGAGATGCAAAAAAGTTATTAATTTTAATAAATAGATTCGATTGTAGGTTAGGTATGTACATATCTGTTTCAAAATACAAAAGTCCTTAATATTAGCTTTTAAATCCGAGGCTCCTTTGAGAATTTTCCTAATGAAAAACATGAGTTTATTCCAATATTACATTCGTGATTAATGATTATAAATCTGCGAATTCTGACTCCGAAGAGGAGAACTTTTTAAAACAACTTTTTGATAATTTATCTAATGGAGAGATCTGTCTCGGACGAATAACAAAAGAAAACTTTTCATCAAAAGAAATGTTTATGAAAACCTCTCAACACAGCGATGTCGCTTCCTGATAATTATATCTTTGTAAATTAAGCCCTACAAAATTTAAGCTTGACATTCAGTTCTTATTATTTAGGTAATTACTATTATTTAAAAAAAAGTTTCATTACTTGCAAATAGAAGCTTTTTGATATGATAATTTAAAACGGAAAAAGCATATAGTCACAGTAAGTATTTTATGTAAATACAATTGTGCACAGAATTAATTATTGTATTTATATAATTATTTTTGTTATTCTTTTTCGAAAACAGGCAATATTATGTCATAAGATCACGGTAAAATATGCAAATATGCTGTCGAGTTCCTCACGCGCACGAGTCTTTACTATTGACTTTTCGTAACATACTAATATAACAAAGTCCCGCGCCGCGCCTGCCCGTCTGTGTGTATGTTCGCGACTATCTCATAAACAAAACTGAACGGATATTCATACAGTTTTCACTACTGGAACCTGTATGAAAATCCGCGTTAAACTAGCGTTAAACTAGGAAGGCTTTTATATATAATTTGCAGAAAAAAATTGCAAAAAACAATTGCAGAAAAAAAATGCATTTTTTTTTTATAGGTACTTATATAATTTGTGAAGCCGAGAGCAGGTCGCTAGTAAACAAATTAAACAATATAATTGTGATTTATCTAATCAAAGATCTAAAAATCATGCGACCATAATTATGTAGTTACCCTTTTTTATTACAATTATACTATGCCAATAAACTTTACATGTCTATTCCTTAAATGAAAATCCAATTCTGTGATTTTCATATGAAAATTCGATATCTTCCATTTTAACTGAAACGGAAACTTTATTTAAAAATATGACTTGAGCGATTTGTTCAACAAGTTCAACATGAATGCTGAACAAACTTTCAACTGTCTGTAACTATGGGAGGCGTTCCTTTCATTTCACTTTACAAGTTTTAGCAAAGACAAACGTTTGCTCTCTCTGTTTATGTATCTCCTTTTGTATTTAGAAAGATAAAACGAAAATGAAATTCGGTATTTAAATAACACGCTTTACGATCTGCACGTTTTACTATCTGCACATTCTGCGACTTGCACTAGTGTCACATTTTGCGACTTGCACATTATCCAAACATTTTGATTATGATTTAGTAGTGACAGAGTACACTTTGTTACGCAATCATTAATTTAGTAGCAGCAGGCGACAGTAACAACCAACTTAGAGAAGACCGCTGTTTAATAAACCATGTTCTGTTGTGTTTCAGTGAGTAAGTAAATTAGGTCAGAGCTCATTTCACTATCCCTACCTTTATCCTATAAAGGTTCTACTAAGGTCCGCAGCGCACTTGAACTTCGGCTAAGAGATTCAATTCACTTGTAAAAAAGATTCAATTTCTTTGGTTTAAAAAAAGGAGTTGCAGGGGAATAAAGATTAAAAATAAGAATAAAGATCTTCAATATTGTAGGTTTCGGTAGTGAGTTTTGGAAAAAAAAATGTTAACTTCTTTTCAGTGAGCCATTTCTTTCTCTACGAAGGTTAGCGACCAACATGGCTATTCTAACTTTGGAAGCTGTTGCACGAAAGAGGGAGCGAGTGCTCAATCCGAACCATTCTCTGAAATTCTTCAGCCAGGAATTTTGTCTTTCTTCTACCTCTTTTGAAAAAAATATGCAGAACCAAAATCGCTACATACTGTCAATAGTTAAATTATACACAGAATCTCACCTGAGAGCGTAGAGCTGAAAAATTTTAGCAGTCGTAAAAAAAATTAACTCGTAAAATGTTATGACTAGGCACTCATGCTGTCTTGAAATGTTTTTCTCCAATTTGGTTTAGGGAAACCATAGTTGAAGTGATGTTAAATTCAAGATGTGATATGCTGTGAGTGCTTGGTCTGGGTTGTCATGTATATGGAAAATAATGACTGGTATATACAGAATATAAATATTATAAAATAACAGTTATAAATTGAGCAAAGTTGTGTAATAATAGCACGGACGTTAAGTCTGTGGTAGCAAATACTAACTATTAAAATTATGTGTATATCTGTTTGCATTGTCAAAATAACGGCTTTATACACAATGTACACCAAAGTATATAGGTACAGTACTTATAAAAAAAAAAAAAAAATTTAAAAGTTTTTATCTGTCTGTCTGTTTCTCCGAAGCGGCTGGACTGATTTTGACGGGACTTTCATTGGCAGATAGTCGATGTTATAAAGAGTAACTCAGGTTACTTTTATTGTTAAAAAAATACATGAAAAATAAAAATTATGGTATTAAGCAATGACCAGTACCTCGCGAGCTCCAAACGCACAATGTAGCGAAAAACGTGGCCGGATTCAGCTAGTAAGAAATGAAATAAGATTTCTATTACCATTGTCATTGCGTATATTATTCAGTACAGGACAGACGCGAAATAAACATTATCTAATAAGATTTAAATAATGACATAAATGTAATAAATCTTAAAACGAAATTTTGACTTATTACTCAAAATGTATCACAAAGTCTTCATTAGTTCATTCAGTTGTTTTACACAGTGCAACAACGACATGACTGTCATTAAATTATTACAACTTGATGCAATAAATTCCGACCGTAATCTAACAAACTAAGAGAAAGTGCACGTAAAATGGGGCATTTAAAATTTATCGTCGGAAAATATTACCACTTTTAGACCGGGGAACCCGCTAACTCTGCAAACTAATGTTGCAGGCAACTTGCCTCGGTATAAAAAGAAATGAGCCCGCGTAATATTCCTTGCGGGGGAGTAATCTTGTTTGTGAGTAATATTTTCTTTTATTTATTTTTGAAGTGGCTTTTGAGGTATTCTTGTAGTAATTTTTAGGTTGATTTTTTTTGCTACTCGTAGTTTTCATAAATAACTTCATAATTTTCACACCAAACATTTGTTGTTTTCAAAGATATTCTCAACAAATATCTTCATTTAAGTTGATGAAACTTTATCTAGCTGTAACCGTTAATTTTACTAGGAAATTCTTGGATATGAATTTTAAATTCAAAAATCAATAGTTTTAAATCTTTTCGAACATAAAGCTGGTGAGACAAGTTGGTGCAAAAGTCTCACGTCCCTTGGTTCCCACTTGGGATCCGCAAGCTACAGCTGGATAAGTGAATTCTAGAGAGCTTCATACGTGACGCTAAATGCTTTCACACTGGCGTTTACAAAACTACTTGAATCTTGTTATTATTTATTTGCATTTTGCATGAATAATATGATAAACTAAACTAAACTAAACTTATAAATTACTGAGTTTCACCCGTGACCTAGAAGACAATAGTAGAGAAAAAATTGTTCAGAATACTGGCACATTTTATAATTCATCAGATAATCTTTAGCAGGAAATTTTTTATTTTATTTTTGGTTGCCTAAAATAGACAATGGTTTTAAAAATTGCAAGATTACATATCTATTTGCCAAGATATGCAAAATTTGTCATCAATAAAGACAACTTCTCATGTGTACGCAAACTTGGCTTTTTGTATATTCACACATTCCACACAGCACCATCTAGTTCCAAAGTAAGCAATTTAATGCTTGTATTATGGATACTAAACAGTTGATATATTACATACAATACTTTTTTTTTTGTAAATACATACGAGTACATATTATTATAAATATAAATACAAAACATCCATGACTCAGGTACAAAGGTAAAATGTTAACACATAAAAACATTTGGCCTAGCGGGATTCGAACCCGCGACCGCTTGGTTAACAGCTAGGGTGGTTACTGGCCACTAGACCAAACGTGTCGTCGAATTATTTGTTAAAAAATATTTGTTAAAAATATGCCCTATCTATATAATGAAATCGTATCGCTGTATTTAAAGAATTCTAATAAGTAACATGGCAGTAACATACGTCGGTGTGATATAGCAAGTCTTGCAGGCAGTAGCGTTTCCTCAAGGTACTGCGCTAGAGTTGAATGAATAGTACATTATCCCAAACTTCACAGACCGAACCAAACAGACAAGTCTTTTATTAGCGAGACGTTTGAAGTTGATTCACAGGTTCCGAAGATTATAACTATAGTACGTAGATTTTTATTGTGGATTCAAATTAGATAGTTATATATGTAATACTAGCTGGTGCTCGCGACTTCGTCCGCGTGGAATAGTTATTTTGGGAATGTAATGAATTGTATTAACAAATTATGTTAATACAATTCATTACAGAAAGATCTTGACTATGGCTCTTGAATGGTGGATTTTTTAAACTTTACTAAATACATGAAAAATAAAAATAAAAAATCCCCAATCAAATTAATTTGGATGCTAAAATTTTAGGTGAGCTAAACTTTCCTATGGCGTTTACTTCGAGCGACGAGTCGGCAGTTTCGAAATCCGTACACCGGCAATCCGAAATCGATTTAATCACAGGAATAATGTAAAGTTCCGAACAAAGTTTGGACAAACTTTGGAATTGGAACAAATCGGAGCAACGTGCCCTGCGGCTAGATATTAATGGTAGATTCATGACGCCCGGCTCTCCTATAATTTTTCATGGAAATAGTGAGCTTCTAGAACAGGCCTAAATCAATCATTATTGAACCTTTCAAATATTATGATCCACAAAAAAAATTTGAAGTGTCATTTAATGTTTTTTAATAAACTTATAACCAAAATGATTATTTTAAATTAAAATATTTGTCTGTCTGTATGTTTATTCAGGCTAATCTCCAAAACCAAAGGCTTTTTATTTGTCAGTTGTAATATTATTTATTACTATTATTTTTGGCTATGTTTGTTTTTAATTGATTTTATGTTGTCATAACATCAATAAAAACAATAAAAAAATATTTCAGAATAAAGTCGAGTGGAATAGTTTTCTTAGACCATAATTAAAATATATTTTTTTCAAGAAAATTTACTTAAAATTTTATTTTCAAAACTTAGACACCGACACAACACCGTAGTATTTACACATTATTTAATATAAATAAGCCTTCCAGAATGCTTTAAGTCTTCACTAATCCTTATAAGACAAATTGTATTCCTACAATCGACGAATCGGACACTGTGGCTATTTAATTGTTCCTTGAATCGGAATTTATAATTGATATTGAAACACCGTGCTCCTTTGTAACAAATTGTTGAATAGCACTATGCTAGTGTGGGTACGTTAGTGAAAAGCGACAGGTGGATTATCGGTCACGAGACAAAGTACAAGATTTATAGTAGCGAGTTAGTGGAACGCGACCATTAGGGGGGCGGTCGTCAAATCTGTCAAAGAAACTTGCTGAAACTGCGGCAATATCCCATGTCGCCATTTGTTTAATTGCTTGGCAGTTGAAAATTTTGGACGTTATTAATTTGAGGGAATTAATTTGATTGAATTAGCTGCTAGCATACAAATCGTGAATTGAAGCTGGTTTAGTTTTTATTATTCTGTTTTAATACCCAAAGGATAATTTATTGCAATTGCTTAAACTGAGTCTTGCCTTAGTCACAACTTGCATTTTGATTCAGCAGCAATTTTGCCTCTAAAACTTGGAATCTGAGATTTTTGCTATTAGGAAAAAAACCATATTTTACTAAGGGCTGCAGAGCATTGTCTGACCTTCAAATTTATGATGCATGACCAAATTTCCCTGATACTGTCTGACCTCTTTTTCCCAGAGCATTATTTTTGTATAGTGCAATCACTATGAGTTTTTGATAATGTGATTTCTTACCAATTGAATTAATATTATTAAAATGTATTTGTTTTATCGAGACCATAGAAAAGACTCAACAAAGCCTATTCAACCAAAGGAATAACTAAAACAAAAATAAATGAAATAATTTTTTTTACAAATAGTCGATAGTCATGTACTTACTTATATATTTACATAAACCAAAATATATCAAAAAGCGATGACGCACAAAGATCTTACTTATTACGTTGTTGTTATCATATATAAAAAAACATGGAAGAGAGGAAGCATCATTCTTAAGAATTCCATACAAAAGTTCATTGTAATTCGGAACTCGTGTGCGATACGAGATCGATAAACGAAACGACCCTTGGCTCTTGAAAAAAGTGAGATTCACTGCTTTGCTATTCAACCAACGAATCTTCGTCATTGAAAAAGAATACTAGGCGTACTTATGCGGGGCGAAGTGATAAAAAAGATGAAATACATGTATGAGAACTATTATATGTATATTGTATCCTTGTAGATATTATATCTGAGTGGAATGTTTTTTACTATCAGGTCAACATTTTATGCGATAGCTGCGAATGTGCAGACATGCATACGAAATACACTTAAGATTTAAACAATATCAACAAATAAATTAATAAATTTATTATCATTACTTTAATTATACATAATACTAGCAGACACGGCAAACGTTGTTTTACAAAAAAAAAATATATTTTTGGGGTGGGCCATAACATAACACAAAAAAAAATCATAAAAATCGGTCAAGCCGTTTCGGAGGAGTTTTGTTACAAACACTGTGACACGAGAATTTTATATATAGATACATAGATATACCCCTTTACAATGTATTATAACGCAAACATGAAACCAAACGTTTTGACATTTCCAATGATGACAGAAATAATTGAAGGGGACGCTATCCAACCCAGTCACCTGTCAAGTGCAGCAATGGCTTCATTTGTGTAGTCCACCCATCGAACGGATAATGATCTGCCAAAACTTGACAAATTCAAAGGATATTGTTCTAATGACTTATACCCAGATATCTAGTTAAATATTAAATTCTAACGGTAGATAAGTAAAATATTACAAATAGTACTTTATTTATATTCTTACATCACTGACATACTAACCAACTGTGTCTTACATTATTTATTGATTGCTGCACTCAAGTAGATCAATCAGTTTTTTTTAATGGAGATCAGGCCATATTATCTATTTTCGTTTCAACGGTTGAAACTTGTACCATTAAGTATTAGGAAAAAACTAAATATTTTATTGGGAAAATATCGTGTAATTTGATAATGGGGTTTCATAAATATTTAAGTTCACTTCATTGATCCAGGGTCGAACAATTTTCGAATTTTATTCCCATTTACTAAATCTGAAATATACACAAGAACGATTCTGAAAGTACTTCGGAAGACTACAAAATTCGTTGATAGTTGGTGCTTTGCTAGGATTATTGCGAAAATCCGACTTCTTCGAATATCCTGCGACTTATACATAAATCAATTTTGTTGATTGCTTTACTTCTTGAATTTTATTAGAGAGTTTCATTTATATCAACTCTCATATTATTTGGATTACTTGAGTTAGTTTTTTTGTCGTATATAATAGAGTCGCTATCTGTTTCTTCGCTAACTACTTTTAAACCACCCAACGGATACGGTTTTCACTAATGGAAAAAGAGATAAACGAGTAGGTAAGGATAATGTTCAACGCTTTAGTTACAAAAAGAGGTCTATTACTCGATAAGAGAATTAATTTGAAAACTGACGAAGGTTATGTTTTCGTTCCACGACTGTACATAGATATGTTTTCCTCGAAATGAATTTATAGAAATCAGAATTAAAGCACGAAAACAATGTTCTGTTGTAAAGAACTTATTTAATGAGATAAAAAAAGACACCTTAACGGAATTTACATTTAATGAAGAAACAGTAAGAGGGAGTAGACACCGGCCGAGGCAATACGTTGCGGCCACATTTGCATTTTTATGAAAATTTCCACGACACCAACCTTGGCCACGAGTTACAAAACGGAAGAAATATATTCTGTTGTAGCTGTTACAATTCATGCCGGTGTATGTCACGCCAAACCACACAAATGGATTTATTTTAACACACCATTGATACCAGTATTATTTGGTGAATTAAAAAAATATTTATATTGAAATAGTTCAATTTATATTGTTTACAATGTTCCCGAAAAACATAAAAATAGAAATTAATAACAGAGTCTTTTTAGTTACCGTTATTTTTTAATACCTACTACAAAATACAAAAATACAGCTCTGGAAACAAATTCAAAACAGTAAAGATTTCTTAATTAAGCAACAAAGCAAAAGATTCACTGAGCTCAGCTTTGCAATTATAAATAAGTGAACATTCAGCTGGCTTTATTTGCCACACGTCCTCACCTGACCCGGGTGGCTAATTACTGGGACCAGGATAACCGGATTTAAGTTTGAACCTGGTTAGGTAACGCTTAACGAGTCCCTCTTAGTTTTGCTTGCACGTGATCTGTAGTTTTATGTATTCCTGGTAATCCACATTTATTTATATAACATGTATGTTACGTAGGGCAATAACATACGTATTATCTTCGTGTACATACGTAAGCTATCTTCATGTAATTTTTTTTCAAAACCGATTAGTAGCCTAGTAAAATTAATAAAATCAGGAGAAATAAGTTTTGAAAATGTGTACCTTGTGGTATCCATATGAACATACTAAAAGTCCTGAAGGGTGTAGGGGGGCTGAAGGTACCTACATAGTATGTAAATGTTATTAAGGGAACACCTGTATATTATACTGTATTTATTATTTGCATTGTTCTGAGTTGATTTACGAGCACATGGTCCACATCGCAAATGGTCCACTAACACAAAACGTTACTCTCTCAGTCCTAAATCTTAGAGAATTTAGGAGAATTATTTTATACTTACGCATCCCTTTTCACTTAGATTCAGTCACTACGAATATCTGACGGCATTCGTGTCGTGTTGTCACAGCCTAGCGAGATTACACAACAGTGACACGGAAAATTCTCGCCAACCCTTAAGCGTATTGTGAATTTTCAGATCAACTTCACAAAATGTGAAGGTAGCTTTAAGTTTTCTTTTTTATTTTATGTTTCAGAAACTATTTTTTTTTTATTGTATTATATTTAAAAATATTTCGAAATCTCTTTATTATGTATCAACTTACTACCTAATGTATATTATTGTCAATTAAAATGTCGTCTAGAAAAATCTCGAGTTCCACCTTATGCTCATAACTGTATGTATACACAACGGTAGGGTGTCCGACGTCCGTGTTATTAAGATAATTTGGTAGAATTATAAACGCAAAAATTTCGTCATTATACAAAATACAAAAACAGAATATAACTAAGAAAAAGAAATAATTATAATTGTTAAATAAAAGCCATAATAGGGTTATACCTAATTTATTCTCTGGAGTATATACTCGTATAGGTATTAAGTCTTCCACACACTGAATCATTAGGTCACGTTACGCGTCACGTAGCACTGATGTGATGTCAGCTATACGCTAATGATACGAGACATCCATTGGTACATTGTACCGTGATATGCCAATTAAACCTAATAACACGCTTTGTAACCGGTTAGCATAACTTAACAGTATTTAGCTTGGTAGCATACAACTTATAAAATATCTAATACAAAATATCTTAGATAATAGAAAAACATTTTCCAAAAGTTACTTAGTTTTTCTTGTACTATGTAACTTTTGCTCCATCTTAGGCCTCATCCTTGCCACATGGCTGGTTGTTGGCCAAGAGCTGGCTGGTCCTTATATGGTATATGGCTGTCGTCGCCTAAACACGAACGAGAATATAAACTATTTTACGGTGGTCTTCCATTACTGCCGCCAGAGGGACTGTCCAAATGATTGTGAACCGCATCAGAGCATAGAAGTAGTAGTACAAGTGGACCAGAGGCAACTTCGTAAGTTCATTTCCAAAGTTAGCCCAGCCGGTAATCCGGAATCCGAGACCCCCGAGACAAACGATAAGGCAAGACCTTCAAGCACCAGACTGTCCACTTGATAGTAGTCTAAGGGCACATACATAGAGTACCACACATAGTTGGGGAAAAATTAAATTTTGAACACATTAATTCTTAGGTAAAATTAGGTACTTTAGGTAAAATTTTGGTTTTTTTTAAAAAATCTGTGTTAGATTTTCTCCTTTCCCTACTATAAATTACTATAAATAGGAGGAATATATTTAATTGCTTACATTGAAAAAAATTGAATAAAAATGTACAGATTTTTATTGTTTTAGGCAAAGGATAAATTATGTAGGCATAGATGTGTCTATTACTAATTCCGAGCCATAATTGAGTAGTGTAAATTACAATAACAGCAATCGATCCTCAATAACAAGTAGAGCGGAACATGCGGCTTCCAACGAATTATCAGTGGTCGACGGATAATTTGAACGTTATCCGCACTATTCCCGTGAGCGAACGGATAATTGTGCGGATAATCGGACGAGTGTTTACTTAGTCCAATTATCTGAGGCCCATTAACATGGGTCCATTAGTAGAAAAAGGTTAAAATCTTTAGGAGTTTTACCTTTAAGGTTAACTTATTATTTGATTGACAAACAATCAAGTGGACCGTCAGCCTGTCTGTAGACCTTAACATGAAAAAAAGTGAGTGGTATTTTAAGATGCATAATGTTTTTAAAATAGTTTTATAATATCTAACAGTGATATTAAATCACTATCGTATATTATATATCGTTGCACGTACCTATATAAAGGGAATAAGGAAAATATAGCTCGAATCAAAAGCACACGAAGAAAATGTTATCACGTCCTGTGTTCATGTGACCCAGAGTTTGATTAAATGTGACAAGGTTACGTAGTAAAAGTCAGATCAGTCTCGAAAATATTTTATTAATCCCATACATTGAAAATATTTTAGTTGACAATGTGCTTTAATTTAGTTAACAAAAGATTTATTAAAAAATAATGTTTTTAGACATATCTAAAGTTAGTTTTAGATCAGTATATCAATATAAATGGTTGGCAGCGTTGTGTATTCATATTTGGAGGGGTAAAATTTGTTTGTTTGTTACCTAACGGAAACACTGAGAGGATACTAAAAAATATTTTGGACAGATCACTAACAGTGAGTAACAAAGGCTATATTTATTACTATAAAAGCGGTTCGAAATATCAATATCTATCTGTACTTAAATGAAACAGATACGTAGGCAGAGCGGCGTTGTTTTGTGCTTTGATTAAAAATTCAAAATACGGAAATATATCCCTAAAACAGGGAAAAATTAATGAATTTATGACAGAATTTTTTATAAAAAATAATAAAAATGTTTCTACTGTAGCATTTAAATTTCAGATTTAATTAAGTTTTTTATTTACTTTCGACAAAAACTTTGTCCAAAAATTCCGTTTCATTTTGCAAAAATTCTATTTAGGTACGTACTATAAGATTACTAAGTAGAACTTTTGCAATTGTAATTAATATAATTAATGTAATTAACATAATTAACATAATTAATATAATTAACATAATTAACATAATTAACATAATTAATATAGTTAATATAATTAATATAATTAATATAGGTGTAAACACCTATATTAATTATATTAAATTAAACCTATATTAAAAAAAAGATGCATGTCGGTAGTCGACAGATAAGTTGATAGTAATTTAATGCTGTGTTTTTAATTAGTTATTAATTAGTTATAGTGTATAATATAGTCTGAAAAACATAAAATACTGTGCATCTACAATACAAAAGTGAAATACTAAATAAGAATTTATATATAATTGGTTACTCTTAATGAATTACGAACTTTGTTACACTAGTGTCTAACGTACCTAAGCGATTAAAACAATAACAACGAGAACAATTATGTTTTGTGCAAAGATATAGGTACTATAGTGAAGATGTGAGAAATAAATAAACAAATAAATAAGTTGACAGTAAAATTTTAAAAGTAAAACAGTTAATAGAAATTCAAATTAAAATAAATATTGTGACAGTAAAATAAATACAAAGTTGTAATACGATTTTTTAAATGTACCCTAAAAAAAAAAAAAAAAAAATATTAATTATATTATTGGGAGTATTTTAGGATTACATTTTTTATTAAAAAAAAAAAAAAAAAACTTATTTTTAGCTTGTATTATAGAATTCATTAATTTATTAAAATGCTAACACGTAAAGCACATGCTTTACAGGAGACCAAACTTCAATTAACATTACATGAGCTTAGGATTGCAGAGGAAAAGTGTGAAAGTTTATTGCGCGAAAGGGACGAAAATGAAAGGGAATTATTGGAGGTTCTTGAAAAAAATAAATTATTAAAACAAGAGCTATCCCAATTACACTTACAAAATATAACATTAAGGGATGAGTGTGACAGTTGTAAAAATGTAATACAAAAATTTGATAAATGTTGTGAAGAGTATGAGGTAGCCCTGAAGTCTATAACTTTATTAGAGAAACAACTGCAGGAGGCTCAGGAATACATAACCCAGTTAGAAACACAATTTACTCGATCTGACAATCCCAAAACACAGTGTTTGTGCTGTGATTTAGTTGAAACTAAGGCTGCTTCTGATGTCTCCTGTAAATGTAATACATCTTATGTAGATCTTGCAGTTGATGATAAACCACACAAAACTTCACAAAAATTACCTGGATATAGCAGAAATCAGCTTAAAAAATTTGTTAGAATTAATAGGTATATTCAAAAGAAACAAAAATTATTAAAAAACCTAAAAAGTATGATTAAAAATACAAATAATAATAATAAAAAGTTAAATATAACAGACCAATTAAAAAAATATAATACAGAATTGGAAAATATTAAATTAAAATATGAAAATGATATTTACTTATTAAATAATAATATTGCACATTTAGAATCACAGCTTCTGATGATGACTCGATTGTATGAGGATTCCCAAAAATCTGTCGAGGAATACTCAAGGTATCAGCCAGAAAGTGAGTCTTCGCAGACCTCATTGAATGCATATATTCAATGTCAGTCATCATCGGAGGTTGCAAAGACAGTTCAAATAAATAGTTCCCAAAATTATTGTATGAATGCAAATTGTAAAACTCCTGACGGGGAAAGTGTAATTATGTTTTGCGATGAGATAGGAAAGGACATGGGTCCGCTATTAAATACTCAGTTGGGACAACCAGTTATAAATCACTGTATGCCTAATGCTTCATATTTCGATGTGATGACAAAAATAAGCAGTTCCAAATTAAATCCAAATATGACTCTTATAATTTTTGTTGGTAATAGGGGCAATTTAAATAAAAAAGAATTATTGCATTTCTATGATACATTACTTTCATTCAAAATCAAGCAAATTGTGTTTTATACACTCCCCTATAGTAGTGGGTTGTCAGCTCAAGAAAATAATATTAGATATAAGTTAAATATGTGCTTACATACTTGGTCATGCTATAAAAATAATGTACATGTCATTGACACTAACAGTTCTGTTAGAAAAACATATTTTTATAAAGGACAATTTTTAATTCCTTTCTCTTTTAAGAGACAAATAGCTGTTATGCTATACTTTTATTTTAATGTGACTGCTAAAAATTTAGCAAAGAACTCTTCTATTTACAAATCACCAATTAAGGTGTTGACATGTAATTATTTAAATTAAATATTAAGACAACAGAGTACCCCTCTAGCAATTTATATTCTGAAAATAATGAAAATTTAATAGAAAAAAATATTGTTAATCTTGATCCAACTTGTAACAAAAATTATAAGAGTACCAATAAATATTATAATGAAACTAATTTACTTCAAGTGGTACACCAAAATATTCAGGGTATGTCACACAAAGAGTTGGAGATTGAATTGTTCATGAACCATAATAATATTGACATTTTCTGTATAACAGAACATTGGTTGCAAAGTCACCAGTTTATGTTTAATTTCGATAACCACCTAGTAGGCAGCTCTTTCAGCAGAGTTAACGGTATTCGTGGTGGCTCTCTAATTTTAGTTAATAAACACTTAAAATATAAGGAACGAAATGACATTGTGAGTCTCTCTGTTGAGCGGATTGCTGAGCTGGCCTGTGTGGAGCTTGAAGGTTTTGTTGTTATAAGCGTATACAAACCACCCTGTGCTATATATGATTATTTTGAAGGAGTTGTAGATGTTGTGCTAAGCAAAGTGTGCAAAATGAACAAAATTGTTATTTTTTGTGGAGATTTTAATGTAAATATCCTGGAAAGCACTAGTCAATCTACTAGGTTGCTTGCTTTATTTAAATCATATAATTTGAATAATATATTTTGTGAGCCGACTAGGATTGCTGCATCAAGTGCTACTTGTATTGATAACATCTTTTCTAACATAATTCCAGTTAATAAATCAATAATTAATAATTTGGATTCGGATCACTCTGGTCAATTAGTAGCTTTTGAAAGGCACATGATAAAATATAGTAAAAATAAATTGACATTAGTACCTATTACAAAAAAAAGACTAAATACTTTTAAAAACAATTTATATGGTAAACTTTCCGTGGCTAGTCTGGATGAGGAAGCGAATAATATGTTTAACCAAGTCTTTGACATTTTGATTGCTGAATTCAAAAAAATTTTCACACCTAAAACAGTAGTTTTAAATGGTCGTATGAGTTTTAGTGATTGGGCTACTACAGGTATAAATAAAAGTAGACAACGCTTATTTGAACTCTACGAAGAAAGAAATTATAATAAAAGTACAGACTTTCATGAATTTGTTAAAAAATATTCAAAATTATTTAGACGGGTATGTATCGATGCAAAATCGATCTATTTAAAAGATAAAATAATAATGTCCTCAAATAAGATTAAAACTATTTGGAACATCATCAATAGTGAAACTGGAAAGTCAGTAAAAAACAAACCGGATTTGGAGCTAATTGTAAATGGGCGTAGGTTACAAACAGAGGTGGAGGTAGCCACGGCATTTGAAAATTACTTTACTTCTGTACCGTTGGTTACTACAAGGCACCTTAATTCCTCCCCTGGTGTCGCATTAGCATTCTTAAAAGCGAGTGTACCGGAATGTACTACTGATTTTCAATTTCAAAGTATAGGGCCTATTGATATAATAAGTGCATTTAAATCGTTAAAGCAGAAAAATACGGCAGATCTATGGGGACTATCTGTTAAAACAATAAAATCAGTAATTGACGTTATAGCTCCTCATTTAGCAGCTGTGTTTAATTGTTGTATTTCTACGGGCATATTCCCTAATCAAATGAAATTGAGCAGAGTGATACCTCTATTTAAGTCTGGTGGTACTACGGACCCCTCAAACTTCCGCCCGATTTCAGTGCTACCCGTTCTTAGTAAAATTTTCGAAAAAATCTTGTTTAATCAAATGTACTCTCATTTTTCGGCGAATAACCTTATGTGTAATAAGCAATTTGGTTTTACAAGGGGTCGCTCAACTATTGATGCTGGAGTAAAATTGCTGAAGTTTATTTATAAAGCTTGGGAGGATAGACACGATGCTCTGGGTATTTTTTGCGACCTGTCCAAAGCTTTTGACTGTGTTAAATATGAAAATTTATTCGGGAAACTTTCCCACTACGGTATTAGAGGTGTAGCTTTGGATCTTTTGAAATCGTATTTGAGTGATAGAATTCAGAGTGTTGATGTGGGTGGGATTAGATCACAGGGATCATTAGTGAATATGGGTGTCCCGCAGGGCTCTATTCTGGGTCCGTTCCTCTTCCTTATTTATATAAATGACCTTCCTTACCATATTAATGATCATGATATTGTTTTATTCGCAGATGATACGTCATTGCTTTTTAAAGTTAACCGTAGAAAGAAACATGATCATGTTAACTCGGCAATGTCTAAGGTTATTGATTGGTTTAATGTTAATAATCTTTTGTTGAACAATAAAAAGACAAAATGTATTAATTTCACTTTACCAAATGTAACACAAATTGATCATAATGTTCACGTAAATGGTGAAGACATTGAGCTGGTTGAGTCGACTGTATTCTTAGGTATAAATGTAGATTCTAAACTACAATGGGGACCACACATTAATAAACTAGCCATTAAATTAAGTTCGGCTGCTTACGCTGTTAAAAGAATTCGCGAGCTTACTTACGTAAATACCGCGAGGATAGTATATTTTAGCTATTTCCATAGTGTAATGACGTACGGTATTTTGCTTTGGGGTAATGCTGCGGATATAAACACTATATTTGTATTACAGAAAAGGGCTATTCGTGCCATCTACAAGCTCGGTCCTAGGGTCTCGTTAAAAGATAAGTTTAAGGAAATAGATGTACTTACTGTAGCCTCACAATACATTTTTGAGAATCTTTTGTTTGCTCACAAAAATATTAGCACTTTCAGTAGAAATAGTGATGTTCATAGTTTGAATACTAGAAATAAGCATAGGCTTCAACCGCATAAATCTCGTCTCCACAGGGTTAGCAACTCTTTTATGGGACAATGTGTACGCTTCTACAACAAGCTTCCTGCTGATATACAACAATTATCTACGAATAAATTTAAAGTTTATATAAAGAAAACCCTGTGCAAAAAGGGTTATTATAGGATATTAGATTATATAAATGATGAATGTCCTTGGAGTTGAATAGTTGTATATTTGTGTTATATCGATGTTATGTATTATAAACTGATTGACGGATTTATGAAAAGAGCAACTAGGGGGTTTCTTGCCGAGTTCTTCCCCCTAGAAGCAGCTTTCCGAACCGGTGGTAGTTTGTAATTGTAAATTAAGTAATGTTGACGAGGATAAATGTTTTGTTAAAACTTACATCTAATAAATGATTTATTATTATTATTATTAACAAAATGTATGAAAAATGTTAGTTAAACGAATCCAAGCGATAATAACTTAGTTGTATAGATAACTTTAGTGTTACTTATTTCTAAAAATTTACTCGAAAAGACGTTCGTAACTTCACTTAATTTAGCGTTAGCGGAATACGCAATTTAAGTTTGAACATAAAACTCAGCTCGTGTAGTGAAAAATTCACGACTATAATCCCAATGATCTTATATAACTTTTTCTTGATGAGATCACGTAGATGTTTTGGTACGCTTTTAAAATTATTAGTCGTGGTGAGTTTGTTTTGATTCTAATTTGGGTTTTAATCTCATTATAAGTTTAAAAATACTAAAATGCTCACTTAAGAAAAATTAATTAAATAAATTTCAAGTTCATTAAACCTGAGACTAAAAATATTAGGTTAATATATTATTTATTTGTAGGTTAATACGGAAATAATATGTTTGTTATAGTGACTAATGTACTTGTTAACTAAGTACTTGTCAATATTTTGATTACTAAGTTGGTGAAATACACCAACTGTCAAGTAGGGTAACCGTCATTTAAAGTCTCCAGGAACCTGTCACCGGGAATAATTTAGCTGATATCCAAAAGAATTAAGAAAATAATAAAAAAATCGCCTATCGAAGGATGCACTAAACCGAGTGCATAATATGTAATTTAATAAAACATAAAATTATTTCTAAAAATAACTAATCAACACTTTACTTGTAGTTTGTGATTTACTAAAATAAATTTAAAAAAATAAGCAAGTCAGTCTCTTTAAGAATTTATATTTAAATAAAGTTAAAACATAATAAATCATTCATAACATCATAAAAACAGTCTCTCTGTAATCATTAAATTGAAATTATGAAAACACATCTATGTCCATCACATTCTTCCATAACAATTTTTTAAGACCACTGTGAAATAGCAGCATGTCTGCTGTCAGAGCCTATTCTTCTATCGCTTCTTAACTCCTACTAATACTAGCGCACTAGCTACGCATGTGGCGTTGCTTGTTATGTTATAGGCACAGGTTATTAGGCTACGATAGCTACCGACCCTTGAGTGACAGACTGTCTAACAACTTTTTTACATTAAGAAAGTATTAACATTTATTCTCCAAAATATATTCCGTGTTAATATAGTAATAAATAAACAAATGCTGGAATCGAAAGTATGGAGCTACGATTTCTGTTTATACAAGTTAAAGTTTGTTTGTGGGTTATTGTTTCGTTATGGCGCAGAGAAAATTGAATTTCTCCAATCCAAAAGATTACGCCCCAGTAGCGTTCTATACGGATATCGTGAAAATCCGACAATTTCTAGATTATGCAACCAGTATGTACCTTTTTGTTTCATTATACTGTATACATTAACTTACCTATTGTTAAAATTAAAAATCAAATTTCAAATAGGATTATGTGCCATATGCGACGTTAGAGACCATATTGTTTCAACGCCATATGGTCACTGGCAAAACACATTGATCGAAAACCTCTATTTGAAAGGTGACAAGAAGATGTCTAGAAGATTTCTCAGAACGCAGCCCAAAAATTCTGTATGTAGGAATAAAACAGCACATACATCCTTATTTAGTAAATTAATAGTTTTATCAATATGATAATTATTATGAGTTCTATAGCGTTCATTTTGCAGACATAAAGAGGGCGCTCGTCAAATGGAAGTCTTCTCTCTTCACCATTACTATATTTCTATACTAATATTATAAAGATGAAGAGTTTGTTTGTTTGGTTGGTTGAACGCGTTAATCCCAGGAACTACTGGTTCGAATTGAAAAATTATTTTTGTGTTGGATAGTCCATTTATCGAGAAAGGCTTTAGGTGCTATATAACATTTTGAAATGCGGACGCCCGCGACTTCGCCCGCGTAACTTTGTAAATGATATACTAAAACCTTCCTCGAGAATCACTCTATCCATTAGTGAAAACCGCATTAAAATTGCGTAGTTTTAAAGATCTAAGCATACATAGGGACAGACAGACATACAGACGCGGCGGAGGACTTTGTTTTATAATGTAGTGTAGTGTAGTGTAGTGTAGTGATTTTTATTAACACTAAGACCATAATTACAGTATTTATATCATAAACTTTAAAAGAGGTTTTCTATCTCATTGGACATTTTGTTTTAAGAAATTTGGTTTCAACCAATTTGTTATCTTTTTATTATAAAAAGAGAAATATTAAAAGTTGACCGCAGTTTTCTATAGCGTGCTGACTAGTGTTGAAATCTTCGTAGTTTAATTCTCAGTGGGCACATCGAGTATGTATGCAAACATCTAGAGCACTTGCAACTTGCACCGGGTAAGGACTATCTCACGTATACGCCGCACACAAAACTAGTTTCTTGTTATAACGACAATATTAAACAGATAAGCAGAGGGGCGTTGGGTTGGTTCGGCCTTGGAACTGGAACAACTTTCATTAAAAGTTCTCGAGAATTTTTTAACAGTTGAAATACATTATTTAATGAGGGCTTTGCAAACAGTTTCTGAAATATGAACTTTCTAAAAAAAGAACAATAACTTGGTCATTTTATGAAGTTACTAGCGACCCGCTTCGGTTTCATGAGATATCATTAATTAAAATATAATTTTTATTTACTGTGCATTAATTGCAATATTTAACACCTGAAAGTTTCATTTGCGACTTGGTTGCAAAAAAAACAATATTACCTGAACATATGAAATTTTTGAAGTAGTATTTATTTTGAACATGAAAACATAGATTTATAAACATAAATCTATACATATAACAAAAACACGAGCCGTGACTGTACAATAAAATATATAAAAAAAAATTATTTGTACACGTTAACGAAGTCAATTTTTTTTAAACTCTTGTTTTTTGTGTTTTGTTTTTGTACGTTAATTTCAGAAACGGCTTAACCCATTTGAATGCGGTTTTTCACCTAATGCTTGACATGGCTTGATTATGTTGATTAAAACAATAAAATTGCAGAAATATAAACTATACAGAAGCTTGTATCTATAACCGTCAAAGTTGCTGAGTTTTCTCCACAAACTGATTAGTATTCCGTACTTAATATGTTTGCTGTTCTTTTTGCTCTTTGTTAAGCATACCACTTGTACGGGTATTCCGATACATTTAACGGTGCTATTTGATTAGCTTTCGTTGCGGTTTAGATAAAGCTCGAACTTAGTTCACCGGTTTCTGTTTACCAATTCTGAACTTCATATACATATATTTACCTTACTATTTGCTTTGGTTTATACTGTGTATGTCTTTATGCACTAGAACCATGTAATTTGTACTAGCTACACGCTCCCGGCTTCGCCCGGGTTCAAAATGAAAACTATTCTATCTTTTATTAAGTTGGACTAAATTACACATAGTTACAAAGTTTTATTAAAATCGGTTCAGTAGTTTAGGAGTTCATTGGCGTTAAACAACGTGACACGTAATTTATATTTATATATATACTAGCTGACCCGACAAACGTTGTTTTGCCAAAAAAATTAAAATAAAAATTGGAGTGGACCACCCTTAATATTTAGGGGTATGAAAAATAGATGTTGTCCGATTCTCAGACATACCCGATAAGCACACAAAATTTCATCAAAATCGGACGAGTTTGGCAACAAACACCGCGACACGAGAATTTTATATTTTAGATATAACTATAGAGATATTATAATAAATTATATAAATATTAGCTGATTGTCTAAATAGTGATTAGTGACTACATAAACGTTGTTAAAAGACATTTCCCTTCCTCTGCTTTATTAAATTTAATATCAATATCACGCTTCGGGGAACCAGCCCGCCGTCTGCGCCAACTAATTAATACCGGTTAAACTCTCAATTTTGCTGATTAAATTTCATATTACATAGAAATCGTATGATATCTGATCACGTTTGATTTTGTGTTCTTTAGACTTAATTTAGACATTTCAAAATAATTTTGAGTCCATTTGTTGGCAATCTATGTCTACGCAAACTTTATGTCGCTATCAATATCATACCTAGTTTCTTACTATCATACAAACGGAGAGATATCCTTGATCCTTACAAGAACTTACAAGACAAGATAAGGTGTTTCATAAAGAATGAATTAAAGAAATTGGAAAATTATTTTGACATATCACTATTTTTAATGATGAAAAATTAATAGCTTTTTCCATAGCACGTTTTGCGATATTCAGCTGTTTGACGAGGCTCATAGTTAAAGACTACGTTTCTGCGCCCTATGTCACTGGCAACACATATTGGTCGACAATCTTTGTTTTGAGATACTGAGAAATTTTAGTCGAGATGTCTCGGATCTTTCCGAACGCTGCTCATCCGAGCTGGATTCGCTTCTTCTTACGGCGAATTGTTTACAAAGACTATTAATCTTTGAATATCAACCTATCAACCTATTAACCAGCTACATTGCACCAACAAAGGTCTCAAGACTAATTGTCTGAGCAAAGAAAAAAAGAGAAGAGCAGATAATAAAGAAATTAGAATTTAATTTAATTGTGTTATAAAAAGAAAATACACATTTTTTAATTAAAGAAAAACATGGCACCTCCTTAATAGACATTAATTCATTAGTATTGTTTCTTTCTTGTTGGTCCCACGATCCAAATTATACGGAGGTTGGTGCTAAAGGGACCGTATATCGCACCGTAAATTGCTAACAATAAAATCGCAACATCGACTTCTTTACTATGTCATACTGGATATGACAAAAAATAATAATTATAACGTATAGCATATAGTAAACTTGAAGACATTTCATCTTGCACATTCATCTTGCAATTATAAATTGGGCAACCCTAATGGCAACAAATCAACCCCTAAAATTAGATCTAAATCTGTCAATCCACAGTTATAAATAATAAGGGGTCATAGAGTCATAGGGATTCTTTTTGTAGTAATTTACAATAATTTGTCGATTTACCCAATATTTTAATTATTATTTTTTTATTATTTTTTTTAATAAAAAAATGTGAACCCATTCTTTTGTAATATAAAAGTAAGAATAAAACTTTTAGAGATTTGTTTTTTTTTTACTTACGTAGAGAAAATCTCACAAAAAAAATTAAAACGGCTGCTACATAGAGTGGTAGTGGATTGGACTTCAGTATTTAGTGTATTTGTGTATTAAAATAGTTGTAATTTATGTATTTATAATAACTCTATGTCATGACCGAGCACACTGTATATAAAATAAAATATATGGAACTAATGACATATCCATTTATTATACGTCAGTGATGTCACTCCCGCTGAATAAGCAAAAGGGAAATAAGGCGGAAGGGGGGGTCAATGAAATTAATGCTTACGTTTAATTGTACCCGAAATTGGAGAAGACAACCCTCGTAGATGTGAGGTGAGTTGAAATGAAAAGTAATTTAATATGGTTTTTTATTGCTAATTCACGAGCGTTGAGTTGGCGCTTTTTAATAATTAATTAATCCTTAATGGCGTCAACTCCAAAAACTTCATTTTCCTATTGATTAAATGCTTATTAGTTATCTTGTCTTATACTTTGTTTTAACAGGGTTGGCACTTGCTTGCCAAAGTGCTGCTTGTATTTATAAGAGATGGTGTACCTACACTACTATCAATAAATAACCGACAGAATTTCAGAAGATTTTTCTTTTTTCCTCATTGGCATTGAGCGAAATAAATATATTTGTGCTAACACCAGCGATCCGCCCCGGCCTTTTTTTACAACAATAGAGATTTATGGATATTTAAATATTAAAGTTTGTCTCAGTCGTAAGGTCTAAGTATAAATGGTACGCAATGATAAGTTACTTTCACGTACCTCTAAATCTGAATATAAATGCTAATGCTTAATTCCGTCTGATCCATACTTTCAATTCCACAGCTTCTTTTGAGAGATTATTATAATTTCATCCGAATCCTTTCAGAGAAAGTTACGGTCTCGCCACTTGCATGAATAAATATTTGAGTACGATTGAAGATTAATATCTTTCTTCGGAAAGTCGGTGTTTGAAATTTATTAATTCTCCATTTCATTTTGCACTTCACATAATTTCGTTGCTTTTAAATAAGCTTTAGTATTAAACAAGAATTTTTAATTACTCTTTCTTCATCCGACATTATTTATATATCCGACAATATAGATTCAATTCAAGCGTTATTTTTATATCTCTCACTCACAAGGAGATACGATAAACTTCGTGAGGCATATTCCCAAGATGAGTGCTTTAATTTTCATCATTAAATTTATATTGTTTTCATGTAGCTACACAGACCTTCTTTGAAGATTTTTTTGTTAATAAGTTTTGTTATACGTTTCGCTTTATTATTATTTTTTATTTTTATTTATTTAATGTAATTTTAACTAGTAGGTATTCAATACTCACTCGGCGAAAGGCACGCCCACACGACGTCTTCTGACAGATATTTTCTTCAAATCAATATTACAATATTTCAATAGGTACCTAGGTATTACAAATCTGTCTCTCCAATATGACGCAGCGTACCTTTGCAATACTATAGATTTATGCATAACTACTAGGTACTATCTATAGATTATTTGAAGAGATTAAAACTCTACATAACTTATTCTCAACTAACAATGGATTTCAGTGTAAATGAGGCTATAGCTTTGAAGTCTCTTCCTGTAACTAATATACTTTTTAAAATTTCACATTCTTCGTGAATTTATAGCGTGATAAATAGTTCTCTTTCACACCGAGACAATGTGGCGATAACGTTCGCAAGAAAAATAACTTAAATGTGAACGAATCTTTAGTATTATTCCGTAGCTGTAATATCGAGATTGCTATTGTATATCCATTACATCGAATGGTAGAACTTACTTACGAATGTCGCTAGCGAGCAAGCGAGCAATGTACAGAATCCTATGAAGTAATTTAGTGGAAACGTTTGCAACAATATCGTACCAGGATTGCTCCACTGAAATGGATAAGAAAAAATAAATGAACCGAGTGTCACCTAAAGGAGATTCGAAAAAGCTCGTTATTCTGATAAATTGCGTCTCTCAGTTTGCACGGTTCGGTATTTTCTGCCTCCCGTCACTTTGTGAGGGTCCAATTGATATATCCATTTTGCAAAATGTTGACGTTTTTCTTACTCTTTTTAAAGTGTCTATGTATCAACTCTACTTGCAATTGTTTCACGTATTATACTTTATTTGGAACTTTGATTAAATAAATCTGTGAGTTTCTTAGTGACAACTACTTAGACTTAGCCATGTTTATTTAAGGAACCATTAAAATATATAAAACTAGCTATTGCACGCGACTTCGTCCGCATAACTTGATAAAATAAAGCCTATGTTACTCGGTGATAATGTAGCTTTCTAAAGCTCTGAAGACTTAAAATCGGAACTACTTTGTTTTCGTTTAGTTAATAGAAAATTTAGGCCGCGAACCGCAAACAATCAAGTAAATTAAGTCCATCAGAAGCTTGTATTACACCTCGTGTAAGATTGTGTTGTTAAGATGTGTAGTTTATCATTAGTATTTTGGAAAGAATATATACACTATTGTATCTATAGAATATTTACTATTAAACATTTTACTATGCCTATTACTCTTTATATCAGGATTGCCAGCTCATTTAAATTTTCTTTTTGTTCTTTGCTTTTGTGGACGATGATCTATGAAGTAAAGTGGTTCGTCAGCCTGACTGGCATTACAAAAAATTGATAAAAAATAATATAGGACATAAATTTATGATGTAAACTAAAATAAGTTTAGGTATAGATGTAACGGAGGCTATGTAAGTAATTAAAAGCACGTCTCCGGTCTCAGACTATTAAACGCAGACGCTTCGTTCAGTGGAACGTTTATTTCCACCGATGCCAGTAAGTGCTTTAATTAATTGTTTCGTCGGACGTTTACAAATAATATATCATTGTAATTGCAATTACAATGTCAGCTAAACGCAGTAAAATAGAATGCCAAAGCCCCTCTCTATTTCTGCACATTACTGTTAAGTGCCTAGTATTAAATAATATTCACCCACATTAGATTTTTTTAAATGTTAATTTAGGTGGCTACTGTCCCCTAAACCGGTAGTATTATTATTATATTCTTAGTGGCTATTTCTGTCTGCTAGAGTACAAGTATCACTTCGTCCATTGTTGAAATATTGTGATCGCCACGTAAAATATATCTCCTCTACCTATACCTATTGCGTTGAGAAACTAGTACTTTTTTGATAGCGGTATTCCTCACATCTTCACAAGCCATTGTGAAGATGTGACTTCCTAAGATGTGAATACGCTTGTGCATCAAAGGGCCACACTCGCACAGGATATGCATTGGTGTTTCTTCTGCCTCATGGCAGAAGCGACACTCTCCTGTACTAGTGAGACCCATTATTTTAATGTGCCTATTGAGGCGACAGTGCCCCGTTAGTGCCCGGTAGTAACTATTATTTATTCTGAGACTACGCTACCAACCATAGCTCACATTAAATAAGAGGTATGTACTAAATATTAAATAAGATAAGGCATTGGGAAGGGGAAGGGAATTGGGCTTTGGCATCCCTAACTTACTTACTCACCGAATTATTAATTTCGACATTGGCATTTTAAATAAAGATTTTTATATTACAGCTTTATTTATTATTATTACATCAATTTATTTACATACTAGCTGGTGCCCGCGACTTCGTCTGCGTTCTGGATGAAAGGTACCCTATGTCCCAGACAACGTGTATGCAAAATTTCATTGTGATCGTTTCAGTAGTTTTTGCGTGAAAGAGTTACAAACATCCATACATCCATACATGCGAAATGTAAATACAACCTTCGCATTTATAATATTAGTACGGATTAATGCACAAATTGAACTAAAGATAAGTTTAAAAATCATTTTTTTATTAATATGTTAAAGTCAATGGTATAAATTTTATGTTTGTACACATTAACAACTAAAATAAGTCACACTTTAAAAGAGTTTATCTAACTTTTTCTAAGAAACATATGAAGGATACATCTGTGTAGGCAAACTTTGATGTGAAGTCGACGCTTGGACTAAATTTATGCATCCAACAGTTAGTTTGTTCGATGGATGAAAAATACACAATTTTTAACTTTGATGGAAAAAATTGTTTCAACTCTTTATTCTGAAGGTTACTTCTGGTAGTACCTACTCATTTTCCATAATATAAAAACAATAATATATTCCATATAATAATAAGTAAATGAGCATAAATTACCTAAGTATAAAATTATATCACATTTGAGTTAGAACCCAATACGAAGTAGTCTCCTCTTAAATTTGTCAATTTCAAAGTCGCTGTCGTAAGGAATACTTTAAAGAATAATAGAGGCATCTGTTAAGGTAAATAGAATACGAACTGTATCCATCCGGGATTCACAGTACACCTCTTTCTGTAAGCCTTCCCCAATATTGCTGCGATTATAAAGCTGTAAATGCATACTTGTGTGGATGCAACCCTGAACTGCTTTCTCTTAGCAATAAAGACGATTTTCGTTTACAAATTTGGAACAGTTGGATGGAATTTCTCGTCAAATGTATGTGTTACGCTGGAGCTTTATTACAATTTAAGCGATGTAACAAATTGTAAAACGTGCTAACGTGAATTCTGCGCACGTCAGTGCTTTGTTTGCTAGATTTTAACCTACATTATATTTGCTTCAACCAAGGTGCCTTTCTGCTTTATAACCGAAACACACTTGTAATTTTCTCTTGCCTTTGATAAATTATAATTGTCATAATTCTTTGAAAACCCTTTTTATTTTCTTTTTTTTTTTTGAACTGAAATCAATATTCATTTACATATTCCGTCTCTGAATTTTTATTAAGAATATATTTGTCATGCAAATTTTATGTTAGAAACACTTCATGCCCTTATGATATTTTCTAGTAATAGATAAAATATGTAAAGAACATCAAGAAAAATAAGTATATTCGTTGTAACAACGAAAGTAAGTTGCTTATATCAATTTTAGACTTAAAAAGGGCATCTAATTATAAATAAAATATACCTATATAAAATCACTTTGTGGAAAAAATTGTGTATTATAAATCATCGAAATAATATGATGGAAATAAAAATACAACTATGAAGCTCATATTAATTAAGAAGCTATTCCTTCAAGAAACAACACTACCGCCATTTTGTTACACTATTCTACACTCTTTAAACCTTTTGCATATTAGAGACCTTTTTCTAACTTTTACTGAGCCGTTCTAACATCTAAGATTCCCTTGACATTATAAAAATACGAATACTTACTAGAGTCGACTGATAAAGCTCATCGTTATAAGAATCCCGAGAGTGTCCGACGTTGCGAGATATTTCACGGTATTTTAACAAATTTAACGAGATACCACATTTACTTCAATGCACGCCACTCGAGCCCGAAGTATGCGTATGGTTAATTCTGAACTTTTCATATGATGTCATTTAATAATGTTATATTTCGGGCTCATAGTCTCGCCGTTTTGTACCACTTGTGGGAACATTTTACACTATCATGTACTGTGGTAATATTGCACAAAAAAATTCAGGAATAAATATTTTGATTAGCAAAATGGCCCATAAAATACTACCCTTGACAATTTGTTAATAAGACATAGGTTATTAACGTTATGTAGAGTTATAACAAGTTGAATACACAAAATTTAGTAGGAAAGTAATTTATAATATAAAAAAGTTGACGTAACATCATCCCGAAACAAAGGCTATAAAGCAAAAAGCGTATCCAACAAATGTTGCCGCGGCAATTTATCCGCGGATCACCTGGGGGCACTCGGGGTCATCAATCTGTACCCCTCGGGGGCTAGTTTTCCACTAGATTCAGTCTTAACACACCGCCCTCTTTATTGCACAGCTGAGGGCCGCTACGTATACGTGATAAATAAAGACTACCATCGTTAGCTAGACGACTCTTTCTCCCTCTCTTTTGCGTCATTTTTACAATTCTTAATAGCTAATTGTTTACATATACAATTAAAAAATTAACACTGTTGTTAAAAAAATAACAACAGTATTATAAATGTTAAAGTTTGTATGGATGTATGGATGTTTGTAACTCTTTCACGCAAAAACTACTGAACCGATTACCATGAAATTTTGCATACACATTGTCTGGGACACCAGAAAGGAGATAGAATTTCATCCAGAACATGGAAGAAGTCGCGGGCACCAGCTAGTATACAATAAGTATTTGGATGAAATGTAGTTCTCAGATAGTTTATTACCTGAACTAACACATAGGATAATTTTTATCTTGAAAAATGATAGATTCCTCTGGGATCGTCTAAACATTCCAAAAAATCGGCGCTGTCTTAGCGATAAAGACGTCAGGCGTTATTTAAGTCGCGGGCACCAGCTAGTTAAAAAAGTATAACTGCGTAACGATATAACATTTAAAACACGGATACTCGTCTGAAAATTCAAATATTAATGTTATTTTATTTAAATTTCTCATTTCAGTGTTCTCTGTTTGTGACGTGTCTGCGAAAAAATAATGGACATGTTTGAACAGTGAACGTCATTCTGTCTGGAACACACGCTGACCTACGACCGTACGAGCAGTTTACAAAAATCCACTTTGACAACAAGAGTTATTAATAACACAAAAAGAGTATGTTTTTTTATTGCATATTATTTTATTGAAGATGCCTTTTCAGAGCGTAAATTCAATTTATTTTGTCGCAAAAATTGGAATTTATACAATTTTACTGTATTAAAAAAATATATATATATATATCAAAAATTTTAATACATAATGGTATAATCATAAGGCACATCACTGCGTTTCACAGTCATATATCGTATAGAACGACTAGCTGAATAAATACTCACATACAGAAGATCACATTCTAGTCATGCAAGGACGGATGCCAGAGACCGTTTCTCTATCCTTTATCCTACTAAGATCGGTAGAACAATTGCATCAACATTTTCTTTACCCATGCTATAAATGTTTGCAACACTTACAAAGGTTATGCATTGCGAGTTTTAAGCGAATCAAGTGTGAACCGTTTGTTTGCCAATTGATCTATACATAAATAAATAAATAAATGGATATGCTAATATTATATTTTAATTCTATAGAACAAAAATATTATGTCTGTCAAAGCCTTTCTAATGTTCATATTAAAAATACTTAAATAAAACAGTATGTAGACATTAGAACGAACAACGAAGAAACAGAAACAAAAGATCAAATATTTACATTCGTATAAATTAAGGGCTATAAATTTTGTTCAAACATACAAAATAATATAACTCACGAATCCAATAACCGAAATTTTAGATCTGTCGTCTCGAGCATCATAAAGCGATTGTTCGAAACAATATCAAAAATAAAGCGCGATAAACAATAGAAACGGAATAAATGAAATTTTGTCTTGACTTAGAGAGCTAAACAATAAAAGTTATGCCATAAAACACCGTTTACTGCCCAATGGATGTCCTTTAGAGTCTCTTCATACAATATTTATGCGATGTACGCTAAGGCACTCTCAGGTCGAGTCCAGGCGACCTTTTCCTTTTCTTCTCTGATATATTATTTATTGTCTCCACCACACGATAGCGCTCATTATGTATGTATGGTGTTGCTCTTCACCAGTTCACAATGTGTTTAAATATAATAATATCCCGTTTCATTAAGAACACAAAATTGTGTATTTTTTTTAGTGAATTACAAATTGTTAAATTTAAACAAAAAATACTATGGATGTAATTTAAAAATAATTGCTACTAACATTGAATTTCTTTGCGTAATGAGATCATTAGGAGAGACAAGAAGAAAGCTCGTGAAAATGCAACCTGAAGTGGCAATGTGCTTACTACGTTACTGTACTGCTGAACTCTCCACGACTATAATGTACCTACGTATAGTAGGAAATATCTAGGAAAACCATACTGTACCCTAATTATACATATATATATATTACTTGTGATGGTGAAAATTTATAAAATATTAATTGTATTTATTATTCCCATGAAATAATTCACTACTTTATTTATTCTTGAGGAAAATTGTGGTTGTATTTTGCTGAGAGAAATCTTGTTTCTCATTATTTGTATCTCAACTTTGCATAAGCGGCTTTAAATCAAACTTTATGACTTTCGGATTGCATTATACTGTGAGATGAGAGAAAATGGCTTATTTATGAATTCAAGACAGTTGATACCGAATGTACCTACTTTAAATCTTTTACAATTGTTATATGTTTTTTTTTAATTATGTTTTAGTAAAAAAAAAATATATACTTATATATTCATTGTGGCGTGTATGAAGAACAATAAACTGAAAAACTATATACCGAACAGAATTCAATTGAAATATTTTTACAAATATAGATTATTTTTACATATTTATTTAAATTTATATTTCTTTACTAAACTTTTTTGATTTCTGTGTGATATAGGACATTTCTGTCACCTTGTGCCCCTGAGCAATCTGATCTGTTCTGAGGTGAAAACTTAACTATTGAAGCTGTCTACCTCTATATTAAATTAAAAAATATTTAATAATGCTAAATCTGAAATAACAAGGTTGTATTGAATTTAACAAGAATACTCGACAATTCTGCTGTAAGACTATCGAATCTGTCCATTCTAACAAAAATGTTAACAAACCAAAGGAATCTCCTTAAAGATCTCATTACAGGTGCGAAATGGAGCCTATTACTTTAGTCGCCTTGTTAATCAATTTTATTAAGCAATACCCTGAAAACGTGAAGATATTTTCGCCCTTAAATAGAAAGACTACTTATTTCAGAGAACAATTTACTTATTTTATCTCGAGAACCCTTTGTTGTTGTAACTCGGCGAATGGCTAAGCATAAAACAGTAACGATTTAAACAAATGAACCATAACCGCTTCTTCGAGGCTTCTCAAAATGGAAGCCAATTCAATTATTAAAGTTAGAAAAAATATAATAGAAAAAGTACATACGCTATACAATGTAATACGCCATATAGTTGGAAGTACGCTATATACTGAAATTGCCCTTCAGTGATCTATCGGCGAGGTCAATGTTTTGCCAGAAAATCAAATAAAAAATACACGCACAAAGACAAACTAACTTGAAAGCATTTAGTGTTTAATTGAAGTAACAACATTATCCTTAACAATAATACGTTAAAACGTGGTTAAAACACTTTTACAATAAATTGAAAACACGAAACGAACAGTTCGTCGGGCAAACCATATTACGCGTGGATCGCTCGGGTAGAATCGTATTTCCCGAGCTAGTTTGTTTTTATCGCACAAATTCTCTTGTTTCTCTGCCGCCTTTGTAAAGCGTTTATTTATAAAAATGCATTGCAGTTTCCGGGATTTAAATTGTCACCGTTACGTAAAATATGTCTTGTTTTTATTTATTTTCATCCACGTCCCAAAAGCAAAGAATCTTTTTATCTTTTGCCGTACTTCTTCTAATTTCATCCTTATGCTAGGTTTTTACGCTCATTTCATGCTTTTTTTTTCTATTATAGGAAGTTCGTTATCAATACTTGTTAGTAGTAAAGAGACTTTTATGTAAAGAATATTTTAAAATTGTAACCATTTTAAGTTATCATTAAATAATTTCAATCATCTGTTGTGTTTTGGTCTGCGAGTAAAAAATGCTAGAATCAGACCATTTCTCTGTCTTCACCTTGTCTCCCATTCTAAGCCAATCCTTCCTACGCTTTTTGAAGTGAAACTTCTTTACGTGCGATGAGATTAAAATTCAAGGTCGTGAACGTAAACGCAAACGTAACGATTTTTATAACGTCTATATATATTCTACCGCTTGCTGCATATTTATTTCTGAAAAGAAGCCAAAGAAGTTTTACTTCTGACACGCGTACTCTTTACGTGTGCATGTTTTTTACATATATTTTTATTGTTTTACAGGACAATAAGAGACCAGAAT
Source organism: Synanthedon tipuliformis (assembly GCA_947623395.1). Taxonomy (NCBI): domain Eukaryota; kingdom Metazoa; phylum Arthropoda; class Insecta; order Lepidoptera; family Sesiidae; genus Synanthedon; species Synanthedon tipuliformis. The sequence goes on along the minus strand of OX392415.1, from coordinate 2,752,980 downwards.
CACTCGGGCAGGTGTACCCTCCGTCTCCATACGTCCCCAGCAAAATTAAAAATTAACAGCAAATTTTATGGTAAATTGATAAATATTTACTTTTTTTAAAACATTTTTAATTATTTTTATTTATTAGTACTGTGCAAAATTTAGTAAAAGGCGCCCTTAATTGACCCTTTATTGAAAAAAAGGATCGAACCCTATTAAAATAGATAGAAAACTGGCATTATTGATGTGAGCCATTGTATTTTTGCTTACACTAATTGTAAAGCCAATTAAAAAGTATTAAACTTCGGCGTCACTATAAAAGTCTAAAACAAAATATTATTTACGTCAATTTTTTACAAAGTAGAACAGATAATAAGTTATATTACCGAGAATCCGATTGACTTAAATTTTTGTCTAAGTATGGCGGAAGAATTTCACTTTTCGGATTAAACTTGTTGAATTTACATAATTTTCTGACTCCCAAGAGTAAATTAAGGCTTATTTATGTATAGTAAACAAGCGCATAACTCAAATATGAGTACGTGCGATAAGTTACAGGTCGTGACGGAGCCCTCATATGCGGGAGCCGTGTTTACTTAGGCCCGTTTTCGGTTAAATTATTTCCAAATTTCTGTTAAGCCAACATATTTATACGTTTAACACTGGCTCATGATTACTCTTGTTTTTAGGCAAATTTTTCGATGTCGGCTTTCATTATTTAGGTTATAATTTTCACCTTTTTTTTAGGTTATGTACCTTGTTACATTAATTTTACAGGTACGGCATTTGTATAAAAGAAGGTATGCTGTTGTAATATAGGCAACCAAAACCTTCGTAAGGCCATTAACGCGAGCGTTTAATGCGATAGAAAACAATTAAAATACACCAGATAACTCACTTATCTACTCTTCCATGTTCTTTTTTGTAATATATTAAAAAATATTTATTATTTTATCGACAATATTAATTGTTTTACAATAAATCTGTAAAAATATTAAGATAAGGGATGGATTCTTGCGTAAAGAAACATTAACAAAAATAAACTCATCATTCGATTACTGTTAATATTATACACAGCTTATAATGTATATTAAAAGTGTATTTTAAGGAACTTTAACTTAGTTTTAACTTAATCGAAATTAGTACTTGGACACTTGAAAGTCTTTGTTTCAGGATTGAAACGTTACTGCGTATAATATATAACACGTATTAAAAATAGAACAATGTCTCTGATAATATTATCGTGAGAATCCATCGACCGAAGGCAGTTGGTCGTTTCGCTGCCGACTCCCTGTTTCTGCTTTGTGCACTGTTATTGGGAGATCGAAACTATGTTTACGTTCAACTGGCCACTGAGTATTTGCAGCGACCACACTTCCCCTTTGTAAACAAGGTATTTGACCAAAGTTCAATATTTGAAACTTAAATTGTTCCTGGAAATATAATTATGATAATTGACCTTCATTGGCGACTCGAATAGCTCGTTTCCAGGTATTGCGTATGAAGCATTCGAGAATTTATTTCAATTCTTTCATAAGTAATACTTGTATGAAGCATTCGAGAATTTATTTCAATTCTTTCATAAGTAATACTTTGTTTTTATAGAGATTGTCACAAAAAAGTTCGTTGACACATAAACTGTTTCTAGATAGTGGTTCAAAACAGCTTCAAAACAGGTAATGGAAAATAAACTGGTCTAGTTAGAAAAATATAGTAGGTACTGTTCCATATTCTGTTTAAAATCTCAGGATACATTTACTACAGTAATAAATAGATGCACAGAAGCATTAAAACTAGTAAACTAAAGAAGCTCTTATGAAATAAACTTATCATCAATTACAATATCCTTCAAAGTTATAACCAATTTGCTGATCCGGAATCGCACATAACTTCTATCGCATACAATCTATCGAACAAGTTGCGATTGATTGAACAAACTCGACTTGCCAACTATACGCCTTGCATCCATCTTATGTAAAGGAAAATGTTTGCTTTATCTGAATACGGATTTAAATGTATGTGGATTTACACTTTATAGAAATTTTCAGACTACATAGAATTCAAACTCATTTAATTTTTTATTTGAATTATTTAGTATATTTCGAACCATTGCTTGGTTCATTCTTATAAAATAATCTCATTTGGTTTAAAACACGTATAATATCTACTGTTACAATTTAAAATCATTTCAACTGTTTCATTTGGTATTGGTATTGTAACATTAGGTAATTGATGTGGTAGACTTACTTACTTAGTTTTAGTTAAAATAATGAAAATCTGGATCCAACTAACAAGCAAGAAAGGTATACAGTAAGCAATTCAAAATTAAAATAAATATTTTCTTATTGCAATTTTCATTTGTGTACAGTGTTTATAAAAAACTTAATGTCTTCTGTATTATAAACATATATATAAGTCAATATTTGTAGGCGGTCATCTACCTAAGAGACCATAAAATTCATTCCTTTTCCACGTTACCTAACCAGGAGGCATCATAAATATGTATAGTGAGAATCAAGCATGCGTCGCGTATAAACCGCAACCGAAAATGCGATCTCGTGGGAGACGGAGTTGCTTTACGTGGATATTAGAAATTCTAGAACTTTAATCCGTTTTTGTGAGCGAAAATTACGTGTCAAGTTTATTATGTAGAGTGTCTTATTTGTGCAAACTTATTTCGTTCAGCCTTTACTTTATATCAACATGTATTTATGTTTTGGGGAAGAAAAATTAGTTTGGGTGTTCCTCGATTCCATAATCATATATCACTTAGAATAATAACGCACGTTAATATTCTTAGATATAACATAAATATTACTGTAAAGTTTTATCAAGATGCGTTACTCTTTTTTTGTGTGAAGGGGTAACAAACTAACATCAAGTACTTTATCTTAGATAACAAACATTCAAATAATATAATTTTTGCAGTGGTAATATTAATAGGTTAAGAAATTCAAAAAGAGTCATACAAGTAAATTTTTTAATAAAACTAAATTTTTAATTAGAAATATTTATACAATTTTTAATTGTAATGTTTTAATAGAACTAAAAGAGAATGCTAACCAAGAGCTCTTACAAAACAGAGAAACGAGCAAATATTATTTCACTGGAAGAAACTTACCATAAGCACAAGTTTACAAAGTGAAATTTGAAATATCTTTAACTGTTTTTCTTCTGAAACGCTTTTAAATGACAATGTTTCTGCTTTTATGTAGTTTTAAAGCAGTTTTTGTGTTAAATCAGTATTTTCTTTTTTTAGCTAGAAGTCCTTATAGCTTTTCTTATTACGACTAGCTATTGTTTAATCGTGACACGGTCTGATTACGGAAAGATAGATAAAGACTGAGGAATAATCACGCCTTCAGGCAAAATATTATAAGTAGATTTAAATAATCCAGTGAACAAATTCATTATCTCTCTATTAGATTTCAGTATAATCAATGAAGCATTACTTGCCATTTTTCTGAGGCATTATAAACCGAAATACGGAACCAAGATTGTCGGCATCTTCTAAGGAATCAATTAAAAAGAGCGAAACATATCTGTCGTGCAGTAAATGGGCGTTTAGGTTGACGACTCTTTGAGTTACCTGCTCGCTGGACCGATAACCTCAAGAGATCGCTTTTCTTTGAATGGATGTGGAGCGTAGGTCCGAATATTATGGCGCCCAATTAAAAACACCTATGTCAAACAATGGACTCTTATGGGTTGATGATGATGGCTATGACTGAAAATTGGTCGTATGCAATAAAATCATGTTTTTTATAATAGACAATTTCTTTTTTTATCTGAATTTCAGCCAAGAAAGGCAAAGTTCACGGTTTTCGTGATCAAAGGTATATCACGATCAATGCCCGAAGAATTCTCATTTTTATAGTAGTAAGTATTCCACTTACTTCTAGTTTCTTTCAATCCTTGTTCTTCCGACTCGCACTCGGTTTATTTACTCGTATTTGCATAGAAACGTTTTTTGTGGGCGTCCCCGTTTGTATAGCGAATAGGTGGAGAAAAGCTTCGCTGAAGACTGGAGCATGTCGTCAGTGGAGCATGTAGATTTGTTTAAAGTGAATATAGTGGATAATGCACACAACTTTTATGAATTTGTTTACTGAAATTCAAGAGATGTTATGGAGAATTTGTTTAATGTTATGGGGTATACAGTTTAATATACCTAAATAATATTAATAATTTATTCTGAACGTAATATCTAATCTAATATATAAAATTCTCGTGTCGCGGTGTTTGTTGCCAAACTCCTCCGAAACGGCTTGACCGATTTTGATATAATTTTGTGTGCTTATCGGGTAGAGGTCTGAGAGTCGGCCAACAATATTTTTTATGCCCAAAAATTTATTTTTATTTTTTCGCAAAACAACGTTTGCCGGGTCAGCTAGTATTATCTAAAATTGTTTTCGTGTGATCTTTTAATTTACTTGTTAATTATTTTACTTATTTACATTCGATACAATAAATTACCATTTTTAATTTTTTAATTTATAATATTTTAATTTATGAATATATTTCTAGCTGGGTACTTACTTTTAAATAATTTATTATTTTCTTATTATTGTTAATTAAATAATAAACCAAAACATCAAGTAGGTATTTGAATAAAAGATAAATGTATAATATTCAGAGATGTACATTCATCTCTGCAGGATTAAGTATTTATTTCAAAAACGTCGTGAGTCGGACACGGTGGCCCTTCTTTATCCCCGGTATTTGTACTGTAATCCCTTGAAAATTAATTACAGACTACGCCTTTAGGTACGCTGGTATCTACAACGTAAATTACTCGACCTTACCCAAGCTTAAGACGACGTTACGCGTAACTTATTGAAAATTAAGCGAGTACCAACTTGGAACGTGTTATGTGGCTTTGTATGAATTAAGTTTATTTAAATATCACATTACTCGCAATTGACCATGGAATTGGAAAGGTATAGGGAAATGGGCTCTGGCATCCCTTACTCACTCAACGAAACATAAAAGCACACGTGTGTTAGGTTTCATTAATTTAAAAGTCATTTAAATATGTTCCAAGTTTCCATTTAATAAAATAGATCGCTAGCAACATAAGAGTTTTGGAAGGAGGACAACCCATTTTTTTTTTTTTTTTTTTTTACGAGGAGAAATCCGTTTATTGACTTCCTACCGCTGGCTAGGCGGTAGGGGTGTGTGGGGGTCAGCCGGCGCCCCGCGCTATGCTAATCATAGCGATCCCGGCAATACCCACTAAAACTCCCCGGTGCCTCCTCGCCCTTTGTGCGGGATGAACCGGGCTCTGCCTAGGCACCAACTCCGATCCACCCCAGGGCTGCCTAGCCGTTGCTGGCTAGGCTTACGCCAATGGAGGATTGCCCGGAGACACCGAGGCAATCCCCAGACGGAGGGACCTTGTGCAGGCACACACAGTTGGCCAACCATGTGCGCAGGTCCCCTAGGGCATTTGAAAACGAGCTAGATAAGCCCGCCTTCTCCTGCCCGGCCGCCTGCGTCTGAGGGAAGCGAGACCTGCTTCTTCCTCTCGCTCCCTCTCAGCTGCCTCCTTCTGCGACATTACAGAACCGCAGAAGGAAGCAACCGCTTTCCATGTGATCTCACTGTCAAGCATGGCTTCAACCATGCTTGGCAGTGAGACATCTCCACCACCCAGCGCCGCCTCCAACTCCCGGCGCTGGGGACTCCAGGCCGGGCACACTTGGAGTGTGTGCTCGGCCGTGTCGTCAGGGTCGCCGCAGTGGTGGCACCGCGGCGACTCCTCCCTTTTTATACGGTGCAGATAATGACCGAAGCACCCGTGTCCGGTCATTATCTGCACCATATGGAAGGTGAGGCCACCTCTTCGGCGCCTCACCCATTCCTCCAGCACCGGACGAACTGCGAGGATCGTCCGGTGACCGGCGGTGGGATTAAGGAGTGCCTCACCCCAATCATCCATGGCCCTCTCCTGTGCCTCTGCACGGACCCGCTGCACATCCTCGGCAGCGGGTCTTCCTCTAAGGGCCCTTGCGGCGACCCTATGCCGATGCACCTGGGACAGAACCAGGGCATCGACATCCCACGGGAGCGTGCCTGCTAGCACGCAGGCGGCCCCGTGGCTGACCGTGCGATAAGCCCGCACGGCCCGGATCGCCAAGACCCTTTGAGGCCTCCTCAGGAGGGCCCGGGTGCGACGAGTGAGGCACTCCGCCCAGACCGGGGCTCCGTAAAGTGCCATCGACCTTACCACCCCGTGATAAAGTCGACGGCACGCCGAATTTGGTCCTCCCTTGTTCGGAAGGAGCCGTCCGAGTGCGGCTGCGGTGTTGGTCAGCCGTGGAACGAGGAGCTTGAAATGCTCCTCGAAGTTCCAACGGGGGTCCAGTGTTAGGCCGAGATACTTAATGTGCATCTCGACCGGAATCCGGACCCCCTCCACTCGGACTCGGAGCCCCGGTGGGATCCTGCGGCGTGGGGGGTGGAATCCCATGGCCCTAGTTTTATCTAGGGCCACCTCCAACCCAAGCAGACGGATGCGCCGGACGACCAAAGAGGTGCCGACTGACGCTAACCGTTCTGCCTTCTCCCACGTCTGCGCTCTTGCCGCGACTAAAGTGTCGTCGGCAAAGCAGACAATCTCCATTTTGGGGAGGAGATTGCCTCGCAGGACCCAGTTGTACCCCAAGTTCCACAGTAAGGGGCCGAGAACAGCCCCCTGAGGTACACCTACCGCCATTGACCGACGAAGGACGCGTCCATCTGCACCCTCGTACAGCACTACCCGATCATATAGGTAGTCGGAGACGAGGGCGCAGAGGTAGGGCGGCACCCTGTGGAACTTGAGTGCCGCCCTTATGCATCCGTGAGGGAGGCTGTTGAAGGCGTTGCGGATGTCAAGTGACACCGCAACAACAGCCTCCCCCCTACCGATAGCCTCCTCAGTCCAATGCTTGAGGAGGCCCACTGCGTCTAAGGTTGACCGACCGGTTCGGAAGCCGAACTGGTGCTCGTCCAAGTTCGGCCCCTCGGACTCTAGGTGCTCAACTATCCGACGGGCTATGATTCGTTCCATAGCCTTGCCGGAGTCGTCGAGCAGGACCACCGGTCGGTACCCCGCCGGCGAGTCGGCAGGGCGGCCCTCCTTGCGGAGAAGGCAGAGTCGCCCCACCTTCCATCTCGCCGGGAACTTTCTCCGGGCGATACATGCGTCCATGACCGCCCGGAATCTCTCCTCTAAAGGCCCTAGCGCGATTGCTAGAGCCTTGGCCGGGACTCCGTCTGGTCCCGGGGCCGTCTTCTTGCCCCGGAGTCGCTCCCTCACCGCCTCAAACTCCACATCAGAGACGGGAGGGCCCTCCACCTCGAGCTCCGGAAGTGGCTCCGGAGGCTCCATGCGGGGGGACTCGAATCGGCCAGGGGTCGGGAACAGAGACCCCATGACCTTTTCTAGCAGCTCCGGGCCAAGATTGGCTGCCGAGGGGGAGCTTGATGCGAATTTCCCCCTCACAACCCTGTACGGACGGCCCCAGGGGTCGGCGTCCAGGAGGGCCAGGAAGCGCTCATGAGCCTCTTCTTTGGCCCTGCAGATTCCCTTCTGCAGGGCCTTGTGAGCCTCCCTGTACGCCTGACGAAGTAGGACCTCTTCGTCAGGCGTCCTCCTGGAACGCCTCCTCCGGCAGCGGAGTAGGGCGCGCCTGGCCGCCAAACACGTGGTGCGCAGGAGAGCTATCTCCTGCGCCCACCAATAAACTTTCTTCCACTTGGGAGGAGGGCGCCACAGCGGCATGGCAGCATTGCAGACGGCTCGAATGTCGCCCGCGAAATGGTCTGCCATGCCATCGGGATCTCCTGCGAGATGAGGGGGGAGAGGGGACCACTCCCTCACCATCGCAGCCTCCTCCGCCACATCCGGGCGGAGCTTGGCGAGTGCCCACCTGGGAAAGGCGGCACCCGTTGCAGAATCCCGACGCTGTGACGCGCTGGGGGCCAGCGTGGAGACCTCGTATCGGACATAGAGGTGGTCCGATAGGGTCTCCACTTCTTCCTCGACCCACCAGCTTCGGGTTTGGGCAGCAAGGGCGGCAGTGGCAAAGGATACGTCCACAATGGACGTACCTTGCCATCGTACGCACGTGGGAGAAGTACCACGGTTGAGTACGTGGAGCCCCAGGCCCAACGCCCAGGACTCCAAGATACCCCCCCTCACGTCCGTACGGGGGGACCCCCATGCCTCGGATTTAGCATTGAGATCCCCCGCCACCAAAACAGGGAGTGGGGCCGCACGCCTCACCACTCCCTCCACCGCAGCCAGAAAGAACTCAAAGTCCGCCCGACTGCGGTTAGGGGAGAAGTAGGTAGACACGACCACCATTCTCCCCCAGTTTGCTGCCACAAAGCCCGAACCTCTCTCCCTGAGGGAAAGGGGAGGAGCCTCACCACCAGGCCTCACTGCTATAGCAGCGGAGTCGTCCAGGTCCCCTAGCCAATTGGCATTATGGGGGACCGTGTATGGCTCCGCCACCACCGCCAGGTGAATCTCCCACTCCGCCATAGATTGGCACAGTAGATCCTGTGCCCCGGCGCAATGGTTGATATTCGCCTGGAGGATCTTAGCAGTGGGCCTACCGAGCATTGGCGGTGTCCATGGGCTCCTCTCTTACTGCAGGGGTGGCCCCTGTTCTTGCGACATTTTGAGCTGCTATGGGACGGCCCCTTGTCGCCGGAGGAGAGCAGTTTATGCCTCCCATGCGGTGTCTAGCTGGGAGACCAGCGTCCGTGCAAACGGCACATTTGTATTCCGCCTCGCAAGCGTTGGCGGTATGCCCATCAGATCCGCAGCGGTAACAGAGACCGCTGCGGTCCTTGGTGGATGGGCATAGAGCCACTGGGTGACCAAGCCCCATGCACTTGTAGCAGCGCATCGGCCGCTGTTCAATAAGGTGGACGGAGGCTGAGCTCCACCCGACCGTCAGCCGACCGACCGCTGCTAACTTCTTGACTGCCTCTATGGGGCAGGAGACGAAGGCCGACCCCATGCCCCTAAACCCAGGATGGACTTTGCCCACCCTGAAAAGCTCAGGGGCACAGCCTGTGCTTAGGGCTAGAGCTGCCCTAAGCTCGTCGGCCGACACCGAATCATCGAGTCCATTGACTCGAATGTCGACCGATTTGGTGGGGCGAGTTACCTTCGCCATGTCACCCAGTGCCGCGCTTATTTGCTCCGCCAATTTATCCGCTTGCACGGCTGTGGTCTCCTTGGGGAGCTCGAGGATTCGAGCACCCGTGGCTCCGGTGCGGAATCTTGCCGGTCCGATTCCAAGGGCTTCCAGGGAGACCGATGCCTTGGTTTGGGCGATCGCCTTGTTGTAGGTGGCGCCCTTTTCTACCGCTTCCGGCTTAAGGGCCACCACAACGGCCAAAGATTTTGGCTCCTTCGGGAGCTTGGGCGCCTTTTTGGTGGTCTGGATGGCAGGTGTGGCTGCCGGAGCTGAGACGCGCTTCTTTCGTCTCACAACTTCCGTCCAGCTTTCCGCAGTCTTCTCCATTGGCTCTGTTGATGAGCCAGGAGTCGGCTCCGGGGCCTTTGGGGCCCGGGATCCAGCCGTCTTCTTCACCCTCGCTGACTTAGGCAAATTAGCCGGAGGGGCGAGGGTGGAACCTGTTGCATGTTGGTTCTGGGTGACCTTATCCCGGTCCTCCCGCTTTTTGTCCGCCTGTAGAGGCGGACGGAGCCGACGTGCCGGGAGCAGTCTCCCGTCAACTTCCAGGCTGTCGAGGTGGGCGTTGACGACCCCCCCTACGTGGGCCGTCAATTCCGTCTGAAGGGCTGATAGCGCCTCCAGGAATTCCGCCCTGGATAGTGACTGGCCATCAGCCACTGTCATGGGCGGATCCACGGACTGCTGCTCAGCCGGGCTCTTTTCAGGCAGGGACCTTTCTGAAAAGGCTCTCCGGAGCGCTGAGACCTCATTGATGAGGCCATCTATTTGGCTACGTACCCGCTTGCTGTCAGCGCGTAGCCGACGGATTTCGTCCGTCGTCTTGCGCGCCGCTACCGACTCGAATGTTCCTAGGATGGAACAGATGGCCTCCTTTATTTCCCGTTGGGAACTACCTTTAAGGTTGCCCGCCTTGCGGACAACCTCCAGAATTGTTGAGGCACTAGCCTCAGCCTTCTTCGTCAGCTCCTCAATTGAGCCAGCTGACGATTTTGCCGATCGGTATGTCGTGGCGGACCTGTCGGAGTCGGAGTCCGACTCCACTTCTCTCAGTTCGCGACGAGCTCGCGAAACACCTACATCATGGCCGAACGCCTTACCGCCGCGGCCCTTACTCCCTTTCGCATATTTCGGTGGTATAGCGGGTTCGACGAACTCCTCCGCCTCCTCCGACCCCGACACCACAGCAAAGAGCTTGCTGGCTTCGGTCCGCCTCTTAGAGGGTGCCTCCATTGCCGATCGTTTGCGTGTCGCCGACCGTGTTAGCACATTCGTATATAGTTTTCGCCCTCCGGTCTCCTTCTGACTAGGCCCACTGGCCTCTGTGGAGTCCGACATGGGCCAGTTAATGGCCCTGCCGACCTCCGAACTCGTTGGTGAGTCCACCCCTACAAGAGGGACAGAATAACGAAGTTTTGAAAAAAAAAAAAAAAACAGTCAACAAATTAACAAGTTCCTTAGAACTAAAAAACAAAAACAACGATATTTACTGAATAACAAAGGCTACTAACGACCGGTTTGGACTGGGTGAAAGAGCCTTCGAAGAGGCTTCTTCCAACCCAACCCGCGACAAAAACCGGCTGCTAGAACCGTAGTTATCAGTAAAAACAACAATTTTCCTTAAAAAAACTAACAACAAAAACAGCAATAACAACTAAATAGCAGTAGCTACCGACAGTTGGTTTTGGTTGGCTGAAAGAGCTCCCGGAGAGGCTCCTTCCAGCCCAACAACGCAACAAGATCCGGCTGCGACAACCGGGTCTTTTCGCGGTTTTAAACTTAAATATTTTCAACAGAAAAACGAAAACTCAACAAAAACAACTTATCGAAAAACAACAAAAACAACTGGTATGAGCAGGTCGAAAGAGCCTTTAAAAAGGCTTCAATCAACATGCGCCACGCCGAAAAACTCCAAGGGATAACAGAGATATCACCGATCGAAAATACCAAAAATTTCCGACATTCCACACTCAAGGAGGACAACCCTGTGGCCGGGGTGCGCTCTCTTGATCGGAAACGCTGGCGATGGCGGATGGTTCTTGGAATAATTAATTGTAAAATAGTTAATGACGGACAGTTAAATTTAGTCAGAGTTAAAATGCAGTAGGTACTGTATTGTGGTTTAGATATAGCTTCTGTGTTAGGAGAATAAACGTATTATAACTGAAATGTGCGGCTACTCATTCCTAACTCTTGCCTGCGAGACCATCGCCAACATATGTTGTTATTATTGTTATGCTATTATTCAGTAAGATGGTGGTTGTATATTTAAAAATCCCTTAACTACATACTTTTTCTTATTAAATTACTAGCTGCTGCCCGCGACTTCACCCGCGTTATTTTGTAAATTATATACTAAAACCTTCCTCGAGAACAACTCTATCCATTAGTGAAAACCGCATTAAAATCCGTTGCGTAGTTTTAAAGATCTAAGCATACATAGGGACAGACAGACAGACGCGGCGGAGGACTTTGCTTTTATTTTTTTTAGTGATAGTGATTCTTTTGTTCAAGATTATGTCGTGGGATCGACGCGAGCAAATTTTTTTATAATATTATTCATTTTACTCGGTTTTGTAAAAAAAAAACTATAGTTAAAAATCTAATAGTTACTTGATTTAGAATTTACATAAACTTAAACAGATTTAGTAGGTAAACATTTAATAGCACAAAGTGAATACACTCCAGATGTAAACATACTTAATATATTAGCACTTACACCTATCCCACAACGGAATACTGAACCAATACCATTAAAAGCTTCTTAAGATACCCAAACCAGGACCTGTGGGCCCTCAGACATAGTTAATATTTAACAAATTGGTTTTCAAGGTAAGTTTAGGACCCTTACGTTCTGACCACACACCCTTTCAGCGGAAGCAACTAAGAAGCTCTGTAGGTATGGCTCTCCGTCGGGACGAGAGGTTTCTTTCAGTTACGTTTATTGAATTAGACCCTATGATCAAAAAAAAGTTTATTTTCATGAATCATTTATTTATGATGCTTAATAATAAGGTGTACTTGTAAAAATATTTGGTACATTTATGAGTTTCTCTTTGTCTTACCTTGTTTCATTTTGAAAATTTTAAATTTCAATTTTATTTAAAAGAAGTTTCATTTTATTACGACTATTACTACTATTTTTTATAAATTAGTTTGGGCAACTTTCTCAATTTTTCTATATATTCAACTAACATCTCAAATCATTTGACAACTATGATTATTATTTATGTTTTATTTATTTATATTTTTACATAAGATCAATTTGGTTATAATGGATCTAAAGCGTTGACAATAGAGGGAGTACAATACTGGGCACATAACCCTGCACTCACATGCGGTTTCTTGGTAAAATTACATCAAATCAACTGAATTATTAAAATACACAAGAGAACTCAACTTTGTTTACAGGTATCTAACTTTTAAACAGGTTTTAAAAAGTAATAAAATGAGATGATACAAGTTTCTTGATCATACTGATACACTGGTCTATACACTATAATATATGTTTATATATTAAAGCCACATTAGAAAACATTAAAAACTAATTACAAGTGTAATCAAATCCTATACATTTTCTTATTACGTCACTATAAAAAAATATTATTTTGCAATTTTTCATTATAAAATAAAAGGTTTTTCGCAGCACTGGTTATCTTTGTCCACCTGCAGCTGTAACAACAGGGAGAGAGAAAAAAAGCGCTCACAAAAGTTAATTAATTACGTATGCAAATTCACGAAAAATTCGCTCTGAGCCGAGTCAGTCTGTACTACTAAAAGAGATAATGAGATTGGGCCGAGCACGTAGGCGACTTTTGATTAAATCACTTTCATGGATAAATGTTAATAGTCCCCAAACTTACAGCAACTTTTAAATGGCACTATGGAACACTATCACATCTGAAAAAAAAAAACTTTAAAAAATTTATCGAAAATTATTTTGTCTAATTCTTTGTCTCTATGTCCTTTTTCTTCTCTTTCCTTAGAGCTATCTCCTACCGGAGGTTGGCTATTGTAATGGGTATCTGTATCTCCGAAGCAGCGGCTCGAAATAGCGATCTGGTACTTCGACAATACCATATTAGCTGCAGCAGATAATACTTCTCCTTCCACATGATATTCCCAAAGTATTCCAATTTTCTAATTATTGTTTTCAATATTTCAGCTTTCTTCTCTGTTATACTCAATTGTGCTGTGTCGCTACGTCATCGTCAAAAAAAACAGTTGCTGCCTTTTTTGATGGAGTTGGAAAGGCATGTTCGTAATTCTAAACCGGTTGATTTCATCTCCACTGAGTTACGTCAAGCGATACGGAATCTTTTCACTGCTCGGGGCCTAGTCGCATCGCGTCGTGTCTTATAGTTTTTTATGCATATGCAACTGCTATGCGGAGACCATGCTCGTTACACGTCATTAAGCGATACTTTACAGCAGACGGCCCTCGAGACAGCCTACATCCCCCGCCAACCCCTACCCCTTCCTGCAGCGATTACAGTGCTCTAGAATCGACGCTAGACTTCACAGACTGGCTCTGTAAATTTCGGTGTTTTTGCATGCCTGCTTTTCTAGTGAATTATTTTTTTAGAGAAAACCACATACAAAAACCTTCGGTAAGTAATCCATACCTCCGTACTAATATTATAAATGCGAAAGTTTGTATGGATGTATGGATGTTTGTAACTCTTTCACGCAAAAACTACTGAACCGATCACCATGAAATTTTGCATACACGTTGTCCATCTTGGAATTAACATAACTTCGACTATGAGAGTAAAAGTAGTTAAGTAAGTCATGTAAAAGTAGGTTATTAGGTATTGAGTGATTATTTTTTTCAGTAATCACTTAATTAATCACATTTTTTTTTTTATAAGAGATGGGTTTGCTCTTGGCCAACAATCAGCCACGTGGCAAAGATGAGGCCTAAGATGGAGCGATAATAATAATATTAATTAATTACGTTAATATTTTTTGTGCAAGCATCGACAGGCAGATTGACGATCTGCTAGATGATAGGTTGTTGCCATCATCTATCGACACAAGCAATGTACTTAATTGTGTTGCGAGCTACGGTTGCGAGTGCACATACAAATTTTGGTAGTGAAATAATATATAACAAATACAAAGATATGTTATAATAGGTTTTTGAGAAGTGCCGTGATATTTCCGACATTATGATAGGTATATCTAGTCCTATTACTACGTCCGTGTTTAGTGTAAAGCGATTTTTATCTGACTAACTCCAAACATATGCAACATTTAATAAAATTTCGCTGGAGGCTTAATTTAAGCGTGTGGAGCGCGTCGTCACGTATTAATTAAGCTCAACTTAAAATATTGAGCTGCGGACGTCGAGGGCACTGAAAGGATTCATTAAAATTTATTATGTGTTTATTTTGGGGCCTGTAAAACGTAAATAGCAAAATCAACGGATTGCAGTCGTTTCGAGTTAAATGTAAGTAATTACATAGGGGTTGTGATTTTAATTTGTATTTTCCATAGACTTCTGCAAACAATTTGCAGACAAAATATTAATATTTTTTACCTGATTACTTATATCATGTTAGAAATAACAATTTATATATCCTTAATTGGTTTATACTTCACAACGTTAGTGTGAGTGTTGTTAGTGCTTTCAAAGGTAATATAGAATATAGACCTTCATATATGCAGGTCTGGTAGATATCTAATAAAATATAATGATAATATTTCCAAAAAATAAAAAAGTATTGTATAAAAATTAAGTTAAAATTAATTAAATATAGTACAAAAAATAAAAAGTCCCCTAAGTATTGTCACAAAATTATTAGTCCAAAAGTTAAGTTACTTGCATAAAACACGACAATTTATTCTAGTCTATCAAGTTCCTTGAATGGTACTGAAGTGCGGCTTATTTCGACAAGTTTGTGACTTGCATTTAAAACAATCCCGTCCTGGTAATGCATTCGGAGAGAATGGACTGAAATCATTTGCATTATAATGCTTTATACAATTTCGCCTTGCAACATCTTTGGAAGCTTTAATTTAGATTTCCTTTTTTTATTTATCTAACTCTCATATTGTATATTAAATTCAATAATATATGAAATAAAAATTTTATACAAGAAAGTTCGACATACAAGCGGACAGTACGCTAGTTGGTAGCCACCTAAAATATCTGTAAATGTCGCCTTTAAATCTACATATATTAATATTATAAAAAGAAAAGATTTGTATTTATTTAAGTTTGTAATGAATAAACTCAAAAACTGCTGCACCTGCTCAAAGAAATTTTGAAAATTCTTTGACTTGTAGAAAGCTGTATTATCAGCGAGTAGCATAGACAATATATATCTATAAAATATAGTGACTTTATAGATTATTATATTATTTATAACAATTGCCAAATGTATACTACAAATAAAGTTCTAAATTCACTAATTACCAGTGTTTCCTTATGAGTTTGTTTATACGGAAACAGTGTAACTAAATGCCTTACTTATTGGCTAAACTTTAGAACTGCGTCTTAGCGAAGTTAGAGCCCCGCAAAGCGTTGTCACTGTAATCCCTAAATTAATATGAATCTCTAATTTGAGCGTCACACGTGTTGCGAGCTCACAACTTTCCAGACTCTGGCAAATTGGATAAACACGCGCGGGGGGCGAAAACTTTGCTGAAAAATACGACAACAAATAACAAACGTCCCTCGAATTACTTTTTATTTTATTTTATTTAAATATATTTAAGGATATATGTCTATATATCCTGAATATATGTCTCTATATATGTATTCATGAGAAGGAAAAAATTTTTGCTCTCTTTTTTGGAAAAATTTCTGATGTATGTTTTGTATTATAAAAATGTTTTGTACTATTGTCTAAAAAGTCTAAACATACTACAATGATCATTAATTAATAAGATAAAATCATGGCTAAAATTAACATTATTTTTTTACATAAACCTATTCTCTAACACCTATTTGGGACATTGATAATATTACTGACCAATTACTCTTAACTAAATAAATTATACGATGTAAAAGCTATTTTAGACAAAATCATCACACGTATGTTTCCTTGTCGGGGCACAATGCAGACAGCGTGCAACCTGTATTTTAAAATTTCAGCACAGAATTTGAATTAACTTGCGAATTTTGTAGAAATTTGAAATTAAAATTAATATTTTGTTGGCCAATGTAATGCAGTGATTTATACTGTTTAATATAGCTGTCATTCTTATCTTTAGAGCGTTAGAAATAGGTTAGAAACAAGCAAGCATTGAAGAATCGGGATTGAAAAATCTGTTACCACAAGTAAAACTTATAAAAGACAAAGTATATGACAAGAATAGGTAGCAGAATAAGTAATTGTGTTTCCTTCAAATTTACACCTAATTTTTTATTTCGTCTTATTTTCTTTTGTTTTTGCTGTTTATGAAATAAGACACTCACTCCCTTTTCATCCCCTCATTTTACAAATCTATTTTCAATTACAAGCATTAGACGAGGGGCTCGAAGTGCAAAGTTTATAATGATTAGCTAATTATAAATCAATTTACAGCTCAAATAAATCTGAGTTTAAACTAAGATAAATTGCTCTAAAGAGTCGAGTGAAAAATGCACTAATTTTAAAGTAACATTGCCCTCTGGACGCAGACGCGAAGTGCAATTCATTCTCATTAGCCAACGGAGTGCCGCTTTTCTCATAACACAATGAAATCAGTTGGCTTGTTGTGGGTTTCACGAATTGATTCTTCTTTTTCAGGTAGAAAATGAGATATACTGTAGCAAAATTCGACAGCAGGCCAATTTGGAGCCTGCGGAAACACAGATTCACCAGGTTAAATGGAAATTCGCTGCCGTTCCTATTATCCTATCCTAACTGCGGTCAAAGTTTAATATTGGGAAAAGCAGTATGCCCTTTTTTTAGGAGGGGAGATGACATTTACTCACTATCCCTCGTCGACGGGGACAGTCGACGATGGGGAGTGTGGGACTAAAACCCCCCCGGAATCCACCATCAGCGGTGATGTGTGGGTCCTAGATCACAGAGAGGCATTGTCCTCGAAAAAAGCAGTGTGCCCTGCCACTACAATAGTTCAATTGAGTCTAGTCTTCTAGATTGAGATTAAAAAAGAAACAACTACATTCTAATTTGGTTACTAATAAATACCTATATCTGCAAAAAATCATTTTATGAGTTATTAATAATTATGAATACTGAGATTGGAACACACTTAAGAATTCTACTGTCTAACTATCTAGTAGTTCATACCCTAAATAAGTCAAAATAATCTATGAATACTAAGTAGAAATAGTAGCCACAATTTTTGTGTCGTTTCATCCGAAAACACTTCACAGCGTTCTGATGAATTTCTCTAGCATTGTGGAAAATCGTGCAGCCTTATGTTTTTTCTTCTTATTTCTGTACGTGTTTAATTTCGTATGAATCTTGTTTGTGGCTTATTTCATTTTCATTCATAAGTGGCGTCGGTAGCCAAATGTTGCAATAAAACTTTTGAATATTTCTTACTTCATATGGAGTATACTGTAGTGCAATTTTCTATTAGGTACTATGCAATAAGCATTTTAGCATTAATCTTTAGAGTATAAATCCGTACTTCCGTACTTAATATTATAAATGCGAAAGTTTATATGGATATGGATGTTTGTAACTCTTTCACGCAAAAACTACTGAACCGATCACCATGAAATTGCATACACGTTATCTGGGATACCAGAAAGGACATAGGGTACCTTTCATCCGGAACACTGACGAAATCGCGGGCACCAACTAGTATTTAATTAATTTTGGTTAAGTTTAATTTTGGTTACTTATATTCAGAAAGAAACAGTTATAACTTTTAACAAATACATTATAAACGGAATTTCATTATGTATATCTTACTTAGTGATAAATTTTTGATGCACCAGGTGCAGGTATATCCTGTTAATTAAAGTAGCCACGTGTAACTTCGCCGAACTCCAATTGAGCCTACAATTTTGAGACCAATGTTGTACTAAAACAAACCGCATTGCAGTGCGTTCGGTTGCTGCAAAATTTTCATCGTAACTTCGAGTTAAGACACGAAAAATAGCGCTATTTTTCGTGTCTTAACTAGCTTATTTGGTACGTAAATTTGCATACTTTTATAATGGAATTAATGTTTACTTTGAACGCATATTTAAGTATATTTTAAAATAAATAACAATTTGTTAACAACTACAACGAAAAACATTTTATTCTTGTACTAAACTACACAATTTTACTAGATCTATTTTGAGGCAATCCAAGTAATAATGACAAATGAGATATATCTACAAATCAACACTAGTACGTAATTCTTCTTCACTATAATATATAACAATAGCTTTACCTATTTATATTTAGAGTCCAGCATTTTTCTCATTTGTTTTTGAATCAATGTTTAGTAGATATTGTTGAATTTAAATTAAATTAAAATTGGGATTAAGTCAAAGAAATTTAAATATAGTTTTTTTCAATATCAAACACAATACTCACTCTTTCAATTGTGATGCTGTGTTAAACAAGACAAAATCAAACTTACGTGCAAAATTTTAATCTTATTTTCTTTTGTTCCGAGGTGATTCTCCGAAATTGATCTTGCAACCTTGACACGAGAATATGTTGGATTAATATGTCCTTCAGGCTGGAGAATAACACGTCTTCAAAGATTGATAGCCTTCTCGGATACATAGGTTTTCTCGTGACGTTTTTAATCACTGCTAAGCAAGTGGCGATTATCTCTAATTCACACATGACATTGAAAATAAAAAAAATCAAATCAAAAATCAAAATGTTTATTTATTAATTGGTTTTCTACAAGAAAATCTAAGATCCTCATAATTTGTTATAGAACCTACTTCAATATCAAACTGTGTTTCACTATCCTTTATCAATTATATTATCATTACATTTATAAGTACATTTATCAATTAATAAAGATAAGATCTTTAGCCCTAAAGGTTGACCAGCACTGCATGAAATGCAGTCAACTCCCGAATGGTTCATAACCACGACTTCCTCATTCATCCAGCGCGTCTCTTGCCCTCCGCCTTCATCACCACCAGCCTATATTTCTCCACTGCTGAATGTTGGCCTCTCCCAAGGCTCGTCACCACGCACGGTCATCTATCCTTCGTATCCAACCGCCAATTAACTGAAGCAGAGATAAAGTAATTATGAATCTCGGAGAATCTTTACAAAATTTAACACACATTTTACAACACTTGAACAATTTTGGAAATTCTCACAATGTCACCGTTAAGAACCCTCGTTTCGAGCGTAAAAAGTAATTTAGGAAATCTATCGACCATTCACTTTTTCAATTCCATATGGAATCTCAACATGACTGAAAATGAACACCGTTTAGGATAATTAGTAAGCGTGATAAATCGTTTTAGTCACGTTTTTGAAACACGTTAGCTCCTCGTGGGTTATGATTGATGGTCTGTCGACGTGACGGAACAAGAAAAAGGCTAAACTGTTGAGTGCTCGCTTATTAACTAATATTTTTTTGTTATTTAATTTTTAATACGTCGGAAATTTAAAAGGTACAATTCATGTTACGATAAAAAATACAAATTTTTGCCAAATTTAATAGAATTTCCTCCGGATTTGCAAGAAATAATAAATTACTTGTATGTTATAAAAGTGGAGCTATTCGCAGAACTTTATAATAATACTAGCTGGTGCCCGCGACTTCTTCCGCGTTCTGAATAAAAGGTACACTATGTTCTTTCTGGTGTCCCAGACACATGTATGCAACATTTCATAGTCTTGCGTGAATGCGTAAAAAACAAACAAACTCACATTCACATTTATTAATATTTTAAATAATACTAGCAACCCACCCTCGACTTCCTGTGGAGTTAGAAAATTTTTAAAAATTGTGTAATATTTAATAGATTAAATAAAAAAAATGTAAAGACTAACCGCAAAGTGCATTAAAAGTATGTTTTATAAAACTTAACCGACAAATTACAAGTTGCTCGGTGAACTATGTCACAGCCCTCTATGACTGACATATAATATGTCTTTGAGGAATGATCCGAAATACCTACTTATATCAGTCATCTGAAGTGGGAATGCGAAGGAAAAAACTGTCGTGTAGAGGATAGGCGTTAAGATAGACGAGTTTTAAAGTGAAGGCTACGATCGAAAAGCCTGTGAGCTGATCACTACTTGTTGGCTGTATTAATGACTTCCAAGTAACGCCCGGCAATGGATGGGCGGAGAATCAAATTCAGTTAAAAAATATTTCCATCAATTGATGATTTTACGATTGACGATGATATTAAGATGATATTGCGTGGATATATATGTGTGAGATATCATTGTACAAATGTACCCCTTTGTATGCACAAAGGCAAGTAAAAAATTTTAACAACGTCCAATATTTGTACCAGAATTTTATAAAAGAAAACTCGACAGCTATGAAACATCTCTTTGTACTTTTTTTATAGAATCGATTCATACGAGTAGTGGACGCTTTTGACATGTAAAAGGAATGTGTAACAATGCCTTTCATATTTGTCGCGGACACACGTTTTAAACAAATGCCAGAAATGTTAAGCTACATGCACATAATATGTGTGTGTTATACTTACTTACTGAACCGATCATTTGATGGGCTACTGTGAATTATTATGGCAACACCGGTCTACGCACACAATGTTTATAAAACCGGCTTCATTTATGTTGTTCGCATAACTCTGACTAGTTCTTATTTTTTCTGAATCCTGATTAAGAACCAATTTTCTTTTTAATTTATCTACAAAAATATGCTAATCCTGATGACACATTTGTTCATTCCCTCTGTTGCAATTGAATGCGTCAAAGTGCTTCATAAAAGTGAAAATATTTAACAATAATAGCGGTAAATCTACCTCCAGGTAGGCAACACGTAGTGAGTGGTTGGCTTTATCGTATATGAATATTACATGAACTGCCCCGTGGGAGGCGTCTCGCGTATAAACGCTCGTTTTAAAACGTAAACGTACAGAATTTTTCAGTGACGCCGTTCGCTGCGCTGCAGGGAACTGTTGGACGCGCACACTTGATATTTTAAACTTTGACTATCTACTTAGTTTTATACAGTTCTCTCTATCTATATTAAAGTTTTCATTGCTTCATATTTTCTTATACCATACCGTTCCATGCGTCTTCATGAGTCAATAAAAAGTTCGCAACTTCATTGGCGGATAGATTCATAAACATTCATAGACTGTGCGTTGCGTTTTTGTATATATGTGGATGTCGTCTAGGTATCCCTAATTTTTTTTTCTAAAACAATATTAATTTATTTATTTATTTGCCCCCTTTAAAACTTGTTTTATATGGCTTTTTATATATAAATTTACACGTTCTTATTTTAAAATCCAACTAAAGAGGACAAAAAAAATATTTTCGCAGCATATTACTTCTACTTATATATTATGTCTGTCTTTCTTTATATTTGCTATACATTGTGTAATTGTTTGTTTTCCTAAATAAAATAAAATAAAATAAAATAAAATAAAATAAAATAAAATATAATAAAATAAAATATTAATACAATACATTGCATTTGTATTCACTGGCATAGAACACTGGTATACAACCTTTTATTTTTAATGAAATTCAAGTTCTAACAATTTTATTGTTTATCCTATAAACGCTTGTTAATATTTTTATACATTTTTTTATATCTTTAAAGTGTATTTACGATACCTACTTGTAATGTTTTTGTGTTATTCATCTTTCAATATCTGCAGATAGAGTAATAGCGATGATAGGTAACCGAAAACGGTGTTTTCATTATTTTTCTCTTTTCTTAAACATTAGTTATCTTTTTACTGATTCTTTTAAAAGATAAGTATTTTACTTATTTTTACTTTTTACTACTGATTTTTTTACTGATTTTACTTTTTATTCTTTTTACAGTAGATACTCTGAGTCTACTGCTACTGAGTGGCTATGT
This sequence comes from Synanthedon tipuliformis, assembly GCA_947623395.1. Taxonomy (NCBI): domain Eukaryota; kingdom Metazoa; phylum Arthropoda; class Insecta; order Lepidoptera; family Sesiidae; genus Synanthedon; species Synanthedon tipuliformis. The sequence continues at coordinate 2,730,844 of OX392415.1, read as the reverse complement.
AAATTCGTGATAAATTATGTCGCCCACACAATTGTAAATCGTAGTGGCTCATATCAATTACAATAGAATCTATCTATTTAATGTATTTTTCTGGTTACATTTGTAAACAAGACTGTTTCTTGTCAGTCAGCGAACCTCTTCGCCCTGAGGCGATTAAGTTATTTACTTTCTAGTCGCCCCCACTTCATTATGTCGGTGTTTTGATTTAAGAAAACAACTGTGCCCGACATGTTTGTGTACATACTTTTTTATTATTAATGTTCTTCAAAGACTTGTATGAAAGACAAACATTAATTTGCTTCTAAAAATGGTTTTATATTATAACGAAATCATATTTGCATTTCACATCGTATGATTGCATTATAAAAAACCAATTTCAAAAGTTATAACACGCTGAAACTACGATATAATAAAATTTGAAAACACTAACTTGATAAATTTAATACAATAAAAAATTTGGTTTATTCTTCTCTTTTATAGCAAATATTTGACGATATTAAAATGATTCTGTCTATATTTATATAATACTAGCTAATGCGCGCGACTTCGTCCGCAGAATTTTATGAAATATATTTAGCTTGTTTTTCTCACTGCTAATGTAGCTTTCTATAGGTGAAAGAATTTTCTAAATCGGTCCAGCAGTTTTTGAATTCATTCAATGTATTGAAACAAAAACAAAATGCATAAATACAAATTTTCTCTCTTTATAGATATACTAGACTAGATACTATACTAAAATAGATATACTAGTTGCTGTCACATACTTTTCTGTAATTAGTTCTGGTAATCAAATCAATACATGAATAAGTTCAGATAATAAATCATTGTGAACCAGAAATCGAACCTCATTTTGACTAGTTTAGTGTATTTCACTTAATATTTAGACTATTCTAAGTTAACTATCAGAAGTAGAGACTTTAGAGTCGTAAGTAGGTAATTTAATAAATAAATTGCGATTTAGTACACTGTGTAAGTTTAACGAAACGAATTTGCTTCATATGTGTAGGTATGGTCGCATTTGATCTCACTTCGCAAAGTAAATTCCCTTTTATCTTTAACTTGAAACTTTGCCCAATTTGTTTTTGTTCAATGAACATTAACAATTTCAAATTTAACTTTCGCTTGTTTGCAAAGCGATTTCTTGTTACCTAATGCTTTGTATTTCATTTTTCTTCGAAATTGGATTCGGTTTTATTTTAAATTATTTTTTTCTGATTTGAATTATTTATGTAATATTCTAAATAAAATGTGAATAAATTAAAATTAAGCGCTGTTATGAATTTTTTCTGCATTAAATGTTTACATCTAAATAATAAGACATTTATTAAACTAGTAAAGATCATATTTTAAGACAGAGTTTAGGTTGTCTGGGAATGTTGACAAATAGAAACGAATTCCAAAAAAGTGAGTACATATAAACATTAAAGTCTTTTATTGATCAATTTACTATGTGTAGATATTGTTTTCTATCGAAAACAGTACGTTTCAATAAATGATAGAAAATATAAGCAGCAAAAGCAGCCTGTTTTTGCTGGACCTCGAAAACTGAATTTTCTACTCGATTAAATATTTGTCCACTCCCTGAGAGATCTAATGTTGTTTTTGTTTTGGCATCAATTATTCAACGCTTACTTTGACACATGCTAATGCTAAGGTTAATAATTGATTGGGCATTTTATATTTTAGATTAAGACCGTACCTAAATATAATTATGGTCACTATATGAGACGTTTCAAGCCTAAAGCTTAATCCTATAAGCTTCCTAAAAAAGAATGTTATCTATTAAGGATAAGGATAAGAGATTAGGATAGGATAAAATATGAGCGTATGACTATTTTTGTATATTATGTGAGGAATGAATGTTTCTTACATTGTTTCTTGTATACTGTTTTATCTCGGTAGTTATCTGTACCAGACCGGCTGCCTCAGCGAAACATAGTGTACCACTACCAAAACGTGTACCTACAGTATTATAAAAATAAAATGTTAGCCTAACCGCGCACTAGGCAGCCAGGCTGCGGCAGCCAGTTGAACATATTTTATGACGGTTTGTGGCTGCTAGGTGCGCGGGCTCCCAAACATATGTTCAACTTGCTGCGGCAGCCAGGCTGCCTAGTAGGCGGCTAGCCTTAATTTCATATGTTAATAGTTCGTAAGCAGTAGTACTAGGAAAGCTACACTATCAAAATCCGTCGAATGTCATTTTAGTTTATAGCAAAGTTGTAAGTTCGAGTGTAATAAGTCAGCCTTTCTTCCACTCCTCAAACTTACAATTTCTCAGGCGAGGGCCTCACATAATTCAGCTCCATTTTGATGAACACCACAAGTGTCAAATGTTGACACAAATCTTAATATATAAAAGGCGATGTGTTTCCTATATATACTCCAAAACTGCTCAACCGATTTTGATGAAACTTTCAGACAATCTTCAGATTAGTCCGGCGGATGTTCCTGTCAAGTTTAGTAGCGATCGGACAGGGACGAAGTCGCGGGCAAAAACACTAGTGTGAAATAGTGTACTAGGTAAGCGTGGTCCATCTTCGGCCGCATCTGCACCTTACATCATGTGAGATCGCGGCCAAGCGCTGCCTTGATTTTTATAAAAAAAAATATACCACCATTTGGAAATAATACTATTGAGACCGCAAGTACATATATAAAGTAATAAATGATTATTTTAATGTTAAGGTCGACAAACAGTCTGACGGTCCACTTGATGGTAAGTGGTTACCGTCGCCAATAACACAAGCAACGCCACAGGTGCTGCAAGTGAGCTGGCGACCATAGTAGGATTATGGAGGAAGGAAATAAGTTACAAATTAGTTACAACAAGATATGGGAATTAACCACAAGGATATCACACAATATATATTACCTTGTTACTAATGTCAATACAAAAAAATATTTCAAATTAAATTATTGCTCCGCAGAAATCAAAAATGTACCTTTATCCTCATTATGCCCTCTTGAACTCTTTAACTGCAATCTCCCCACGAAAGTCGCTCTCGAAGCAATTACGGCTGCAACATACATTCGACTCGAATTAAAAAAAACTTACGACGTTGCCTCGTTTTTCAATTCATGAAGATTTTGTTTCATAACATGAAAAGTTTGAATACTTGTTCAAATGAAAATAAACTGATGGACAAATTAAAAGCATAGAAACTTCCAAGGGTCTCAAAAAATTTGTACTCAATTACACAATAAAGTCGTTAATTGTTGTAAAAAAGTATTTGATTCATACAGTACACTATATTAACACAGTAAACACTACTTTTTCTGTATCTCTTTTCTGTATCTCTGACAAGGTGTATGCAAAATTTTATTATGATCGGTTGAGTACCTAGTCGAGGCGTGAAAGCATAACAACTTACTTTCTCATTTACAATATTTTAAGTCATGATTTTGAGAAGTATATAAGATACTAGCTGACCCCGCAAACGTTGACCACTCTTAACATTTAGAGGTATGAAAAATAGATGTTGACCGATTCTCAGACCTACCCGATAAGCACACAAAATTTCATCAAAATCGGTCCAGCCGTTTCGGAGGAGTTTGGCATAAAACACTGCGACACGAGAATTTTATATATTACATATTGATATATCGATATACACATGAGAAGTAAAAGATGTAAAATTACAATATAGTTAAAGATATCAAAAAATATGATGAACAAAACAAAAAAAAAACATTCTAAAGTTTAATATTTAAAGCTAACAAAGTTTGACTTTGTTTGAAAGTTGTGTGGTACGAAGCTAAAGCTAATTATTATTTTCTTCAAATGTAAACTCATCTTTTTAATCGTCTTTCGTACTATCCTTTATATCATTGAAGAGGGCGCTTCAAAACCCAGACATCCTTTTAATCTCAAAGGCATATTGCTTACACAGTGTAATTTGGATCCTATCAGGGGGTGCCACAGACTCCGCGCTGAGGCAAGGGTTGTAAGTGTCGAAAAATGTGCAAAAAAAATCAAGATATTATCAGACACGGAGCTGACTTTTTGATAGCGAGTTTTTTTTGCGTGCTTTGTAAAATCCATTTGATGAAAACTGTGCATAGATAGGAACTGGTTGCTAACTCAATTGTGACAACACTCGACTTACGAAACCAGAGACAAACACTCGAATTAAATACTTTTCAGTCTTTATGAAAGTGTATAAAGCTTCTTTCATGTTCATCATTTGTTTCTTAAATTTTTGTAAAATGTCATTTTCAATGGAATTTAAAGATTTTTTTAATAGAAAATGAAGTCACTTATCTGCTTCATATTGAGTAATGATCTGGTTCTCTCCACTGAGCAGTACTCAAAAACAAAAATATACATATATACGCGCACACAACACACACACATTTACTTTAACGATCGCACTCGCGTACTGTATTATTTTCGTGGAAGTAATCAAAGTTTCTTTATATTATCTTGTTACTTAATGACATTAAATAGAAATAAAACCTGCTTTCGTGAAAGGTTAGTTCAAATTTACCAAAAATAGACATGAACTTAATAGGAGGATTTTTTTTCGCGGACAACAATATTTTTTGTAGAGCGGAGATTAGAAACGTGACAAAATTATTTTTATTATTATTACTTTTTACCAGAGTCGTCGAAATATGTAAAATATATGATGAAATTTTAAACAAATACAAATAAAAAAGAACATTATTATATTAGGTATATACAGTGGCTAACTTATAAAAGTGCATCCTTGCAATAAATAGCAATTTACAACATACCTATTCTTCACCAAATGTAAGTGATAAATTCATCATACATATACTTCCTTAAATGCTTGAATATCAACCCATATTCATTTTCAATTCAACTTCAACTTATTGTATAATAACAGAGCTAACTAGAAATCGTTACATTTGTACTGAAACCTATATAACTATATCTATATACATACCTATAACGTTACCTTTACCTAATATCTGGCGTAACTAAGTTCTACAAAACTTCCACATTCACTACGACAGAACAACAAAATGGCGGTTGTACTGAATGCAGAGACAAACGACCAAGTGGCGCTATTACGGATCGAATTCAATTTGCGAGGTGTAAATTGAAGAGGGTCCGAAATGACGAGTGAACGCGACGTGCTTGGGCTGATGTTGAACAGAGGGACGGTACAAAATAAACTCCGTACACAATGAAATACAAGTATGTAAAAATATATTTTTAAAATTTTAAGAACGACAGACATGCTAACGGTCCACTTAGATGGTAAGCCGAAATCGTTACCTATCGTCATAATTGATGATAACAGATAAAGAAAGGCTCTGTCATCCCCTACTCACTCACTGAAACACAACAGCGCAAGTCCACACCAGAAGTTCATTTCCAAAGTTGGCCCTGCTGGAAATCAAACCCGGACCCCTGAGACAGAGCGTTAAAGCTAGCACCATAACCACTCGACCAATAGGCTCTTCAAATAATAATAATATTGATCTACAAACTTATTTTCCACTCATTTAAATTATATTAAAAAAAAAACTAATTATACCTACACATATTTATTTTATTTTCACACAATAATCAATTATTTTAAGGGTTCTTATTATCTATGTCGAATAAATTTTCTTAATTAATCCTAAATTGTTATCACTCCCTGTCGTGTAAGAGCAAGAAGATTTAATTCTCCTTGTAAGAGTAATCTAAATACCAATTCTCAGAAAAATTATAAAATTAATTTATGAAGAAAAATGTTTTATAGCTTATTGCAGCGCTTGTTTCCTGAAATTAATTCAAATATTAAAATGAGAATACCAGTGCACCTTAATTAATTTGTTGATTAGGCTCTGATAAAAAATATGAACCGCCACCACCAAGAGTTTAATACAATAGAAATCTCCTTTATACTATGAATTTATCTGCTGGCTTTAAATAACAAAGCCAGTTTGAAAGTTTAATCTTTTTATAACGGGTAACTATTTCAGATGCACTGAAGTTACTCGGCCATAATAGTTTAGTTAAGAACATTTTCAGTGCACTCGGCTGCCGTATTAAATGAATGGATTTGCTTTGAAAATATATCTCAGATAAATTAGTCGGTAAATTTGTATGTCTATTGTTTTCATTATTTCAAAGCAATTTTTATTCTGCGGGTCTTCTTTCCTTATTTTAGATTTTTGTCGTGTGTAAACATAATATTTAGTTTTTTTTTTCTTGTAAAATATAGAAAAATAATCAATATCACAAAATCTTGATAAAAGTTTTGCTAACAGATTAGGTTTTTTGGTAGAAATATATCAAAATAACTGTTTATTCTAATTAGTATAACGACAGATACAGTTTCTTTAAATATTACACGATTACACTGATCATTACACGAAATAAATAATACCTTACACTCTTAATATAAATTTATAGACTATGAATTATACATATTCAAGTAGGTACTTTTACGTATATTGATCACATACAGGATGTTCCATTTTTATTGTAATTATATTTTATATTTTTTAAAAAATATGAATATTCCTGGACGTCCATTCGTTTTATGTTGATCTAAAGCGCTGGATGCAAGTTCAGAGGAAATTCTAATTAACTTAACTAAACTGTACTGCCCTCTAGAAGTTAGACTTAGGTAATATCGTCAAGGAATTTCATATAATTAGAGTTAGCTTTTATTGTGTTAATTGAAGCCGACTGTAGATGCAATAACAAGAAATAGAATATAATAATACTGTTCCATTTAATTAAGCTCGTTGTACAAATAGGTTCTTGCTTAAGCAAAATAAAGAGCATTGCTGTAAAAAAGTTTAGTAGCGCTTATTTGAAGACACTTTTGTGACATTGCAATTGAGACCTTTGGTTGTAACTGTTTATGGACGAAGTTTCTTTAATAAAATCAAGTAAGCAGATATACTAGTTATAGAAAAAGGTATATGATTAGTATCACATTAAACTCATTTAAATTACTTTTTATAAAGAAGTTTTCTTTTTATTTTGTTTTGTGTGGCGATCTATTCTTCTGCTTTAACCTCTCAGATTAATATCATAACTAATATTATAAGTAAATGCGAAAAGTGAGTTTGTTCGTTTATTTGTTACTTTTTCACGCTCTAACTGCTAAGCTCATCATCATGAAATTTAGTATACTTTTTATATGAAAAGGGCATAGGGTACTTTTCATCCAGAAAAAAGTACTGTTTCCTAGGGAACATATAAAGGGACAAAAATATATTATGAGCAATAAAGATTGAATTAATGTTTTAATACCTAAGTCATAAACAAACATTAGTATAGATTATGTTAGACAGTATGACGATAAAATTTTAACTTTTTTTACAAAGTAACACTATTAGTGATTTTATTAAATTAAAGAGGAAATTTCGAATTTTATTACTACTTCAGTGAATTATCTCTTCGAAGTACTAGCTGAGAGACTAGTAACATACAAAATAAATTACTATAATTGCTTAGTAAAGATATGAAAATGCAATTTCTGTATGCAATTTAGCAAAGATTGTGTGTTAATGTCTTTATCTTCAATTTTCAGCTTTGCATAACATTGTGGGGTTGTTGAATTATGATACAACTTAGAACGGAGCACGTATAAATTTCTTGCCAAACCTTGAACATAGTTGATTGCGGTAAAATTATTTCCATAATATAAGGTAATTTGCACTTTTGTATACCTATATAAAAATGTTGTGTTGGTTTGGATATGCTTCAAAAACTCGAAAACTAGCCTTTAAAGTAACTTGAAATTTTGACACAACATTGCGTTAAAACAGAGGAATAATCTTAAGTATGTACTTTTATCCCAAAGTTACAACGGAAACCGATTTTTTTATAAATAAAAATATATATTTCATATATTGACCGTTGTTATGGCAACCGTGAAACGTTGCTCTCTGAGCCACAGCGAAGCGTAGCTGGGTTCAGCTAGTTTAATATATTTTTTACTAGTTGCTGCACGCGACTTCGCCCGCGTAACTTTATAAAATATACCCTATGTCCTTTCTGGTGTCCCAGACAACGTATATGCAAAATATCATTGAAATCCATTCAGTAGTTTTAGCGTGAAAGAGTTAGGTACAAACATCCATACATCCATACAAACTATCGCATTTATAATATTAGTATGGACTTATACTGATTTTATATATTATATTTTAACGTCATAATCATAACATCTAACCATCTAACAGCGTTTTCTATTATTTCACTGTTAGCGGATAAAAATAGAAAGAGGCAAAGGAGGTTCTCGCTAAAAGTGTCGAAAGAGTCATGTTATATGAAAGGCAAAGTTCACGCCCTATGTAAAAGTCGTAAGTCAGAACACTTCACTTGTAAATAGACACGAGAGTGTAAAACTTGGATAAGGGCGAGTCGGACCCAAACATGGGTTCTGCATTAGATATGAACCTTTGTATTTTTTCTGACTTAGGTACAGCACTATATTTTTCAATAGGCGTGTTTGTCTTTTAAATAATTTAGTGGCAGCAGTAACCACCCCCTTACATACGACCAGCGTGAATAAATAACAGCACGTGTGCTGTTGTGGTTGGTTTAACACTGGTTGTCTTTATCCCTACCCTATGTTCATCCAGAAAAATGTATGCAAGAGAAAAATAAAAATCCAACCGCTGGCAAAACTATAATAGCAATAAAAATTGAATAAATTATTCCTCATGGACAAAAGTCACAGGTATCAAGTAGTATTATGCGAAAATGAGCTTTTACTGACGCCTGATAAAAATATATAAGCAATCAAGTCTGAATAAATGATTCACATATTAGAAAAAATCGCGGACGCAGTCGCGGGCAAAGGTTAGTTATAACTTAACGGAACTCCAAAATGAAGTGCTGGCAGCACTATGTAAAAATTAAATGTTTTTTTTACAAAAGGTTCACAGACGGCCCCAATAGTGGAGACCCGAAAAAAAAATTAATGACTGCGAAAAAAGGAGATCTTACAAGGAATGAGTTCCACGTCTTTCCGACTAAAGCGTAAAGAAAGAGCCTTGCATTTAGTGAATACCTATTCAGTGCCGGGAACTCTGAGCCAAGCATTTGCAGCACTTCACAAATGCAACTCCTTTTGATGAAATTCGTGGCTTTTTTCGACAATCAGACCTCCTTATGTAAAACTTTCGCGTTAAAAACCCCAGACTGTACAAAACCTCGTATTTTCAATGTAATTCAAATATGTGGTTTATGCGGTGATTTCTGTTTGCACTTCAATCTCGACTTGTCTATATGTTCATTTTTGTCATTCGGATAATGCAAATTCTCCGTCATATTTTGTAACGAAAGCATGTTTTGTTAGGATACAAATAAAAAAAGATTTAGAGTGCAGTGACTCGTTGAAACAGCTCATCTTTATAGGAAACCAAAAATTTTATTCAAGTAAAATTTAAAAAATATTAAAGTTAATAATAAAATTGTTTTAACGCGACCACGTTTATTCTTTATCGAATAATTTATACATGTTTTAAGTAGTTATATAAATTACTTATATTTTTGATTAGTATTCAGGAACCCTGGAGTCCAGTTGTAAGGGAATTACAAAGCAGAGGCGAAATTCAACACAATCCATTACTTCAGATGGCTTAGCCAAAAATAAAATAAAATAGCCTTGAGTAAGAGGTTCAACACTTTAACTACTTGGCCAACATTCTTTTAGTTAAAGTTAACGTTAAGTTACATATATTTTAGAGTAAAATTATAAAATTATTATATTTAGTAGACAATAAACGAATAATAATATTTTTAACAATTAAATAAGATTCTGCATTTTTTAATATTTTAGAACCTTAGTAAGGTCTATACACAATAATATAAGATGGGATAAATAATAAAATAACAACGATATAAGGACTTTCAAAACTTTTACTATCATAACCAGCTTTAAGAACTTTAGAAAACTTGACTGCCGCGTTTGTAAGATCTCGTGAAATGTTTAAGCACAATCATAACCAACAAAAGACTTCTCAAGTTGTTGGTTAAAGTTTCAATTACCTACAACACTAAGTGGAAAATTACATTAATTATTATTTTTAAAATCTAGTTTAAACTGGAACAATATTCATTTAGAGTTATGTTACTAAAAAATATTATTTCAAAAAAATATTGTTATTTATTTACGTCATTAAAACTAACAAATACATATCGATATAATTATCTAGTTTAGTTTAGTTTTAGAATACCTTAAAAATACAAGCAGGTATGTGTATTTTTGTATAGTTTTATAGTAGGATTGAACCTTTTAAATATAATAGAATTTCAAAATACCAAACATTTGCCAACGTAAGTTCAAAAAAATGTAGGAAAATAATCCTATAATATATACTCTATTACTCTAATGATATCTTGACGACGACGCAGAAGAAGATTTCATTATGAAGATGCTGTCGTCATGTTGTTGTTAATTTTAAATCAAAAATATATATAGCGATAATGAAAACATGAAACTTTTTAACCCCATTATATTTGGATTAAATAATAATAAGAGATTATCATAATAAGTGACAAATCTGTCTAACCTCTTACGAATAACTTAAAAGATTCTAGCAGTAACATCGATAAAGAAAAAATCACGTAAGCAGTTCCCGCTAAATTTGGGTCCGAAATCATATAACAATTTGTTGGGTCCAGAATCCATCCTTGTTTCACAACGAATCCAATTTGTACAACACTTGCGAGGGACCTTTTTAATCAGAACGGCCCGAATCCTCTTTCCACGGCTTAGTTTGCATTAACAACTCACTTCAATGCCGCTCTATCCACTGAAAATATTTTTTCTATACTGGCCGAAACTGTCTTTTGTCACACCGTATCGTAACAGTTTAATATTAAATTGAATGTGTTGACATTCAATTTAATATTAAACTGTTACTAATTGCTAATGCTAGTTGTAGCCTGACACTTTTTATCACAATAAAGAATATGATGAGGACAAAGGAATAGGCTGCACATATGCTTTAATGATGATATTCGCAATAGTGGTTACGCTTCTAGACAGGCTGACCCTTACTATATAAATGTGGTTTTATCAACAATCTTAACTTCATATGCTTGAGTTAAATTATTAAATTAACTTAACCAGCAACTAAATAGATAAGTGAAAGAAAATTTATTTTTAATATTTTTACTATTTTTTTTTTAGTAACTGAATTTATTATTGACGTCCAAAATATAATCCAAAATATACTATAGGTACTAAATTTTGTTTTTAAATGTTAAGTCATAAAACTTTATATTATTAGTATATAATATGTCTTTGGAGAAGATCGAAACAAGATCTGTTTATTTACATATTTTAGAAAAAATCACTTGCGAAAAAAAATTATGATTGTTATGGTGTAACAACGTCCACTTTGTGAGCGTTAACTCGATTCTCCCGTTTTCCTCGTTGCAGAGCGGCTAAATTGAGTTTTTGGCACTTTTCCTTTCTTTACTTAAACACCTACAATGTTACGTTATATAAAAACTTATGAAGACGTGATAAGTATGGTAATGCATTTAATGAAAACCTTTTATAATCTAACTAAAACGCCATTTCTCCACACCATCCAATACGACTTTGAAAATGACGACGTGTTCCTTATTAGTACCATTAGGAATCATATAATGAACTAAAACTTAGCAACTTTATTATTATTTGCCCAAATAAAATGTATTTTATTTTCCTTGAAAACCTTAATTGTGAAATGTCTATAGCGAAAGTACTTTATTTCTAAAGTATAAATCTATAATAAATCGACAATCCAATTTTATTTAAGCATTAATAACAACCATCAATAACAAATAACAAACAAATCTTAAATAAAACAAATATTTTTTAATATAATTTTACTTATCGTATTAATAAAAGAACAAGTCATAACAATATAAAATATGTAGGTAACACTTACGATTCAATTTTAAAGAAACTCATTTCATGTCATAGAAATTATAGAATATACATAATTAATAACATATCTGTAAAGAAGAAATATGTAAGACATATTTGTGCTTTGAATAATTAATTTAGAAAAACTTGTAGTTAACTCCGGTGGGACCTTCTTCTTCAAAGTCTTTATTAGTCATCCAAAAATCACTGTATGAAGTCATAGAACTTAATATAGAGCCTCCAGTCCATGCAGCATAATGACGTGCTGGCAAAGCATCGATACTGACCTTTACTTCGGGCCAGATTTTTGTTCTCGCACGAATCTCTAAATCTAACCGTTTATCCAGATTGGGAAACATAGTGGACCCACCTGATAATACTATATTCTCATAGAAATTGGGCCGATAATCAATGTCGCATTTGTTTATGCTTGAAATTATTGTATCGACTACACTCGGACAATCAAATCCCTGAAGTGATGGTTGGAAAAGAGTTTCAGTGCATTGAAATGTTTCGTTACCGAGAAGCAATTGGTTTCCATCAGGTAAATTGTAACGTACTGCTTTATCTTCACAACTTTTTTTGTTATTTATTTCATCTTCATAATCTAAAGCGACGTAACATTTTTCAATCTGAAATAAATCAATATATATAAAAGGCATTGTGTGTATGTATATATATATGGTAAATATACTCCAAACCGCTGAACCGATTTTAATGTAATTTTCAGACAACCTTCAGATTAGACCAGCGGGTAATCTTGTGAAGTTTGATAGCGATCGGACGCGGACGAAGTCGCGGGCAAAACCTAGTACTTTTATAAGACGTGTGACGACGGATAGGAAGACGACTCAATATTTGGAATGTGGGTTAGGCCAGTACAACCCAACCCCTCTTGTCTCAATTGCCTTTTCGATTAAGGTAAAAGTGTGTAGGGAGAAAATAAGATGAAGGAGTAATTATGAGCAAATTTCCTCTTGGTACCACGTACATAAACACAACAGCAAACGTGGTGTTATTTCAAATTAAACTTCTATACTGAAGTTTTTCTATAGGTTGTAGCCTTTACTTTATCGTGCATTGACTACTTAGTTTGATACTGCGAAAAGCACTGGACCCTCGCCACTACTAAGTCACCAATTGTAAATAATTGTTAGTATGCCCTTACGTATTATATTTTCTTACTGACATTGTCTCTCGTTGATTGTTTTTTAAATTACCTTGTTTTGAATACTCTAATATCAAAGTAGCAATGCGCATATAATATTTAGCAGATATATCCACGAGGAGAAATAATGCAAGCAGTGAGTTTCCCTACTGATTGATTTATTGATGTTGATGTTGTTTAAAAACAAGACTTAATAATACCTTTCGTTGCCTAGATTTTTATCGTCATATATTACATCTATTAGGTACCTACAAAACAAATGCAAGAATAACCAAAGAACATAGGTATCACATCACATGATACCAAAACCTTTTTATGTATTTATAAAATTCACTAACCTTAATTAAGTCTATTAAATCCTTCTCTACATCAGTGGTGAATGAGTAACCAATCTTCAGTAGCAATTTATTGAAAACTTCTGTCAGTACTGCGCCATTGAGAGAAGAAGTAGCTGTTGCATGTTTAAGAGGAAAACCTTCGAATACGGGAGTAGAATATGAGCAAGAGAATCCGTTCTCCCAAACGACTCCAGTGGTTCTACCACTCGAATACAAAGTCAAAGCTGGCGATGGTCCCAAGTACAGCTCCTTAATTGCGAATGATTCGAAAAATATTTCTGCCATTCTTTCTCTAAATAAAACAATTATTTTTTTAATTAATGAGCTGCTTGTGATACATAGGCGACGATAGCTACCTAACACCTGCGATCAAGTAGACTGTAAGCCTTTTTATTATATAATTATTTATTATATATTATATAATCTTTATATAATTAAACTTGTACCCACTTACTTGTCCTTGTTATCCATCAGTGGGTGGACGGCATACATGATTCTACTTTCTTCAGGTGCAACGTGTAATGCTTTGTAAAATGAAAAATACCAAAGTTTTTCCATTTCATTCCAGTCGTTTTTGAACATTTCTTTTACAGGCCATGTGAGAACAGACAAACCACGCTTCTTGATGGCTTCGTCTCCGAAGTATATTTCTGGGAAATCGTCTGAAAGGCATGGGTAACGATTTCTGAAAGTGAATTTATGAAACAATGAGTAAGTCTTAAATTATTCTCTAGGATTCAAAATATAAATATAATTTTTCGTATGTATTCAAAATATACATACGAAAATTGTCTTCTTAAAATCCAAAACAACAAAATATTTTCTAAAACTTATATTTGTAGTGGCAGAACTGCGTTCCGCAGTTATAAACTGGGTTGTCTATTTGTAGGCAGTTACAACCTCCTTATGGAAAAATCATCAATATGTATAAGGTATAGTAGGCAGCGCACTGGCGACGGTGGTCACTTACTATCAATCGGCCTTACGATGAAAAAATATATAAAAGAGTTTTTTTTTTTATTAGGGAAGGGTTTGCTCTTGGCCAATAACCAGCTGTGTAGCAAGAATGAGGCCTATGATGGAGCGAGATCATCCAGAAGATGCCTATTCACTCGAACTTTGAAAAGATTTGGGTTATATGAGATCAGAAATACAGACGCTGGCAAGGATTTCCAAACCTTAGCAGTGCGCCAATTTTATTTAACTACTACTGATTCTCTAAAAATTGTTACAATTTGCGTACCTTCCTACCGCGCTTGGGAAAATATCTCTAGGCGATGGTTCTCCTCCAAATCCGATCTTCGTGTTACGGGATCCCGTATCCAACACCACTGTAATATTTCCATTGGACATTTTAATATTAAAATTAACCAGATAAACTTTTAAATATGCTTATATTTTATTTAATAATTGACTTAAAGGTACCAACTCGATTTTTAATACTTTTCATTTTTATATATAGTTTTAAAAGTTATCCCTTAAAATGTTTCTATTATAATTAAACAGAAAAAAATGCTGTATGTATATATGTTTTATTATATCAACGTTTCTTTTCTATCAATACGCACTCATACGAGTATGAGTGAAAAGTTTGAAATCTCTCTCATAAAAAAAACCCTGCAACCGGCAAACGTTTCAAATGATCGAGCATTTCTCGACATATCCCACATGTCCAGTACACGCTTTTTAGTTGGTCGAACAAAAAGTTTGTAACGGATACGTACATTCAGTGGAATTGGCAATACAGAGCCGGTTCGTATAGCTTTCAAAAAGAATTCCCGAGAGGGAGAGAGAAATTAGATTTGCGAAACTAAAACGTGTACGACTTGAGCAAAGAAATACAGATGAACAAGTCTTCTAGCTCGTTATTCTTGGGTCTAACTTGGAAATTGATTTCCTTGTATGCACACAATATATAACAGCTGGTATCACGTAAGTAGTGTTAACTAAATTGATATAGAACTTAACTGCTAGCAAAGCTGACAGTGTTTTGAGTACCATTTAGGGCTGCACTTTCGAGTCATTTGTTAAAATGCTACGAATAAATAATGTGTTTTCATCGTTTTAATTAATAAATCTATACACATAATTATAAAAAAGAATATTTACAATAAATATATTTTATTTAACAGAAATTGAGAAGTAGCGATATAATGAGTAACAGAATAATGGAAGAAAAGTTACGTTTGAATTATTAATAGATAATAATATAGTACTCAGAAAGTAGATTTGAGTAGATGACGCTCTTCATTTGGTGGAAATCACTAATGGAAATGTTTCGGTAATAAACCCCTAATAGAGATTCAATTATGACATAATTGCGTTCATTTTTTTAGAAAGCACTTTATTTCTTTGAAGTTTTAATAATTTCCATTATTACTTTCCTTACTTTCCTACTAAACAGAAAGTTGAATTATCTGCTATTGAGTTCTTGACTGAAGTATGACTGCTATAATATAATGACTGTCCAAGTAAAAAGGATACATTTTTCTCATCTCCAAACTACTGGTACATTTCCGCGATTTCCATAGCGTAACAACGAAAATTCTGAAGTTTCCATTTTTATGCTCCTTTATGCTAATCGAAAAGTTTGCATCGGCGTTTCATAGTTTCTTACAACCTGTACAGTCTTGGGGACCAAGTTTTTCTTACAATACTCCTTTGTTCACCAACTTTACTACTTCTTTCGAGACGAAACAATTCTCATTTTTATATTGAAAGTACCCAAGACTGATAGTTATTTATTACAGTGTATTCCATGCTATACCTATAACAAAATATATTCAATGGACCATTTTGTGTCCATCTATAATAAAACTTTTTATTTTTAAGTAGTGGCACATTGCGATTCGCTGTCATCTAAACTGGGCAGCCGTTTGATCTGTATGAGGGTGGCAGTAACCAGTTTGAGGGATTTCTGATAATAAGCGTGAACCTCCATATTATTGTGGGCCATTATTCCGTTTTAAAAAAGACGTACACGTAGAAATTATAAAAAATCGAAGTCAAAATGTTTGTAGTGCTCTATTATTTCGCAAAAAAATATGTTTATTTTTAGAATAACCTGAAAGTATTCTGATTGATTTCGCGCTGCTGAACGAAATTCAACAGACACTGTACGAACATCAAAATCCTCTCTCAGATGGGAAATGAATGCTACGAGCCGCCCAGCTTATCTAATAGCTGTACGTAACTTAGCTCTTAATAGATACTGGATAAGCGATGTTACATCGGTGCAGGATTCCTCTTCATATAATTTTTTTAAAGATCTGAACTTTCTAAGTAATTTTAAAATTTCCAAAAGTAGTCGTCCTTTAGTTTCTGTAATTAGGATAGGGGATGAGCTCTGGCATCCTTTACTCACTCATCAGAGTGGGGCGGTTACTGCCGTCAGAAGGTCTGTCCAAATGACTGCGAAACGCAGTTTTCCCTACGTCTACTTTTGAGATTCAAATCAAAGCCAGGACCCATGGACCAAAGCGTTAAGGGAAGCACGCTAAACCAAAGACTTAAATCGAGAGATGCGCCCTTACTAGCGCAACTGTGTTACAAAATACATCATACATTCAGAGCTATACATTTTTATAGCAATTTGAGACTTTTGTCTACATACTTGGTTTTATTGATTGTTAATAATTAATGAACAATTGTTAATGATTTTCGGTGTGTTTTATGTATAGCGCGGGGAGATTAGGGCGCATCTTTCGATTTAAATCTTTGCCCTAAACACACATCCAACGGGCTTGTCAAATTAAAAAAAATATTGGACTCTTCCAGTAAAACAAATCGATTACTAAGCCACGCTTTGTTCCAAAGAAGCACAATTTTTCCCTTAATCATACGGGATTTTACTTCAGAACTCCTTTCCTTATCTCTAAAGAAAGGTTCTTCAAAAAATCGTCAGGTAAGCGTATTACTTAAGTTAGAAAGATGCTAGCACCATACGGAAGTTGACCCAAAAAATAGTCTATAATTTAATGGCGAAAAGGCGGTTATCCATTTTCCACGCGCACCAAAAGCGGCTCGACCCTTATTGAAAGAGGTCTGTATTATTCACACATTATATTTCGCGACAATATATTTTCTACAAGAACGTAATGGGATTGTGCCGCTTTTATCTTCTCGTGGACCCCACTATGAATATATTGACCTATATCGACATAAAAATATGTTCAGATTTCAGATGAATGATTTCAGTAAATCTCATTTTCAATGGGGAATTTTAATGTGGGTTCTTTATTGCCTTACAAAGGCCTTAATTATAAGTGTTAGTAGTAATTTAATGTGTGATACAAATGTATTTTTAAGAGTTTTTATTAACTAATAGGATTTTTTTAAGTCCGACACGGACGGATTTTTTTTAACCCATAACAGTTTTTAAAAATCGTTTTTAAAAATCGTTTATAAAAACAGGCTTAAGAGGATTGTCAAGCTGTAAATTTTCATACAAAAAGCGATAACGCTTTCCGCTTCCCCCAGTAAACATAGTCCATTTTTTATAATTTTTGTTGTGTTGTAAGGGAAATGTTGTAGGGATAATGAAAAACTAGGTCCGTACGTTTTTATTTTTAAGAAATATTTCTTACGATAGAAGTTATTAGCATCTAAAAATCTATATTTTTTACTTAAAAACTTCCTCTAGCGTTTTTATTTTTTTTAATTAAATTAAACTGAATTACTAAAAAATAAAAACGTACAGACTTAGTTTAAGGTGTACCGAATCCAATGATATCAAAATTGTCTTATTTTGTAAAAGTTTAGGGGGGTAAACACGTTATCGCCCGAAAGCATATTACACTAAGGAAATTTAGGCAATTTACTACAGGACTTGCAACTCTCTCTATCGCACGATACGGGTCGGAGGCAGAGCGATGTGAAACAGATAGCATTTTTGAAAATACCTACTCGCGCCGCGTATCGGCACCTCACAATCCTCTTAACAAATATAAAAAATACTCTTTCCTGTCAATCAATCAATGTGAGTAGGTATCTCTGGCGGGGATAAAGTGTCTCCAGTGACTGCCAAATATCGTCAACCGATAGAGAGTATTATTAGTTTCATAAAATTGTTATTGGCGGTAAATTTATGTCAACCAGTAAATCAAACCAAGCAGCCCACAACCATAACAGACTTATGTCTTCACTGATATACTAGCCTACTCGTAACACACATTGTACATATAGAATATTATAGTAATATCTAATTTACTATACGAGTAAGAATGAAGAATTTTCCAAGGCGTAATGGCGTCTTAAATTTTGTTGAGCGCAATTTATGATCGCGGCGTAACATCCATTAAATATTTTCACCAGAGATTAGTAACAATTTTTACGTAGGTACTCAGTATTTTAACATCAATTGGGTTACTAACAGAAAAGAATAATAATTATAACAAAAATAATTCCTCCTTAATCGAAATGTGGATAAACCTCATGCTCAGTAATACTTTAGTAATAATTTAAGATAAAATATCAACATTCGCTCGCATGATAATGGACATAAATTATGAAAATACGCTCAAATTTCATCCATTGCTAAGTATACAATTAAACTCATCCATATTCATAAGTAAAATGAAACGCGCCTATATGAGACGTTAATAACCTCGTATCGTTAAAATTTCAACAGATCTTTTGTTAAATGTTTAGACATTTTGGTACAATGTATGAGACTTAATCATTATCCATATTTAAGCATTGTAAAACATGTAGGTAAATAAGATGGGAAATTATTAATTTATTACGAAAGGGGAACGAAAAATGCAAAAACGAAGTTGCGCATTACAATATTTATTAGTTCAGACTTGTAGTACTATTACTTATTCTCTGTACTTAGCCCGCGTAACTTTGCAAATTATATACTAAAAAAACTTTCCTCCAGAACAACTCTATCCATTAGTGTAAACCGCATTAAAATCCTTTGCGTAGTATTAAAGATTTAAGCATACATAAGGACAGACAGACAGACAGACAGACAGACAGACGTGGCGGAGGACTTTGTTTTATAATAATATGTAGTGATGATAGTGTAGAGCCGCGCACGACTAATATAGCAAAGTAGCATAGAAAAAGACAGATTTCATATTGTTCAAACCAATACCAGAATAGCCCCCACACTGGGTTGTGTGCAGCGACCTTTGTGCGACTGCAAAATTCAGTGTGACCTGCTACTACTAAAAGTACCTGCTTTATTTTTATTTTTTTTTTACCTGGCAATTTGTAACTAATATTTCATTTTAATCTTAGAAATACGTTAATTTATTAACGACTTCTAATTCGTATTTAAATTTTAAGTTCAAAATTCCATTTTAAATCAACAGTTATATCTGTGATAATAACAAAAATCTATTAGGATAAAACGTTTCTTATTTTCAAAGCGCACAAGTTTTATGGTTTGTAAAATATTGAGGGCATAAATAAGGCAGCTGTCGTGTATAACAGCACGTCCCCGCGCCTCCGTTGCTACCTAGGACCGTATTTTATCTGGGATTCTCTTATTCGGTGAAAATAAAAAGTGAACATTAAGACGCAACCACATGTTTTATGCAGAAACGCATAACACATAGACCGAATTTATTTTAATGACCGCGTTATCCGTACTAATCCGTTCTTAATATTATAAATGCGAAAGTTTGTATGGATGTATGGATGTTTGTAACTCTTTCACGCAAAAACTACTGAACCGATCACCATGAAATTTTGCATACACGTTGTCTGGGACACCAAAAAAGACATAGGGTTACCTTTCATCCAGAACGCGGATGAAGTCGCGGGCACCAGCTAGTTTTTCATATTTTTTTAAAATGACATTAATTCTTTATTTCAACTTCTGTCTTACCCAATGCTGTGCCCATACTAAGTATATCAGATAGAACAATGTTAACGACGCAGAAACATTGTACATAATTTTAAACCGCATGAAAGTTTTAAACTTTGGATTAACGTATGAGTATGCAATACATTATGTGAATATGTTAACTGCTTCATATGTAGAAAATGTGGTGAATGGAACTGAACAACACTCTGTATGGAAATATCTTCCTGTTTTAAATTATTCCTTAATGAAACGTGTAATGTTCAGTATTTCAAGTGAAAATGTGTTTTCTACTAACATACATTTTATTTATTGCGAAATGATCACACAGCTTGAATGAAGTTCTATTTCTTTTTTATTCGTAATGCGTTTTCATCTAGGTTTAATGTATTTTAAGTAGTGTTCTGACATTTCACGAATGTGCGTGATCCTTACTTAGTTAAGTTTTTTACATTACAAGGAAAACTTAATGTAGTAAGTAAAAATAGTGATGCAAAAACTGCATCTTTAAATAATAAATAACTTTATTTCAGAATACCATAATAACAACTTTAGTTTAAGCATATTTCTGTCCCCCACACTAGGCTCTGCCTGTCCTATGGGGGAAGTAAACAATTATGTAAGGTAAATAAATTTTAAATATTTTACCTTAATTACAAGCAAAAATTAAAACAATAATTATATGTACAAAATAAACAAACAAACAAACAGTAACTAGTATTATTTGAAAAGAAATAAATTGGAATTTATGAGTTGTGATTGAATGATTGTATGTAATGTATGTGTGTGTGGTGAATCTGCATATTATAACAGGGGAAGAACCCAAGAACTTACCCAATTCTTACCAGGTATGATTATATCATCATCATCATCAGCCTATTCATCATCATAGCCATCATAACCAAAAACTAAAAATCCCTCATTATAAAATGTACTTCTAAGCACACTATGAAAAAAAATATATTACCTAACTAAATGATAACTTTATATATAATAGAAAGATTGCGTATTCCCCTTACGAGTATGTATTAACATCCAGACATACACAGCACTTAAATGGACCGTCCTAAGAAAACATTCGGCGACTCGAACTGAATCCCGATTTTATTAAGAGATTGGTTCAACTGTGTCACGTTGATTTGATTTTTAACATTCTCTATTTTATCGTTTTATCTTTAGATATATTTTTAAGTTAAAAGTTTTATATGTTTAAAACATAGGACGAAAAATATTATTAATCATATATATCACATACTTGTGATATATCGGAAAGCAGGATCTAAAGAAACGCTTAGTAAAAAAAATATCAAACCACCTTCCATTAAAAGGTAATAACTTTTGGTTTATTTACTTATTTAGTATACTTGTTTACTATAGAGGAAAATTTTAAAAATAGTACAAAAAAAACTAAAAGCAACAAACTACCGATTGCGCATCAGACATTGTTCATTTTGAAAATAGCAAACTGTTTTCTGCCAGTAACATTTCAATTAGTAACATTGTAACATTTTTAGGGATGTAACCGAGAACATTGGAAGCGAAACGTGATCGCGATGCAATCGTTAATCTCAGACGTTAAACCAAGTTTATGTCGGACTCGACTTTAAAATAGTTGTGTTAATTACTGCAGCTTACAAAGAAGGATCGTTCTCAGCAAACTACCAGTTTCGTAAATTATTAATACTTTGTTTGTTGTTTAAGTTGTTGAACCGACTTCTAGCGATATTTTATTTATAACTAGCTGGTGCTCGCGACTTCGTCCGCGTGGAATAGTTATTTTGGGAATCATTTGGGTATCTCGAACGGTTTTCGCAGCGTACGCAACGGAAGCAATTTTCCCCGTTTTTTCCACATTTTCGACTGTTTCTTCGCTCCTATTAGTCGCAACGTGATGTTATATAGCCTATAGCCTTCCTCGATAAATGATCTATCCAACACAAAAAGAATTTTTCTATTCGAACCAGTAGTTCCTGAGATTAGCGCGTTCAAACAAACAAACAAACAAACTCTTCAGCTTTATTACTTATATTAGTATACATAAATAAATTCTGGAAGTATTATAGCATCTGTGGTAAACGAGATATTGTAGACTACACATAATGGTTTATGGCACACCCCAATAGCGTTAACCACAAAGCCTTTACTCCAATAAATGGCGAGACATTGGTCGAGCGGTCAAGTTACTTCCCTTAGCGCTCTGTCTCAGGATACGATTACCAGATACGATTCCCGACAGGGCCAACTTTGTAAATGAAATTTTCAAAGTTGGTTATTTGGCAAGTAGTGGCAGAGAACATTGCGTTTCACAGTCATTGAAGTGAGATTTCCTATTTTAAAAAACTTTTTTAACAAGTTAAAAAAGTTATTCTTAAAATAACTCTCATTAAATCGACCTTTACTCAAATAATTAAAAACAGCGTGGCCTATTTCCGCAAATCTCGAGAGGAGTAATTTGAATAATTAATTAAGCATATTATTTACCGTAATTTCCTCAAAGGAAAGAATTCACCGGTAAGTAATTTTTTCTCGGAACTTTATTACATTCCGAAGCAATTTACTCGAGAGAAGAGCCCTAACGGTTATGACGGTAGGTATCTGCTCGTTGTCATTCGCCTAGTTCTCGGATTTTATTGCATCAATTCACAGATACGAGGCAGTAAACTTAATTAACTGCCGACGAAACACCTACCAAAATGAAATGTTTTGTGTGTGTTGTTAGCGGCCGAGATTAGCGCCGTTTGATTGTTCAATAAAAGTCTTATGATACACAAGTCATGACTCGCTGAGAACTTAAGGAGATTTTGTTCCTGAAAAATATTTGTCCATTTCCTTTTTCCGTGACGAAAACTTTGACTGATGAAACATTTTTAAAGACTTTTCTATAGGGGAGTAAAAAGAAATAGAACTTTATGTGTAACAGTAAATATTTTATTTATTCCTGTATAAAATAGGAAATTAAAACTTCGCACCTAAACTGAATAATTTGAATACCATAAATTTATTTCAGATTCCATTAGAGTTGTTGACTGAGTTGAATTTATCTTTTCAGACCGCAGTGTACATTGCGTAGTCATAATCAGTCGTAGTCATCTGTCTCAGTCGGCAGTAATCACTTCATTACAGAGGACTACCGTGAAATATTTAAGCCTATTTGACTATCTCTTGTCTCTTATCTTATGAGAATTGAGAAAGACTTACGCCCTCCTCTCCAGTTTCTATAAATATCATGTAGAGGCACAGATAATATAAGTAGGTAGGTAATACGTTTGGCTTTTTACAATATTCAGTAATATGATAACTAATATTATAAATGTGAAGCTGAGTTTGTGGTTTATTATGCTTCAACCGATCATCATGAAATACTGCTTACACATTGTCAGGGAACGCACGAAGTCGCGAGCAAATACTAGTACACATATGAAGAAGATCTCTTGAGACATTTTACCCTGCACTTATTAAAATAATATATTTAATTGCGAATAATTAAAAAAAATCTAAGAAAACCTTCCTTTTTGGTTTCTATCGACAAATTCGTTTAAGTTGTCTCTTTCGAAAAAAAAGGCGAGGGTTGGTTGGTCCGACATTGTCTTAGCGGTAATCGCGGAAAGTAATATCCTGTCGTGAAGAGTCAAAGCCTCGTAACAAGTTTGAGCAAATGACATTGTCTTCTTAAAAAGTATTTTAATTCGATGAAAGAAGCAAGTTCTTGGAAGTTGTGACGTCGCCGCTTCCCGGCCGGCAATACGTTGTCGGACGATTTGCATTTTTATGAAAACGTTTTACGACAGGACGAAGTGGAACCCTTCGTAGAAACACCCGACTTTATTGATTTCAGCTCACAACTACATCAACGACACTATGACTTTATATTCCCAATACATTCATATATACATTTTTTTTTCAAATCTGAGTAGGTAATACTTTAATCAACAATAAACCTGTCAAACTTAAAAACCAGACTTAAACAAACAAACAGACGCAAAACACAATTATTGTTTTAAGTCTCATTCTAGAATCTTCAAAATATATATATTGTATCCATGCATAAAGATATATATATATTTTATTTTTTTTATTTATTTATTTACAATATAACGCACATGGTACATCATTACAGATTTTAAAGATATCTATGCATATCATTAAAATATCATCCCGCTCTTGCTTGTTAGTTAGTATACCTACATATTACAAAAAAAATGCAAGTATAGTGCATTATTTGTTGCAAACAAAAAGAAAATGGCTATAACTAGAGCTACTGGGGCTATAAGCATTATTAATCGTAATTATTTTATTATATAAAAATATTTACAACTAGTTTTTTGCCAGCGACTACGTTCGCGCCCCATCAAATATCTATTCAATTTTTAATCTAATAAATTATGTCTTAAGCGCCTTATATAATAAGGCTTCATATATAAAACTTCAGCACAAAAACAATGACCGACAAAATCACGGAGCAGAGACATCTTTAGATTCAGTGGTCGGATGAATGATGACCTTTAGTACATCTAATCGAATTTTCCACTACTCTTCTCACTATCCTGCTTACTTTCGTTTTTGATAGATGATATCCTGCTTTACCTTATATAGAACACTTTTTATCTTTAAAATTCATTACTTAAACAAAAAGTTATTGCAGTATTTATTCATTATAAATTAGTGTAAAACAAATACAAAATTATTATAATCTAAGTTACTGGTAATAAGCCAGTACGCCAAAGGATGAAAAACCCTTTGTGTTGTAAAATAGACCACGCACGTACGTACAGTGATTTAATAAAATGTACTAAATGATCCGGTGGACTTCTTACCGTTTCAAAATCAAAAAATTTTTGAAGTAAATATGACTTTAATACAATTGATAAAAAGTTACATAAAAGATCGTATAAAGTGCCACTATTCTTTTACAATTAAATGGAATAACAAAAAAGCAGTACACAAAAGAAAAGAAGACAAATTGCATGTGGGTAAAGTTTGCCGAATAGTAGAGTGAAATAGGGGAAGTCAGTCTGCATAAAATGGTAAACATTTGGACCCGCTTCTAGGACATCCTGTCCATTCATTCGTGCACACCTTTGCCGCTCGTATTTTTTCACGTTTTACATTCGCACAAAATGTTTCGTTAGTAAAAGTGGTGGCATACTTTTACATTTTTATTTAGATAGTTCCTTTTTTTGTTTTACTAAAGGAGGAACTGCAGTCGTTCGAACGCTAGGTCGCCTAAACATCAGTCGCATGTTCTAATACCGATTGAAGTGTTATTAGGAATATTGGTTGCTTGTTATGACTGGCTAACGTGGTTATTAACTAGCCATAGATTATAACATTGATGAGAGGCCTTATCCCAGTATTGAAACGTAAAACATGTTTATATAATAATAACTAGCTGACCCAGCAAATGTTTTGCAGAAAGAATTTGGTGGTATAAAAACGGTTTACAACCTATTCTCAGACCTACCAAATATACACAAAAAACATTCAAGCCTCTTTCACCATCTGTCAAGTAGGCTAACCGTTATTTAAGGTCACCTGTCACCGGGAATAATTTAGCTGATACACCTTTGTTTGTATAGTAAAAGTCCCAAACATTAAAGAGAAAATAATTTTAAAAAATCGCCTATCGAAGGATGCACTAAACCGAGTGCATAATTTAATAAAACATAAAATTATTTCTAAAAGTAACTAATCAACACTTTACTTGTAGTTGGTGAAAGACGCCCTTAATATTATAAAATACATAAGAGATACTAACTAACTAACTCCCCACCCCCACCCCTCCTCCGGCTTCGCACGATGCAATTTTTACTGCAAATAATTTAGATGAACCTTACTCGTTTAGTAGGTATAGGTGAAACAGAAAGTCAATATACATATATTTCACATCAACAATAGAATGTAACTTTAAGCAACAGGTGCCCTTAAATGGTACTTAATTTATTATTATTATAAAAATATATTTCATATAAAACTTTTTCAACGTCTACAAACTTCTCCTGTGCGGCGCACTCAAAAAAATATAAACTGAAGGAAGTTCAAAACAGTCTTAAGACATTTTTATTTTAATAGTAGTCGACCACTTTAACTGAAGAGCCATGAGATCTCAGAACTTAAGCAATTAGTGAGCTCCAGTCAGACAGCAATTAACGGGAAACGCTATTTGAACGAAGAAAAGGTAGAAATAATTCAGCCAATAACAGGAAGCGACTGAGGGCCGACTGTACTTGTTAACTAAATTATTCATTAACTGCTAATGACCGAAATATATCAGGTTGCTATGACGGTTTAATGAAAAGTTATATGCTCTTGAAGCGGTTAGTTTGCATATGGTTACTTAAATTGCGGTCTCCTTAATGGGAAGAGAATCGAACTAAAATATATTATGAGGACATACTTTTCGTTTCTGTTAAAAATAAGTTAAGGACTTAAGTTAAGCACTACTATTAAGCAGGATACATAATCACTAAACTGTTCTATTCAAATTGTTATGTTTTTCTAATTAGCATCTTATGTATAAAATAGAAACTATAACATAATAATTATGTATATTCCTATATTATTTACAATATTTTGACCGCGACTTAATTATTAAAACATCCATTCAATCTTTATATCTCATATATCATTAATTAATTAATCTGTTGTATATTTCCGTTCACTGATTGTAATTGAATTTAATAATCTACTTGCGAATAAGACATAGAATTTTCATGAGGTTGCATGGTTATGTACAAAGAAATGTCTTATGAAGGTCTTACAAAGAACCAAAAATATTATTTTTCTTTGGTGCAAACTTTCTTATTCATAGGTAAAAAGATATGATGAAACGGTTTTCTCACGCTCCTTGTATTTGAAAAACAACATTTTCTGCTCGAAAAATGGCTCTTCTGAGAGCGATCAATTAGTCTTTATTAGCTACATAAATTTACTAATATTTCACTCGAAACGCCCAACTTACCTTTGATAAATTCTTTTATAACGTTTCTTTCGTATTCTGTTCAAGCTTAATAATTAGAAAAGGTGAAAACAACAATAATCACAAAACAATTACCAAAACAATAATGCTGTTAACAGGCAACAGGTTATCTGTGTCTTTGACAGGGTTTTAATGAAGAAGAAACTTATTTGATTTTACGAGCAACTTTTTCGCTTTTATACTACACAGTTGTAATTGCTAAAATAACCGTACTAGTGTTTTGTATATTAGGTAAGCTTTTTTCAATGGTCTTTCTCATTTTTCGTATATAACATGCTTTCTATCTTAGTATTTTTTTTGTGAATAGCATTTTTTTATGTTTATTTAGAGGTATTTTGAGTATACTCATTAAGAATCGATTTGCATATATAACATATATAAGCACATGATATCAAAATTTATGAGAGTAAAATCAAAATTGTTATACGCTACTATTTTACTAAACTTAGAAACAGATAAAGCGACTTTATTTACAATATTTAGAGGTAATACTCAAATTTGAATTTCAGCATATACTTAAAAAACATTTTGTTCTAGTTACAACAATACATAGAGCTCAAGAAAAGGCAAGTAACATTTTCTACATCAGTACGAGAGCATCAGATAACTGTTTTATCTCAAATTATAAGACGCAAAATACGGCGCAAAGCAGAATGCTACTTAGAGGGCCGACCTAAGCGTGATTTATATTAGACTCAGCGGAGTTCCGCGGCCCATGTCAGGGCTGATTCCAAGAGTTTCACCCATTAATATTCATTACAAAGCCCGAACTTGTTCGCGTTTATTTAATTTTATCGGAATACTACTTTAGCGATGTGTAAATTTACAACCACCTGTCTAACGATATAAATAAACAAAGAACATAACATTTAGTAGGATTTTTTTAAACCTTAAGGTCGACGGACAAGCTGACGGACCGCTTGATGATAGGTTGCTACTGTCACCTGTATCACAAGCAACACCATGGATACTGAAAGCTGCTGACAAAATAGGATTAGGAAATAATATATCAATGCTGATGTGAAAACAATAAAAGCATCCATGTTCTGTGTAATATTAACATTGTTACTACTCAGCTGTATATTATGTGGTATTCATTGAATGATATCATAGTGCCTTGCTGTATAAAAAGTAGAAGTCGTGTTAAAGTAAATTAAATATCTGAAATTATATTATTATTTAAGTTACTATTATTATACAATTATAAAATTATTATTTAAATTCAAAATTCTAGTATATCTGTCATTTAACAACGCTTTACAGAACCCAAGTATGAAATGCTGGTTATGTAAGTTGGTTATAAGTTATATGTTATGTCCCCGTGAACAAGGGGATATTTTTTTAAATATTTTCAATGAATTTCGGCATGTTTATAGTCTCTTAGAATACAGCTAAAAGACATATTAAAGTGAAAATTTAATGTATTATACAAAATAACGTCTTCTACCTTGTATTATGTAATATAAGTAAAGCCGTTCCAAATCATATTTTAAAACGCTAGATCCATTTTAAAAAGTATTGCAACCTCCTTGATACTGAGTATAATATAAAGCGGTCACTTCCCGAGGTTTCCGCTTAGTCTTCAATTTAATTTGATCCCCTTGTCCCCCTTCTATCTTCAACCTCTCCCCTCCCCCGACCGCAACATGCTATGAGCGCCTTCTTATAAACTCCCTTCAATCCTTCTGCGTCTTTGACTGCGGACTTGAAAAGTATGGCAAACACTTTCTTATTGAACAATATTTATTAAACATATCTATTTTATTTGGTTATTATACCTATCATGCTGTTTTCTCGTTAAGGAAGGAAAAAATATTTAAGAAAATTATTTAGATCACAATAGATTTAAATCTATATTATACTAGATATTCGGGCAAACCTTGTTTTGCCATATAAAAATATTTGGGGGGGTTAACCCTTAACATTTAGGGGCTTGAAAAATAGATGTTGGCCGATTCTCAGACCAACCCGATAATCATACAAAATTTCATCAAAATCGGTCCAGCCGTTTCGGAGAAGTTTGGCAACAAACACTGTGACACGAGAATTTTATATATTAGAAGATAATGAAAATCGTAAATGACCTGTGTTTATTCGTTTAAAAAAGTTTGTACATTTTGTACTTACATTACCGGGGTCAAGAAATAGTTTTTTAGAATTTTTGTCTGTCTGTGCATGCTAATCTCAGTAACGGCTTAACCAATTTGAATACGGTTTTCACTGATGTATTGTAACAAGCTTCTCCTAACATTTAGTGTTTGTTTCTTTCCAATCGGTTCACAAATAAAAAAGTTATAGCGGATATCGAAAAACCAACCGTACAAAGTTTCGAGCACAGCTAGTAATATATAAAATCATTAGTGAGTTTAGAATCACAAATTTAGGTATTATTATAATTTCTATAATTTTTACAGATTTATTATTTATATTATAGTTTATATAGCATGACTGGAAACCTAAGTATGGACGTTTAAAACTTGTTAAATACCTAAATTATTAGGTAATCTAGTCTTTTTTTTTTTTGAGAAATTATATCGAATTATAAAAATCTTTCTCCATATTATAAGAGCATTGGCTTAAGACATTTCGCTTAGCTGCAGCCCAACATTAAATAAGATTTCTGTTTTATGTTGAATCAGCCTCTCTAGTAGCTACTAGAAAATTATTTCCAAAAGACCTAAGCCTTTTTATATCGAATTGAAAGAATTGCTTTATACTGGTTATCGTTCTGATAAGTTTTTATTTTTCTCTACATAGAAAAGAGACTTTAAAAATCTTCATCTGAATAAAGATTTTTAATAATTTTGTTAATTTTTGTTTTTGACTGGATGGTAGCCATCTTCCATCAAGTAGCTGTTAGTCTGTCTGAAAAAAAAAATTTTCACTACTCATTGATCTTTTAATCGTGGATGACAAGCGATTATAATCTTTATTGACCCATAATTCACGGCTATTCTAGAATATTAATTTTACTTATATAATAATTTATAAAAAAAACTACGGTTGTCACTTCACCAGTTTTAATTTTATTATAAAAAATATAATAAAATTTATCAACGTATGGCACAAAAAAATGAAAGGGTATTTTTGAAATACCTACGTTGAACATTCAGTCGTCACATGGGAAATTACTAAGGAATATATTACGAGAGATCGTCCAACCGAATTTGGGTTAGTTTTCTGACGCTCGCGAAGTTTTACAGCTCTATAAAAGATAAAAGAGTGCAGTTCCTAAAAAAATCTTAATTTTGGAATGTGCATTATGAATAAAAATTTTAGTACCTAGTAAAAAATAAATTTAATAATTTAATATTCACATAAAATGTATCCAATGGGAACTCTGGTATGAGTCTTCATCAAGAACTGTAATAAATCGCAAAAAATTAAAGTATCTACTTTTTACTCTTTTTATGTTAGGTTCAAAATAGCAACCACAACGCATAAGATACGCATAGCTAATCATTTATAAAGTTTATGGAAATATATAGCTTTTTTATTCAAAATTCTCACTAACTGTGAAAGAGTTTATGCGAATTTCACATAAAACGGAAAACAAATATAATTTCCCTAGAGCGGTGTCCGATTCCAACCGATCTACTGTTTCTTTAAACGGCTCCAATAAAAATGCAAATGAAGCATCAATGTATATCGAATAAACCGTGGAAGTGGGGAAGTAGTTTTAACGCTTTATTTTACCCAAACCTGCTTACTGGCTCCTACGGCTTTTCACATAAAGCTAAATGGTTTCTGTAATAGAGTCGTCTCTTTTATTGGTTGCCCAGTTTAGATCGAATTATGCGATAGACAACACGTTCGCTTATCGTTTTTAATTATTTGTGTGTTACCTACCTAGTTTGTTTACAGTTTAGTCAGTACTAGCCTTAATCCGTACTAATATTATAAATGCGAAAGTTTGTATGTATGTATGGATGTTTGTAACTCTTTCACGCAAAAACTACTGAACCGATCACCATGAAATTTTGCATACACGTTGTCTGGCACACCAGAAAGGACATAGGGTACCTTTCATCCAGAACGCGGACGAAGTCGCGGGCACCAGTTAGTTCTACTATAATCCGCAGCGCGCTTGCAGCATATCTGGTGTTATTATGCAGCATTTATGTTGTGTTATACCGTCAGCTTTTCTAACGATCTGTACACAAAAAGTAATTAAATCAATTAATTAAGCCCATTTCCTTATCCCTTCCTAATGTATGTATGTATGTATGTATGTAAATAAATTATATAAATTTGTCATCAATTCCATAACAAGATGGCAACATTTGAATACACAAATACATGTCTGAAAATGTACTGTTTAATTTTGCGAATAGTCTACCCCTTTTGTTTGTGAAGAGATGAACATCCCACACACGTAAGGTCAAAAGCATGCAGCACAAATAATGACACAACTTGTTACAGGCGCATTATATTATTCCGTAAGCAACAACGTATGAAAAACGAGCAGTGTAACACGAGATGTGTTACAATGGCTATCCTGCGCCAGACGTACTCAAGTACTATCCACCATTCACTTCGACTACACAATCCTTCAAAGGCGGCTCTCATCTTAATATCCCAGTTTTAGTCTTATTTCACGTGACATTAGCGGATCCACGGTGAACGAACCGAGAGGCGGGTTATTCTGTAACGAACTCTACAGAATTGAATAACTTTTTCAGAGAAGTGAGCACAAAAGAGCTCGTTTGCGCGTTAAAATGAAATGAGTAATTTTAATTATTATGTAACTGTTACGAAAGATGAATATGAATTTTATGGTTCTATGATGAAGGGACGACAAGTACGCAGTCTTTTAAAGCAAATTCCAGTTGTATTAAATATATTAAATGCTGTTTTAGTAAAATTCTTTACTCCACAAATAAAATTTCTAAAAAGGCTAAAAATATCATCAAGCAGTACTACCCAAATCCGATGGGATTTTTTTAATTAATTTTTTTCAACGTACACGAAGTCGCGGGCACCAGCTAGTAGAAAGTGTTTTTAGTCAAACTAGTAAGTCTAATACTCTTGCAAATACGCAAATGCAAATTTCATATCTGTCATTATTATAATTTCAATCGTAATATGATTTAAGTATATAAAAGTTGAAAACTTGAGCAAAGGGATTTCTGTCACAGAATAACCCTGTTGAATTTAGGATGGGCGCATCCAAATGTAAAGGGTCCTTGTAAACAAGATGCGATATGCTTTGTGTCTCGGAGTGTGCAATTCACTCTGCATGCATTATGTTATGTTACTCCAGAGGAGACGTTTTGTTTACGTCATGCATTCTTTTATATTTATTTTCAAATTTTATTGTGCAGGGGAGAAGGGGAATTTGTGTTTGTTACAATAAAATTGCAGCGGTAGTTTTCTATGAATAAAAAACATCATTTGTCACCATAATATATACAAATAAAACCGTTTGTCCTGACTGACTATCAACTCAAAGCACTACTATAAGTCTAGAAAGCTGAAAGTATTTTTGAAAATTCCAACTCCGTGCTAAGCAGGAGGCGAGTCACTAGTAATATTATATTAAGACTTTTAGTAGAATTTTGACAACTTAATTAAATGTTTATCTAACAATTAACAACGCAATCGTGTAAGCAATTAGTGTTAATTAAATAATTTGATTGTTAATACATCAAATACTATGTTGAAACAGTTCAATAAGTAATCCATTTATTCAAATTCAATTCAAATTTGCGGTCTGTTTACTAGATAGAGTTGGTGGTTTGCTAATTGTCGAAAGGTAATACATGCTAATGTAATTTACTTAAACATTACTCAATTTGTGTACATGTACATAGATAATTTTACTTTGTCGTGGGTATCTTTTAAAAGATTATTCATTACGGTATATGATATAAAAAAACTGCCGAAAGACATTCAAGCATTGGATAAAATATATACATTATATGGATAAAATATATATAATTAAAAATTATAGACTGACCTCCGACTTTCTATTGATCCCAAACACACTATATCTGCTGTAAGTTGCTAAGGATTAGGTATTCAGTAGACTATCTGATGCTGCAACGTCAGCTCATGGTTATCAAATCATTGAAATATCACAGAGGTAAACCAAATTTTACATCAATATAACATCTATAAATTAATGTAATACCTTGGTCAACTAGAAAATGGGCCGATGGTTTTAAATGCCTGAACAGATCATAATAAATTGTAGCTAAGAACCATCTTGATCGTGTGATTTAATTTCCCCACATCCGTGAGAAGTCGGGACGGGTCACTAGTAAATAAATGAACAACTATATAAAATTAGTGTGCACTGGAAAGAAAATTTAAAATTTAGAGACATTACCAACCCGAAAACTTGAGGAAGTACCCCTAATTTGGCTCCATACCCAGTGAAACAGCTCAAGTGTTGCCAAAACGCTAGATTCCGCTCTTTTCTGGCACACATTGAAATTCAAGCACTAATTACGTTTCATTAAGGCTTTGTACAATAAAAAACAAGAACCGTTTTGTTCTATAATCGGTGACTTTGATATATGATTTTATTTGTGAAACTATTAGTGTTTTGAAAATTCATCGGTTCATCTTATTGATGAATGTGCTCATAAGAGACACTTCTTTATTATATAGTATAAAATATAGTATTAACAGTATATGACTGACAGATATAGGTACATGTGCCCGCTTGGATATAAGTAAGATATAAACAGGCACAAAAATTCCAAGAGCGAAATGTGTTCTGTATTTTTAAATAATGAAATACAAGCATTAAATTTTGAACTACATTGTATAATAAATTAAATTTTCCAAGACTGCTGCGTTGCACTCCGAGCAGGTTCAAGAAACTATTAAAAATTAACCGATGTAGTGGAAGGAAGTTGGATATAATACATTGCAGTTACGTTGATAGAAATTAATCTTCATTGCGTTTCATCGTCTCTATAAAACTTTTATTGTGGGGTCACTTAGAAAACTTTAGAAAATTTAGAAACTAGAAAACTACAAAACTTAGAATCCTAGAAACTTTAGAAAACTTAGAAAAAAGTGTGTCAAAATGTTTGTTTACTATCAGATTGAAAGTTCATTCCGTTCCGGCACTTATAAAATAACAGTCGCAAAATCAACTGTTTTTATTTGGTGATTTTTTTTTAAATTTTACATATTATATTAAAATCTCCGCTAAAAGCTAACCAAATTGAGATTTTAATGACGGCATAATACTCATCGTCGGCCATCAACCACCATCATACAGTAATATAAGAAATGATATTTTATGAGTTAAAATGCGGCTACATCCATCGTATAGGGAAGAGCACTTCAATTTATGTGCGTAATTAAGTGGAGTTTGCGTTGCCTCGGCACTTTCCAGCGGTAAATGAAATTTACGTGCGCCTCCTTTCGAACGTACCTTAAGTATTTGGTGCAAGTATATCTCACAAAACAAACACAGATTATCTATCGACGGATGCACCACATATTTATAAAGAAAGATAATTTGCAAGACCAGATAAGACAATGTAACATCGAATTAGCAGTTTTTTTTTTTTTTTTTTTTTTTTAAAAAGTACACCGATTCTTCTACAATGTACTTAGGCGTCACAATTCCTGCAATAGAGATTATTTTATTGGTTCGACCATGGGCACAACACAGGTTGTATAAAGGGTTACCGACTGAATTAATAATGTTTGCATCAGAAAAACATCAATATTTAGATACACAGAACAATAAAAATAAATTAACATATATTAAACATTAATATTGTATTCTGTCTGTGTCTGTGTTTCCCCAAAATTACAACCTCGGGGTCTTCAAACGTAGGGTAAATGGGCATCTACTAGGTAAGCGTGGTCCACCTTCGGCCGCATCTGCACCTAACATCAAGTGAGATCGCGGCCAAGCGCTGCCTTGTCTTATATTAAAAAAAAATTTGATGCCTTTGAAACAAAAAAATCACTCCCTCAAAATCAACCTTTTTCGCAAAATCATATTGATTTTTGTAGGTCAAAATCGGTCGTCATGTAGGTACCGTAGGACTCGTTGGTTGGTCGTGTTGCTCGGCGGGATTAACGAAATTAGTAGAGTCGGTTGCTTACTATAGTAATTTAATGCCTTTGGTTGCTACTTTCGAACAAACGCTTGTGAAAGATGACACCAGTGACATGGTTTTCGTAATATAACTACACGAAGCCTTTCGCTAGTAACTTACACTCGATCTTAAGGCTTTTAGCTACGAAAGTCTCGAAACGTAAGAGAAAAGGGTGCTCGAGACGCTGACTGGGCTGAATTGCATTAATAAACGTTAGGTCGCCAAAAAATGATAATTTTGTAGTCCCGATATCATGTTTAGGAATCTCTAGATTCCACTAAAGCCCGGCCTCGTTCACCCAATTTCTTGTTTCGACCTTTGTTGTTATATATATGTTTGCCTAATTTTGTTTACTGAACCCATCCTTTTGAAGCTATATTTGACTCGAGATTAAGGTCGAGCGAAATTCCAGATATTGTTCCAATTCGTTCTTACTTTTCATGTGAAATTATATTTTAGTATTTGAATGATACAGTGCGTACTAACCTCCTTACAGAACCAACCTCACATATCCGCGTTACCGTAACAATAACCACTTACCAATCAACTACATTCTGCAATAAATAGTAGTTAAAAATTTAGTAGTTAAAAACATAGCCCTAAATAGTGGACCTATTTATTTTATTTTATGTTAAGGTTGTCAGCCAGTCTGTCGACCGTGATTTATTCCTAGATTATTATTACTATATATAATAACACTAGCTGGTGCTCGCGACTTCGTCCGCGTGGAATAGTTATTTTGGGAATCATTTGGGTATCTCGAACGGTTTTCGCAGCGCACGCAACGGAAGCCCTCAAAGATGAATAATTTTCCCCGTGTTTTCCACATTTTCGACTGTTTCTTCGCTCCTATTAGTCGCAACGTGATGTTATATAGCCTAAAGCCTTCCTCGATGAATGATCTATCCAACACAAAAATAATTTTTCAATTCGAACCAGTAGTTCCTGAGATTACCGCGTTCAAACAAAGAAACAAACTCTTCAGCTTTATAATATTAGTATAGATTAGAATATATTGCAAATATAATAGTGTAGTTAAGTGTAGATGCACAGAAGATACGAGTTCCCATGTGAAGTTTATTATAACAAAACGTTTTGCCCCTTCATTAGTACAGGTCGCGGTAATCTTATGTCGCTCCCTAGGGAGGCGTAGACCCATTTAACCGTATTTATCTGTTATAATATCAAAACTATAATATCAAAGTCCATAAGACTTATTCATTTATAATATGTAAATTTTTTCAATAAGCGTTATTGGACTTTTTCTGCAAATACTGTTCATCCAATAAATCCGCTTTTATAAGCAATATTCAGTCATTGCATTACTTTTAAGACCTACAGTATCATCACTGGTTACATTTATGATATGTATTATATTATCATTATCAGCTATCGTTATCATTATTTTATATTATCAGCTAATAAATTTTTTATTACTGTTACACACAGTTTTGTGATAGCGAACACTTAAGAGCCGGGTCAACGCTTTCATTCTCGCATGGAATACGCAGCACAGACTGTTATAATGAAGTGAAATATTCATTAGACACTGTCTGGAGACCTTGCTACCTAGCTCCACGAAAACGCAGATGTATTCTGAATTTTTTACATGTTGATCCTAGTTTATTTAATGGCACTAAGTATGAAACAAGAATAACTTGCTGACAAGTTTTCGCTTTTGCAATAACAAAAATTATATTACGAATTTGTTTTTCATTGTCTATTGTTATGCGACAAACCTGATAAGGCCTGATAAATTAAGACAAGATCCAGGCTGCTTCTGACCGGTCCTATATGAAAAACAGAAGTTGAAAAAGTCTTGCTGCTGAAATGATGATGATGAACCAACTACTTTGATATATAATTTCCGATATAACTCAACGCGATTATAGAAACTATTTCAAGAAAAATCAGTTTCTAAACATATTTTTCCGGAGTCTGTATATTTTTACGGCACGGGAAACTTAATTACAGAATTCTACTCGTGCAGACTCGTTGAATTTTTGAGGGCCCTGTATATAGCTACGCTAGACTTCGGCGCGTATTTCGAGTGAAAATCCGGCCGCGGTGTCGTACCAAAAAAGAGAAGTCATTTACGTTACAAATTTTTTAATCTCTTATGTTTTCGAGCCGCGTCAACGCGCTCCACCGATCCGTTGAAAATATGCTCCCCAAATTATATTTGCGTGTGTTTCACTTTTTTTTTTAAATTTCAACATCACTACTAACCGAACGCTGTAAGAGTTCATTGCGTCACTCCACAAGTAGATAGTTGACTGCAACTTTTTATTTTTCGTTTCAGAAATTCGGTTAACTTTTTCAACAAACTAACGTTTAAATAATTTATCGTTACAATTATTTTTACTTTTATATCAAGTCAGATATCAAAACAAATGTAGAAAAGTTTATAATGTATAAAAATATGACTAATCAATCTAAAAGTAGAATTTAAATATGATTATTTTTTTATAAATTTCTTAGATATTCAGGTATACAAATTGCTTTAACTCATAAAATATTGCTCAGAGCAACTTGGGGCTAAAGGATCTTTGGCTTAATTTAAAAGTTAAAAAAGTAATCATTATCCTTTTAAAACTCATAATAAATTTTGAAGAGCGTGTGATCGAGACAACAAACAGATGTATTGTGTATTTTGTAAATGTGTTTATTATTCAACTCGGATGACAAATAAGTTTTAGTAAAAATAACTAATAATTTCAAACTAAAAACCTGTAGCATTCGTTATTTAAAGACATGCAAAGAAGTCGTTAACCCAAAGATATAAGACCTGCGAGGGATTACTTATTAAGCAAATTACCCGAACATTGTAGAAGTCGGGTAAGCCGGTGTACTCCGAAACCTATTCAGCCTCCAGACGGGCGATGAATTTTTGAGAGGCCTTGACGACGTGTGTGGGAACCGGCGACTGAAAGCTTTTTTTAGAAAAGGAATCGGTGCGAGCGGTATAATGAACTAGTGAGACAGGACTACACAAGAGGTGCTCTCTGTTTTATTACGACAATACCCGCTAATGGTGGTCTTAATTCAATGTGTTATCGTTTCATGTGTAACGCGCCTTACTTGTTATTTTTATAAACACAACAGTTGCTGCTTCTGTGAATAATTATGATGAATAACCACGATGCTAAATGTGGAGTCGCTCAAGCGTCGAGGGAACCTATTGGATTTTGAAGATTATATTATATGGTAGAAAGAAAAAAAGGTTATATGATATTTTTCTTTTCAGCGGTGGGGTGAGCGTCCACAGGCGTTCAAAATTTTGTAAACACTGTATTAAAGAAAATCCTCCTAGTAATCGTCAGATCAATCAGCACGATCAGGAGTTCAGGCTGAACCGTCTGTATGAAAATCTGACGCGCTCGAGTATTACAAAATGGCAATCGCCAAAAATCCTTTTTGCATTTCAAAAAGCCGCTACGAGCTTGTGTTACATCCGAATCGTCTGTATTTTAAATAAGAGTTTAGTTTGGGTTCACTTAACACCCTCTTTGAATATCTGACGCGCTCGAGTTGTATTTAAATTTTTACCCCCACCCCCACCAACCATTTACCATTTATTCTTTTTATCAAACAAATCGTCTGCCTGTCTGCCGCCTTTATAGCGTTAAAAATAATAAATATTCATTTCGCTTAAACTAATTATATTCTAAAATACTGTATATCCTTAAAGCCATATGAAATTAATTATACAGGCTCCGACCCGTCTGGCTAAATTAACAGAAACATTAATTTAACTATGACCCCGCAAGCCCTTAATGGTTAATGTGTCCCTGTTTGCCTCAGTAGACAACTTTCATATGTAAACCGTGTAGATCTAAAACATGTAGGTACGCATAACGTTTCACTGAAACCAAGAGGGTACTGTAGTAGTGTTGTCTAAGAAGAGAACTTAACGTTTTAGGCTATAGACGTTTTCACTTTAGAAGAGAAACGTACCTATATCCTATTATCCTATTAATCCTATTATAATATTATAAATGCGAAAGTTTGTATGGATGTATGGATGTTTGTAACTCTCTCACGCAAAAACTACTGAACCGATCACCATGAAATTTTGCATACACGTTGTCTGAGACACCAGAGAGGACATAGGGTACCTTTCATCCAGAACGCGGACTAAGTCGCGGGCACCAGCTAGTAACTCTATAATTGTAAGTACAGCTATATAGTTAGTGGACGATGATAATAATATATCAACCAGTTTATTATAGTACCTACCTATTCGTAACACTGCAATTAATAGCCCTTTGAGGTTCAATGTATATTAGTTATTTTTCAAAACATATAAACTGCCATTTTATAACTGCAATAAGGAAATGGCTACTTTTTTTTAAATTACTGCGTTTGTTCTACATATCAAAACGAGCAAATGACCTGGTACATTTTGTAAGAAATTCGATTTATGCACGACTTACGACATTTCCTGTGATACTCGTACTTCTAATCAGAAGCTTTCCAATCAGAGGACAACGTGTAAATCAGTAATGACTCTAACGCATGTTTGAGCCATTGCAATTTAGATTCACTTGGAGTTTTCAATTGGATAGAAGTCACAAAACATGGAATATGTTAGGAATGAGTCCAGAAAAATACATATTACAGGTATATAAAGAATACTTACATATTTAAAAAAATGTTTATTTTGTCATTTTCTTCTGTTTTGTTTCTGCTCAAACTCTACCTATACCTGTCAATGGTCACGCCTCTGGAATACTAATACCTATAATGTTTCTTAATTTTTATGTAATATGTCCTAAATATTAATAAAATATAAAAATAAAATAAAATAATAGTCTATACATTTTATTATCTTTCACATTAGGTATTTGACAGTTAATTGTAATTTATAAACCCTATAAATAAATAATAATAAGTAAATAAGTAAATACAATGCTATTAATTACCTTTCCTCAATAAAAATTTCCAGCTTAAATATAAACGGTAATAAGAGTAAATAAAATTAAACTTTATTCTATTCACAATACAGTAAAGGTTTGCTTGGCTTATAACATTATAAATAATAAACTTCGGGGGGGTTCCATGTGTGAAATAATCTAAGGCAGAAGGGCTTTCTATCACAGTAATCCGACATCATTCTGCCCTTTCTGTCAACTACAAGAGCCCCAGAGGAAGGTCAATATCGATAGACCCTTAGGGCCATTCATCACACATGGCCTTTGTCAAACAATCAATGCCATATGGAAACACTTCGAGCTATCTTAACGCCAATCATTGCCTGCATTGATTGACGTGATTTAACTTAACCAAATCTATTTTATAGCAATTAAATTTATACTAATATTATAAAGCTGAACATTTTGTTTGTTTGTTTGAACGCGCTAATCTCAGGAACTACTAGTACGAATTGAAAAATTCTTTTTGTGTTGGATAGATCATTTATCGAGGATGGCTTTAGGCTATATAACATCACGTTGCGACTAATAGGAGCGAAGAAACAGTCGAAAATGTGGAAAAAAAACGGGGAAAATTATTCATCTTTGAGGGCTTCCCAAATGATTCCCAAAATAACTATTCCACGCGGACGAAGTCGCGAGCACCAGCTAGTATACAATACACTAACATTAACATACT
Source organism: Synanthedon tipuliformis (assembly GCA_947623395.1). Lineage (NCBI taxonomy): Eukaryota > Metazoa > Arthropoda > Insecta > Lepidoptera > Sesiidae > Synanthedon > Synanthedon tipuliformis. The sequence continues at coordinate 2,690,014 of OX392415.1, read as the reverse complement.
TATTGATGAAATATCATGAGTGTAGTGATTTTTGCTCTTACGATAGATGACGATTGTAGTACGAATCTAGTATCCACTTGTAATCAGACAAACATAGTAAAGTTATTTCAAAACTGTTGCAATCTTGGAAAGTAAATAAAGTACATAATTATCTTGAAATAAATTGCACATATAAAATTAGAGAAAACAAATAAAACAACAGCACTATATATACCTTAATCATATACAGGCCGTGCCATAAACAGTAGTCGATATTAGATTTATCAATAAGGCATATAAAGGCTTTTTAGAAAACCAATATTTTCTATATAACACCCTATTTTCGAGATATTGACCTCTTTTGAATTTTTAAAAAGTATCCTACATTTTGTCACGGATATGCGCCACAAAACCAAAGGTAAAGCAGATTTGCTTCTCTAATGTAAAATCAGACATTTTAATTTTGTCTTATGGTACATATTTGTAAAAAATGTGTTATCTCTACATAATTATGAATAGATCTGAATGAATAGATCCATTCTTTCTTTTTCATAAGTATACCTCATAGCGGTAAAATCGACAGGAACCAAGATATAGGCAAAAAGCCGAAAAAATGTTAATTTTTTTTCACTGTTTTTTGGCTGTCAAAAGTTATGCCCACCCCTGGACTCATGGGACTTTTGAGAGGTTATTTGGGGAGCTAACAGGTACGTGTATACAAATTTTCAGCTTGGTTGATTTTTTTCGAAGTCAAGCCCATTAAAGTTACTGTATTAAATAGGCTTTGGGCCAATGACCCTTACTCAAACACCGAAACATAAGTGTGCTATTATTTCATATTGCCTAAAAGCAAAGTATCAGACAGAAATTATTTACCAATGACGATATTACGTTTGCACAAGGCAATAATGAATATAAATAACTCATCGGACCGCAATCGTTTACATGCGACCGCATTATTTAACTCCCAGTTGATTTTAATATTGGCTTTTCTATCATAACAATTTATTACATCAAAAATTTATTGCTCCAATGTTTTGATAACTGGTGATAATTACCTTTCATTGAGGTAAAATATTGTATTTAAACCAGTTAAAACGAATATTTTTTACAAGTAGTTTTAACATATATGCTCGTATTCTTAAGAACAAAATTAAAATTTAAGAAATAGCTCAAGTCATTTCCATGAAGCCTTCTGTTTTGAATTTTACGTAAAAAAATCCATTCTTAATTGTCATTTAAACGTGAAATTTGAAAATAAATGTCGAATTGTGACGAGTTTTTATTTAAAGCTACAAATATCAAAATTAAAGTTATGATAAGCGATGATAAGGGATGATTTATATATATAAAAAATTGCACCTCGGGCGAAGCGTGGAGTAGGTCGCCAGTTTATAACAATTTAGTAGTGATAGAGGCTTGAAGTGGACATTTTATTTTTCATTGTGCAGAAAACCCGCAGTGCAATTTAGCATTTTTCGGCAACAATTTTGGAACTTCAAAGGAAACACCCGAAAAGTGTAGGGTTTTTGTAATTTATGCTTCGACGCGTTCCGCTGGCGAGAGGATGCCGTTGGCACCAGAAGTGTCGTTGAGGCAAGATCCTTGCCGCGGCTACTTTTTTCAATGTGGTCTTCTATGTAAATTTTACAAACGAAGTGCAAATTAAAACCTTATTGCCACCATGTTCTAAACACTGCTTTTTCAATAATTTAAAAGTTATACAGAATTAACAACATAATATGAAGTCAACTTAGGTCTTAGTATAATTTTGTCTTGTCCCTCCTTTTCGGACCAAGAGCTTTGAAACATCCTTTATAATGCGCACTGCCAGGGTTTGGAACTCCCTGCCGGCGTCTGTATTTCCGAGCACATATAACCCTAATCTTTTCAAGGTTCGAGTGAATAGGCATCTTCTGGGTGAGCTCGCTCCATCTTAGGCCTCATCCTTGCCACATGGCTGGTTGTTGGCCAAGAGCAAACCCATCTCTTATAAAAAAAAAAATTAATACAAATTAATATCTATTATTTAAATTCAAATAATTACATGCAATTTTAAACATATTTTAACGAGCATTTGCTCCCTATGTAGCAGAATAAGCGAATCCCACCGATTCAATTTTTTTATTATTAACATTTTATTTCATCTCACCACCCCAGATTTGATTCTACTTTTACGTATGTGGTTATAAGCTAATAAATATTTTAAGAAGAAATACGAATAAGTAACAAAACAAAAGGTGTAACTCAATTGTTAATTAGTCCTGGCGAGGAAGTAATCAATATAAGCGGACGGGTATCGTCGAGATGGTAGTTAGAACAGACCTTCCTTTATATTGGGGAAGGTCGAGGACTCTCACGCTCTGTGTAGAAACCTCTCAGGCGGACGAGGGATACCGTACAACACGTTCATACTATGACTACCTTAAACAGATAACATAATTATTAAAAATTAAGTTTTTTGATTATTTCAATATTTAGTTTTCATATTTAGGGAACTTAATTCCAAATAATATGATAAATACGAACAATTTTGAGTCACTAAGAAATAAAATATTTTACGAAATTTATTATTAACTAGAGACCCGTTACCAGCTTTGCTCTGGATGCAATTTTTATAAATGAAAACCGAATTAAAATCGGTTGAGCTGTTGTGTTGTGTAAATAAATAAATAATAAAATAATAAATGTAAATAAATAATAATAAAATCTCACATACATACATTCAATAATATATTTCATACTTTTTTATGTAATAATCCAAAAACTGTTTGACAAACCACTAAACTTTTTTGTCAATGACCGCTGCAGCCTATAACAACGCCACGGTGAATGCAAGGGCAGTTGCAGATTGCCGAGTTTTATTAAAACATATTAGTAACTAGAAAAAAAGTTATAATAAATTAAAATAATTAAATACTAATATTTACAAGCCTTTATCGGATAGGAATTAAGATCCTGTAGACATGTGTAATAAAAGACTATTTATTTAAATAGATTGTTGCCAAACCGCATGATTGGTAGCAAAGCAACGAGATATCTCAGTGTGTACATTCAGCAGGCGTGTGCTGACGAAGACCTCTTGCCAAACTCGACCGAGTCGAGGACCGGATGTCTCGGCTTTGTCAAACTTCGTCATGAACAAAGACCCGATTATGAAGCGTTTGATATGGTCATATACTTAGCTAGTACATTAGCGAGTACCTAATTATTTTGGACCAATTTTATATCGTTTCTACTGCTTTTTAACTTTTCGTAAACTCTTCATAGATGTAGTAAAATAAAAATATTGTTGTCATGTATAATTTTTCCAATTAACAATTTTAAGAATAATAAGAAACATCTCACTCTCTTTAACCTTTGTCAGATATGAAAACTAACTAATAAAACTAACAATTTTTTTTTTTTGGGGTACTGATGGTTCCCTGTTTGTCCCATTACATATTTTCATACATATTTATCCTTACATACATTTCCTTAAAATTTGTTATCCTTTTGCTGTTTCTATCCAGTGTTTGAGTAATGTTACATACTTACGCCTACGGCCCGTACGCCTAACTTTTTACTCTTTGTTAGTGCTACTGAAGTTCTCTTAGTGCATAGACCTATCGACTATATCTCAATTGACAAGACCTAAAAACTAGCCCTCTAAGCTTAACTTCTCTTATTCGCCAGAACATTATGCAGTTATGCAGAATAGAAGACATTTTATGTTCTGTAGAACGTTATATTTAACCAATAGGTGGTACTCATACTGCGAATATGTGTTCCAATTCCCAAAAGGACTATCGTAGTTTGCAATTGGTTTAGAGTTAGACTGCAGTAGTTACACCTGAGTTTGCTACTGTAAACTCATCTCTGACGCAATTGTTCAATTGTATAAGTCACTTTACGTTGGATCCAATTAAAAACATTGCTACCATTTGTGTGGGTATTCAATAAGTTTCTTTTTATGTAGCTGCTCTTTAAGTAAAGCCTTTTTTTACTACATAACTATAGCTTTAAAACGCGAAATCATGTTCTATGTTCTCGAGTTTAACATAAAAAAATCTCTTATTTCTAAAAGTTATCTTATTTCTTATCTTATATCAGTAAACTATTCCCCTGCATTCTCTTAAATATCAATAACGACGGCGAAGTATAATATAATAAGATGGATATGTCGCAGTTAAAAAAAATAAGATCCATGGTTTCACCAAAATACGCGAAAATCGATCTAGTCATTGAAAAATAAAAACAACAATTTTTCAAAAGACTTTCTGGGATTGGCATTACACCGTCAATATCGAGATTAAATAAAGAAAAATGTACAAAACAAATCATACAATGTAGGTAATAAAGACTCGTTAGCTGCCATGAGGCTAATCCGATAATTACGTAGCGAGAGCGCACGAGAAAATTAGATTCGTTCGCTTCATGCACTCTGTAAGAGATATCACTTTCTTACATAACTTTCTGTTCTTGTTATCGGACTAAAATTTTAATAGATTACTGGAAACTTTGCCATATTGTTCTACAGACATTATATGATAACTCTTTATAGCTATTATAAAACTTCTGAAAACGATAAATGTATAATACATATAATCAATAATAAGCTATAACGATAAATCTATAGAACCAATAATATTCAATGATATTGTATTATCTTACGAAAAGAGATTTATACCATACAGCCACCAGGATATTTTTATCTCATTATCCATCTCGTATGTGAATCCATTACATTTTTTAAAGATTTCTATAAGCATTAAGCATATTAACAAAGTTTCACATTTATATGTAAGACTAGCTTTGCCCGCGACTTCGTCCGTGCCCCTTTTTCTTAAACGTTGAAAAATAAAAATGATACCTAAAAATATAGGAATAACAGCAAGGACAGATCACTAAGCGAGGTTGTGATCTATTATGGATTTAGATAGTAGGATCACTCATATTGAAATAACATATATGGCTAAATATACCAAGAAAAAATGACCCATTTTCCAGCAAATAAAAGGTCTCATTTACACCCGATATCCGTGTGTAAATAATTACACTGCAGAACAACTTTGAAAAGAGACAACACGGTTTCTTTATGAATACTTACAGAAATTTTTATTCAGCAATCCTCGCACGCTTGTTAAGTGCTATATATTATGCAAAGTTGAGAGTCCGGGTCAAAAAGTCGAGGGAATTGAGTGAAAGAAAAAAAAATGTTCCGGAGAACACTTCACTTTTCCTTGCATCGTCTCTGTTCGCATGCATTCACATGTCTTTTTAGTGTTTGTTACATACATATCTATTTCTGACTTTCTCATTTTAAAGTTTGTTTATTATTGTTACGTTTTCTTTTTTCTTTTCTTACACTTTCTTAATTTTCCACATTATTCATATCATCAGGGACTTGACCGGAATCTCCAGTGCAGAACATCTGTTCCAGCTGACTCGAGACTGCAAAAGTTTACTGCTATTAATGGAGAGTCCAGTATTTAAGAAGATGATGATTTCAAATATAGACGAATAACCATTTGAGATTCAAAATAATTATTAATATTCTTTAAACGCGTCTCAGATATAATTTAGTCGAAAAGATCTTGCAAATCGTCTTACATTTCTTTCTTTATGTATGGTGCAGGTAATTTTTCTAAGAGTACGGTCACGTCCGTACCTATCAGGCGAGAACTCGTGCACCCTGGTCACGATTACAACTCATAACTCACTGCGCCCTCGGGATATTATCCCCTTAATTACTATCTATTAAAGATACACATTTCTGTGGAAAACAAATGGTCTCCAAATATTTTCCAAGTATTACGTACGTATTACGTTTTACAATATATTTTTTAATATAGTCACGATTTTGTCATAGTTAGCGGGTTCGAGTAAAAATTCCAGTAATGGAGGGATCCAGTAATGCATTCTAAAGATTATAAATAAAATTCAATTAGTTGAGTAGTTTTGGAAATTACGTACCTACTAGGAGTACGTACAAAACTCTTCTTTTCTGTTCTTTTTACTTTACTTTTTACCTTTCCTTTCTTTTTTTAAAGAAGTATTAATATATTTTTTATTTCTTCTATCTACAAAAACTTAGTAATCGTCTTACTTACTTTTTTGCCCTATAATAGGAATCACTTTAGTATATTTTTTAAATTACCTATTACAGATTAGGAGTGAAAACGTAGCAAAGAAAAGGAAAGAAGAGTTTCGTTGAAATTTTTAATACTAGCACGGATTTATCGATAAAAACAAATATTTATACATATATCCAAAACATATTTAAAGCTTTCCAAAACGACACTTGTATGTTTTAAAACCAATATCCAAATGGAAAGCCGAATTAAAATTCATGTTGCTTCGCCATTTTTATTGCACTATTACTCGTGGATAAAAAATGTACGCGACTGTTACAATAAAAGAAAAATAGTTAGCACACTAGTCTGATTTGTAACGTATATAAATAGTTTGCTTCCATTTACTTTTTCATATCAATATTGTACACTGTCAAGGATTATTTTGGCCATTACGATAGCCTTAAATGTCACTTCATAGGATACCAAAACTTTATTTAAACTGGCATTTATAATATTGGTAGAATATCACATAATTCTACTAATATTATAAATTCGAAAGTTTGTATATATATATAGCTATATATATAGCAAGTGAAGCAGCAATTGTTTGTTCAATGACGCAACAAAAGACCCAGATATACTGTCCATTAAACTTTTTCGCTATTTGTGTCGAAGTTCGTATTTTACGCACCAACTTTTTTATTGCCCCCGAATTGGTGTGACTCGTTCGCTGACTTTTTTATGAAGAGCCGTTTAACAAAATAATACGCTTGCAATTCGTTTCGAAGTTGTAAATCTTTTGAATTACTACAAACAAACTGGCTACGAACTTATTATGCAACCGCATGTAAGCTCTGCGCCAATCTCTACCGAAAACAATTTAAACAGTATAAATCTACGATACGCTACTACGATACTCAGGCGTCTCCTCAAAGTAAATATCTGACCTGTATTTATCACATTCTTATTTCTATATTAAAATAGTCTATATATTTTTGGGATTTTATTTTGTCAGATTTACATATAAATCTGTATAAATAAAATAAGTTGAGTATAAACCTCTGATACCGACCTACTCAATGTAAAGAGCAAGGCCACCACACAGCCTCTATAGTTTAGAAAGATAGGCTAAACCACAGAGCAGTTCTATAAAGAGTAGTTACTCCTTCCAGACGGGAGAGAATTTATGACTGCGTACACAGAACACTGTCCTGCTCTACTCATTATATATAAATTATATATATATAATAATATATATATATATATATATATATATATTATATAAATTATAATAATTTACATTTGTTTAAAAGAGTAATTTTTATATAATATTTTTAAAACCGTGCAATTATAATATCTATTGAAACGGCATAAGAATAGATTAACAAAACACAACAGACAGACAGAAGCCTTAATAGCGTTTTACGTCGCTCTCATGTGCAGAATCGATTGCACAAACAGTTTTAGTAAAGAAAAGGCAATACCTAAGTGCCCTAGGTAAGTGGAAACGTCTACGATGCTCGGACCCTAATTGCATTGAACCAACTAATAAGAAGGTGTTGGGGAATTTATTTAATTTTGTTTTGTTTTGTGTTTACTAGCTGTTCCCACTACTAAATAGATTTTTAAATGAAACACCCATGTAATCAGACTAAAAAGTTTTATTCGATAGCCCACTTTGTATTGGACCTTGTTGATCTAAGAGGATACTATTAAAGATAAATGAATTGCCAATAATGTATCCTGATTTATGTATTTAATCTAAAAAGTCTTGACAGAACAATACCCCGACAAAATCCTCAACAAAGACAAACCTCTTGATTTCAACAGGACGAAAATCAATTGGTGTCTTTCTTTCATTGCCCTCAATAGAAATATTCTAAACCTCACATTATTTGTAATAGTGACATCTAGGCATCGAAATAATATAACTTTGCACATCTAGGCAATCAATATGTCGTGAACAAGTATCATAAGCATTAATCATTTAAAAACAGCGTAACGTTTAAAAACAACAAAATTTAGAAACTCTGTTAATAGAGTCGAACAAGACGTTGAAACTAAACTCTGTAATCCTAAATCAATCCAACCGCAGGTAGCGGGATAGCAGGAGCGGCTTGAGTTTATAGAACGAATAAGCGAAGGAACATCTCGGCTTAACTTTTTAAATGGCTGCCGGTCTCTACGATCTCGGAGTGATTTATTGACCTACACAGACTTAATAAAGACACAGTAGTGAGTAAGTGAACTGAGAGAATAGCGATTCAGCAACTTAGAAGTTAGAATAAATGTGATCCTATAAGGCTATTTTTAGGTTGTGTTTTTTTAAGGGAATATTTCTTTAGGCACGTTGGGTACTTTTAGCACTAAACTCGCGTGAACGTCACGCTCAACACATCACGCTTTTTTTTAAACACAGTTGTTTTTGACATTTACAGCATAACCTATTACGTCTCATGATTTTTTTTTAAATTGGTTTTAGCAAATATGTAATTTTTACTAACTTATTTAAGGACAGCTGCTTTTATTTGCTCATACTTTTACTATACAGAAAGTATTTCACATAATTATGTATATAGCGATATAGAATCATGTAAACGCATTAACATACATACAAAGGATAGCCGAATGGCCAATATTACCGATGCAAAGAAACAACAGAATTTCAGTAGCTCAGTATCATAATACATGATGGTTACTGCTGTCAAATGAAATTGTCACTTTATGACTATGGAACTCAGTGTGTGCCAATACAAAACATTTAATATCTCACGTTACAAATACAGACAACAGGCAAAGCACACCGTCTAACTTATACTGTGGAAGTAGTATCTATCGGGCCGTAGAAACTATTTAAATGAGAAAGTTGTCTGATAGCGCGTCCCTTGCGGGAGTGCGCGGTACGTTCTATTATATCAATTGAATTACATATTAGATGCATGTTTTTCTACCGCTTCCTTCTTTATATTCTCATAAAATGTTTTACTCAGAAGTAAGTCTGATAGTACTAAAGAAAATGTTTCCTAATGAGAATCTCCATTAAGAAAATTAAATATTTACATAGTATAAAACAAAGTCGCTTCCCACCGTCTGTCCCTCTGTATGAACGCTTAGATTTTTTAAACTATGCAACGGATTTTAATGCGATTTTCACTAATTGAATAAAGAATAAATTTTAATGTAACTATGTAGAGCAATTTTTTTTTAAAATAAACTAATTGGTTGTCGAGCTTTGCCTGTTTCAAAAATGTTTAATAGATTTTTAATACTTCTAAATATATTTAGAGAAGCAGAATCAAGTAGTAAACACATACAAAGTTGATTATATAACTGGAAACTCCAAACACTAACTGTATTTTGCGATTTGCTTTGAAATTTGAAAACCTGTAACCCACATCACTACATAGTATAAAACAAAGTCGCTTTTTCTGTCCCTATGTCCCTTTGTATGCTTAGATCTTTAAAACTACGCAACGGATTTTAATGCGGTTTTCACTAATGGGTAGAGTGGTTCTCGAGGAAGGTTTAAGTACATAATTTACTAAGTTACGCGGGCGAAGTCGCGGGCAGCAGCTTTAATTTTATTAACACGTAATTTTATAAACTATAACTAACATGTAGTGCCATCTGTTAACAGACTTTTTCCATTATTCGAAGTGAGATTAGATGAATTAGAGTACTACATTGCTTCAAACAGAATTCCCTAGATGGCGTTGTAAATTTTGCATACACGTCTGGGACTCCAAAAAGGACATAGGGTACCTTTCATCCGGAACGCGGACGAAGTCGCGGGCACCAGCTAGTTACATTATATTTACAGGTCAATATTTGTATTTTGTTTATAATTATTTAAAGACAGTGAATTTATTTATCGCTACTCAAACATATAAAGTTTACTAAATTACTAGTTACAATTAAATGATTAAATGAATTTACAATATTTACAAACTAATAACTAAATAAATTATACCTAAAAACAAAATTCAATACAAAAATGGACCCCGCGGCATTGTACTTTGTATTTATGAAGAGTTACTTATGTTCCTAGCTCACATGATGTAAGCTTTACGTGAATTGTCAGCCCCTGTAATGTTCATTTCATTAATTGTTATAGCTTTTATACAAAATAAGGCGAAGAAACAGGCATAGATTTGTTTGAAAATAGTATTTATTTAGGCTAAATAACCGCCATTGATAACGCAAGATCGATGAAATTTTGCCTAAGCCTTAATTTTTGTTCAGATATTCTTGACACCTGTTTGAGTGTTAATCTTATTTTTAACAAAATGAGGAACAATATGTACGAAGACATTTCAAAGTGGATTATCGTCGGTAATCCTCAAAATGTTTTATCATCCCAGAAAACCTGTGCCTATTTCGTCTGTTTCCAAATTCCATCACGTTTAATGTAATCAAGAACGAATTTCTTTTCGAATTCCTGCCTTGAGTATTTTACATTTTTTTTATTTCCAGAAGCAGATTTTTTGTCAATTCGTTTGCTTGCATTCTAATATAGTATTTTAAATTACAGATATTTTATAACAATTATTACACATAATATGTAATAATTGTTATAAATTATATGTAAGTAAACAGATATTTTATTTTATATGTTAATGTTTTTTTTTTTCAAGATGTTTTTTTAATTTTTTTATTCACCACCCAACGAATTTTTATACGGTTTTCACTAATAAAAAGACGGACAAACAAGGACGGTTTGTGTATGTAAAAAATTGCATCCCGGGCGAAGCCGGCGAGAGCGGGAATCGCTAGTAATAAATAAATCTAAGAATAGCTACATTTTGTGTGTTTGTCTTTACTTTAAAAATTGTCTTATCGTAGCACAAGGGAACCGAAGAGAGACATAAATTCTGAAATGCGAACTGAAGCCAGCTGTTTCTCTGTTACGGGGAAATAAATACGGATTAGATGCCGTAAGGCGGAGTACACAACTAGATCCGTTAAAATTTATACAATATTCTCCACAACTTCTAGTTACGCATGGTTTTGGTTTTAAATCCCGTAAATACTTAGACTAGAGTAGGTAGTTCATCTATTGTTTATTAAATGTTTAATTTCTTATTAATATTTTTTTTTAAATTAAATGTCTATCATCTATCAATTAAGGCCTCAATCATCTGGCGGCCCGCACTGGGTTCCGCCAACCTTTTCTTCTACTCCTAGAGGATCATTTGGGAGTATCTCCTTAACCTGGAGACCTCCTCCGATGACAGAGCCGAGCCGGGCTGCCGTGCGTTTGCGACTTAGCGGTATATCGCCGCCAGCACTTCGGCAACAAGCTCCTAAGAAGTGGTTCCGGCCAAAGGCCAACAAACCAGATGATGCGGTGCCCCTCACTATGGCCTATTAGCAGGTCAGGTGGTCCATCCAGGGCCCCATACAAGGCCAGGACCAAACCGCGCAGTGTTAACTGTCATTACTTAAACTAAAAAAGGAATAAAATAATTAATATTTTAGAAGACTAGTCCGAACAAACTTTGTTATGACAATTGCCTATTAATGTATTATTATTAATTGCCTAATCATAATTTTATGATGCCTTTATTTTCCTTTCTATATGACTCTCAACTATAATTTATGAAAACGCTACGCCGTAGCAACTCGGTACAAGTGTTACGAGCTACGACACTACGCGCCAACTAGATTTATTGCTACGCGAAAAGCTCGTAGCACCATTGAGGAACCAGATGTCTCATTGATAAAATAAACTAGTTGTGCGCTCTGTAATACTGCCAGTTTAATTGTATTTCAGTATTTAGTAGCCAGTAAAGCGAAGTCAATTTTAACTCAAATCCAGTAGCTGCCTTAAATGCATATTAAGGAGGTCAATTTAATTGAAGCACTATCTCTCAGATTAAGGTGGATTTGAATAATCTTAAGGAATACAGTATTGAACTAGAGCTTACTACTTATTATTGAACTTCTTAAGGCTGTGTCTACTAAATATAAGCATTATTGGCATATTGCTATTACATTTAAAATTACCGTCGTCTATAAACAAAAGCACAGGGCAAAAACAAAAAAGCATAGGCATAGGAATCTCAAAAATAATCCTAAAGGGGGGGTTACTTTTCCCACACAAGCTTTCCAGTTCATGGCTGCGGAATGTATTAAATGTGTAGTACCTATATATTCTAATTATTTACAAAAAAATGGAATTGGAACAAACATTTAGTTATTTTAAATCATAGGAAATGTATTGGGTAGCATCTTCAGTAGCCAAGAATTTTTGTCGGATAATGTGACATTCGTTGTTGGCGTTGATCAACACGAATAGGACAGCATCTGTATTAAAATGAACGATTTTTACTAACAGTTTCTATTTTATTTCATGTTTTTTTAGCACTTATCGGTAAGGTGTCTCAAACTCAATACTATTATTTATCAATTACTAGCTAGTGCCCGCGACTTCGTCTGCGTTCTGGATGAAAGGTACCCTATTTCCTTTCTGGTGTCTCAGACAACGTGTATGCGAAATTTCATGGTGATCGGTTCAGTAGTTTTTGCGTGAAAGAGTTACAAACATCCATACATACATCCATACAAACTTTCGCATTTATAATATTAGTAGGACTAGTAGGATAATAATATTACACCGCTTTTATTTTCGTTAAATACTTCTTTTGTTTGTAAAACTATGGACGTTCAAATAATTAGTAAAACTCATTAGAAGCGCCACACTCATACGCCACGCCCGCATCTTATTTCGAATGTTCACATTTGCTCTTTAAGTTTAAGTGATAAATATTTACATTACACAGAGACTGCGAAACGCTGTATGCGGTTAATTATCCAATCTCTAATTAAACATGCTAACAAGAATACTTTCTCTAACGGCTGAGGAGGGGATTGAGTTACAATGATATACAGATAAATATTTATCTCGAAAATTTTGCCTGCATTTTTGTGTGAAGATCAGAAGACAGGCACTGGAAATACTTACTGGGACTTTACTTAACTTGAGGAAGACTTTACTGGAAATAAGTAAGTTAAGCAATCGTGTATAAATTAAGTAAATACTGACATAAAACTATTAATAAAAAATCAATCAGCACCAAAAATGATTTAATAGAAATATAAGGCAAATTGAGAAATAAAGAGAGCTTTATAATGTACTAGCGAGCATCTAACAGCTTCGTCCAGAAAATAATAATAATAGGGTTTTTTTGTACATATGGAAATGGTCTAAACCGCGTTAAAATACGTTGCGTGGTTTAGGAGGAGTTATCTGCTGTACAAACAGACGCGGAAAGCAAATTTAATATACATACATTTTTAATTTAATCTACTTATTAGAAATCGAAATAATATATCATTTATTTAAAATAAATGTAGAATTGTCATAATATCTCAAATAGTCACTAAATTAAAATACTAAATTATATTACTAACTCAACTGAGTTTATAGTGCACCTCAACTGTGTACCATATATTGTTATTTTTGTGTGTAAATAAATAAATAAAAAATAAAAAATTATAATAATAAATAATTGATAATAGTGCATGGAAAATAAAATGCAATAGAAAATTAAAAAATATACATAATTTATTTAACCTAAATCATTTCCAGTTTCTTTAGCATCGTTTATAAGCAAGACAAAGGGGTTAGAGATGAAAGATTGCCGAAGCTTTGTTTGATACCCTCCAAATATGATTAGCTGTGTAAACTATGCGAAAGGTCCAGAAAACCCTTTGAACTTTAATGAAAGGACTAACTTTGTCTTTAAATCCTGTGTGCAAAGCGCAATTACGGGTCTTTTAAATAGCCCAATAAACCCTTCAAATTGCTCGGAATGTTATGGATATATTATTTAAATGTATAGGTATTAATATTTATTGTTGTGATTTTTTATATATATTTTTTTTATTTTTATATTTAGATCAAATTATATATTATATATTTATATAATTAAAATTTATATCAAGTAGCACTTTTCCGGTGAGCGAGTAAGAAAAAGCTTTTTTCCTTTTTATTGTCGTATATATATGGCAGATCACTGGTATTATTCCTGATTTTACTTATCAATCGCCCATAACCTTTTTTTTTTCGTCGGAAAATCTGCAAACCAGATCCCCACCGAGTATGGGGGGATCGGTGGGGTATGTGGGACTTCTACCCACTAAAAACCCACGGTGTTCCTTCGCGCCGTCTATGGGCGGAGGATAGGGGACGCTATAACACGCTACCGTCTCCACCGCCAGATGCAGCCCGCACACATTGCGGGCCCCACCTCGATTAGGCGCGGAGTGTGACCTCCGCGCAGTGAAGAGACGCACCGGAAACACACAGCACGTCTCCCCTCGTTGCCCGGTGTTGTGAATACGGCGGACGACCCCATGTCCGCCGCACCCAGGCGAAGCGGCACTTGCCGTCCATTTTCACCTCTTGCAGCGGGCAGTCAGCGAGGGGCTTCACTTCTGAAGCACCCCATAACCTCTTATCTGCGGCACAACCTACCGCAGAGTTAGAGGCCGCTTCCACCTGAAATCCTCGGATAACCCCTGCCATCATGTAGATTGTAGACCATCAGTCTGCCAGTTACACTTTATCGTAAATAATAAATCACAAAAAAAAAATAGGAAGATTTCAAAGGTTAAAAGCTGACTAAATTTAATTACACTGAGGATTTAAAATGGACCATAACGACCCCTTAGTCAATGGTGCCCTTGGAAAACCGGGGCGGACTCGCTAGTATCATGTAAAGAGCTTAATGAAAAGTTTGTCCCTTGTAAATTGCACAACGGAAAGTTTCGCCTGTCACCGTACAGGTAAGTTCCCTCGGCAATTTGCGGCTTCCAACTCGTCTAAGAGCGACCAACCAGACCCTAGACATACCGAATAACTGTAGTTTGTATACCTAAACCACTAAAAACTTTAGAAATCATTATTTGTATTATAAGAGAATGCGAGATCAATCTCATGCGAGAAATTTAGTCTGCATTCAAATGCAGACTAAATTTCTGAATTAAATTTTTTGTAAGATGCCTAAAATGCTAAATTTTGCTCTAAATAAGTTACCCTTTCTTAAGTCTTAAGAAACCAGTACCAGTATTTATTGGTGTATATTTTATTTCTGGCAAAACAAGTCACGAAAAAATTTTTAGTTTATTAACTAATATAGTTTTGATCATAATTAAGGATTTTTTTTTATACAAAAAATAAGTGATATAAGTGAAAACTTTATAAGTAAAACTATATAACTCTCTCTTTATAAGTGAAAACCTAATTAAAATTGGGTGAGCGGTTTCATAGAGGACAAAGAAGAGAAATATCAATAGAATTTTATATAGATTTGACTGTCTTATCTTGCTAGACACGTCTGAAATATTTACTAATTTTAAAATATGGATTAATCGATTTTTTTCAAAGCTAACTAAGTTATGGTAACATCTCAGTTTATTAGCGCTATACGATTATTATTACTGTGAGGCAGTTATACTTTTAAAAGAAATAAATGTCACCTCTAATGAAATAAATAAACCTCTAATGTTCTCCAAATGGGCATCCTCTAGACTACCAAGATCTAAGTTTCTGTTGTCTTTCTGAATCTAATCTATAGGTTTAGCAACAATTCCACGTTTCCAAATAATGTTCGTTTGGAATTACAAGTGTGCCTTTATAAGTAGAATGTTCGTCATAACCTCACCTCTAGCCCAGCCACGACAGCCAGCAATATCTGGGGGTTGTAATAAGTTGGGAGCACGTTTTATATTGCCTGCATACAGCCAGATATGGCACTCTATTTGTGTCACTTAGGCACCAGGGGTTGTATAAGACGTCTGTTCCTATTTGGATATGACACATTTTCAGAAAAAACTAAGAAAGCATTAAGTATTAGAGAATGGCAAATAACCGATGGATAAAAGAATGGGCTTTTAGTTTGAAATATTTTTGTTTTCTCTGCTCTATATCTATGGTCTAAACTTGTCTTATATGATCTATAACTATAGGAATTATAAGAAAAATCAACGTTGATCAAGGTTACACTACGAGATCGAATCAGGCCGACGGTTTAACCTGTATCCAGGTTATTAGAAAATTATGGAGAGGCCTTAATAGGATTATAAAGATACTTAAATAGACTTCATTCATTTATAGGCACTTCATTTTTATTTATATAGATAGATGAACTTCATAATGACAGACCATTAAAAAGGTTTGATGTTGATATGAAACTATTTTATTGGTAAGAGGTGTATACCATATTGATCCTTGTTATCATATCTAGTAAGTTTACTTTCATATGCAGTTGTCTGTTTAGTACATTAGGAGTATTTTATTTATTCGTAGGTTACATGCCATGATGACATGATGTTCAATGATTTTTCCCATCTCAAAAATGCCCAACGCGCCTAAAGAAGTTTTCTCTTCAAAAATAAAACCTGTAAGACCGTGTAACCTGTATGAACGTGTAATGTCTTATCTTTAAGAATGCCGCATTAATTTTTCTTAATACATCCTCTTTTTGCGTCTAGAATGTGGCCCCGCAGTGACGCCGGGCGAGTAATTTGTTGCGCTTGAGTTTAAACCAACTTACCACACTACATTACGTCAATTCACATGGCGTGCTCAGGGATAACACAATAAGGAATACGGGAAAGGATACTTCTTGTGAACTTCACTTCGAGCAATCTCCTAACTTATATGTAAAAGTACACAATATAATAGTATATACACCATTGTTCACTTATTACTTATTCACATAGAGCAGTAAGCATACTATTTCTTCGCTTCGAAGTCGTCTTCTGTAAGCGACTAAGTATTTAATATTTAATAATATTAAAATGATAATATTATTGCTTTATTGCTACCCAGCTGATAGATTCTGTCAAAGCTAATTATCCACTAGGGAACATAGTGAATAAAACCTAACCATGAACAAAAGGAACTAACAAGTCATCGCGCTGGTAATCATTTCGTTAAGAGGTACAACTAGTAAAGGCGAAGTTTTATTTCTCTTGGGTGTGATGTAGTGAGGTGGGGCCAAGTAATTCCATAAATCACTAACAATGTCAACTTGTACTGACCATGGAAGTAACATTTGTGTGAGAACTGTGTGATTTTATACTTTATATATTTATTGCTCATATTTTATACAAATTCCATACATTTTATACCTTCTTTTAAGTAAAGTCCTACTCTTTTGAGTAAAGTCCTACTCTTCCTTTTTTTTATTTTACAAGCTAATTAGATTGCTCCCTATAGCTCCGTTATAAAGTTTGGTGTACTTCTCAAGACTCGAATAGTTCTTATAAAATTATTCATGAAAACTTAAAAAATTCTACCAACTTTACGTTTCTTGCGAATTTAATTTTTAAACAATATCGCGAGGCTTCAGCTCAAAGTATTTTTGTATTAACTCGACGTCTACCGACGCCCGAGTTAAATACCAAACAGAGTAACTTGAAAACTTCTTGTTCTTGGCTTTGATAGTTGTAAAATATATAAGTACTAACTTTTTATTATTTATTTATTAGTTAGCTTATTTTTTACATTGAGATTATCAAATAGGCAGATGGAATGTAACTTGTCCTCACCTAAAACATAAGGAACACCCTGGACACCTAAGACAGAGTGTCTTAGGTCTTAGGTCTTAAAGTCGTAGATTAATTGACTGGCTATAGGATATTGTCGGAGGCAGAATACAGGCGTAAGACAGAAGACTAAGTATGGATTCAGTCAAATATTAAAATTCAAATTTGAATTTGTGAATACTATATTCAGTGTATAAGATAAGCAGCATCTGGTTCCATAATTAGAGCAATAACATTACTTGACGCCGTTCGACACACGTGCCTTCTACATATTACGTACGCACCGAGGCAATTTGGTGTTGGTAATAGCTGTTGCTTTGTTTCTAACGATGTTGAGATGCTATGACGACTTGGGCTTTATGCAGAGACGCAATTATTTCATTATAACTTCAACGACACACAATGGCCTATATCTTAAAATAAAAAAAGTATTTACTTTTTAACCCCCGACAACCGGGTTGCAAAAACGGGTTTTTATAAATTTAACGGTTTTGTCTGTGTATCAGTGTATCTATCTGATACACATCATTGCTCCTAAACGGATGGACCGATTTCTTTAATCCGCTTTTTTGTTAGAATATCCTAATTAAGTTAATAAGTAAGAAGAAGTTTTGCAACCAAGTCGCTGAAACTGTTCGCTATTTTCACTTATGGAAAGAGGGTAAAAGAAGAAGTTTGGTGTAAGTATCTAAAAAAATTCAGCCCTGGCGAAGCCTGGAGTGGATTGTTAGTAAGTAATATTTTCATGAGTCTAATGAATAAGTTCACAGTAGCCCGTTTAACTACAATAATGAAAAACGTACATTATTTACAAAATTGGCCATAGTACACAAAAACTCTAACGTAATCTGAACAGGCAAGTGGAAATCCGAGCACGAAAGAGGTTACACCGAAGTGAGCAAATATGACGGATGAACATTCGACGCGGGATTAGCAAATATTGTCCGGGCAGGTCGGCGCCTTGTGGACACAGCACTCGAGTTCTTCCGATATCCCGCGAGCTATGCCTCCTGGACACTCTAGTGTTAGATGATATTGATATCCGAAGAGGTAAACAGTTACAGCCATAACCTTCTGCGAATATTATTGGAAAAAATCACCTTAATTAATAAAATGTTTATGTGTACCAACAAAAAGTTAGTTTAAAAGAGTTGGTTTGAATTGTAATATAGTGACTCTCTGTTATTAAAATAGTTAAATAATTTATTAAAATTTAAATCGTAAACTTAGTGATATTAAGAGCAACATAACTATATTATAATTCTCGCGAAATCCACGACAGTAATTGTCCATTAGTTAGCGAAGCGGCCAATTACGGATCCATTAGGCGTGAAGCTCCTAATAGCAATTTCGTCGCTAAAGAGGAAGCTAGGCTTGCAGCTAACTAGGGTGAATTCGCGTAATGAACAAGTGTCGACCTAAATACACGCCTCGCGTGCTAAGCACAATTTCATAATCACCGTGATTCTCTGTATTTTAAATATATTCTAGTCTGAAACCTAGGTTATACTTATGACCGAGTCACAAAGTAAGTTGAATGACATTGACGAGCGCGCATTGGATGAGTGGTTAAGTAGGACACTTGTCTTAACGTTCTGTTCTAGGGTTCTCGGGTTAGATTCCTGGCAGGGTCAACTTTGGAAATAACCGTTCAAAGTTGGCACACTGCGTTTCGCAATCGTTTAGGCAGCCCGTCTGGCGGCAGTAACCATCCCCTTTACAGAAGCAATACCACAGTGAAATAACCGCACGTGTGCAGTTTCGGTGAGTGAGTAAGGGATGCCAGGGCCCATTTCTTTATCCTTTTCAATCCCTTTTCCTTAATCCTATTTAATATATGCGGCAGCGCACTTTGCTTGTACGGGCATATAGTATACGGAGCCGACGGCCGCTGGGGCCGGAAAGTTCTCGAGTGGAGGCCACGGACCAGCAAGCGTAGCGTAGGACGTCCACCCACAAGATGGACAAACGACCTAATAAAGGCCGCGGGTCAACGGTAAATCCAGGCTGCTTCTGACCGGTCCCATTGGAAAGTTATGGCGGAGGCCTATGTCCAGCAGTGGACATCCTGCGGCTAAGATGATGATGATTACTTTGCTTGTGTTAAAATGTTTGTTACTCTTTCACTTGAAAACTAATACTGAACGGATTTGGATGAAATTTGGCACACACATAGTTTATTAAACTGACTAAAATATATGATTTTTGACGCCTGACATTTTCAAAGCAATAAAAATGTCAAGCGTTATTTTAAGTACCTACTCATATTATATTATATTATATTATATTATATTATATTATATTATATTATATTATATTATATTATATTATATTATATTATATTATATTATATTATATTATATTATATTATATTATATTATATTATATTATATTATATTATATTATATTATATTATATTATATTATATTATATTATATTCTTTGTCAAAGCGAACGAAGTCGCAGGCACCAGCTAGTATTTAAATGTAAACTTTGGCAGAATGATTTTAGAGCTCATTTTTCGCCTTCACATAAACTGCACGTCTTTTAGCTGAATGTTTTGTAAAATGAAATACCCCTTCAACGCGAGGATTACTCGAAGATCCGCAAGTACAAAAGTATTAGGTACCTACAACACTTCTTGCCGCTAAAGCACTGGCATGTGAAGTTCGCAAGTTGGGAAAACAGTTGACGACGGAGCGTGTGGAGGCATGTTATTCCTAACTCTCGTCAAAACCCCCCTTTCCCTCGCATGATAGTTAGTCGTGGTTACCCCGGTCTCGCCCACAACTGTTTTTCCTTGTTTTACTACAACAACATGCGTGTATTTTAATGTTTAGACTATACATGTTTATATGTACATTGTACATCTATAATGTTATCAGAAAATTAATTAAATAAAATATCTATCTGTAAAATTAGTAAAATTACAAAAAGATTTTTATTCTAGATTAAAAGCCCTCATAGATAACTTCGGAAACTTCTTTAGTCTCTATAGAAACGCAACAGCACATGTGCTATGATTTAACGATAACTGCAAACGCTAAATGAACGTAGTATTCCTTAGACAAGGAGAACTCAATTTTCTTCGATACTACTTAAATAAATAAAACAAATGAAATCTATATATAGGAATATACATATATGAAATTGAAATGATTGATTGATCATTCTAGGCACTAATTCTAATCGTGTTTAAATATATTTTAAGAAAAGGAAATGAATTTCAGCGCTGTAATAAAATAATATTTAAAAAAAAAATAACAAATACAGAGGAATATGGGTATGGCAATCGTCGGCGCTTCCTGCATCTTGATTGCCTAAAGATATCTCGATTTATATAAGGAGGGTGAAACTGCAAAGTTCTAGAATCGTCTTTCACATCTAGCGAATCTAAATCTGCTTATAACCGAATTACAGGGAGTTTCGTCAGGCGACCCGTTAGTTTACGAGTTATAGCTGAGCACAACAACTTTTACATCGCGCGAACACGCCAACTTACCACTTTGTCCGTCCGAGAATTAACCCTGTTTTATACATTATGACGAGTTTAGTTTTTGTACACCGCACTGCTCACGAAATAGGTTAGCGATGTCGAACTTTGTCAACAAACATTGACAATTGGCTAAGTAGTGTGGAAAGTTGGATCACACGTACAACATTACACTGTGTTTTTCTGACATTTATTTACTTATATTACGGGTAAAATTAAAAACTCTTTGCTGTGGGTCAAGCAAAGTAGGTTCAGTGGTTTAGCTTCGAAAAGGTAGGAGTTAGTTTCAGATAAACAATGCGTATAAGTATACAGCAACCCCCAAGGATGCATCTAGCTTGCAGGTATAATAATTAATTTTGAAAATTTTCTACAGGTACTGTAATTGGCATAAAGTTATTCAAACATGTTCGATACACTACAATGTTATCATAAATGCCGTGCAAAAAATATCCTCAATGTATTCACACGTAGAGTACGTTGTAACATTTACAGATACCAACATTTTTATAGCCAAAAAAAACCCTGAAGAACTGTAACGAAAAAACAATACTCTGAGCCTTTCAGAGGCATCCAATTAAATTGACTTCACCGGATATCAATCAATGTTTTTTTTTTTCAATGGTTACAGCGTATATTGGATTCAATCCGTCTGTCACCAGCTGATTGGGCTCTGTTTCGACGAGTGAAGCGAATTCGATAGCGTGTCGATATACTTTCCAAACTCCTTTGTAATTCTAACCACTTATAGATTTCCATTTATTTATTTTTTTATAATATTTATATTACAAAACTTATTACATATTAAATTTAGGATGATCCCCAAATCCAACATGGTGATTATTGATTTATTTTGGTTCACTTCATTCCTTCATAATTAAATTTAAAGTAAATAAAATGTCCATATTTCTATATCATATTTATATAAAATTTATTTATATAATTATATAGATAGAATGTTATTATTGTATATATATACGATTGAAACGAAAAAATGAAAAAAAAAGTTATTATATTAGTATAAAATAGAGATTTATAAAATAATTTAATTCACTTCAAAGATGTTAATTTTCAATGAAAAAAATGTGTTATATTGGCAAGTCAACATTAATTATGTTTCACGGAGCCCATCTGTTTCATATTTTGGCTTCGGCAAATAAATTTCAATTGGTGCTGTACGCGGTAAATTTTGAAGAAAACAGCTCCCCGGGATGCAAACAAATGGGGGAGCCATTAACCTGCCCGCAGTGGCTAAGGTTGCTTACTACGTTACCACTACTATAGTCACAAAATCAATACATTATGCATACATTCAATATGTTAACAGGATTTTGTGGTTGCATCACTTATACCGATCGCACGAGTATGGACCATGCTACGATCATACTCAATCGGCTACGAAATTGTTATTACGTAGCTACGAAACCTAAGAAGCTACGAACACATTATGCAGCGACTAGATTCATGTGGGATACTATACATATTATAATTATGTTATATACATATATGTCTATGTTATATACATGATTTGTGTATTAATTAGTAATTAGATAAGAATCACTGTGCTCCGTAAGCATAACTTGGACAACCTTCTTCCTTGTTAGTTGTTAGCCACCAACCAAAAATTTGACTGTCAGAGTGACTATCGTGTTTTGAAAAAGAAAAATGAAATAAAAATAGAATACAAATCCAGTAAAAGGTTGTTAACAAAACATTTATAAAATATTTGAAAATATATAAAAATATTATTTTTATCACCTATTGTAACTGTCGAGTTTCAACATCGTAGTACTTAATGGTTGAGTTAATTTCACTAGGTGCGGCCGTAAGAGGCGATGTCGTTAATTTTATCCCGCTTTTGATATTTTGTTTAATGTAAGTTATGTATTTATTCATTTAATTTCAAAAAATAAAAGAGTACGCAGTGCACGTCCTAGTTCATCGACGCAGCTTATTGCCGCCTGCACCTGGCACCTACGAAGTGCACAGCTACCACTAGTTCTCAATCTTGAATTGATACATAGTACTGAAAGTTACTAAAGTACTGAAAGTAAACTTGTTTTTCCCAAATTTAACATACTTAGCATATTACGAGTATATTCATAAAAGCTTATGTATTCTTTCTTCTTCTTCTTCAAGTACCCTATCAGGTCTCCCCGACGTTGGCGATCACCCTCGAAAAGGCCTCCTTGTCACGGGCCACTCGGAACAGCTCTTCCACTCCCGCAATTCCGGTCCATTGCCGGATGTTCCTTAGCCAAGACATCTGCCTTCTGCCGACTCCTTTTCTCCCCTCATGACCCATGACCCAGGTGGAGCAAGTGGTACTTTTCTCCCCTGAGGATATGACCCAGATATGACACTTTACGAACCCTAATATTCGCCAGTAGCTCTCTGTTAGTATGAGCTCTTCGAAGAATTTCCATATTGGAGACCCTGTCAGTCCACGAGACACGGAGCATTCTTCTGTGTAACCACATTTCAAACGCCTCCAACCGGTTCATGGTGTTTACTCTTAAGGTCCACGCTTCTGAGCCATACAACAAGACAGACCAAATGTAGCACTTAACCATTCTCATTTTATTGAAGGCAGTTCTTGCTATCTCTATTCTGCGCTTCACCTCTACATCTGGGTCAAGACAGTCAGTAATGATAGAGCCGAGGTATTTAAATTTATTCACCCTCTCAACCCTAGTACCATTCAATAGCAAAGATTCCCCCGAGTAGTCTGACCGACCAAAAGTCATCCATTGGTCTTGCTGATATTAATGCTAAGTCCCAACTCCTCTCCAACCGAGCTCACATCATGTAGAAGGATCTGAAGGTCAGCGATATTATCAGCTAGAATAACGGTGCCATCCTTTTCATGGTGATTTCCTGGGAATAGATAACCGAAGTGGTTTCCCGTTGCCTTCTTCGGTGGATTTTTCTGTAGGGGTTACCTTCCCTTAGCTGGGGGAGCCCAGATTTATGGCGCTGGGAACTCGCCATCGCCCTCACACTATTTGCTATGTCCTGAAATTAATCAGTGATCACATTGCCCAGGGTTCGCGGGGCCCAAAGGCCACTCGTGGACTTGTTGGTATTGTTGCAGAAGGCATGCAACTGTGGCGTCACACGGCATTTGTAGCATGTATCTTCCAGCAAAATACACACCATATACCAACCATTTGAACCCGTATTCTTTCTATAAATTAGAAATTTGACTCAATTACCTACAATGAATCTGTCCTTTACTTAATACTTAATACTCATATCAAAGAAACGCGTATCTACAACACAAATACAATTGTTAAGTTCGTAACAACAAAGAATCGTCCGAACCCCACTTTTTCCATAATTCATGGAGGCATCCCTTAAGGAATCCTCAGTTAGATGTCGCTGTGATCGCACGCAAAACTTGTACGCATCTGGGAATACCCGCCACAATCCAAAATCCAATATAAAGAATGTCTCCTTCTAACTATAGTTATAGCAATATTCAGATATTTACTATGTACACTTTAACATTAAGATAATGTCAATTTTATTATGTATTTATGATAACATATTTAATGAATATCACATTTTTTTAAAGATTTGCTAAACAATGTCATAAAAGAGTGTGTGTAGAAAAAGTATGCGAAAAATTATATTTTTTTTTAATTTAATTACTGAAGTAATAGCCAGCTCAGGAGTGGCCAGTTATTTCGACCAAAGATACCGAATTTGAAAAAAAATCTGACTTTTATTTTATTTATTTTATTTTGATCACCCTACAACAAAACAAAATAACATACACACAGTGTTACTACTTACATTGCCAATTATAAGGTTTCATTGTGTAGGACTTAAAAGACTTTAAAATTATATTACCTAAGTTAATCACTAATTATTAATTTTAAACAATGGGGGAGGCATATGGGGTAAACAATGAGGGAGCTTTTGTTAGTATTTTTGATCACCTGCTGTATTTTTAGATACTTAAAATCATTAAAAAGATTCAAAAGAGGCTATGAAAAATTAACTCTTTATGATAGATTGACAAATGGACACATTTTTGTAATAAAGAATATTTATCGAGGAAATGAAAAGGGAAACGCTCGACACAAGTGTTTTAGGAGTTTTAAGAAATATTGTTTTTCCTGTTAAAAATAATCACTGTGTACATTTACAAATCGAAACAAAGCCGACATTTGTCATACAGGCTTAACATAAAGAAAAACAAAGGATGTTCAGCAGCCGCGAGCTAAAATAAATTCTTGTAAGGAAGAACGTTGTCGTCCGCACGCGGTAACTGAAAATCAACATTGCTGCGACCCCTTGTTTGTCCATTAGGTTGCCGCAAACTGTGCAAATATTACAGAAGAATGGCCGCCACAGATACTAACAATGTTTTGTTACTTGTTTTCGGGTCAAACATCTTGTTAATACCTGATTCTTTTTGGTAAGTGTAGGTATATCTAATTCCTCGTTTCTTATTTTATGGAATGAAAATATTAAAGTCTTAATTATTCAAGCATACATAACAACTGATTAGATGTAATAACACATAACATAATACCATATAACTAAGTTAAAGTTTTGATTTTGCTTGAGAGAGTAACAAACATACCCACATCACGTCCATTCTCATACACTTTCGCATTTACAAATAGATCATATAACTATAAAATGTGTCTCTTGAACTATAAGGTACCAATTTGGTATTTTCTATTCTTAATATCACATCGAATTTGAGAATCAAAAAAAGGTACATCCCATTTTTGACACCTCAAAGGCTGAAGCAACATTATCATCGAATAATATATAACATTCTTATTATAAATAGGCATTACTTCTTACAATACTTTTTGTTATAGTAATCCGACTCCATACTGCGAACTGTATCGATTTTGGCGTCCACAGCCTTCTTACTATATATGAATGTGACGTTTAGTGACATGTGAGAAAGCTTGATATATTTTTACTAATATATTTTTAATTATCGATACAAATTTATTTTTAAATTATGGCAGCTTGTAATGAACAACATTTATATATTAAACCAATTTCGATGTCCACAACAAGAATGCAAAGCAAATTGATACACAGCGAACATCAAGATGCTGTACTAGCTGAATATTCGCAACCATACCGACTTACACCTTACATTGTTACCTTTTGTAAGTAGATATTTTTCCAAGAATATAACTAAAAATGTTTCTTTCTATGTAAGTTAAGCTTTCGTCAGTCACTTTTGTAGTTTAATTGATTAAAAAGTAATAAGAATATTATTGTTTTTTGAACAATTAACAAATGAAATAAATTTCGAGAACTGACGGCCTTTAGGCCTTTCTTCCATCTCTGAATGAGAACACTGCGCCTTATTGAAGTTACTTCACCAAGGAAATCGCGTGCGTGTCCATGCAGCAGAGTGAGTTCGTAACCACTATGTCCAATAGCTGAAAAACATTACAAGAAAACCAAGCAAAACTAATTAGAACACAAATTATTCAATAAAAACCGAATAACCAAGAAAATCTATGTTATCTTTAACCTAAAAATTGATTTCTCATTTCTCAGGTGAAGAAAACTTGACGACTATCGACATTCTGAACTTCTTAGAAACAGGACTACATATAGTGAGATTCAGAATGACCCACATCACTAGTAGTGACAAGATAAAGATGTTAACGATGTTGCAGACTGCAGTGAAGTGGTGTTGTGAAAAATATGATGTATCGACTTGGCCCGTAGCAACGTCCGTGGATGTGCCAAATGCATGCATCAGAACTGGATACATGCGAGAAGTGTGTTAATAAAGCTCTAGCTACGTAACTCTATGGAAACTAATTTTTTTTTCGGTTTTTAATAATTAATTATATAATCTTAATGATAATATTTCTGTAAAAAAGTTTGGAAATAAGCCAGCCAGCCATTGAAGGGGTCAACTACCTGTTCCCAAGGCCACGTCAAAACTTATAAAGTTCTATGTCCAACAGTAGATGCTTGTGATGAGATGATCATGATGATGGTTCATAAAAATTTATGGCCATTGTAGAAATCCATTAACTTTTAACTTCTCTTATTTAACAAGAGAAACCGGTCGGAAATAGCGACTTGCTATCCAGTCGAACCCATAATATATGTTCAAGTTTTAATATGACAATGCACACTTGGTTTGGGCAGCCTGTATGGTGGCAGAAACTACCCTCTTACAGAAGACCACCGTGAAATAAAAGTATATCTGCTGTTGTGTTTCGATAAGTGAGTAAGGGATGCCAGAGTCCATTTCCCTATCCCTAATCCTAAAGTTAAGTTAAGCAACAAAGCAACAAAGTTAAGTAAAGTAAAGTTTAAGTAATTATACAAACATTTCATTTGTTAAATAGGATTTAAAAGATGATGAAATTCTATTGAAAATGGACTCTGTTATTGAAGTAACTGCTAATTTAGAGTACTGGGACAAATGTGACGATGAAATAATTTTCATAGATGACCCATACACAATAGAAGATGTTGAAGAAGGAATGGAAGTAACAATTAATTTTGGAGAGATAGTATTGATATGTACTGAACGAATTGATCTCAAAACTATTAAATGTAAAGTTATAAGAGAAGGCATTTTAGAAAGCAACCAGTTTGTTTGCATACGTGGAATCAAACACACCAAACCACCACTAATGAAGAATGATCGGAATCTTCTTGAATTTGCTAAAAACTTTGAAGTAAATATTATACATTTTACTTTTTTAAAAGCAAACCCCTGACCTGTAATATTGCATCAGTTATATCGCCGCAGTAATTGTAATTCATTGTCTTATTTATTATTTAATCAATTGAATTTATTTCAGATTGATATTGTAACAATGAACTCAGTACGGTACCCTTCCACTTTAATAAAAGTTAAGGAATGTTTTGACAAAAATAAAATGCCTTTGATTATAAGCACAATATGTGAGCAAGAAGGGCTAGATAACATCGATGAAATCATTGAGGTTACCTTACCGACGTTTATTTAAGAAATTCGCATAATTTAAATTTGCACATAAATTTATCACGACTTAATTGCTTTATTTTAGCATTCAGATGCCATTATTCTAGCAAGAGAATTTCTGGCGTATGAAATACTTGAAAAACACCACATGACTGCAATACAATTGCAAATCGGAGCCAGATGTAAATTGGTAATTTATATTTTTTTTAATAATTGACTTGATTTATTCCATAATATTATCATCTAGTATATTTATACCAGAAATCCTAAGTCTCATATTGCATTTTTAAATACTTGGCTTAATGTAATTTTTTGTTAGCCTTCTTCATATTACTATGTCCATGAGATGAAAATTATAAAAACACATTATAAAGTATATTGGTACGATGAAATGCAAATGCTATTTCTCATGATCTAGATAACAGCTCAAGAAACTCATCGTAGTACAAACTTCTAAATGTAAGCGAGATGTTGACACGGCAAACACGACCTTTTTTTCCTTTCATTATCGTATCTCGCATGTCCTATTTTCAGCTCGGCAAACCGTTCTACATTTCCGGAAACGTACTAGATCGGACTCTATTAGCTGGAAAGACATCATCTTGTGACCTAACAGACATTACGAATGGTGTTCTACAAGGAGCCGGTTTCGTTCTAAGGACATACACTGAGCCATATAATGTTTTAAAGGCAATGAATATCATTGAAGCCACTTGTCGTTCTGTCGAACCTTTATCCAACGATATGGATTTTTGGAGACTGTGCGATACGGTTTGCCTAAATATTAATTAATTAGAAGTTACAGTTTAAAAAAACCTTGGACATTATTCGTAGTTGTGTACCTACAAAAAGCTATGCTACTACAAAACTCAATTATAAGCTTCATAAATTCACTGTTTAAATTTCAATAAGTTAAATTCATGTATTTGTACAAATTAAAGATGTGAATAAAGAGTTCATCCTCCGTACTTGAGTAGTTTAGGTGTTGCTAGCTTAATTATGAGAGCACCTATGATTAGCTTGCATACTTACTTGTATTCTATTCCATTGTATCCGCTTTATCAAGTAGGCTGCGGGCACCCTGTCACACTTTTTATTATGAATGGAAATAAATTTATTTTTACGCAGGTTGAAGTGCCAGCAAACTCTGCAGAAGGAACAATAGTAGCTTGCGCTCTAGCTGCTAAACTGTGTAAAGCTAAAGCAATAGTACTAACAACTGTAACAGGCAGATCAGCTATAAAGTTGGCGCATTTATCTCCTAAGGCAGTGATATTAGCGGTCACCACTAATCAAGCTGTAGCGAGGAGATTATACTTGTACAGAGGCATAACAGCTTTACTATACGACAGTAAGTGTAACAGAAGGCAGAATCAGTATTGAGACCGACTGTGTAATGAAATAATTCTGGCTTTTGTGGTACAGTGACCAATGAAAGAGCCATTTTCTTATCTTTTTATTCCTTATTCTCCTTATACTTAGTTTATTAAAAAGAAAATGTATTTTTTAGAGAAACCTGATAAAGATTGGCATGTTGAGATGGATTCACGAATTAATTTCGCGGTGACATATGGAATTAAACGGGACATACTCAAATACGGCCAACTGTACATTGTTCTAGAGAAGTCAAGTCAACTCAGTTCGTATTGTGAGTGTGTTAGCATCTGGAAGGTGCAGACCGATAGGATGAAAAAGAAGTAAGGACATTTGTATCTATTCTTTAGGGGTCTCATCTATTCTCACTGCTGGACATGTACCACAAAAGCGTCCCGACTAGTTTTAGCTTGCATGCAACCTTAAAAACAGTATTTTCTTAATAGTAATCTTTAGTAACACGAATTAACAAGTAGTCTAAACATTAATCTAAGGCAAGAGTAATATTTGAGAAAACCTTAATCAATATCTATATTTTTCTTCAAAATAATATATGTATATCTGCTACAAATTTTCCGATACAATTTTAAGTCTCTGCGGCATCAGAAATTCAAAACAGAGTCGTAATGCGTAATACGGACTCGAGGGAGTAGAATTGAAGTTCTCAAAACACAAATGATATAGCTAAATAAACGTTCTATACCATACCTATCCTTTTCGTATCTTCCTAGAATCGAAATACACATATATTTTTTGTATTCAGTATTGTAAATTTTGTAATATTATTGTATTTTTTAGATAACATATCCTTTTTTTCAGGTTACATTGTGAAGTTACATGTGATAGCACCACAGAAGCATGTCCGATAATTAGGCAAGAATAACATTACTATAAAAAGATATACTTTTATGAAATATGTTTGCTAAGTTTTGTTTGTTATAGTATTGTTTAAATAAACGTTATATATTTTTTTCCGTTGTAAATGTTTTATTAAAAAATATTAATATATTGTATTTTTTAAACATATGCTTCAGGAATAAAGTAGCTACAGTTAAATAGAAGTTTGATGATCGCATAAATAATAATATTAATAAAAATTAGTGGGTATATAGTCGTACTTCTTATAGTTATATATTTGTATGTCTTGTTTTATGTATATAAAAAAATATTCATCCTTCCCAACAAAGTTATTATACAGTAAATACTTCGTATTTATGATATTTTATTAGAAACAGTCAGTTTGACATTCTAGACTTTTGTTGCTTTTTGACAATTCAATAATGTTTTGATTTAATGATTTATATGTTTTTTTAAGATTATTTTGTTGTTCATTAAGAAATATTTATTATAAAATGGTGTGGCCGACAGAACATGATGTGAAACTAAACGTAGTAAGTAGAATACTTTATTATTCTACTTATTTTATTATTTTTAATTGCTTTTTTTCTATGATTTATTTGCTGCAGACTTTTTTCACGTTAAGGTCAGAAGTTGACTGTCCACTTTTTTTATTATAAGTTACCCCCCAGGGGTTACTACACCCCCGTGTAGTAGCCCCGGGTAGTTACCACCCTCGTGCACGAGCAGTTATATTCCAGTTCTACTCTACATACAATTAGTTATCTTATTAGGTATGGGGGGAATAAACGCTAGTACCCCTTACATAACGAGAGACCTTATTATACTGAAAATTAATTAATTAGTAAAATAATCGGGTTGCCTTTGGAATGGTGAGTCCACGATTTTAGAGTATTAGAAAGTTGAATTAGTTAGAAATAGATAAACTTAATTTAGTATTTTCTTTAACTAATTTTCTTTCCGTTTAGTATGACGCTATGGAGTTACCTGGCCAGCAATTACTATCAGCTCATGCTCACACTCCATTAGATCATGTGTTAAATCTGGACATAAAATGTGAACCAGGCTGCCAAAGACTTACTGGTATCATCGCAACTATGGGTAATTAATGTTAATATATGTGTATCTTTATCATCTTATTTATATCAATGTTAAGTGTCCCAATGCTAGGCAGAGGTTTCTCTTCTGCGTTGGACTGTATGTATAGACTATAGTCCTCTATGTTAGCCCACTTCAGATTAGCAGGACTTGTCATGAAATTACAAAAGCTTGTAGTGACCCTTTACTGTAAATTCTCAAGTCTTTCAGTTACCGTTTGTGAATGCCAAGAGAGCTATTAATATAACTCTTATATTTAGTAACTCTCTCAAGAGAGTGTTTAATTATTGTATGATAAAATATAATACCGAATGTCACTTTAAATTTCAAATTTTTTATTCATTACAGGCAAATCAACTCACTGTATAGAGGTAATGGAAAAAATGATCGGAGCTGGTATGAATGTGGCTTTGTTAAATATGTCATTTGGATCGAAGGAGGAACATGCTGAGACGATAAAGATGTTACGTCAAGCTGCCAAGAACTTTAGCGCCAAAGCGGGAAAGAGTTACCCGCTGGCTATCGCCGCCACTTTGTCAGGAAGAAAGATTAGAACTGGGAAAATCGCTGAAGTAAGAAACATTATTAAATGGCGTATACATTACACATTTATTATATATACTTATTATATTATTTTTTGTTTGCCACTGTTCAAAAGTATTGAACAGTATTATTATTCATTACTCCATAAATGTAAAAATAGCAATCTATCTTAGAAACTAAATGTTGTTTTGATAAATTAACACAAGATTTATTGTTTCTAAGGCGTTAGAAGTTTGACCGATCAGCTAGTAAAAAATAAATGAATATTTAAATAAATAGTAAATAATAGTATTATTGTTTATTTCAAAATATCACTTATAAAATATTATATTTATTTACTACAAATTTAGAAAGAAAATGAGTTATTAAAGTAATAGACAAGATATATGCCTATTTTTTTTAAAATATACAACAAAATTTAAAAATACATCAATAGCAAACAGATGTCGATAAACTATCAAGTCTGTTTTCAGAACTACGGAGAAACAGTGGAGTTGAAAACAGAAGAAACGGTTAGGCTTACTTCGGACGACACTTACAGAGACAGATGTTCACATATGACCGTGTTTGTCGATTTCATGAACTTCGGCGAACAAATGACCAAAGGCGACTGTATATTGTTGGACAATGAGACCATAATGTTGAGGGTAGAAGTAATTTCTTCAAGTACGATCACTTGTAAAATCGAACGAGGTGGTCAATTGGGGTCCTATAAAGATGTCTTCATACCAAATGTACTATTTGATATGCCTAATTACACTGAAAAAGATAAAATGGATATAGAACTGCTAGTTCACAATCAGGTTAGCATTGATTGTATTAGTATTATGATTATATTGTAAGCGCTCTAACTCAAGAAATGCATAAGTATCTAAGAGTAGTATTTCAAATGCAATCCCCACATGAGTTTTGACCCCATTCTGTCTGAGACTGAGAGCTTTAGTCTGTTGTATGGTTACATAATAATAGTAATTTTAAGTATGCTTTTTTAATAATGCTTGGTGTGTGATAATTTGGCAGATATTCATCTATTTATAATTCTTATTTACCAACTAACATCAATTTATTGTAACAGATCGACATGGTGGTCGCCCCATTTGTGCATAGGGTTGATGACATTAAAGATCTAAGAGAAATTTTAGGAGAAAAAGGAAGAAAAATATCCATAATGGCCGAGATACAATCTATTGAAGGGTTTCGTAACTTTGATGGCATACTTTCCGTAAGCAATTAAAAAACTCTTTTATTGAAGTCTAACGTTAAATTCTTTAATAAATTAACCTGTCTTCCATATCGCCAGCAGATGTCGCGTATCACATAGTTTCTTCCCTCACCTTACGCCGGTTGTATCCCACGACTTCTCCATAGTTTACGCCATCTCCGAGCCAAATTTGATTAAAAATCGGTTTAACTAATGTTACAACTGTAAAATGTGGGCACTTCTTTATCTTCATTTTTGTCTAGTCCAACCGGCAGGGATTCTTCTGACACAGGTCAGAGAGACAAAAAATAGGACAGAGAAAATTAAACATGCGATCACTTGTTTGGAATGATAAAGACATACAATAAAATAGATCTAAACCTTGAAAAACCTAAAGTTGGATACTGTACAACTTTTAAATTTTAGGTTGCAAACGGAATTATAATATCGAGACAAGAACTTGGTTCCGACATTACGCCTAAGAAGCTTGTTATTGCCCAAAAGAACATGATAGCACGTGCGAATATGGTAAGGAAAACATCAACTAATAGGTTCTATGAAAACTCTTTGCCTTCCGACATTAACATTAAAAAACATCATAAACAAGACTAAATGTTACGGTATTCACACTTGTGAGGAATAGGCAAGATGTACTTTTAAAAAATTTTTTTTTGGTTTTAATTTTGTCTTTGTGTTTCAGGCAAACATTCCTATAGTCTTGAGCGCTCAAATACTTAGTAGTATGAGGTATAAAAAATTACCTCTCAGAGCTGAATTGTTGGATATTTCTAACAGCATTCTTGATGGTGCCGACGGTCTTATATTGTCATCTGAGACAGCTGTGGGCTTGTATCCTGTAGACACAGTGGCTTGTCTCAGCAGCGCATGTAAAGAAGCAGAAGCCTGTATTTGGTCCAAACAGTTATTTATCGATATGGTTGATAAGGTATATTAGTAGAATTTAACTTTTTAATATTTGTACAGATATAGATAAAAGAATACTGAATAGAGGTAGTCGTTTTAAAATAATCCAACCCTATTGCTTATATTTTTTTGATTGGCTATGACAATAGTCAATAACATAGTCACCACAGTAGCTAATTGGCATCTTATTACTGCAAAGTGTTAAATGTTTCTCCTAGGATCTATTCCAATGTTTGTCAATTATCCTCTCAATCAAACCTAGTGTGGGTTAAAAATTTAAAATATATTAGTCGATGGAAGCGTCTTTTAGTTACTTGGGAAGGGATTACAGAGGTTTGTCTAAGTAACAGTTCTATTATTTCTAGACACCTTTACCATGTGACCAAGCCACCGGAAGTGCTATTGCTGCAGTGCTAGCTGCACAGAGGACTATAGCTGCGGCTATCATCGTCGTTACGACTTCAGGCAAAACAGCGCAAATTGTGTCCAAATACAAACCTCGATGTCCTGTTATAGCAGTCACTAGATACGCTCACATCGCCAGGCAATTACACTTGTGGAGAGGAATCATGCCACTTATTTACGAAGGTGCTACTTGATATTTGAATAATTTTAATAAATTCATCTAACGTTTTGGGTTAAGATGAATTTAGTATTAAATTATACGTATTAAATTGTAGTTATTCTACTTGCATTTTCAATGGAACTTATATTAGAGGTCGTATAGTTTTCTATAATGCTAAAAATAAAATAATTTAGCTTCTATCCAAAGTGTTATCTACTGCGGATTCTCCTGAATACCGCCATATTCAATTGAAGCTGAAGCCATTGAAGTTCTATTCGTTCAAATGTTTAAATTTAAACTACATATAAATGATACTTAATGAGCAATATTATTTTAGAACATTTAAATTCAATTGTTGTATAAAATACTAGCGATAGTATTTTAAAACCTATGACTCTTTAATTTTCAAAGCATATACTAAACTAAAATTTAAGTATATTGTAGAGATATAAAAAATTATTGAAAAATAATACGTTTTAATTCCATTACCTAAAGTAAACTAAATTGAAATAATTTGGATATGACGAATTTATAAAGATTGCTTTCCTAAATATAATTGTTGAATTAAGTTATGTAACGTTTTAAAGTTTTAAAGTCTGGATAATTGTTAATGATTCCAGAATCACCAGATCCTGACTGGCAGGTTGATCTCGAGAATCGTGTGAATTTCTGCATCAAGTGGATAATGGAGCAGGGTTTCGTAAGAATCGGTGACCCCATTATTCTCTTATCAGGCTGGAGGCAAGGATCCGGATTCACCAACACCATGAGAGTAGTTTATGCAGCTGAAGACGTTACTATGTACTAGTGTTTTAAAAGTTTACAATGTATTAAATGTTTCATTAAAATAATGGCCGTTTTCTTCTTACAAGCAGTCGCAAGTCGCAAGCAGTAGTTCATGGGTATTACGAACATGATGAAATAAACAGTATAATTATGTAAGTATTGTAAGTACTACTTCTTAAAGAATATATTCACTAAACATTTTATTGAAATTTAACTGAAAATTTATCCAAAATTACATTTTCCAAATTTGTTCATGATTCTATGAAAGTAAAATATTTTTATAAGTTTTAAAATCATCAGCTTTTCCGTTTTTCTAAAAGATTTTTATATATTGTAGCAGTTGAAACTGATTCAAAATTCGCTCACGGTCTAGTCTGGTGTGGGAACGTTGACAGCGATCGTCAAAGGCTGAACTGTACTTGGTCGAACGAGGCAATTTGCAGCGTTCTCTGAGGTGTTCGAATTGAACATAATTGAACTATGTGGGCAGCCTTTCTCCCAACAACTACTAAATTAAGGACTTATCAACAACCAGTGTACTTAGAGCTATCTCGATTCCTTTAAAATTACGAATTTATACATATGAAATTAGTGGGATTTAAGATACAGACGAGAGGGCAAAAAAATCGGGTAGTGCCCGTGGTCCACCTAGTTTGTACACCTGGGTGGACCACGGGCACAAAAAAGTGCCCGTAGTACACCTAGGTGAACATAGGTGGACCACGGGCACTTTTTTGTGCCCGTGGTCCACCTATCAGTATAATGACCTCATGGGAGTAAAATCACACAAAAACTACTAAATCGATCACATGAAATTTTGCATACACGTTGTCCGGAACACCAGAAATAACATAGGGTACTTTTCACCCAGAACGCGGACGAAGTCGCGGGCACCAGCTAGTAAAAATTATAAACACAGAAACACAGGTAGATCATAAGAAAATACAAAATATCTTATGATCTACCTAATACTGTATTAATCCGTAGTGGAGGCGCGGTGAAACCCCTGAAGGGGTGGACGAAATCTAAATTTCGTTGCGGCGGGATTGCGACAGAATCACGCCATGAATCCCTGAATTAGCGGTTTAGTGGACTGTATATCTGGTTGCGGCTGTAAGCGAACAATATGACCGTCTGAAGGACAGGATTAGAAGCAGAAGGAAATGCACATACCTTATACCGGTGCTCTGGTGCGCTCTGCTGCAGGAATCTCTGAATGTCCAACTGGCAGACACTGTTCACATGTATTTAAATGTTCAGCGATAAGGTGCGGATGAATCACTTCACTTCCGAGAACGAGTTAAGGCGCGGATTAGGGATAAACCCATATATACTTGGAAAAACAGCTCAAGCGCGAGCGCGTTCCTTTTCTTCTTCGACCTCTCACGCGGCGGTCATCGGCAGTAGTGCATTATTTTGATAAGAGGGTAAAGAGGAAAAATGTGAGGGCCATAATTATTAGGAAGGTGGGTATACGTGAAAGAAAGAAAGGTACTTGACAGCCAACTATTCGATCACGGCGCAACCATCTCCCCCGGCCTTAAAGGGTCACCTTTAAAGATCTCACAATGCGAATGCGAAAGAAATGCGGTAAATAATGCTAAACGAGATGCGGTTATTTTAACGATATACGTTAATTTATACGAAAGAAGATGCGGTTATTCAAAATAAGAATGCGGTAATTTACGCGAAAATAAATGCGGTTCCTAATAACTAATCCTAAAACTAGGTGATAATAAATGCGGTTACATAACTAATAACTATCTACTACTAAACGACTATACTAAACTATTACTAATCCTAATTCCTAACTATTATTCATAAATGAGTATAAATGAGTAGAAATGCTACTCTGCCTATAAACGCGGTTATTGACTAGGCAAAGGACAAAGTCTAACTACTGGGCGCACGAAGCTTCCCCTACTCGTCCTAACAGTAACTACGCGCGTTGTTCCGTCCTTCGAAGGGTGAACAGCCTCCACCACACCCAGCGGCCATGCAAGCGGTGGCGCATTATCCATCATAATGACAACAACTGACCCTAGCGGAATGGGACTGGAAGGCGTAGTCCACTTGGAGCGAGCTTGCAATTTATGCAAATATTCTATCCTCCAACGTTTCCAGAAGGACTGGACCATTTTATCCAGCATCGAATATCTCTCGCGTAAGCTAGAAGAGTCTATTTGAGGTGCGGGTAGCGACAATAGCGGTGCGGTATGCAAGAAATGAGCTGGCGTTAGAGCTGACGGCTCAGCGGGATCGCCACTCATAGCAGTTAGCGGGCGCGAGTTTACAAGTGCCTCGACCTGAGTAAGCACTGTTAATAATTCCTCATACGACAGTATCTGCTTTCCTATGACCTTGAACAAATGAGACTTGACTATCTTTACCATGGACTCCCAGCATCCTCCCCAATGAGGGCTGGCTGGCGGGATCTGCTTAAATTCAATGCGATCTTCGGCTAGCTCATGTTCAAGTCGCGGGCGATATTCGTCAAGGAACTTATAAAAATCTCGCAAGTATGAACGACATCCTACAAAGTTCGTGCCGTTGTCTGAGTAAAGACACTGAACCGGGCCGCGGCGAGAAAGAAAACGCTTTAGTGCTGCAAGGAAAGCGACTGTGCTTAACTCTGTTGCTAATTCAATATGTAGACAACGCGTTGTAAGACACGTGAAAATACAAATCCATGCCTTACTGCTTCTAACACCTCTGCCGCGTACGGGCGTGTATTGCAATGGACCTGCATAATCGCAGCCTGTATGCAAAAATGGTTTGCTCACTTTATTAACGCGATACGCGGGTAAATCCGCCATTAAAGGGTAAGACGGACGCGGTTTAGCTCTAAAGCAAGTGTTACATTTGTGTATGCGGTATCGAATAATATTTCGTGCTGCAATTATCCAGTACTTCTGTCTAAGTATAGACATAAGAAGCTCTGGACCGGCGTGTAAATGAGTCTTATGATAATAATCGATTATCATATCTATAACGTGGTCGCGTCGCGGGAGTAGGGACGGATATCTTTGCGAATAACTAACGTCAGCATTTGATAGCCGACCGCCAACACGCATGATACCATCTTCGTCAAAAAATGGGTGTAATTTTTGCAAAGCATTCGAACAGCTTTGGTTACGTTTTAACCTAATTATGTCATCAGCAAAATATATATTCTGAAGTACGAGTATTATTTTATTTTCAGCGAAATTTAAATCTGAACTCGTTATATGTGTTTTGCGCGGTAATAACTTCAAAAATCGATAAATATAAACAATTATGCGTAGTAACTTCGACCACGAAGAGGTACGAGTAGCGAGTACATAAATTAAAGAATCAGTCGAAGTAGCGGTCACTGTGTGTGTAAGCGGCTTTATATCTGGCACTTCTATCGCGGCAGCTGTGCTGCTGTCATAGGCGGAGCGCGGCATACTCGAACATTCTAACTTGTGTTCTAAGCATAGAAATTGTCTGCGGGCAGCGGAGTAAGAATCTCCTAATTTATATACATCGTCTCCAAACGGCAGCGCCACGGTGTATCTTCTGTTATCCTCGCGCGTAGTGGTACTACGAAAATGCGTCTCACATTCAAGATCGTCTTGACTGTGGGTGGGCGGAGCAGAGACCTCCTCTAACTCCCGAAACCTTTTATGGAGGTTGTCCAAAGAAGACTGTTGCATGACGGTACAACAAGCGGATGCGGATTTTAACAATGACCTATTTCGAGGCATCAGGACCGGTGCGGATCCCATAATTATGTATCCCAAAACAGATTCTACGGCTCGCGGCATTCCACTAATATTACCCTGTACCGTGCCCGGTAATAATAGGTGTGGGAAAATATTAGCTCCAATTAAGACTTCTACTTCTGAAGGAGTTGCGAAAGTACTATCCGCAAGCGGCAATCCTCTTATGTGCACGAGCGTGGATTGATCGATCGGAATAGAAGGCAGCTTGTCCGTTATCCGATCGACAATAAGCGCCGATACGTCATAATGAACGTTATCCGAATAACGAGAAAATATTTTAAAGTCCGTTGCGCCTCTAATAGATTTCTCTGTACCACCGAAACCGCGAACAATCGCTTGTATATCTTTATTACAATTCAAACCTAAGCGCGCGCAAACTTCGTTAGTTATAAAGTTACGCTGCGATCCCGAATCAAGCAAACATTTTACAATGTGCGAGCGCCCCTTACTATCATAAATAATAACTTGAGCGGTTGATAGTAATACAGTAGTTTGTTGCATACATTGCGCGTTCGGACCGCTGCTATTTGCGGCACTCTCAACCGGCGCAGCGATGAATGTGTGCATCGACGACACATTCATATCACGCGCATCAGTAGGCGATGTAGCTCGAGGCGTCTGTCTCGCGTTGAAGTATGTCGGCGGAGGGCGAATTGGCTCGTCCGATTGCGATGCGGTTTGAACCTTCAAATTATGATTTTCAAAATGTAACGCGGAATGATGTTTTTGATTACAACTACGACATTTAACACTTGAAGCACACTCGCGAGATTTATGTTTTAAACTAAGACAATTTATGCACGCGTAACGTTCTTTAACTAATTTAAAACGTAATGAAGGTGTTAAATCATTAAACTGTGGACATTTGTAAAGGTGATCGTGCACAATGTTCTCACAGAGACATGTCTTACGTGCAGGTAACACTGCTACATAAGTGTGCGGATTTTGTATACGATTTCGCGGTTTATATGTACTACTACTGTAAGTAGGTGGGCTCTGCGCGTTATGGAATATTTTATGCTGACTCCTAATAAAGTCAGTTAGTTGCGTGAAAGTAGGTATCTTATACTCGCGATACTGTGATTCAAAAGCGCGGACGGTATCCAAATCAAACTTCTTTAATGCCATATGTAACATAATAAAATCTGACAAATCTTCGAGTTTCAAATTTTTCAATGCGTTCGCGGCAGTTACAAACTGATCCATAAATAATTGGAACTTAGACTCCGAGGCGGGACCGTTTAATTTAACATTCATCATCTGTTCCAAGTAGGTATTTGCAATCGTACGAATATCCTGATATCTATCAATGAGACATTTTAATATAGTATCATAATTATCTGCGCATGGTGTAATACCCGAAAATACAGATTGCGCCTTACTGGAAAGCTTGCCCATCAGATAATATAATTTTTCCGAATTGTTTAAATGCGGATTATCATGTACCAATGACTTAAAACCTGCATAGAACAAAGGCCAGGTACGTATATCCCCATCAAATGACATAATTTCTATAGGCGGAAGGGCAGGCATCCTATATCTCATATCTACGCGGTCAGTTGAACCCTTCTGGTCGTGGTCAGCGCTGTCCACCCTCGACGGTACGGACTCGATACGCTTCAATACGCGTTTAATTCGACAGTAAAGGTCTTCGAAGGCATTCAAACATTGATAACTAGGTGCGGTTTCCGGGTCTACCAGGAGTAATGTTTTATTTAAACGATCAACAATATTCTTAAATTCAGAACGCGTATCTTCTAACGTTTCTACGGAACACAAAAAATTCTCTTTATTTTCATCGTTAATATGAACCTCTTTTGACAAATCATACACTCGTTGTATATTTTCAAAAAGTGCATCAAGTTTCGATTGTAATAGCACAAGCTCATTATTATGTTTTGCGTCGGTTGCTTTTGTCTTAGACATTTCGTGCGAAAAGCGAAATAATAATAATACAAGTAGGTAGCTAAGAAACAACGTTCGGTGCGGAGCGCGCGAAATTCAAATTATTAAACTAATGTAGGTATATGAATACGGATGCGTGCGTACAAATAATTCTAATGCGTTTATCTAAATAAATCTAACGGGAATGCGGATTATTTATACGAATGCAACTAAATTATATGAAATATTAATTTATACTAATAGGTATGAATAAACTCGACATCTCTTCGCGGTAACGTATAATAATGCGTTTCGCGGGAAACCTATGATTCGAAAAAAAACAAAAAATATCCGGCTCGAAGGACCAACAAATGGAGGCGCGGTGAAACCCCTGAAGGGGTGGACGAAATCTAAATTTCGTTGCGGCGGGATTGCGACAGAATCACGCCATGAATCCCTGAATTAGCGGTTTAGTGGACTGTATATCTGGTTGCGGCTGTAAGCGAACAATATGACCGTCTGAAGGACAGGATTAGAAGCAGAAGGAAATGCACATACCTTATACCGGTGCTCTGGTGCGCTCTGCTGCAGGAATCTCTGAATGTCCAACTGGCAGACACTGTTCACATGTATTTAAATGTTCAGCGATAAGGTGCGGATGAATCACTTCACTTCCGAGAACGAGTTAAGGGCGCGGATTAGGGATAAACCCATATATGCTTGGAAATACAGCTCAAGCGCGGGTGCGTTACTTCTTTTTTTCTTCGACCTCTCACGCGGCGGTCATCGGCAGTAGTGCATTATTTTGATAAGAGGGTAAAGAGGAAAAATGTGAGGGCCATAATTATTAGGAAGGTGGGTATACGTGAAAGAAAGAAAGGTACTTGACAGCCAACTATTCGATCACGGCGCAACCACCGTAGTCAAATACAAATTACCTAGGTATTTGTTTCATTTTTTTATAAGTAAAATAATTCAATAAAAATTTTATAATATTTTGTTTTAATACAAAAACCTTCCTCGTATACTTTCGTAATACTCTTCCCATTTAGTGAAAACACTCAAAATCCGTTAGCAGGAAACAGACCCAGGCGGCCAATTTCGGCAAGTTTAAGGATGCATTTAACAGCGGGCATTCCATTACTTGCAGGCTGATAGTGATGATAATCCCTTCAATTATGAAAGTTTTTTTATTCGTCGCGAAAACGACAGCAATTTTTTTAAAAAAAAGTATAGGTGGACCACGGGCACTACGACTTTTAAATTTTAGTGACATTATTAATGAGGTGGACCACGGGCACTTTTTCGTGCCCGTGGTCCACCCAGGTGCACAAACTAGGTGGACCACGGGCACTACCCGAAAAAAATGGGCAGCCCTTCGGGGTGATATTCTGAAAGAGAGTGGTTCCCGCTGCCAGGCGAGAGCTACTACGCAAAAAATAGGATTATAATTCATATTAATGTAAATAAATTCATTTTGTTAATCTCTTTTAAATATTGACTCGTTTAAAAAAATACTGGTGATATAAGTATTTCTACCAGTTCGCTCGACTAAATGTCTGTGTGTTACACAAGTGTAAAGAGATGACCAATATTGCCTTGAGCCAATGTAAGCGACCAGGGTGAGATCCGTGGTCTTTGCAACACCGATATCCGACATACGATTTACAGCTTTATTCACAACATGCCTTTGTGTTTTAAAAACCGATTCAAATATTGAATAAATTGGATCTATATTTTGTGAAAACTAATTTTCTAAGAAAACTTCATAAATAAGACACATCAGAGTCTAGCCGAAGCCGCAGAATTTAACTTTCCTTGACTGGCACTAACTCCAAAATTAACTGATTATAAATTGTAAATACGTACATACATAACTATCAATAATTCAGCTGATTTTCCCTTTAATGCTCCTTGAATTAATTAAATAATTAAAATATTATTTTCTACTTTTAAGTTCAAGTTCATACATGTAATTTTCTAATATAAGTACAATTATTGTCTGTTGTTTGACAACTATCAAAATACAAAATTATCAAAAATTTGTTTATGTAAGTACTTAATTATTCAGGCAGGTAATTTAAGAAAATGGTGACAAACCGACAACGAATCACAAAATGCAATCAAAGTCACCTGGAATTTTCATTAAGTAAATGTGAGTCGCCACTAAATAGTCTGAAAGCGAATGGTTAGAGCTATTTAAGTTAGAGCAAAGGTCAACTGAGGGGAAGCAATTCGTTCGCAACGGATGCAATTACTGTCGCCGGGTGAAAGCTGGACGAATGGTGAGCTATTGTCAAAGGTGCAGGAACATGGCAATTTGCAGGTGCCTTCTACACAGCGTCCAATTTAGCGCTGTACTTGATCACTCTTACCTCTTTGTTTATTTAATGACAATTGCTAATGTTCTGTTTACCTCACACTCGATTAGAAATTTCTTTTACACTTTTGCGTATCACATATACAGCTTTAACTGTATGTAATTTAGTAGACAAAGTTTACATATTATTACGTTTTACACATAATTATCTGTATTAAATTATCACATATAGCGGTAAAGATAAACAACTGATCAATACATTTTATTAGATAAAGTTGCTATCCGCCTATGTTATGAAAAACTTGGAAGGTTTGGGCGGGGTCCCACCGGTTCAAAGACAATTTGGGCGCATATTAGGCGTATCCACGTATCCACTTTGATAATCTCAAGTGACACCTAAATCCAAGGCAGAAAGATGAATGAAACATATAAGCCAATAACTACACTAAAACATAATCTTTAACTTCGTATGTTTATACTTCGTTTGTTCATACTTCGTATGATTTTCGCTCCAAATCTGCGCTCCAGCTCGATTATTGACTTGTGACGCTGACGAGGCCTCGTGACAACGTTTCAAAGGCCTAATTAATTTACAGGCAGCCAGTGCCTGTTCGTCCAAATACCTTTTATTTTTAGCCTTTGCGATGCCTCCAACCGAAAAACGTATGCAGGCGGCATTTTTGAATGCTCCAAGCGGCGACCTTACAAAGAAATACGACCCAGTTATATGTATATTGTTTCACAGTCCAAGTCATGAATAGTTAAATATGAAATAAAAAATAAAAGCGTTGATTAATGCAGATCTGTAGGTAACGAAGAGAAACAAGAATGGCCCAAAGCACCAGTATATTTCCAACACGAGGCAAAGGACCTGCAAACAAAAAGTAAAAGGCGAAATAAAAATTCACGAGAGGAAGGTAGCAAATGGCACTTTCGGTAGCATCAACTCGAAATGGGCGGCTAAATTGTAATGTTTACAAGTTAAATTAGGTGAGGGCGGTACAAGTTATTCATAATGGAGGACACCTCCACAGTATGTGGAGCGGACAGTGTTGT
Organism: Synanthedon tipuliformis; assembly: GCA_947623395.1. Taxonomy (NCBI): domain Eukaryota; kingdom Metazoa; phylum Arthropoda; class Insecta; order Lepidoptera; family Sesiidae; genus Synanthedon; species Synanthedon tipuliformis. The sequence continues at coordinate 2,645,618 of OX392415.1, read as the reverse complement.
TCCTGTGCCAGGGGCCCTAGCCAAGAGCAAACCAATGCAAACGCTCCCTTTGCGTACTTACGAAACGAAAGAAATAAAGCCCGGTGATTGGTTGTTGTAACGCCCACATAAAATTTTGACCAACCACAAAGCTTTCTCCCAAGCGTAGCGTAGCCTGAACGTAGCGTTTATGACTGTACGTTTGCTCGTAGCTAGGGCCCCAGGAGTTACTCCGTCATAAACCGCGCTCTTACGTAACCTTTAATTAGAGAAGACCACAGTGAAAAACAGTCACCCTTTTCTAAGAGTGACTGTTTTTCTTCTGGCTTCTGTTCAGCCTTCTCGCTGAAGTCCTTTCTCCTTATACGCTAACCTGCCACATCGTATCAAGGCCATCTTATCACTTGTCTTGTGTTACATGACCCTGCTTATTACACTTTATCACAAAAAAATTGTTGTTTGTATATTTTCACATAGAAATTTAATTTAGTGTCAATGTTTGAAAAATAACTGATGTAGCCAAATCAATTAAAAAAACTGAAAAGATTTTGTTTCTCACTTTTTTTTAGGTTAAATAAAAACATTGACAGAAGTCAGGAAGAACATGGGAAGGCAAAGCAAAAACGTAGTAATAGCGCGTGTGGGCGATGAGATGCTATGGCGATGGACTCGTAGATTTATTAGTCAACTCGCGGGCGTCCTCGACTTACCATGTGTATATTGCGTTAATATACTCAATTCGCGGGCTTGTATAATATACAGTCCTTAACACAAATATATAACAAATTTTAAAACCGTAGGAAGAATAACGTATGGCCCGAGAAGAAATAAACAATATCAAGAAGAGTACATGTCCATGCATTAGTCCAATATAAAGATAAATAATACGTTTTGTAGTACGATTTCAATAGTCCATAAAATAATAGTAGATGAATCACTACTAACGCTCTTGAAGATACTGTGACTCTTCACTTTTCGTTGGCGCGTTGGAGATTACGCACAATTTGTACTGACACTTATTTAACTGTTACTTTACGAAAAGCAAACCTATTTTTGTATCTAATTTGTTTTTCAACAATAAAATAAATGTCAAAATATCTCCTGATTTTATCTTAAAAATACATAATATAGCTTTCATTTCAGCTTCAGCTTTCAACATCTATTCGTTACTCTTTAGTCGGAAGCAAAATATTCCGTCAGGTGCTCTTATTATACTAAGGGCCTCTTTCACCATCTGTCAAGTAGGGTAACCGTTATTTAAAGTCACCTGTCACCGGGAATAATTTAGCTGATATACCTTTGTTTGTACGGTAAAAGTCCCAAACATTAAAAAGAAAATAATTAAAAAAATCGCCTATCGAAGGATGCACTAAACCGAGTGCATAATTTAATAAAACATAAAATTGTTTCTAAAAGTAACTAATCAACACTTTACTTGTAGTTGGTGAAAGATGCACTTAGTGACATGATGGTAGGCTTATGACACAAGCAACGCCACAGGAGCTGTAAGTGCGTTGCCCACCATAGTAAGATTGAGAATAGGGATTAAGAAAAGATAGCGAAATGGGCTCTGACATCCCTTAGTTCATTCTACCAACACAGAATTCTTCATTCCCTTAGTTCACTTTAAAAGTTCATTTCCAAAGTAGACTCTGCCGAAAATCGAACCCGAGACCCTCGAGACAGATCGTTAAGGCTGTCATTTAAGGGGCTCGTCATAAATCATATATATTAAATAACCCAACTAACACAGTAATCTAACACATTATTCAAACCTAAAAAGGCGCTTTGGCTAAATTAGACAATGTTTAAAATATCAAATAATCTTATTTGTTCCTGCACGGTCTCTAGGATAAAACAAACTTTTTCTGTAATAACCTTACCTACATTTCCAGTGGTGCTATTTGTAAAGAAACTCGTTATAAAACTAACAATAGACAAGAAAACTGGTTTACAACAAACAAGTAGTTTGCGGAGAACAAATACGAAACGGAACGGGCGTTGTAAACAATTGTCAACTACATAGAATGTGTGAAAACCTGGAAGACAATATGCATAAATTTCACACACCTTTATTTTTGAGGGTTACTAGCTCTTGCCTGCAACTTTGTCTGCATTTACTTTAAACTTAACACTTAATTAATTGACCGGCCTATTGCCAGTTCTCTTGGCTATGATTATAATTTTGGCAGCGAATTAAAGAATTTTTGATAATATCTAGATCTTCTGATATTAAATCCATATGAATGAAATTCAATTAAGTCAAGCGGTTAAAGAGGTATTAAAGAGAGTTAAAGCACACCATTGCACAGCCAGAGGGATCCTTAAAGAAAGGTGTCTAGATCTAAAAGTAATACTAAAGTAAAAATAAAATAATAATAAAGTAATAATTAATAATTAAGTAATAATTAAGTGGATCTATATTTAATAATAAAATAAGTGTTCTTTTTTCTAGAATCTTAGAATGCTCAGACCCTAGCTAGAGGGTAACGGGGATTTTATCAGATGGTACGAAAATATAGTTCTAATAATATTTTCAGTTTTAGCTCTCAACTAGGTATGTACATCAATTTTATCGTAACATGTTAACTAGGTTCAAAGCTCAGAAAGTAAATTAAGTTAGACAGTAGGTAGTCTTATGCATTCTAGAAGCCTCTCTGAGATACGGGACCTATAATCCCAGTATATAAAACAAACAGTAAGTAAAGATATTAATGTGATGAATTTTTTTAATATTATTTTCTATTAATAGTAATAAAACTTACCCAAAGGTCGTACACATAGGCATAGGTACATAGGCACAGAAGAGTGCTTATGTGTTGTTGCGGAAGAGTGTTCGTCCGACCTCGCAACTTCGCCTATAGCCGACGTGGAGGACGCCAAGAGCCATGATGGATTCCTCTTGTAAAAAAAATGTAGTGATTATAATGTATATCTAATAGAGAGGCATATTATGTTTATCCTAATTTTGGCACAATTGACTAAATATTGACTAAATACAAAAAGTACACTCAAACTCATTAATATTAATCATTATTAATTACATTTTTGACTTACACCAACGTCCTCTGCAACTTTTTTTAAAAATCCTAATCATTTTATTACTTTACTTTTACTTTCCTATTCCACTACTGTTACTCATTGCACGGTGTATAGCTAGGTTATAATGAAGTCAACGCTACGCGCGACGACTACTGACGTTCAAAGGAACCTCTAATGGCCGCATCGTTTCTGCAATCAACATGCACACTTCATGTTATGCTAATAATGTATTTACCTACTCTGCAAGCGTGTTACAGGTGCTCTCCAATGGCCAAATTGTATATTTAGATATACATCGATTTACTTAAAGACCGGGCGCACACTATCGGTCTTACTACAAAAGATTCAGTAAGCACTGTTCAAACACATGCTTAGTTAGACAAGCATTAAGCATTTAAGCATTGGTCAGCGAGCGTTTAAAATGTCCCTACCACAAAACCTTATTTAGCGCTTGTTTCGGTAGACAGTGATAAAGTACGTGAATGTTATTGAATTGTGGCAACCTTGGCAAACATTCATTCAGTCACTCGCCCTGCATTCATGTCGTTTTCATTTTACACCGATTGATAGGCGTATAATGATGAATTTTGGTTTTCACAAGCTATTATTACGGACTATATTAATGATATCAGCAAATTATAAGATTGGAATAAGTAATAAATTACAACAAATACGTTAGATTATTTATAAAATTTCGTAATACCAAAAAATATTGAGCATAATGGAACGTAACTAACACTGACGTAATTGTCAAATGTGGTCAAATGTAAAGTTTGATTTGTTAAAATTGTTAAATAAAATTTTTATTTGAGGATCCACCTCTAGCATCACGTGGTAGATCATCCTTTATTAAATAAATAATCTTGTTACCAAAGTTATATATTCGACAACGAAATAGTATATCTCTGCGAGCATGGAAGCAGTCCCTTAATACTAGTTACCGTAAATTTTCGACGCCAATTTTTGAATGTTCGATTTTCAATTTTCTAAAATATGACATTATAGAATATGACATTAAAAGAAAGTATTAAACTATTAGCATTTAAAAAGAAACTTTAATGATAGCATGTCTCCATCGCTATTAGGATGCACTTTTTACTTACGCCATTTTATAAATAAGTTTGTAAAAGTTCGTTCATTGGTTGCTGGTTGAATGAACTAATTCAGGTCGCGGCTCAGTTTTGTAAGCCCCGCCCACCGCAGCTCAGTTTTCGTGGGGTCATACTGAGACGCTTAGGCTGCGTCCATGTATTCAAAGGTCGCTGATATTCGAATGGATTAATTCTCTCACGATGTATTCTATCTTAAAAATTATCCATGTAATCCATATCCTCCATGTCAATTAAATTTAAAATATCCATACTCATTTATAAAATCAAAAGAAATCTTTAATATTAACTATTAAGTATACGCAAAACGAAATTTGACACAATACGTCAGAGGAAGAGAGGCCGTTAACTAGATAGACACTCGTTAAACTAGCATATGGCGGTTGTTAAATTTAAATAATGCTCAAGCATTGTTAAACCCTAAACAATGCCTAGACACTCTTTTGTAGTAAAGTTTTTTCTAAAAGCACGTGTTTTAAGCCTGATTAAAATGTGTTTAATGTTTTTGTAGTAAGACCGTATATATCTACATGTTTTAAAGGCTAATAAACAGTTCTACTATTAGTTCTACGATAGATAATATACATCAGCCTGTAAGAGTAAACCACTACTTATGTGCAGTCGTTGATTGATAGTCTAATGAGGAGTCGCTTCGGAAACGGAGGATTCCTCACTATCTTTTTCTTCTTCTTTAGAAAATACTACAAGTAATATTTTGTAATAAGTAAATAAAAATTCAGAAACTACTTAAGTCATACGTTTTAAACAATCTTTCGCCAATATTCAAAATGAACCTTCGGGTTGATAATTTTTTAACATTTCACGACGACATATCAACGAGTGAAATATATTTTAAAATATATTAAACATTACAAAAGAAATAATATATTGTTTTAAGACAATCTGTTTTTTCATTTAAAGTTCATTCTCGCTAACCAGTACTGAGCTCGTTGGTGTTGGCGAATATCGGAAATAGCGACTCGAGTATTTCTCTAGTGGCCGACTGCGGGTAGATTTGACAGCGAAACGATGATAGGGCACATTGCGACCACTTCCGCTATGACACTCGAGTCTTCTATTACACCCACTTAGTCTTTTTACCTGTTCGCTAAACGCCAGGCAAGAGACAAGAGTTGAAACGCAATACGATGGAGATTTACACTACTCTGGTATTCTTTTGTAAAGTGAAGACGTATGTTCTAGATAATAGTCATTATACAATGTAATAGTTTCAGTATAAAACTCTATAAAAAATTCTAAATATTATTGAAACTAACGCAAAGACTTGGCTTTGCGTGCCTACGTGATCATGAAATCTGACTTGCTCGTGAGGGTTCCTAGTTATAGTTCCTCGTAATTTATGAAGATTTTTTTAGATAGTTAAACTACTTCATTTAACTGTCTAACAAAAAACAGTTTTAAAATCAATCTTTTAAAAAAGAATATAATTAATAAATACAATTTGTCACTGCAGAAGCAATTATTTCTATTTTAACCCAGAACATTTTATTCAACACTAATTTAAGCAATTACATGGCTGTAAAGTTATTCTTTTAGAATGGCTTTGGCGAAAATTCGCACACAAATTGCTATTTACCAAAGTGATTTAAAAGTTAGCGATAAAAAATAAACGTTTCATTTTAGTAAAAGAAAAATTGCGGCTATTTTCGCTGGAACACGAGGCGAATTTGCTTGTAAAAATGAAAGAACTATATTATATATACTTACGCTGATAGTCCAGTGACAGCGAGGCGAAATTAGTTAATACGCTTTCAACTTAATATGTATGATTGATCGTATGAAACATTTTCATATAGCTAAATAAAAAAGATATTGTAAATGAAATCATTATACTAAGATAAAAAACTTATTTCGTATTAAATCAATAACACGTAAAAAAACTTATTTAGTATTAAATTAATAATTATTGTTTTAACACGTAAAAAACTTGAACTTTTTATCTCATCAATTGTTACTTCTGCAAGAAACGTCAATTAACCTTTAAACTTAAATTTAATTATTGACATCATTAAATAAGGGCCATGATGGTCCTTATATTTCAACGGAATGTGAGCCGTTGTGTATTTCAGTCTCTGAGTGAGAGATTATACTATATATATCTTCAATTTGTATCCTGCTAAGTAGGTATATAGTAAATATTAACTTAAAGAGGTAAAATACTCCTTAGTTTTCAATTCTGCTGTTTCATTTGTTCAATAAAAGCATCAATTTACTTAGCTATATTTCATGTTTCCAATAAGAAAAATAAACATTGATTTTAATATCTTTCTTTCTTGTACTATAAGATACATTGTGTATATTTTTCTCGGGATAAATATTATATTTTCTATTATCAAATAAATATGTACAGTACATACGAAACTTTTCTCTTCCGGTGTAATATGAGTTTTATGATATATTCTCTATCCATGTCTGCACGCGTGAATCGGGCTGAGGCCTAATGAGGCGCGTTACGAAACATTTCACTTCTTCTTAGATCGGAACAGAGCTTCGTTAGTCAGCACTATAATATACTGCCGACTAATGATACGCGCAAATATGACACAAAAAAATTAGTACATACATACTCATACTGCATACTTGTCAAAATATACGCAAATTCTTATTTGAATTTCTTTTAAACTCAGATTTTTTTTATTTTATTTTTTTATTAGAGATGGATTTGCTCTTGGCCAACAACCAGCCATGTGGCAAGGATGAGGCCTAAGATGGAGCGAGCTCACCCAGAATATGCCTATTCATTCGAACCTTGAAAAGATTAGGGTTATATGTGCTCGGAAACACAGACGCAGGGAGTTCCAAACCCTGGCAGTGCGCATTATAAAGGATGTTTCAAAGCGCTTGGCCCGAAAAGGAGGGATGATGCTTTTTGGCTGCTGTTTGGGCTTTGGACTTAATAGATGGGCCGAAGATAGATAGATTATTTTTCCAGTTGTTTATAAGTTCCTGTTCTAATGTGCTAATTAATCTACTTACATGAAAATAGAGCCTTTGTCTGTTGATGCAACAAATTCAAAGTAAGTAACAATAAAATAGTACAATAGACTCTGCCGCTCCTTAGACCACTCCCGCGCTAATGAGACCATCTGCTTTGACTTTTGTCCTCACTAAAAGACCAACGGCGAAACAAAGTTATAGGCAAAGATGCAGTATGTGATCTCTGCTTTTTTGTATCCTTACAATGGAGTAGTATAAAATAACATTTTGTTCCTACGGGACGCAGTTTCCATCCATTTTTCAATGTGTATGACGCCCAGTGACGGTTCCAAAGTCCCTTGCGGAATGAACCATACCCATCTCGAGTTGGAGTTTTTGTGCAGTAAGAATCCCAGATAACTTTATGCCAGTTGCATTGCATGCGGCATCTGTCATAAGATACCTACTTTTTGAAAAAAAATATAAAAAAATTTTTTCAATTTTTCAAATAGCTTCATGCCTTGATAAATTTCAAATAAGTCATTTACATACTGTTAAACAACTATGTTGTATCGCGGGGCGCAAAAAATACCCAATTACTGTTCCACAAACGTTCTTACTAATTAACTTGATCGAGTTTCTTTATTTCAGTTTACTTTACCATTCGGCCCACGTCTTGGCGGCGGTCACAAAAAAGAACTAAAGTATAGTCTAACGTAAATAGAGTCTACTAAGTTATCTACAGAAAAAAGTTACTTTTTAAAATATTTTACTTTTATTAACTTTTTGTGTTTCATTGCCTATAAGCAATACTTTAAAGTTTTTTGATACTATCTTTTGTATGTATTGAATTTGTTTTTTTTATTAATTAATTAATTAATTGAATAATATTTAATTAAAAGTAGATATTAAACTGACACCTTAATTAATTCCACTTTCGTTGATAAGTTGTTCAAGAACTTCAATTCAAGAATAAAAACAAACCAATATTCAAATTGTTAGTAGTACAATTAGAAGTTAATTAGAAGTCATTTCATTTATTAAAAATATTTTTCTGATAAAGTAATAGTAATAAATACTCGCCATTATCTTCCCACTTGAGACTGTAACGACTTGCCATCTCTCACCAAATACTCCTCCTAAACTACTATGGTATACAAAATATCGCAGTGCCCTACGAAAGTGTTACAATTCTTGCTGGCCGGAAACGATTTAATCCAATTTAAATTCCGACCATGATGGCGAATTTTCCACGATTTATCTGTGTCGCGGACTTTAATCCGCTTAATCTCCTTCTTGCTACCAATAAATTACAAGGATACCGTTCTCTTAGAATTTAAGCAAAAATCAAAATGCCTTATCTATAATAGCTGCGTCCCGTGACTTCGCTCGCACTAAATGTGGAACTTTATAGCGCTGACCAAGTGCAATTAGCAGTAATGACAGTCGTTTCTGTTCTTTCACTAGTTAACATTCTTATTATCTTTTGTGCAACGCCATCTTTTGCTTTGTGTGTCAATCAAAGGACTGATCGTCCTTTTTAAACTGTGGTAGAGTTAATTTTGTATATTTGAAATATGCTTTCGTAGCAACTGATTTTCAATTGTAGGACACGTGTGTAAATACTTACATTCATATCACAACAATGGTTATTTTGAATTTCTAACCTGTCCAAATTACTTAAATCAAAAAACATTGTACAAGCCTACCTTAACGGTGTCACTGTATACGTAAAATAGCTAAGCTATCAGTACGATTTTATTTCATTTTGTCATAGAATTGAAAAGTGGCATGTTTGTTTTTGGAGCGAATCCCCCGAAGCCTCATCGCAATTCCGCGGATTGTGGACAAATTCCATTTTCTCCACATCGATAACTGAAACAATAACCGACACCACTATGTTCGATATCGAGTAACCAGATATACTAGTATAAACCACTATCAGTTAAAAATGTTAACGTATCTTGTAAGTTGAAATATATATACCTACCTATATAGTATGTGTGTGTGTTAGAAGGATTCCGTCTCACTTTAAATTAAATATGACGAACCTACTTTCAGATCATGAGTGATAGGTGATTTTAGGTACATGTGTATTTCATTTCTCGCAAAACAATTCGTATTACACGTTTGTTATTTATTACTATAGGTATATCTGATTAGTTACTTTTTTTTAAGAAAAATGCTTGGCCTCCAAAGATTTAAATCTTTGTTCGCCTAATATTTTGTTCTAATTTCTAATTGCCTTTCTATTATTATTTTTTTCATTTTCATTTTCAATGCTCTTATCAAATCATCCGTGTCTGTCTGTATGTATGCTATATATATATTTATCTGTCTTTGCATTAATAGTTCAATTTATAAGATGTAGGTTTTCTTCAACGATTCAGTTTTATCTAAGAAAATAAAGTAGAAAGTGATTCATTTTTTGAAATCGATTATCACTACATAGTATAATCACTACATAGTATAAAACAAAGTCGCTTTTTCTGTCCCTATGTCCCTTTGTATGCTTAGATCTTTAAAACTACGCAACGGATTTTAATGCGGTTTTCACTAATGGGTAGAGTGGTTCTCGAGGAAGGTTTAAGTACATAATTTACTAAGTTACGCGGGCGAAGTCGCGGGCAGCAGCTTTAATTTTATTAACACGTAATTTTATAAACTATAACTAACATGTAGTGCCATCTGTTAACTTTTAGATGAATTAGAGTACTACATTGCTTCAAACAGAATTCCCTAGATGGCGTTGTAAATTTTGCATACACGTTGTCTGGGACTCCAAAAAGGACATAGGGTACCTTTCATCCAGAACGCGGACGAAGTCGCGGGCACCAGCTAGTCACTAATATAAGTAAAAAAAATTAACATTTTCAAAGTAATTTCAACCATTTCTGTGTGAATTTAAAAAAATGAATGCTTTATCCTGGTACTGCCAGGGTGGGCAGGCCGGGCTCTTAGCAACTTTTAATTACTTTAAGTCCGTGTCCCCAGCTGCGGTGAGGTAAGCGTCTGTCTGAGCGCTAACCATTATTTTAAATACGAGCCACGTATAAGTTACACTTGACTTTCATTGTATTTTTAACCCCACAATGTTATGCTTGGGGAAATATACGTGTTGACGTACTATGGAATTTTCATCCATTTTTCCGTGTAGTGTTTTAAAGTTGGTTCTGAGAGCCCGAATGGAAAATTATAGCGTTATATTTTTGTTGGCAATTTTGTAAATGCCTAAATTTTACGTAATTTTCTGAAATTTCTAATACCAAAATAAAACAGCACTGTTTTGTTTCGATGAGTGAATAAGGGATGCATGAACACTTTCGCTATCACTCCCTAATTCCTAGTCTCTTGCACTTGCAGAGTTAAATGAATACATAGACCATGGCAGTCTTATCTCTTCAAGTGGTTCATCACTTTTGAGAAAGAAAATGGCGGTCAAATCAGTAGGTAAGTTTCGTGCATGTGTAATTTGTAAGTAAGAAGTCCGAACCACAAGGACTCTATAATAAGTATTAAGAGCTCCAGCCATACGACAGTCATTGTTTGATGTTAAATAAGGCATTTTTTTATTTTACTATACACGCTGCTTACTTCAGCGTGACCTTTCTCTCCGAAGATACAAGTTTGTCCGTCGACGCCGATGCTGAATTGTGGACCTCATTATTATTAGAAACAAAATTATCTATCTTCGCTTTTATTTCTTATTTCCAACCGTGAGAGAAAGGGACGAGAACAAAGAAACTTCCCCATAAAACAATTTTAAATGAGGAGCGATTGTATCGAAACTGCCGCCTAAATTAATTAAGTTCAGCTATTGGTTTTCCGTAAAGTTCACAGAATGTTTCCTTAACTTCATAGTGGTAAATGGCGGAGTAATTAACAAATAAATATGGCCTAAATGTAAGTCAGAAACAGCAAATCTAATTCTAAAAGAATCTTTTTATTGTGCTGTTTTTGTGGGCACTAATTTCAGCCTTCAAAGAGCACTTTTAATATGATTTCCACCTTTTAGATAGATGTACCCATGGACATCTATCTAGAGGGACTTAATCGAGTTATGACTAAATTTAATCTTAAATTAGCTTTATGCCTAGAACTATGTCACTCTAATCTTTATCAGACCTAAGTACCTACCTACCTCAGCCTCATTTTGCCTAACACCGCCGTGATATATAAAAAGATACTATATTTGAAATGTATTACTTATTTATAACTTTTTGCCTATACTATGTTTTAAGTAAAGCAAAATAATCGACATCAAAGATGAAGGTTTGTCTATTCTCTGATGTATAAGTGATGTATATTATGACTTTTTACTGAAGTCAAGGGTCAATTTATTTTTAACAGTTGTCATTTAAAGATGTTACACCTTAAAGTGTACGTTGATGTGTATGAGTAAAGTAGAGATATTCGAGCCAACACAAACTAGTTGCGTCGTTGCTCCCACGGAGTTAGTGAAACTTTTAATAGCGTTCATGTCCCAGGAGTGCTTGGGAGACGTGCCGCCAAACTAAATCAACTACACTACCACACTCTAGTACAGGTTATCTGCCAGATTATTGTATACACTACAAAGTTTTAAAAGCGAATTCTTAGCACTATTTAAGTTCTTTGACATAAATTGTCAAAGAAAATGACAGTGTTCTACATACATATAGAATGTATATGTATGTACATATACATACATATACATTCATATACATATATGTATGATAGAGCTCATATAACCCAAATATTTTCAAAGTTCGAGTGAAGAGGCATCTTCTGGTTGAGCTTGCTCCATCATATGCATCATATGCCGTGTATCGGCTAGATGCTGGCCAAGAACAAACCCATCTCTAATAATAATAATAAAAGTTGAAACACCTTAAAAATTAGTGTTAGTAATACTTAATAATAAAATAATAATAAAATTCAATTCTGTGATTTTACATGAAAACAGTAAAGTTGTTTCGAGCTTCATTTATACCTTGTACTGATTAAATTGAAATTATTCGTATATTTAGATATTTAATGGTCCCATCGGGTTGACTTAAACCGCATAAGCCGTTGACACACCATTTAACCGGACAAACTAACTTTACTAATAACAATAGTTGTTTCCGCATTGTGGGCAACTTTACAAATGTAAAACACGCAAACTATTTTAATATTGCATAAAATAAGAGGGAAAAGGAAAGTAAAATTAGTCCCCATTACCTATTAAACGATCCAAGGATTATCATTGAAATCCTTACTAATATTATAAATGCGAAAGTTTGTTTGTTTGTTTGTTATGCAAGTACTTAACCGACCACCGTGAAATTTTGCATACACGTTGTCAGAGGTACGTTGTCAGGGGGATCATTCATCTAAAAATTAAAATAAAAAAAATAAAAAAAGGAATAAACATTGAACAAAAGCGTCCTTCTTCTAAACTAAACATTAAAGTTTTCGCATTAGGAGAAATGACGCGGACAAACTCACTTGCTAATGCTAAATATATTACTTATTATTATTATTACTTATAATTCATAAATAAAAATCAGTCATCTTACTGGACGAGAACTATCAATGAATATAACATTATTCATGAATAGTCGTGTATTTTCTGTAACTAAATTTACATTCGTTGTTCAAAAGGTGACACGAGACACTTTTCAAGCTAGCTGTTGCACGAAGTTTTTATTTAAAAATTGAAATAATATTTAGTGTCTTATATGTTTCACATGAGTCTCAGACGTCCACTAAGTGTATACATATACTACATACCTAAGTACGTGTGATAAGCGGCACTACGCCTTGCTTAAGTATTTTACATAACAGCATATTAAGTCTCAGAAAACGTGCTAAAACAAAAAACTGCTACTTGCCGTAAGTACCAAAGTGGCCTGGCTTCCGTGAGCAAGCACTCTCGTGACTGTTAACAGACGTTATACTCGTATTATGTCTACTAAAATTTTGTTTGTAAAATAATTAATATTAGCTATAACCCAACTTGAAGTAAGTTTGTTTGTTTGTGAGTCTCTTGCTCTAAGTTACTGTTATATAAGTTGCCGTCCACATGTAACTAAAGAATCGATTTCATATACATATAGCAGGGGGGTATGAAAATTTATAGGAGTAAAATCAAATGTTAAATGTCACAGTTACGCGTTAGAGGATACAATATGCTTCAATACATATTAATAGATTATAATACATATAATATATTATATTAATATATTTTAATTATATTTATTAAATTATTTATTTATCGTTCGTAAGAAGCTCCAATCGCGCGTCGGAGCTGACATACACACGCTGAGCTTTTTTTATATTTGTAAATATATGGTTTCTCATAAGTTTTCAAATAAATCCCATATTGATATATCTTTTACTATTTTCAGTTTTCGAAAGGTTTCCGATTTAGCTGTCGGCTACATATCGGCAGGTCTCCCGGGGAATCGTATCCTTAAATTTCCGATGAAAACAAAGAATCGGCGGATATACGTTCGCGAGAACGGCGAATGGAAATTTACATCCTAATTTCCCTAGTGTATTCCATGGCGAGACTATTCGTCAGCAATATCAAAAAATCAAAGATAACCGTTTACCTATTCATTTTAGTTCAAATAAAATACTTATATCTGGTGTAAAAATTTTGAAATTCTTAATGGATGATAAGTAATTACAACTTTGTTTACAATGTTAGTACAACTTAAGGCTACAGTTCTAGAAACTGGCTACTAATTTTTGTCTAGCCACAGCCTAGAAACGAATAATGAATACAGTTGACCCGCAGTAATCGGACGGTGCAGTAATGGGGGAGGCCTATGTCCAGCAGTGGACATCCTATGGCTGGTATGATGATGATGAAGACCTTGTAGTTCGACAATTAACATATCAGTGTTCAACATGTAACAGGTAGGTACCTTCTGCTACAAAAGATTCATTACGATTTTAGCGATTAGTGTTGTTTTTGTGACAGAAGCTGGACGTTGTCAAAGTGTTATTTGATTCCCTGAGACCGCGTAGTACGACTTGGCATCCTCGATATAAAAAGAATAAAATTATAATTATGAATTGTAATTAACACAAATAAAAGCATTTATTAGCATTTTTTAACCTGGTTCTTCATATTCTCATGACCAAAGATAATTAATTGGTCTCGCTGCGCTCGACTAAATAGAGCTCTGTACAAAAGCAATAGCTCCGAAAATGTGGCAACTTTTTTTTGTAGTTTGTGTAAAAAATCCTCACTATCACTTTTTACCCAGTTTTATTATATTTTTACACAGTTTCACTACTACTGTTTATTATGCCTATAATTTAATAAAACATTCGGCACGTCCACATCACAGACAGTTTGCAATGTGACTGGCTCGGGTACGTCGAATTCGGCGTACTATTTTATGCTGCATTTTACAAGTACGACGGCGGTATCTAGTCGAACGCAGCGAGACCAATCATTTATCTATGGTCATGACAATACAAGGTCCTATGAAAGCTCATGGTTGAACAGGGTTCCAATGGACTTTATACACTTTATATGAATTCTTTACACTTAGTCAAAATAGTTCAAGTATAAAATTAGTAAATATTTCAATGCAATCAAGTCGGTGCTTATATTGAATGAAATTAAATAATCTTACATATTTTTAAATTGAATTCATGGTCGTAATCTCACTAATTGCAAGCTAGAGCGAAACTAAAGCCAGCGTGATTACGAACACCAACGCGCCACAGCGCTAGTGGTGCTCGAGACGCGGAATTCGTCACCTGTTCAAAATAATTAGGCAAAAAAATGTGCTAAAACAAAAATTTCAGGTGCTTTAGTACCAAACAGCACACTTTTTGTGTTTCGCACCACTCGACGAAATCAGACGGGTTTTGGTGGAGAATTTTCTGTGCAAACTACCATAACTTAACATACCTACCTAGATACCTACCGCTTTTCGTCTAAATATTTTCTTTTAATTTTGACGAAGGCTTTATGAATGGTTGGGATGTTTGAAGCTCTGTCCCAGGGATTCCAGGTTCAATTCGCAGCAGGGTCAAATTGGAAATAAACTGTTCAAAATTGGTCCTGGTCTGAAAAGTAGTGGCAGGGCAGAGCATGCTGTAATTCCTTTGAGTAGCCCGTCAATCGGCAGTGCACTTGCAGCACCCGTGGCTATGCTTGTATTATAGGTGACCACGGAACATCTTTAGGCGACGGTGGCCACCTGCCATCAAGTGGACCGCCAGCTTATTTGTCGACCTTAACATAAAAAAATTGGAAAGGTATTCTCTAAATAAATTAATATTTTATATATTATTTACATTCTGCTTGCACATCTCGTAAATGAATACAGTGTGTGTGTTTTGAAACGGAACGTATAAACCATGAAGAATAGAGGTAAGGAGAAACAACTTATGGGTGTTAAACTGAAAAGTGGCAAGCTAAAAGCATTAAATAGTGGTTCATAAATTGACCAGAATGGCGCTAGTATAGCATTGGTGTTTGATATGATTGGTTGGTTGCGTAGTTCATGATATAACCGTAAATAAAATGCTACTAGTGCGTCACCCGATGCTAGCTAGTCTAGCTATTACAGCTCCGCGTAATTGAGCGTAATCCACGGACACTTTCTCATATATAGAGTTAGGCCTCCTTACCTCTATTCTCCATGGTATAAATATATAATCATATAATTATGTCACAACGACGTTTCTGTTTGACACTTGACAGCATATAGTGTTCTGTGTTTGATACTTGACAGTTGACAGTAATCGCAATTTTTATTTTAGCCGTCCATTCCATCCTTCCATCCATCGTTTTCGTTCCGCAGAGTTCCGCTCCTTCGTTCGCCTCGCTTGCGTTCGTTGCGTCCTGAAGGAATGTAAAATTGTAAACATATTTATTTTTATCCCATTTTATTGACTTGCTTTGAATTTAACACAAAAAAATGGACCAGGAGACGGCGAAAAAGCTGCTAGTTGAGGGCGGCACATTTGTTTTTCTCGGTGTTCCTCAGGAAACCCAATTCGGCATAGACATGAATTGTTGGAATACTGAACAAGATTTTCGTGGGATAAAGATGATTCCACCGGGATTGCATTATGTACATTACTCCGCTGTAAGCAAAGGCACCGGAGATGTATCGCCCCGGTGAGTATTGTAAAATCTTATGTTTTAAAAACTAATTACATTTGTAACTATTTCAGCTTCATACTTTCTTAGTGACTGTTTAAAGGAATAAATCCTTTACAAAAGCATTCTAAAGTTCGAGATTAGAACTCCGAAGGTCAAATAAAATAATGTTATTTTATTTATATTGTAATAAATTATTAGCCTATTATTTATTGTACTCTGCTGATGTCAGCATGTTACTTATACTTAATAAGATAGATTTTGTATTTATCATCAGTCACTGAATTCATATTTTTTAGTTTTAAACCCAATTGGTATTTGAGACATAATTGTCATTTGATGTAAAATATGAAAAAAAAACCTAAATAATAATAATGTTAGACTTACTTCTTAGACCTCAAGAGAAACATATTTTGAAAATCCCATTGAATGAGTGATTATGAGTACTTTACCGTTCTTTCTCAGGCATCCTGGACTTGGGTAACGGCAAGGTCATCTTTGGAAATAAACTTTTCAAGTAGGGCACTGCATTTCGAAGTCATTTGCCCAGCCCATTTGGCGACAGTAACTGTTCCCTTACATAATAACACTACGAAGTAACAGCATGTGTTCCGTTGTTTCGGTGAGTGAGTAAGGGATGCTAGAGCCCATTTCCCTATCTCCTATTTACCCCAATATGGTCGGCAGAATACTTGCAGGACCTGTGGTCTTGCTTGTGTTATAAGTAATCAAGTGGACTATCAGCCTCTCTGTCAACCTTATAACATAAAAAAAAACCATATTTAAAGTACATACTTGCATGTCTGTGAGATTAGTAAATAAATATGAAAGCAATTAAACAAAAATTTATTGTGACTTTTTGTTCTGACTCATTTTCAGCTCTGGATTCTTGCATTACTTTCACAAAAAGGAGTTCCTTGTAAAAATGTGGGACAAAAAAACGGAGGACATAAGCAAGGAAGAAATAATGGACGAAAGCATTCAACGTCTTAAAGACAATTTGTTAAATTTGGACAGGCATTTAGCACCATATCCTTACGACACATGGAGGAAATGGAAGCAACTGACTTCACAGATAACCGGTGAGAAGGACCTAATATAAAAAATCATGTTTAAAATATTATATTCAATTTGGTGTTTGTTTGCTATTTAATTTTTACTGGGGGGTGAAGTAACCTCTTAATTATTGACTATGAAAAATATTTACTTGTAAAATATAATTAAAACGAAATTTACAAAACTATGATGAGCTCTACTGTGGATATAATAAGTATTTTTCAAAACTAATTTTGTGAATTAAAATTATATTGAACTCTTGTCTGCCTGCTGTTCAGACTTAATAGATGATCATGAAATTTCGCATACATATTGTCAGGGATACAAAAAAGGACATACTTGTCTTTATGCCAGATGTTCTCATTAGAAACTGCCTATCTGATACAAAACTGTATAAATCATTGCATAAATCATGTCTGTCTGTTGTGCACAGACACAACGAAGTGTCTCGGAGACAGCTTAACCAATTTGAATGCGGTATTTACTTATGTATTGCCTTGTCATAATAATTAGGTTTATAAAATAAACTATTCCTACTCTTTTCAGCTGAACTTGCTCAAAAGTTGTCACCAGAATCAGGCATAATAAGAACTTCTACAGAACTGTTATCAATGACGGATGAAGAGAGACCTCGAGGAGTTAAAGCTGATGTGTCAATGGACAGCCAAGAAGAGTCAAAATCAAAAGAGTCTTCAACGAAAGAATCAGAAGTTGACGATGCTGTGGCAGGGCAATCAAATCCTAAAAGACCCAAAAGGGTCACAAGAGAAGATAAAGAGAACGCGATGTTACCTAAACTAAAGCCTGCACCTGGTATGTAAAGTATTTTTATATATATATACCTAATAAAAAAAATTAAACATCACACTATCAGCCTGTCCACTTGGTTACAGGTGTTTTTAGAATTAAGAAGGGAAAGGGATTTGAGCTCTAGCATTCCTTTCACACTCACCAAAAAAAAATACAAAAGCACACATGCTGTTATTTTACACTAGTCTTCTACATATAAGAACATACAGACAGACTGCAAAATGCCTGACAAATTTAATAATTTAGTTGTTATGAATTATTATTATTAATAATACGAATTTAGTATTTTGTTACAATTAGACACTTCTGAAAAACCAATACACAATAATAACAATAAATATCTATTTATAAGAAACCTTAGTCTCACCTTCTCTGTTTTAGTATTTATAAACTTTTTTATTAACTATAAGAATCTAAGCAATAAACAATATGATAAATATGTCAATATAAAATTAATTAGTTTTTTAAATATGAAGTTTACAATAATAACATTTTTATCTTATATTTTGTTTATTATTGTGCAAATTTCTTACTGATATTATACCTATCTATATGTTAATTATTAATAGAGGTAACATTTAAACAAATATTGTTATCTAAAATGTATGTGTGTGTGTGTGTGTGTGTGTGTGTGTGTGTGTGTGTGTGTGTCTGTGTGTCTTAAACGTGTACTCTTCCGTTATTTTAAGGTACTGCAATGAGATTCACAGAGATTCCAAAAGATAAATACCCACCGGGCTCAACAGCGGAAGAAATCACTAAACACTATTTGGACCAGTCTTATTCATTGGAACTGATGATTTCGCAGCACGATGAGTAAGAAAACACTTACAACATGTTGTATATATTAGGGTATGTTGGGGGTGGTTCGCAACTGTAATACCTAGGCTAGTACTAGCTTTTGCCCACCTCTTTATTGTCTGTGTAGTATTTATAACTTATAGATAGGCAAATTATACATTATACTGTTAAGTTTCACTAAAACCTGTTCATTAATAAGGATGGGGATGGGATAGTAAAAAGGACCCCTGACTTACTCACCGACACAATACATGCTATTATTTCTTGGTGGTTTTCTGTAAGAGTTCCCATAAGAGTGTAAGAGTTGTAAGTGTTCCCTGCCACTAATTTCTAGATCCAGACCAGAGTCAACTTCGAAAAGTTCATTTCCAAAGTTGACTCTGCCGGGAATCGAACCCGATAACCCCCTGGAATGGAGCGTTAAGGCGAGCACCCCCAATCACTCATTCAACGGGCTCGTCAATATTATTAATTAACATATACATAAATTAAATACTAGCTGGTGCCCGCGACTTCGTCCGCGTTCTGGATGAAAGGTACCATATGTTCTTACCGATGTCCCAGACAACGTGTATGCAAATTTTCAGTATGCAGGTTCAGTAGTTTTTGAAGTGAAAGTGTAACAAACAAACAAACTCACATTCACATTTATAATATTAGTAAGGATTATTGAATTACATATTCCAAAATAAATAATGTAATTAATTTTATTGTAGGCCACTACACATAATTGGTGAACTACAAATCGCTTACCTGTGCTTCTTAATCGGACACTCCCTCGAAGCGTTCGAGCATTGGAAAAGCCTAGTAATACTGATGTGCTCCTGCGAAGACGCAATACACAAATACCGAAGCGTGTTCTTCCATTTCATCAGAACTATGGAGATCCAAATAGAGGAAATGCCCGAAGGTTTCCTGGCGGACATAGTTATGAACAAAAATCTAGTTTACAAGAAGTTAAGAGAGTTTTTCCGCACAGCGGTAATGAGCAAAGTTGATGGGAGACTGTTGACGATGATCGAGAGGTTTAAAGATAACTTAACAGATAAATTGCAATGGGACTTCACCGACTTGGAGACGGACGATGAAGACGAAAGGCCAGTTATAGTCAAAGGTGATGGTGCACTAGGTGCTGATTAATTTTCTCTACAAATTTGTGGTATAATTTTTTTTTTTTTTTTTTTGTTAAATCAAACCAAAATCTGTATGTGCAAAAAGTAAAGTTTTGAGACTTTTTATGAAGGTTTATATTTAATTTTATTTGAAACTAAGGTTATGTAAACTTTTTTTTTTTTTTTTTTCAATTTAATTATTTATTGCAAAACCATAAAGACCAATGTTATTTATATTTTAAACGTGAAAATTTAATAGACAATTTATTATTTTGATAATGAAGTAAATTTTGCACAAAACATAATTGTAGCTGCTGCACATTGCATATTTTATTAAGAAATTATTTTTATACAGAACTATCACTAAGCTCACAACGTTGGAATCTCAAATAAATACACATAGTAGATTTTGGTTTGACAACAATATCACTTTAGATAACATCTGGCGATCAATTCTCAAAAAATACTGGTTCAAAATTAATATGCGTTGGAAAAAAATTTCATTAGTTAAATAGAAAACATGTTTAGATAACATTTCAGTGTGACCAATCCTATGTCCTTTAAAAAAATGTGTCACTTCTTCAAAAATACTTAAAGAAATTAGGTCACGATCATTTGTTAAAGATTAATACAATGGGCGCACGCATAATATTTACATTTATAAATTAAATCTTTTTGTTATTATTAATCGAAGAATAAATCGTAGTCCATATGGAGGCAATGTAAAATTATTCATAATATTTTTTTTTATTAACGGTGTCTTAGAAAATGAATATGATAATTTAATTTTAATTCTAATTGTAAATAATAATTCATAGCGTGATACGGTTTTGGCCAGTTGAAAAGAATAATTGCTAATCGGCCATAAATAAAATCATAAGTGTTTTGAACACTTTGTACTAATTGTTAAAGAATAACATAGCCAGGAAACCTGCATAAACTAGAATACTATCATTATTTAGACATTTTAGTCTAGAATTGTCCATATCTTTACCTCTTCAATAGTAACTTTGAGGACAAGGCCTGTGACCAGTAGTGGGACATAAAAATATATAATATTTTTTTACAATATATATGTGTAAAGTCGCTAAAACACATTTTCAACAATTTGATATAGAAAATAATATATTACATAAGTGAAAACAATTATATGTTCATTATTATGTACCTGTAATAAGTTGTTTTATTTATAAATGAAAGACCCTTCACGGCGGCGAGTTGACAATAGATCTTTTTTGTTTAAATCTGCCCGTTTTTTTAAATATAGTCTATTACGCACTGTATTTTTATCTAAGTTTTAATTTTACTCTAAGAAGTCTAATTAGACGACGACAATAACAAGTCCCCAATTGATTGCTTACCATTGTTCCTATAGTAATACCATATCAATTAATAACTACATGTTTCGTGTCGGTTTAGTCCTAATCTCAATTTTTTTTTTTAAATAAATTAATTTTAAGAAAGTCGTCATTGTGGAGAGTTAACTGTGTAAAATAAAACACTATTTGTTGCTTACAATATTTTTATTAACAAACATCCTAACTTAAGATATTATCATAAATTTATGTATGTATATGTCACCGGATAATTGTACGAAAGGTTAGTGTGTAATTAATATAGTGATATCATAAACTGTCGATAGTTTGTGAATGGACACTAAAATTTAGAATCTAACACTTATATTTTCGTAAGTTTATATAAACCGATCATGTCTAGCTGTCAGTTTATAATCTTACTATGTTTAACCTGAAAGATTACAAACAAAAGAACCAATCACTGTACAGTCTTACAATTTATCACCCGCGAAATTGTATAGACGATGGTATTAATGAGAATAAAAAAAAAACATAAATTAAAAATATTTAATTCAATAATTAATATCGAGAAAAGAATTAACTTGAAATAAGAAGTTTCCATCGTAACATACCTAATCGGCTTTTGAGGTGATTCACAATAATCAAATTTAAAATCAGTTGTGGCTTATATGTATGTATAAGTTTTAGACTACTTATAAAGTTTTTATAATGTTAGAGAAGCTTTCTTTCGTTCACCTACTAGCAAAATAGAAAGTGCTACCACATTGATATGTGATAACACTGGTGAATAAATGAAATGTCTCACACTTACTATTATTTAAGTATGCTTTAAACTGCTTTAATTGCTCTATAAACAAGTGTTTAACACTTGTTTATAGAGCAATTACATACTTGTAATTATGACAAAATTAAAACGATCCAAAGCTAATGTAACATCAATTTGAACATTAAAACAAAATAAAAAGTTTAATAATAAGTCATTTTTTTTGTATTACATATTGTTGAATGTTTGGTAATAGAACAGTCTATTCCCACTAGTTCAATTAGGACTTACTTAATTTCTCTACTACTTAGTTGTTACTTTCGCTCTTATTTTTCCTTTGCGTAACTCTTCTGGAACGTCTGAAGGCTTCAACTTGTAATTTATACCCATATTGTTAAGTTTTTCCAACTTTTGTGTTAAGCTAGAAAAAAAATATTAAACATATAACTCATTTTTGTCACAAAGCCAAATTTCTTGTGTTTTGCACCAATAATAACAAAAACTTCAAAACTTTTCCTTGGACCTCTTTGACAATGATGATATAATTTTCCTTTTAAGTATATTATAACGAAATAATTGAGACATTACATTGTTAACTATTCATATAATAAAGAACATAGAGTTAAAATAATTGAGATAAAATTGGTATATATGTTTATTAATATTCCTCCAAATGCTTTAATCAGGCCATAATACCAGTCACTCGAAATTAATTAAGTATTATTATATAGAAACATAAATTTCTTCCTTACGTATCCAAAAGTTTCTTTGATTTTTCTATAACTGCAACGTCACTTTTATTTTCATTGATTATCTGAAATAAAATCAATACATCGGTAAGTAAATATACTATAATTATATATAGTATATTTACTATACTATACTAGTTACTACTTAATTTTACCTTTTTCAATTTCAGCCTCCTATTGTAGCATGGATTATCAAAGCTGTTCCATTTTTTACGAAATGCTCTTCTTTGCTCATTGGGAGGTATATACTTAGCTGTAATTAAAAATTTAGAGTTTTAACAATTTATTACTTCCTTTACCTGTGTTTAAGTACTCTACTTTTTATTTGAGTGACTTCAAATTACCAAACTGGTTACAAACACCAGAATATTTTAATATGTATTTACAAAAAAAAAGTAATGTATATTAATAGTATATCAACTGTCTAGTATCCATAACCTACAAGCATTAGTTGCTTACTGTGGAACTAGATGGGGCTGAGTGGAATTGTGTGATTATATTTATTTATTTATTTTCCAAGGATGAGCAAGGATTTTAGGGTTTTCTTATGTAAAAAAACCCAAAGATTTCTGTACAAGACTTGCAAGAAAGTCTAGAAAGTAAAAGATAAGTGTATAGTTAGTTTACCTATCTTGGATAATGTTTTTTATTATACAAGTTCCTAACCAGTTAGTCACCAAGTAAAAAACATAAAGGGTTATTTTTCTTATATTTAAGACAAGCTGTTGCAGACGACGTCTGCTTAACTTTATAAAACCATGTTACTCACTGACTCAGCACTACGGTGGTCTCGTAGGGAAAAATATTTACCCACCGTACCACTGGGGGTATGGTCTTTGGTACAGTGGGTTAAAAGAGCTAATAATGTAGCTTTCTATAGGTGATTTTTTAAATAAGTAGTAGTTTTTGAGTTAATTCATTACAAACAAAAATTCAAATCTTTTCTCTTAATAATATTAGTATGTAGAACTTAAAAAATAAAGTAGTACCTTTTAGCAATCTCTTCCCCATGAGATAGTTGTTCATAGTCTCGGCTACGATCTCCCCAACGCTTGGTTCCTTGAACTCTATAAAGGCAAATCCTTTAGACCTGCCTGTACGTTTAGATCTTATAACACGTACATTTGTAACAGCACCAAACTGCTTGAAATACTGAGTCATTTGATTCTGCAAAACCACACTGTTAAGTTTTTTCTCATGTTATATTTATGTTATACTTCTTTATTTACATGGACGAAGCTTTTCACATGTACATCTGTTAATTTATCTTGAGCAGTGAAGTATTTTAAATATAGTTATAAAAAATTCATTAGTCATGAGGATATAACGAGTCATTTAGCGTATGTTTTAGAAAAAAAAACATTCGGTAGTTTCACATCGGGAAGAGCCCAAACTTAAGTGTGTTTTGAAAATGTTTTTAAATTTTTATAAAACAACTGACTGAAATGTAATGGTGTAGCAAATTTTTCATTTGATACCAGACTCGATGTTAGTTAATATTTTGAAATGAATATGCAACTTGTTAATTCAACAAGTTGAATGATTTTTTTTCCCTAAGTAAAATACTGTAAATGGTTTAAAAAATTCATAAAATATCTATAGCAGATTATTTTGTATACACACGTGAACCCAACAACAGCATATAATGTGTATAAATGAATATAAACACCAATCAACGTTTTATACTAACCTCGTAAAATCCATGTGGTATGTGAGATAAATATACTAATCCCTTTTCTTTGCGTTTTCGCTTAGTTTCAGTTGGAGCTTTTGGCTCCTCTGCTTCTATATTCTGTAAATTAATTATGAATAATTTGCAACATTTTCATTCATACATAACCTACAATTTCAAAGGAAAATAATACATACTTTCTTTATTGTCTTCACAGACTTTTTCTTTTTGCTTGAATCTAATGCAATAATTTCTGCCATGACTTTTTTTCTTAAAGTAAATAGAGGATTAGTTATTATATTAAATATTCACTTAAAACAAAACAATTCCGGCTTTTCACACACGCTGCGATTGTTGTTTCCGTAGTTGTTTCTCTTGTTATGCTTGACTTGGCAGTTCACACTTCACCTTGTTGACTTCTTGATTCTGCTGTCACTTGTCACTTCTGTGTGTGCTGCTGTCTGTTTTGTGTTTTGAGTTTGAGTTTGACATATAATATAGAAGTTACTGGCCTAAAGTATATTTTTCATCCTTACACAGACAGGAGCTAATCCGAGAAGAGAGAGATAGCCAAACTGAGGCCATATGTCCCTTTCTTTCATCTTGCCGAACTAAAAAAAATGTATTTTATTAAAAATTTAGATTCAAATATTTTAGTTCAAACACCATGTATATATTAATTGTAAGTACTTCAATTATTTTAATAAATTTTAAGTCAACTTATTATAAATCACATTAATTTCGTGATATTTTCCTAAATTAGAAAAAGATTAATAATTTATAGTTTTAGGACTATTTTTTATTTTAATTTCCACTGGTATCCCTTTAAAGTGACATTACGGTAACTCAATAAATTTGTAGCGTTAATTCATATTTCAATTTAAAAAAATATTTAAGTATAAGAAACTGTGGTAAGATATGAAGATCTCCTTATTATTATTTACATATTTATAATTATACATATTACACATAATCACATATTTACAATTACACAAATGTGATGAGATGACGAGTGACGAGAAAGCACGTGCTTTCTGAAGTTGTGTTGAAGGCCGACTGCAATATTATTATGCTCTTTGGCCGACTATCTGGTTTCTGTGCCTCTTCTTTTAAATGAAAAATGACACGGAAATTCCAAATTGGTCATTAAAAGGAGGTCGCCACAAAACTACTACTATATGTAGGTATATTACAACATTTAATTTGTCTCACATAACAAAAATCTTATTGTCACCTTATTAGAAAGGGACACATGGCTTCTCTACTAGATATCCTGCTCGGCTCGCTTTTTAGCTGCAAGTATTAATTCTTTATTATAATAGATCCATGGTTTAGACATATTACTTTATAATCTGTGCTCGAAACCAATTTAACCAATGCTTGAACAAAACGAAAATTCAATTCAATAATTCAATCAATTCAATCAATCAAACAGCAAACTATTCAATTCAAATTCAATTCAAAGGTGCCGGCGAGAAAACACACGTAGCATCTACATAATTTCCAAAATCGTTAAATATGTATTAAATAAAATTGTGAATTGAGTTGTATTTTAAATCTTATCTTATCGTTTTTGTTTGGTGTGCGTTAGTGTTCATATCATATGTTTGTGGAAAGAAAGAATAACCATTACCTATCCAAAAGAAAACGAGAAAAGAATAATAAACCACTGATTTATTATTATAATAACCCATTAAGAAAATATAAAACAGAGAAATACATACCATTCCAATAAAAACCCAAAATATTTTTAAATAACATTGAAAATAATTGTACATATTGAAATGGAAGAAGTTTTAACTTATTAATATACTTAAAAATCTGTGCTTGAAGTTGAGTTAAACTAGCTATTTATAGAGAATAAAAATATTGAGGATCTAAAATGGCAAATATGTCGACTGGTACACTCACCCAATACATCCAGCTGGTTGAACGTGTTTATAGAACATGTCAAGGGAATATTTTGTCTCGTCTCTTGTCTTTGAGAGATGACCATGTGACGAACAGAAATTTGAGATCCAGCGACATCGCTTCCATTGTTGACGGGAATTGTATTGCACCAGTTGATGAAATCATTATTGCACACCTGTTGTGTGTTAGGGTATGTTACTTTCTATACTCTCATTTATGTTTAAAATCTACGAACTAAAGCTAAAATTATTGGCCGCGTAGTAATGGCCTCATAATGTAAACATCAAGTAAGATCTTGTGACTGACTAGGGTTACGGGTTGACAACGGGTTAGTCGTATTGCAAAATTATGGTTGAGACCTTCAATTTCCTGTAATTCTAGATACACAATCTAGCAAAATACATGCTCAGCAAATTAGCACCCACTTGAACATTTGGGTGCACTTTTGTGCACTTGCAAACACATGCAAACATGCCACAGTGCGCCCTTTGATGCATATGCGTTTAACAATCATAACACCTCAGTGTGTTTCATTTTGAAAAAACAGAATTTTAAAACTTTTTCTTATATAGTTTGTAATATATATGTAAATGCATGATACATCTATATATATATGTTAGGGGTTATTATACCACATATAGGGTTTTATTTTGTACGAGACTGTGAATCTAGTATTATAGTCGATTAATGGTTGTTTAGCAGTGGATGTCCTAAGGCAGAGATAATGATATGATAATGAAACATCATCTAAATAGGACCAACGAGTCTCTTTTCAACAGTTAGCTCTGCAGACCATAAATTCTTCTTTAAGTTACAATTTCTCCACTTATTCAACATACCTACTTGTCAGCAGATGTTTTAATTAAAATATCAATTATTTTAAAAGGTTGCTTTCTCTTAATTTTTCAGGCACTACATTCAAGAGACTATATTTCAGCATACAACCATCAAAGTGCATGTGTTGCAGCAGTGGTGAAAATGCTTCAAGTACAGAAAGAAGAAAATTGGAGCCTCCCGCTCATGTACACTGTGTGCTTAGATCTGAGGCTTGTAGCGCAGAAAGCTGAGACTTGTGATCGTAAGTATTCATTTTGAATATTTAGTATAGAATTACCACATGGCTTCACTTACTCTCAAATTTAATAGTTCAGACACCATAAAGAATACAATACAAAATTTGAAAATGTCAGGTTTGCCTTTACATTTGCAAAGTTATAAGTTATGCAAATTGAATAGTTCAGTTAATCAAAAAATGTAGATGGCACTGTTTATTTACTAGAACTAGAGATTTGATTCAATTATTACTTTATAAACATGAGTTATTTATTAAATTTCTACCAAAATGGTCTGAAACCTAGATTTGTTTATGAATTAAAAAGCATGTTGAATTTTATTTTCAGCACAAAGCAACGGTAAGATATTGGAGAAAGCCGCTGAAAGTTTGTTAGCTTGCTTCAGGGTTTGCGCGGCGGACAATCGCGCGTCCGATGCGGACACGAAAAAGTTGGGCATGTTGAACCTTGTCAACCAACTGCTTAAAGTTTATTTTCGTATAAACAAATTGCACCTTTGCAAGCCATTGATCAGGGCGATAGACTCGTCGCCCTACAAAGACCAGTTCCCTTTAGCTCAACAGATCACATACAGATATTTCGTCGGAAGAAAAGCGATGTTCGATTCCGACTATCGTTCCGCTGACGAGTTTTTATCCTTCGCATTTACAAGTTGCCATAGAAAGAGTGTCAAGAATAAAAGGCTGATTTTGACATATCTGATACCAGTGAAAATGTTGCTAGGCTTTATGCCGGCACAACGCTTGTTGGAGAAGTACGATTTGATGCAGTTCTGGGATTTAGTTTCTGCGGTTAAAAACGGTGATTTGCGAGGCATAGACAAAGTCATGGAGGATCATGAGAGCTTTTTCATCAGGGCTGGGATATATTTGATGGTTGAAAAGTTGAAGATAACGGCGTATAGGAATCTCTTCAGGAAGGTTTATATGGTGGAGAATAGTCATCAGATAGATATTGCTAGTTTTCAAGCGGCGTTACAACTTATGGGACAGGATGATGTCGATGAGGATGAAACGCAGTGTATTGTGGCGAATTTAATCTATGATGGTAAAATTAAAGGGTACATCTCGTATCAACATAAAAAGGTTGTTGTAAGCAAACAGAATGCGTTTCCGCCATTGTCTAGTCTGTATTAATGATAAGTTAGTATTGTAATAGTATTTTAAAAATAAACTTTTTATTACCTACATCTAAGACGTTTTCTTTGGCCGAGTCATCTGAATATTTTTTTATTTATAATATATTTTTATATGCATATTTTAACTTTATAAATATTTTAAAAGAGTTAAAGGTTCAGTTTACATCATAATCACTCTTAACTCGAACAGAAGAAAATTTAACTTATTTGGAAAAAAAAAAAAATTTTATTGATTATATTTTATTTTTGTAGAAAATAAAGTAATTTTATAGCAACGTTGGCTCTTTTAAAAAATAAGAGCAAAATATAATCCAGTCTGAATTTAAAACTGAAGGATTATCACAATCCACTACATACCTACCATATATTTTAAATAAATCCATCTATATTGATTAAATTATTAAGTAATTAAAATCGTTACAGTAAAATACTACCCTTAAAATATTATAAATAATCATTATTTACTTATTTATTGACATCTAATTTAAATTACTTACTTTGAATGTATAAAGTTGAATGGGAACAATTAAGTTAACACAAATATTTATTTAAATAACTATAATTTAATTTAAAAAAATTGTACATTTAATGCAGAAACAGTAGGTATATACAAATTGTAAACACTTAAAAAAATTTACCTATTTTGGTTAACAGAAATCATCACATCAGTAGGTACATAATCAAAAACGAACATTCTTAAAACATCTTTTATTTCTCTTTAATAAAATAAAAATAATTTATTAACATAAATAATATGTTAATTTTTAAACAAAACACTACTAACAGTGCGTGAGGTCATCATGTCTGTCTGTAAACAACCTAAAATTGCACAAGATATGTATGTCCTTATAGTCCTCTTTGGATCTCGTATCCAAAGAGAGGTTGTCCCTTCACTCATCCGTTTACCAGACGTAAAGAATTGTTATCTATGAAATAATACTCAAAATATGCTCATGGATATCCTCCTTAAAAAAAATTGCTTAATCTATTAAGACTCTGTCGCACTTGCTTGCTTCGATTGACAAATTAAGCTTCGATAATATATATTTTAATCTACATTTTAATAGACAACACAATCGCGATTTATTTTCTTATAGATAACAATTGATAAAATATACATATATAAATACAATACAATATAAAATATACGTTTAGTAAACATATGGGTGAAGGATGACCTCTCTTCGGATTTTAACAACAGATAACATCAGTCCTGTGTCCTGATAATAACCTGTCAATTTTAAACAAATCTTTGGATATGTATAAAGCCCGTCACACACGTAACTATAATATATATTATATCAAGCTAGAGACAATGCCACACACAGAGACAATGCTATAATATATATTTTGCCTTCATTTCATTGTGATCGTAATATGTCTTGCTATACCATATGTTCAGACACCAGTACCAACACCAGATGAAGAGCCAATCACAACACACACAGCGCCGCGACGCTTCGCTCTGATTGGCTCAGACGCCATATACGTGTACCCCACAATCTAGCTAATTTTGAACGCAACGCACGCAATAACTCCTTTGTATTAATTATATTCTAAAATTACTTGTTATTGTATATTCTGTCAATTAAATCACTGCAAAGAAGAAAATCGTCTCATTGTCATCCTCCACAAAGTCGACCAGCTCCGATTGCATTTGAACAACCAGCGCAAACACATGTACGCACATACACCATAATAATATGCAATAAATTAATATAAATTACGGTATACGTTGGTGACGTCAAAGAAATATATATTATAGCCGCATGTGCGGTCACTCCAATATTATTTTAATTACTATAATTCATATTGATTTAAATTAGATTTACGTATGTGATGGGCCTTATATTAAGGGTTGTTTATTTGCGTAAAATATATCTGTGGTGTTAAGGTAAAAGGGGATGAGTCTCAAAATCAAACTTTTCAGTAGAGAGAAAAGAATGAAATCACTTAAGTATTTGTTTTTTTTTAGAAATCGGTTATTTATATATTAATAAAAAAACATGCACACAATTTAATGTTAAGAATAACATATTTACTTAAGTAGCAAGGGTTTAATTTCATTGAATAAAATAACAATAAAACTGTTACTTAATAAAATAATTAACATATCTCTAAATTTACTATTTATATTTTGTGAAATAACTCAATATGTTTTTTAGACATTAAAAGAAAAGTAATAGATTTTATCACTTATCTCCTTCATGCCGTGTTAGATATTGTTATGTTGAGCTGATAGGTGCAAAAAACGCATTTGCCATTTTTAGGACTTATCCCCTTTTACCTTAACACCACAGATATTATTCCTATCCCTTCAGATTTTCTAATAAGAATTTTGATATTTCATCAGCCACTATAGAGGGTTTATCTATGTGAAAGTCATGTGTGCCATCTATGATGTGACACTTGTAATTATGATTAGGCCACTGCTTCTCGTCCTTAATGAAGGGGGCCACCTCGAAGAGCTCGTTTTCCAGCAGGAAACTTGACAGTATTGACAGGATGGGTAAAGTGAAAGACGTGTAAATATCCTTCATATAGTCCACTGGAAATGGCAACATGGCCGGCACTACTAAGCGTCGGTCGTAGTTAAACCTGAAATAAATCAAAAAAGAATAAAAACATTAGGAATTAGGTATGTATGCATCTACTTATACTGACCGTTTTTAAAAACTAAAAGTCAACCTATTTTTGGTTCAGTAAACCATGTTAGTGTTATGTTATGTAAAACACGATATTTACAACTTCAGCTGATATGAAAATATTAAATTAAATTATTAAATTAAATTAAATTAGTAATGATTAGATTGTTTTATGCCTACTTTTTTAAAACTTTTTTTTTTTTTTACATGAGAGCTCCAGTTTGCTATGTCGCTTCCGCTGCATTTCCGAATTTTATCATGCGATTTTTATCTGAGTTCTGAGGTCCTATGGGAAACTTTAAGTGTACTGTGAGCTAGCTTGCTGTCCCTTGCAATGAAAAAAAATATTTCAATCAGATAAAAAAATTTTACTTCACCTGTACAACCCGTTGCCGACAGGGACCAAAAATCTTTCTAGCACATGTTCAGACGCTTCCTTGTTCAGTGACCTCCTTTGCATTACAATTTCTAGAGCCTAAAATGTTAAACAAATTTTAATTTAAAATGAGTTTTAGCCATTGGTCTTCCAGCGTAATTATGAATTTTTAGGTTATCGAAAAAGTGACTGAGTAACAATCTAATTTATGTAGGCATGAAAAACTATAGGAATGACATAAGTACCTTTTCATATGTATATTTTGGAGCAGTCTCTGAACCGGCTATGAATTTCTTATAGCCATCGGCACTGTAATGTTCACCGTACGTAGAGTGGTACCAGTTTGTTAAGCCTTCTTTGGAAGTTGGCAAATATGCGGGTAAAGGATCTAATTCTACTGTCCGAGATATGACATCTGGATAAGCCATTACGAAATGTTTGCCTGGAACAAAATTTCATTTATTGCTAAGTCGCTAAGTGGAAAACTTGAGAATGACCCGATCATTTTGGCAATATTTTTTTCGTATATTTAGGAGGAAAATTGGAAAAAATGCACACAGCTTTTTATAGAACCAAGTTAGTGTAGTTTAAAACAAATATTTATTTAAAATATTATGTAGGTACCCCGAGTTATAAGGATTCTACTTTTTCATTTTTCACTCAGGCGAAGCCGCTGAGTAAACCTAGTAGAACACATGCATTCAAAAAAGTTTAAAAAGAACATCTCACCTATTAGAGCTCCCAAGGAATGACCCATGAACATGAATTTCTCCCAACCGAAATGCTCTCTAACATATGCTAAAGTTGGTACAAAATCCAATGTAGAAAGCTTAGTCCCTAATGGCAAGGTGTCCGATCTCCCATGTCCAGGCAAGTCTACGGCCACATAGAAGAAGCAGTCTGGAAGTGTTTGCATCAGGGGACGAAATCCCGAGCAGACGTCCTGGCGACCGTGACAGAGTAATACTGCTGGGTTGCTTGAATTTCCCCATGTTAGTGCTGAAATCGAAGGGTTTATTATTCGCTTGGGTTTGCACGCATACTAATCTAAACATTTGTAAACTGGCTTCACACTTGCCACCAAGTTTTTGGCTGCAGAACATAGTGTGCCCTGCCATTATCAAAATAAATAGGTAAAAAAAAAACAATCTTTTAAAGTGTAAGTATAGTAAATGGAGAACCTTCCACTGGATCTTGGGTGGAGGCTACGGAGCATCTTAGGACGTCTAGTCTATCGTCAAGGTGGACAGACGACCTGATATGAGCCGTGGGTTGATGTTAGATTCAGGCTGCTTTTGATAGGCCCATTTGGAAAATTATGGGGAAGTCCTATGTCCAACAGTGGACGTCCTACGGCTGAGATGATAATAGTAAATCAGTTTATGGTTCATACCTAGTTCCAATTTAGTAACAATAAAATAACTTGCAAATTTAATTCCATTCAATCTTGAAATTTATTTTACCTGCAATGTTTCCCCATGGTGCTTTTATTGTTACTTCTTTCTCTGTTGCTATTATCGCAGATTTAACTGCCCTTAAAGAAAAATAACATTATATAAGAAGCACACTAAATCGTTATTTGAAAAATAATTTACAATAAAAAAAAACTTACGTTTTTGCACAATTCAACACTAAAGATAACTTCATTTTATATTAAAATTTGTACTTTAATCTGACTGACCTACTTACATAATTTATCAATACCGTAATTATATTCTAAGTAATACATAAATATAATAATAAACCTAAGCTACTTCGCCTCGAAACCTATGTGCCCATGTCATGTCCATTATTTCCATTGGTCCATGTCCATGTTCAAATTCAAATATGTCAGGTTAGGTGTCAGGTCACAGTCATAGAGTAACTTATAATATATGTGGTCACAGTTTAGTCCAGTTTAGTCCATGGTTAGTCAGTCAAAAAGAATAACAGAGAGAACTGGCAACTGTCATCACTGTCATAAACTGGAACTGTCAACTATTTTAACATAACCAGGAAAACCTTGGGTAAAAGACTGTAAAATCATGGTAAAATAAAACTTGGATAAAACATGAAACCATGATAACACAAGTATCATGGATATCCTTAATTTAAGAAGATAGATAAAGTTTTGATGACTTAGTATTCTTCATTCCCAAATTCTAAGAATTTTTTGCCATGGACATTTTTTATAACTTCACAAACAAAAATTCATGAATAAATACGACAATAAAATTGTACCAAAATGTGTCGTGATATCCACAGATTATAAAGACTTGGCCGATATCAATCCACAAAGATACTGCGGGACAGGAGTAGGTATCATTGGTGGCCGCTAGATGTCGCCGAACACCCTTGTTCGCAATTAATTATTTAATTATGCAACTTTTATGTATCAATAGTTTTAATAGGTACTTATTAATTCTATTTATATAGTTTATATACGCATTAATGCGACTATTATTCGCAAAAGCTCGAATACCAAAATAAGCGCCAATTATGGCAGTGCTTTTTTTTTTTGGAAGGTCAGGAGCGTAGGTCCCTTTTTTCATAAAAATAATAATTAAAAAAAAACTACCTAAGTAGTTAGTCGAAGGTTTCGTTTAATTTCGACACCAGTAAGTAGAAAAAAATATTTGTATTCAAATAAAACATCAATGACATTAAAACTTTTTTATTAAATCCACAATATATTTATTTCAAAGAATAATACAAATATAATAAATTTTGCTGTTCACTAATATAAGCATTATGTCAAACAATGACTAGTACACGTATTCAAGTCTTACTTATAAGTACTTTAAATTATTTTCGATACGAGAATGGGTTATACATTTTACAAAACATGTTTAATTCTCTTTGACACCGAATAACATGAAGATTGAAAAGATGGAAACTAACACTTAAGACGACATGGTATAGCCAATGTCACATACAAATAAATAGGCTTAATAAAACTATCTTAAAAGTGAAACACGAATAAGAATCGTAATATAAATTTTTAGTGGTGTGCAATTCTTTGTTTTCTTAACCAATTATACACTACATACCGTTAAGTTTTAAAAATAAATATTATTTGTTGTAAATCTTCTTTTTTCTTGTTGTAGGTACCTATTCAGATATGTTTTTAATCAGGCGATTTGATATGCATGGATACCAATTTGATATGTCGTCGGCGCATCGTAGAATTGGGCATATCATGATATTCCTGGGCAGACCATATTTCTGTTATAAGTAACTGAGAGGGTCGCCTCCGCTCCGCTTCGCTCGGCTTCCCAAATTTATTTCTGTAAACCTAACACGTTCCTCCTCGCTTTGCTTCGCTTCGCTCCTCGTCGCACCAATTTTTGACTTGGAGAAAGATTTGTGATTTCAAACTTTTACGATCTGCCCAATTCTACGATCTGCCCACGACATACCAATTGAGTGCGATGTATTCCTACAAGTTATGAAAAGGGCGTCCCACGCATGCACTTCTGTTTGTTTAAAATTTAGTACAAGTAATTATTTTTTATGGTTCCAAGGCTTAGTTCGTATTAATTAGATTGTATCAATCTATTTTATATTAGCCGGTGCCCGCGACTTCGACTGCTTTGAAACATTAAAAACACATGAAAAAACATAATACCTAAATAACGCCTGACATCTTTATCGCTGTAATTAGCCCAGCGGGTAGTCCTGTGAAGTTTATCGGCAATCGGATTAGAAAAAGGGCGCGAACAAAGTCGCGAGCAAAAAAGCTACTTAGTATTTTATAATTATGCACTGTATTTTCAAAATTTTGGTAAAAAAACAAAAAAAATATTTGAATATTTACATATTCGAATAATTTTTTTTTTAATTTATCAATTTTTCTTTTTAAAATTAAATACGGAAAGTGCTCAAACACTTATACCAAATATTTAAACTAAACTGATAACTCTCTCTTTTCAAACTCAAAATTCTACCAATGGATAGCTTTGCCTAAGTTTTTTTTAAATGTAAATACAATAAATGTATAATTTATTTCTCACTAGGAAGACATTAGATTTTTGTTGATATATCTATTATGTTTATGTCAACAAATAATTGCACATCACCTTTTACAGGGACAAGTTACTTGGTAGAAAAATATTAAGAAATATTTCACTAACTAGATATATACGTAAAATTTATTATCTTACCCTACTTACCTAACGATTTAAAATATATCATCTACATATCTAGAAACAAAAGCTAAACAAGAGTAACTGTAGACATTGAAAGCGAATGTAGTGAAAAAAAAAACACCTCGGTATATATATATATACGAATTTTCAGTTAATCTTTATGTAACATTTATTTAATTCAATAGTTACCCTACACAGGTAATCAGCTAAATACGTTTTTTTTTGGACTTAAGTTAATCACTAAGGAATGTACAATTAAAAACTCAATTTTAACTTTAAATCCAGAAGTAAATATTTACAAAAGTTTAAGCATAAGTAGTACAATAAGTAGTGTCGGTGAAGAATTCATAGATCAGGTACCGTGAATACTTAGCGTAGGTAGTTTAGGTAGTCTAAATCGCCTCAATTTATAAATATTAAATAGTACAAAATTATATAGTTCCATATACGGAGTCTACATTTAATTGTTAAATAGTCTAATGTAATAAAGGGAAATCTAAGAAATAATATATTTTTCTTGCGTCATATTATTTTCATGCACAAACCGTCAGCATATTTAAAACATGAATACTTGGGTTTTTAAGGGCATCTGGTAAATAGTTTGTGGTGCTTTAGCAAGGGCTTTAGCAAGGGTTGGCATCCACTATAGATCTGTAATGGAAAACGAGATAAATTGTATCAAAAAAAAACATTCTAAATTAGTGTGTCGGCCCCTTTAACAGCTCGTCCTTGTACGCGGAGAGGATAGCGCGAGACATACTAGGTTCTGACGAGCTTGCTTCGAGGAATTGCCGCATTAATCTGTGTGGAAAAATATCACATCTTAAAATATAGTTAACTTGGTCTATGGTCTACAGTTAAATAAATGAATATTTATAGGTCGATGCACATCTGACGTTAACTTTACACGCTCAACCGATGATGCGTTACCAGAGCCTACTATCTCAGAACACGATGTAGTGTAACAAAAAATCGTTCAAGATTCAATTAATAGATTGCAGCACTTTCAGCTTTATTAAATTAAGATAATTTAAGTTCGAGTATGATCAGGTAGATGTCGCTTTTTATGAATAATTTATAATTGCTATATAACGTATGATAAAACTTACCAATAAAATTGGTAAATTTTGGTAGAATAGTCATTACTTTCTTTTTCATAATGCGCCGGTCCAATTCTGTGCTGGAGTCGTTTTTTATTTATTTAAAATATCATCGTGTTGTTAACAATAATAACCTATTGTAATATTAAATTTTATACTTTCGATTACCAATTTTATATTTATGGTACCGTTTCGGTATTGTTTTATGCATGAAGCTATAGATAAAGATAGCTTCATGGTTTTGTCGTATTTGATTTAGAATACTTGTGTTTTAATCTAATATAGTGATTTTTTTTCCGTACATGCTGGGTATATATTATAGTTCTTGTACTAGCAACACTAACATGACTAACAAAATGTCTGTTTAAAGAACAGCGTACGCGTCGTTTTTCTTGTCCCAATTTTACTGCAATTTGCATATTTTTCCGTGTTTTGTGTTGGTTTTTCGTCCGTTGAGTTGAGTTCTGCTCCACCGGTTTGGTTCGATAGTGTAGTGTAGTGATGGTGTAGTGCACAAATTGAGATAGAACTCTTATTATTTTTGTGGACATATCGGGCTCCGCTCCGACAAAAAAGTGTTTATTTAATCCTCGATTGGTACATATTCTTACGGCCGTATCTTGTACTATGGATATTAACTGAATATAGGATGTCTATGTGCTTTTTGTTCTGTTAATGTATTGGTATCCTGATGATATAGATGTGAAGAAGTTCAAAGAATAAACACCATAACAAAGAATCGCATTATTATTCCTAAAAGTAAGAAATAAATAAATTTTAAATTTTACTACTTGTTTCATTGCATTATTCCCATATTTGTTATAGGACAATTAATAAATAATGAAATAACTACCACCCTATTCTGTGACGCATACGTGTTAGTTCTGGATACAATATACAGATGGCGTCACAAAGCTGTTACCCGTTTAGACAGCCAAGATAAGTCTCTATTTCCGTATATATTATAAGTTACTCTATGATGCGTTACTGCGTCGAGCGTACTAACTCACTATACGCTGATATGCGGCATCTTTTCCGTTCGACACATCGATGAAGAAGAAAAAGTTGGATCCAATATCTTTCCCAAATCACGTATTTCAACGGGCTTCATATTATACAAAATACCTACACAAAATTTTGAAACTTACTATATTTAAAATCAAACGATTAGACACCCCTGATACACCCGAAGTAACTATCTTTCGTCAGATGTGCAACAACTGTTAGGCCATTTTAAAATTTTCACTAATTTTATTATCTATTGGTTAAATCTCTAACAAAGTTTAGTTTATTGGATTGAATTCACATGTTTTGTTTATAATATTTATAGTTTTAATAATTGTAACTAAAATAAGCTTAGAAGATTGTATTGTAGTCACCGAAATAAAGTAAAACTGATGAATATCACAATGTGAATAACACTTACCTGTTTCCAGGGCTTGGTCCATGACCTTCATGCGCTTGCAGAAGTTCAGGGTGGTCTCCGATGGTGTCTGTTAATGCTGCGATCATTACATCTGAAATAAATAGGTTTAAATATTTATATCTACACTACATACTAAATAAAATCGTAAATGTATGTAAAAACCATTTTTATTACACGTTGTACTTATGTTACCAAGAAAAAAAATTTAAGTAGTTATTAGAATTTCTGTCTGTTTGTATGTCTGTTTTTGTGCGTTTGTGCACGCTAATCTCAAAAACGGCTTTCACTGTTTTATTGATAATTACCTAGATTCCTAGATTAAACTATAGGATACTTTTTATCCTGGAAAAATATTAGGTTTCTGTGGGATTTTCACAAAACGAACAACAGCGCGTACGTCAACGTGGTTGCGGACACTAGCTACTTGCAAATAAATACGTACCAAGAACTTTTTTCTCGATAGTACGCGACAGTTGTCCCCTCTCGGCCTCCAGTTCGAGGAATGCCATGAAACGCTGAGTGGCGGCGCGCGCCGAAGCCGGATCTCGAGACAGCGATCCAGAGAACAGCATCTGCGTAACAACAGTTTCCTTTAGTAGCCTTCTCACAACAAATATTCGTAACATCTGTAATAGTGGTTGCCAATTACTTCAAGGATGATCTAGAACTCGCATACCCCTGTTATTGCATGAATGATAAATCAATAATTACCTACTTATATATTTATTTTGATTTTATTTTATTTTATTCTGAACAAAATTTTATACTTTACATTTATTATTGTCGATGACAATGACGGTCAGAATCAGCTGAAGTGTGCAAGTTTCTCTTTGTACAAGAGCGTATTATATATAAGGCACTAATCGTTAAAACGATCGTTTAACATGATCGTTTTCTTTGTATTACAAACACTAATATGGACACTAAACTTAGGTGACTGAAATAAACTTATTATTATATTATTATAAAACTATATTATTTCAGAAATGCGTGGTAATACGCAGTACACTGATCAATTGTTAGTTTTAATTGTCTTCTACTGATTAAATTAATTTTAATAAATTAATAAATTAATCCAAAGATGTTTTGATCTTTTTTTTTTTTTTTGTCGAGGAGAAATCCGCTTACAGATTCCCTACCGCTGGCTAGGCGATAGGGATATGTGGGGGTCGCCCAGCACCTGATGTTAGGATGTTAGCGGCACTGGGAATACCCACTAAAACTCCCCGATGCCTCCTTGCCCTGTGAGCGGGGTGAACCGGGTTCTTCCGAGGCACCTAACTCCGATCCACCCCAGGGCAGCCTAGCCACTACGGGCTAGGCTATCGCCAAAGGAAGGGATTGCCCGGAGACACCCAGGCAATACCCACGCGAAGGGGGGGGGGCCTTGTGCAGGCACACACAGCTAGTCAACCATGTGCGCAAGGTCCCCCTAGACCATCTGCAGAAGGCGGGCAGCCTTCTCCAGACAGCCAGGCTCTCAAGTGCAAGCACTCGAGTGCGGAGAACACCAATGACGGGAGGGAGCCCGCCACTCATAATCCGCACAAATACCTCGTGTGCGGAACAAACAATAACATAAGGCCGCACCGCAGGAGTGCGGCCGTCCTCCAACTGAGAGACCCGCGAGGGTACTTCCCGCGAGCGCTCCGCTACGGATTCCCGCTTGGGAGCCAAGGGTGAGCCCCCCCACCGCGACAAGGTCTCGGCGTACCCAGGGAGGGAAGATGTTTTGATCTATGTATATTGTTTGTTTTTCCATTAAAAATAACAAACAGCATTTAATTTGTGTTCGATAACAAAATATTATTTATTTATTAAAGGGGAGATCTTAGACCCTTAAGATGGAATCTTACCTTTGCAAGTTGATAAATGATTTCTTCAAGCGTGTACTCTGTGTAGAGAGTGTCGGCCGCCTTCAGCTTGTCCATCATCTCTTCGTATTCCTCTTCACTAATGACGGGGCCATCTCGGTCATAGTCCGATGTACCTGAAAGACAATGCCACATATACTAGTTATATTTTAAAATGCTCTTATATTTTACTAGGTATATATTACGTTATTATATTTTTTGGGTTTTGGGCTCCAATTTTAATTTAATAGAAAAAATATGTTAAAGCAACTGTTTTTTTAAAGTGACCAACTACTTATATTATTAAAATCAACATAGATTTTTGGTTAGGTATAGTTACGACGATAGAATACTTTTGTTATTATTAATATTGGTCATCGAGAGGTCGACATTCGACCTTAAACAAAAGAGTAGGTATTGTAATATATTACTTAAGTAGTATTTTATCGATGATATTTCTATGTAAAAAGATGTTTTTCTTCTTTTAAAATTTTCATTTGCTCAGACCACGAAAAAATAAAACAACGAACAGACTTTGCGAAATATATCAGAAATTCAGCATAACAGTAAATTTTTTTGTGATCACACTTACTGATGATGTTCGTCTGCATCATGGGATCGAAAGTTCTCTTGAGAGGTTCTGGGCGTAAATCGGTGATAGGGAGCGTCGGATACGACGGAAACTGAAGGCTGTTGCTCATCTCCCAATTCTTGGAGCCCATGCCACGGTACACGTCAGGTGTGTTGTAAGGGAATGTTTGGAGCGATGGAGTGTGATACTGATATTCCTGGAAATTAAATATAACAATGTATCTACACGAATTTATTATCATTAAAGGGTTCCTTCAGCATTACAAAAACCAAACTTATCTTGAAGTTTATTTTTTTTAACACTTTTTACACAGTTTCACTACGCAAACTGGCATTTTATTATTCCCAAAATTTAATAAAACATTCGGCACGTAGGTACACGTCACAGACAGCTTGCAGTGTGACTAGCTCGGGTACGCCTAATTCGGCGTAGTATTTGTTGCTGCATTTGACAATTACGCCAGCGGTATCGAGTCGAGCGCAGCGAGACCATCAATTATTAATCTAAGCTCATAATGTATTCACTAGTACTAAAGTTATAGATGTTAGTATGTTACCTTAGCAGATGCTTGTTCCATGAGCATGTTTCGTAGTCTCTCCTGTTGTAAGAGTTCTTCGGAGGGCTCGGACCTCTTCAACAATCGAATATAACTGGACCGAAGTTTATTCAGAGTATCTTTGACTTGTTGCAAGTAATCTAACGCTTCCTCCTTAGACATCTGAAATAAATTATTTATTCCAAGTTAATTTTTGAACTAAATGTAGCACTAATGCTTGATCTTAACACAGAAAGCATACTCACTACTCCTTCGTTAAGGAAGTCCTCAATAGTAGACGCGATGCCCCTCTCGTCGCCAGTCCAGAAGACGTACTCCGCCATGTCTACTGGAGAATACTTTATACCGGAGAAACCGTCCATCTGGAATACAATAAAGAAGCAATTTAATATATAAATAAAATATTTATTTGCACGAACATATGTACAATTCATAATTCTTATTACAGCAGCTACAGTACAAAGTATGTTCTACCCGACATGCGGGTATGTGAATATTTGTATTTTATTGTTTTCTTATTTTTATAATTACTTTGTAATATGTTTTAATGAATATATTTATACAATTATTCGCAGGATATTTACGAATATGCTTATTTCTCAAAAAAAAAAATGTTTTCTTATCTTTCCATTATCCAACTTAAGGATATATGATAAGTGTGGTAAGAAGATAATGACAATCTAATTTATAATATTATAACCTTGTTGCAAATTATATGCACAAACATATATTATTTTAAATATACTTAAAACTGTTTAAAATAATACTATTGCCTAAGTAACTATGTAGAAACAATTCAAATGACAAAATGTTATTTCTGCTACTTATCATTTTAGTACAATAAAATTTACATAGATAAATGATTGGTCTCGCTGCGCTCGACTAGATACCGCCGTCGTACTTGTAAAATGCGGCATAAAATAGTACGCCGAATTCGGCGTACCCGAGCTAGTCACACTGCAAACTGTCTGTGATGTGTACGTGCCGAATGTTTTATTAAATTTTAGGCATAATAAAATACCAGTTTGCGTAGTGAAACTGTGTAAAAATATTATAAAACTGTAAAAAGTGACCAAAAACTGACGATTTTTTACACACACTACAATAAAAAGTTGCCACATTTTCGGAGCTATTGCTTTTGTATAGCACTCTATCTAGTCGAGCGCAGCGAGACCAATCAATTATCTTTGAAAATTTAGTTAAATTTGAATTGTCTGTCTAAATTTATAAATAAAGTTTAGGTACTTGCAAACTTTGTTCATCTAAGTTCATTGTTACAAGTCACTAATACGTTTAGTTCTGTAACTAATTCAACGTCAACGTAGACACGCCAAGGAATTAAGTTAGAGCTTTGAACATTAACCGGTTCATGTTGATTTACTTAAGAAACGGACTTATAGTATATATATATATATAGCTGTTCCACGCGACTTCGTCCGCGAATAACTTTTATAAAATATAGCCTATGTTATTCGCTGATAATATAGCTTCCCTACAGTGAAATAATTTTTCAAATCGGTCCAGTAGTTTCGGAGACTATTCAATTCAAACAAACAAACAATCAAATCTATCCTCTTTATAATATTAGTATAGACGGCCTGAAAAAGATTGGGAATCCGTGGTATAGACAATTCATCCGTAGTTTTGCAGTGGTTAAAATTTTTCAATTACATTGTATTTTTGAGAATAAGGCAAAATTAAGTATGCTTGTTTAGTGTAAGAAAGTACGAAAAGAATGGAAATTGATTTGACTTACGTCCTTTTCCTTCTTATTGTCCAATTGAAGTCTTCTTCGGACCGCAGTATGTGTGTTGCCATTCGTGTTAGTCAGCGCGTTGTTCGAGCCCAATCCAGTTTGTATAAGTCGAGCTGCGCCGTGAAATACCTGGCGAAGAAAAAAAACAACATTCCTTTTTTATTTTAATTTCGAAAAAGTATTTCATTAATATTCAAATTGCTATCCCTCACGCAAAACTAAGCCTGTCCTGTGGGCCAATGAAACGATGGGATTGTTTCCCTTAAACGATTCTTAAAAATAGTAGGTAACTATGTGATTCCATATCATATTGGAGAATATCAATATAACATTAACATATCGCCATATGAAATGATGTATAATGACTTTGCAATTAGTATTTGAGAGCCATACCTTTGTAGTTGATTCGCCATTAGGAGCTGTAGTGGTAGTTGGATTTTCCAGGTTGATGACGCGGCCGTCACCCAAAAGAATTTGATGCACTCCCTCTGAGGGCACATCGAGTTGCGCCTCAGAATGGACATGTGGTTTCTCACCAGATGCAGAATCTGCGGACGTATGCTGCTCCAATCTAGACACCAATTCTCCATTCGCTTTTACTGCATCTAAATAAATGAAATTAAGAATAAATTCAGTTTAATGTATTGTATGGCTTTTGTGTCTAACAGTTAAATTAA
Source organism: Synanthedon tipuliformis (assembly GCA_947623395.1). Lineage (NCBI taxonomy): Eukaryota > Metazoa > Arthropoda > Insecta > Lepidoptera > Sesiidae > Synanthedon > Synanthedon tipuliformis. Next base: position 2,601,945 of record OX392415.1, on the reverse strand, counting down.
ATAGTCTAGAAAAAATATTAACAAATAAAAATTTGAGTCCCTCTGGGGAATTTTTGATATAACTATTTATAGTGAATATGTAATATCGATGGGTGAATTTTTTTTATTCCAGCCTGTATAAAGGGTATAAAAAGAAATAAAAAAAGTGTTTTTTTTCAAATTATACATAAATTCTAAGATTAATTTAAAAGTCTCGCATGAAACATTAGCATTATCCATTGACACTAATAACTAATAACTAAAGAATCATAAAAGTATTAAGACTACTACTATTTAGATCCAAAAGAGTTTTTAGCAACGAAACCTAAATTGGCATCGCATTTTATACAAATGTCTCACAAATAAAACTCCAACTTTGCTAAATGGAAATGGTATAATGTAATAAAACAATACAAGGGAGAAAGTAACTCTTCTTGCTAACGTTGAGCGCCACGTTTCTAAGAATTTTCCTGTTGTCGCACGCCAAGTAAATTATATGGGGGATAAGACGTGCTAATGTTATTAAATAAGGTGGCGAAATGTGGGACAATTACTTCTGAACAACAACACTCACTTGTATTTAAAAGTGGAACATTTTTCGCATGCACACAGCATGACCACAATTAATAATTGTAAAAACTTAAAATATGCTTTCGAATCTCAATTAAGGAGTTTTAGAATACTCTATCGAAGAAAATAAAATCAGGTAGATGGATGGTCTTCAAAGGGGATGACAATTAAGAAAAATCTAAATATATATCAGTGTAAATGACCACGAATTAGTTGTCTCGTTTTCGTACTTTGTTACCAAGTTAACACATGATATACTTAACTTGTCATAGCAACCCGTCTCTTATCTTTTGTGATAATAACGATCGATTACTGGATAGTTTTGTTAACAATGGTAAACATGATAGGTAAGTAATTTATTAGTTACTAGCTGGTGCCCGCGACTTCGTCCGCGTAACCTTATAAAATATACCCTGTGTCCTTTCTGGTGTCCCAGACAACGTGTATGCAAACTCTCATGGTGATCGGTTCAGTAGTTTTTGCGTGAGAGTTGCAAACATCCATACATCCATCCATCCATCCATACATAAAAACTTTCGCATTTAGGTATAATATTAGTATAGATTTAGTCTCTTCAATCATTTTCTTATTCCTTTTGAAATACAAAGAAGCCAACATAAAGAGTTAATTTTATAAAAGTAAAGAATATAGGTAAATTAATTAAGATAAGAAGTGGTTCAGAGGTTTTTGTTGTTACTTACCAAGTCTATGATACTCGATATGCTCACTGCTAACAGGACCATGTCCTTCCTTCGTGTTTTCATCTGAAACGAAAAACTTTAATTGAATAAAAATCAGAAAATTTTAACTGAGTTAATTTCTTCAAATTCGATGCATCAATGTAAGCTGTCCTATACCCCCCATTATTAAAGATCTGCTGAGCAGTTTGAAAAGTAGAAAATACACTATTTGCTAATATAATATGATAAGTAGCTTTTATTTTCTTAGCAACATAATAACAAGTGGGTCGTACTCGTACGTAACCCAGTGCTGTAAAGAAACCTTTCTCTGTGTGAGGAAATAGAGTCCATAATACACCACTTTTTTGCCCGTAAGGATTGGCAGAGTATCATATATTTTCGAAGTTTTGAAGGTAGAAGCTTGACGGTAGCTGACTGCCGTCACGTATTATTAACATAATCAACGCAATTGGGATGATAGTATAAAGGATAAGGGATAAAAAGGAGATAGAGTAATCTATTGTTTCTCGGATTATTCATTACTAGCTGGCGCCCGCGACTAAATGTTTTTCTGCCAAGTTTCATGAAAATCAGTTAATTCGTTTAAGAGTTATGGAGGAACATACATACATACACTTACAGATTTATTATTAGTATTGATTATTGCCAGGAGTATAATCAACATTATTATGACAAAATATATAAATAAGTTAATAAGATTTACATATTAAATGCGCGTATTTTACTTTTTATTTTACTGGCGCTAATGATAAGTTCCATCAAACAATGAGCCGTCAAGATACGAGTATCAGTAGCAGTTTGCGTGGGACACACAATTTCTCCGTTTCGCTATAATTCACAATTGAAAATTCAACTCTGAACACGATACGCCCACGCTCTTGTCTCAGACTTACCTAAAGACAAATGGGACGGCAAATGAAACCTTATGTCTGCGTCATAAACTTTGTATACCAAAGTTCCTTTTAATAAAATTAATCTCGCAATCTTATAGAAATTAAATTTCCTTACATTTTTTTGCGGCAGCTTACCGTCGTTGGTTTAAGGGTATGTATAGGTACACTTAATTCTTCAAATATTCCCATAGAAAAAATACTCCTAGAAAATTCCGCAAATAAAATTTTCTATCCTAGAAAAATGTTAGGTACCTGTGAAATTTTCAAAAAACCTATAGCGCCTATGAACCTATAACTATAGCGCATACGAAGTCGCCGGCACATCCAGTTTCAATAAATTACTAGCGACTCGCAATACAATGCACGGCTTTGCACGGATGAAATTTTCTGTGCAACTTTTTTCTTTGTTTTCAGAATCTTCCTCGCTCCTGTTCTCGGGTTTTCCGAATAGTAGCACATTGATCGATTAATTTTTATTTAAATATACCGAATTATTCGTATTAGATATGTACGCATATAACATAATTTACTAAAATTCTCTCGTGAACCATGAACTAGGTACACTGTTTACAAGCCAAGGTACCTAATTTAATATCGCGCAGAACCTACACGGAGCTTGTAAATATTTATGAAGAGTATTGAGGAATATGTGCACTCGGAGACGTTCGAATAGACCTAACTCATAACGTCAAGTTATGACATGGGACGGTATATATCTATTCGTCATACTCTGATCCCTCTGCGATTTAGTTACCATGTCTTTGAATTGAATATTGTTGAGGAGACATTTGTAACTGTAGCTATCGTAAATAATTCTGAATTTTAAGGTTTAGAACTAATATTGTAATCCTACCCTAACTAATGTTATAAATGGGAAAGTGAGTTTCTTGTTGCTTGTTACGCTTTCACGACTTAACTACTTACTCATTTTGCTAATTATTTTGCGTTCATGTTGTCTGATCACGAAAGACGTGGACGAAGTCGCGGACAAAAGCTTATATTTGAAAAATGAATATTTGACTTATATATTCATTTTTTAAAGTTTATATTTGATAAATGAATAGTTTCTATATATTGAAAAAAAAATATCCCTAAATTAAGGGCTACGAGCTGAAACTCGGCTGCATATGCTAAGTAAAGGACGCAAGACCTATATACTTATATATACCTATATATGTCAGCCTATCTGCCGACTTTAACATATAAAAATCTTCTTTTTATTCAAACTTTTATATACTTCACATATAATAACATGCTTGTGTGAATATTGTCCTATACACAAAACGTGATAATGGTTTTGTGGATATTGTATAATACATGTAGAGAAGATAGGTCATAAATTCAAGAAAATCCGAAATTGTCCGTATAAAATTGAATTCCTAATAGGTAAAGCAATACGACTCACTGGGTCGACCTCTAGCTATTGAGGCGAGAAATAAATACATCACTCGTGAAATCTATAACTCGTGTTAAACCAAAGAGAGTGGAAACTGGAAACTACTGTGTAATCTAGAGAGAATCCTGTACTGCAGTCTAATCCATTGAACTAAGAAAATATATTTATTACCTCAATAATTAATGTAAAGAACCTTATGTACGTCTACGTATACATATCCTTGACAATATGTATGCAAAATTTCAGGATTATCGGTTGAATAGTTATTTTATTTTATTTTATTGAGACACCAACAGTACATTACAATTATCCAAAACCCATTTACAAGTTATAAAAACACGTCTATATTTACGTACCAATTTACCAAGCTACATATTATATTATCTGGTGAAAATTTAGAAAAATAATAATAATAATATACATTTAATGATTAATAATACATATTTACGTATGTATTCCGTGAAAGCCTAACAATGATATTAGTTGGGATTTTGTTAAACACAAGCAAAATCCCAACTAATATCATTCTTACGTAGAGGGTTTCACCCGTCGAGAAACCCTCTACCAATGTCGTGTTATGTAAATATTCAGTTCATCATATATATTTTCAATATTCGCTATGAACAATACACGTAATATTCAGTCAACTCCTGTCCGACTGTCTCAACTGTCAGCTGTTTTGTTTTTGGTTTGCACCATAACAGCATACATTTTAAAACTGACAACGACAACGCTCTGTTCCTTTTCACATCATGTAATCAACGAAATAGTATATCTCTGCGATCATGTAATACTTTTGTTTCACATTTGTAAACACAACAAATTATAAACTTATGTTTATGTTGAACATAGTTTTTTTTTTACATTCAAATCTTGGTGATGCAATAGACCGACGACATAGTAAAATGAGTAAAACGTAGCAGTGGACGATCAACGAGTTAACTCTAAGAAATGCTTTATTTTATTTTCCGTCCAGCTGTTTTTGCGTCATTGAGTAACAAACATCCATGCATACTCGTTTAATAAACTTTAGCATTTATAATTTTTTAGTATTAGGATTACAATGATCCTAATAAACGTCTTTTTCTGAATCCCTGACAAGACGTGTATGCAAAAAATTTATGACAATGAAAGCGTAAATAACCACATTTTTGCATTTATAACACCAGTTAAGATTATTTTATTAATTAAATCATTATTAAGTCTTACCCATTTTTAATTTTTCTAGCTGCTCCACAGGCACGTCCTGAAACAAAAAATAAATAATAATTATTATATTTTTAATTTCACATACAACTGATAGAAGTTCTCAGTGGTTTAAGTTGCAAAATTAATTAACGCGACAAATATTTCATTTGAGAAAAAGAAATTTAGAATGGTCAGCTAAAAGTTTTCTCATTTACTCGTGACAGAGATAAAAGGCTTGAATTTATTAATTGTTATCATCGAATTAAAACCATTGTTAATTTAATCTATTATTTACAGATTTTATTGTAGAATAATACATTGAAAATGTAGTGCCACGATACAACGAGAGAAATTTGCAAAAAAAAAAAAATATATGCTGAACCTAGAATGGTAAAAAGGAAAGAAATATGGACACACAAATGGTCGAGGATAAATGTCAATAATTAATTAACCATATGAATATTTGAATTGTAAATTAAATGGCTTATTATTTGCATCAAATATATGCATATAACATGTCATAAATAGTTTTTGTATATAGTAGTATAGTATAATAGTCATAGTAGATTTGATATTTGTCGGTATAGTTCGACAAATTGGAAAGCCAGAAGTGGCTAGTAGTCAAGAAATTAATGAAATTCAATCTAGATGAGTTAAAAGTTTACCATGCGTGACCCCATGTTTAAAAGCAATATGCTGTCAGCGAATTTCAGAGGCGTAATTATGTAAATGCGATTCTATTACTTTGGTGTTATTCGAGGGAATATTTAACAAGTATTTTTGGAAATATTTTAGTAGACACTTTCACCTTAAATGTTACAAGTAGGACAAATTGTTGTGACCATCATGACTTTTGAATTTAGAATTCTGGCTACGAAAATATATTTTTGGAGAAATGTCTACCTAATCGATTAAGCGTGTGCGACCTCCCTGACGTTTCACAGGACTGTGGGCGAAAATCAGTCTATTAATAGCTTTGTCTGTCTGTAGGTAAGTCACATGTGACAATGGTCGGACATAAAGAAACCTTATCGTTTCTTTATGGCGCGACTATTGAAAACGAAGACCTTTGTTCAATTTATAGATAATAATAGATAAAACATAATAATATCTTTAATAGGTAGTATAACAATTCTTTATTGAACTTAAGTAACTATAAATATGTAAAGAAAAGATATTACATAAAAATAATTTCAAGAAAGTCACGTTCTATTTATAAAAGTTACATTAAATATACTTACAGATTTTTGCAGCTGATTTTGTAGTGTCATCATAGTCCCATATGATGACACTACAAAATCGTAATATATCTTATTTCGATCTCATTCGCCTCGAGTCCCCAAAGTGCTGAAGTTGCATTTTTTACACCAATATAATTATAGCGATATAGTGAAGGTAAGATTTGAATCGGGACAATATTTGAACTATTTTTTTATTGGAATTCCCAACTATTCACCAGAATATATTATAACTTTATTTCGCTAGTTAGCATCTTTTGAATTATCCAAATCTATTCAAATCCATCTCCTTCCTATTCCTGTTGGAAGAAGTTTGACAATCCCAACGATAAGACAAAATGTTCACTCTCGAGATTGGTAGAGTTCATTTTTAAAGGTCCGAGCTAACGAGTACATTTATCTCATATTGCATTCATGACTGAGTTTATATACGGAACCGCATAGCATGGTTACTGTAACCATACCGTGGCAGATGCACTATTAGCCAATCAGGTAAGCGCATCCTATTATCACCATATACGTCTTTATATCAGCTATGTAATCCCGCATACCGCAAAATATTTCCTCCCAATTAAAGTTGTGATTTTCCACCGTAACAAGCCCTCATATCCCGCTTAGGGCCGGTTCCTATATCCCAACAACGAATCGTTTTTGCCTACAAACGGTACTTATAGCCACGAGTCGTAAGGGTGACGCGTTCCTATATTCATCTACTTGTAGAAAACTTATGGAACGCTTTGTAACAATCCGTTGTCGGAAAATGAAAACGAGTAGTTACTTGTAAACAGTGACGAATGGTAGATTATAGGAACCCGCTGTTAGTTTAAATTCGACCTTCGTTGTGTTTTGACCTGCATATAATCCCGCTAGTAATCCCGCATATCGCGAAATATTTCCTCCCAATTAAAGTTGTGATTTCCCACCGTAACAAGCCCTCATATCCCGCTTAGTTTAAATTCGACCTTCGTTGTGTTTTGACGAAATGGGAAATTGTTACTAAGCAAAACATATACATTTCGTTTCTAACAATGCTTGATTGCATGTTGATGGTTATGGTTAGTTGTATAATTATAGTGAAGAAATAAAGATAGAAATACATAGTAGTATCCACTAAAAGAATATCGAAAAGCATACTCACCAACTTGATCTCCGCTTTCTCATTCGTTTCTGTAACAAGAAAAAAATACATATTAAATTAGTGTTAGCTAATAATACTAATCTTTTTTTATGATATGATTTTTGCTATAAGTTATATGTATCATATTATGTATTTTTTTTTCAATATGTTTTCGTTTTCGTCTGATAATAACAATTTCGTATAAATGTGCTAAGGATTTTAACACAAGAAACAAATATAAAATAAATAATATTTTTTCTTCTTCTGTTGGTTTTCAACAATACCGAAAATATAGAAGTCAGAAATAGGAAATAGTATGTAGGAGTTGGAGAATTACAATTTTCTAAGAAATTTACTTGTATTCCAGAACCAAAGCAAAAATAACGTAACAAAAAACAGGATAATAATTTTCTTCTTATTTTCCGGTGTTAACCCCATTTGACAAATGATATTTCACTAAAGAGATGATGGCTTCTATAAATAGATTGTACAAACAGGGTAGAAGGTAGAACGTTACAATAAATAATCAGACGGGACGCCTACGCACGACTCAATTGTGTTTCAAATATTACAGGGTCGTAACTATACTAATATTACAAAGAGAGGAGATTTGTAATTTTGTTTGTAATGAATAAACTCAAAAATTGTTTGCACCGATTCTAAAAATACTTTCACATATAGAAAGCTACATTATCAGAAATCCGTACTAATACCTATTATAAATGCGAAAGTTTGTATGGATGTATGTATTGATGTTTGTAACTCTTTCACGCAAAAACTACTGAACCGATCACCATAAAATTTTGCATACACGTTGTCTGGGACACCAGAAAGGACATAGGGTACCTTTCATCCAGAAAAAAGTACTGCTCCCGAGGGGAAACTAATTCCTGGCTAAGTGTAAAGCAATAACGATGTCAGACGATATATTGCTTTTTCAACGCGGACGAAGTCGCGGGCACCAGCTAAAATTTTATAAAGAACGCAGAACGATTTCGTACGCGTTGAAAAATGAAAAGCTTCGCTTTCTATAGGTGAAAGAATTTTTAAAATCGGTCTAGTAGTTTGTGAGTTTATTTACTACTAGTTGTTGCACGCCACTTCGTCCATGTAACTATATAAAATACTAGCTGCTGCACGCGATTTCGCCCGCGTAACTGTATAAAATATAGCCTAAAGCCTTCCTCGATAAATGATCTATCCAACACAAAAATAATTTTTCAATTCGAACCAGTAGTTCCTGAGATTAGCGCGTTCAAACAAACAAACAAACTCTTCAGCTTTATAATATTAGTATAGACTAGAAGTATAAATATGTATAAGTAAATAATCCTATGTTGGCATAATTAATTAAACATCCCACACGATTTTCCGCTTGCGTAAAGAAATTAGTAGGTGTATAGAAATGTATTTACGGGCCATTAGCTTCAGTTAAGTAATACCACAGTACTGGGGTTAAATAGTATTTTATCTAAGGCAATACTTATAATGAAATAAACAAAGAAATATATTTTTTAAAAATACCTTTAGCCGCGACTTCATCTGCACCCCATTTATTAGATCGAATTTTTATTTTTAGATAATATTGAGGATGACAATGTTGGTAACAATTTTATTGTTAGAAGAAAAATAAATCAGATTTTCAAAAAAAAATATATAAGTAAAAATTATATACAAAATAAAATTAATAATTTTATAATAATAAAAAAAAGTAATATAATATATAAAGAGAAATAATTTTTTTTCGTATTTTTGTTTCTACAAATAAACTCAAAAACTATTGCACCGATTAAAAAAAACCACCTATAGAAAGGTACATTAATTATCAGCGAATAAAATAGACTATATTTTATAAATTTACGCTGACGAAGTCGCGTGCAACAATAAATAAAATATAAAACTTAAATATGTAGGCACTAAATAAAGTCAGTATTTTAATATTCAAATTATCTTGTTACGCTTTGCAAGTAAGCCATGCAAATGTGAACCAAAAGCACTCTTAAACTTCTTCAAAGTCCGTTGAAACGAAGCCAAACTTCCCAAACCGCGCGTTGGTTCCTATTACATCAACTACCAAATTAGAATTTATTTTCGAAATAAAATTTTACATTAGAAAAACCTTGAATGTTCTTGAAGGTTAAGGAAGTCAAGCTAATTCTTAGAATTACAATATATTAAATATGTAAGTAAGTATATTTTTATATTTCTTTGTGGGAAAATGTAAAAGATATTCACATCAAGGAAACTATATGCCCATTTCCCTAGACCCTTACACTAAGCCCTTGGCGCTGCTTGTGTTAGGTGACGGTAGCCACCTACCATCAAATGGACCGTCAGCCTGTCTGTCGACCTTAACGTAAAAAATAACAAATAATAATGTTTGGCACACTATTTCGGAGTCGGACGGAGGCATGTGTCTGCATGTGTGTTTCGGGAAGTGAGGAAGGGTTACCTTATCCAAAGGCGCACTTGTCCCAAAGAAAAATACTTGACCCCACGTTAAAGAAGCTGTTAAGTATACAAATTTATATAATAGATTATATAAATGTTAAAGGTTCCCAATTATTATGATTTCAAAAGGTATACAAGTCAGTATTCTGAGCAATTTCATGAATGCTTTGTAGATGTTATTACATAATACGAATAGGTTCATATTGCCTATTGGACTTACATAAATTTTATTAAAGAATACATATAAATGACTTTTGCCATTGAGAAATGGAGTGAATTGTTTTTTATAATCGACCTCCAGTGAAAAATATAAACATGAAGCCAAGTTGTCAAACGAGCAGGTCTATTGTGACAATTTATAGAGGTTTTTTTTAACAAAATTAAAGGCGATATTAAACCTTAATTTAAACTTTCTCAGATTTATATCTGAGCAAGAGAACTTTAGCGAGACAAAAGCAATCCTAAAACATTGTCGTCTATAATTTACTTAAGTCTCTTTTAGTTTTGTCGTTAAAAGAAGTTTGTTTATTTATTTTGAACTCTACGAATAAATAATAATTTATTCGTAGTTTGTAAACTCGACAAATAAATTGCTTTATCACCCTAAGATTGAACATTCTTTGTATGTTGTAGAATGATAAGGTCTGTTTTCCTTTGAAAATTAAAAGTGACAATTTCTATTGCTATCTTTATTAGCGATGACAAAATATGTCAATCAGTAATCAATTCCTATTTTAAATGTAAGCCTTAGCGAATTTTGAAATGAATGGAATTTGTAATCGAAACTGATAAAGCACTTTTCTTGTCTGCTATACTACGTTTACCTCGTACAGTTATGAGATATTTTCTCCTGGCAATGTTCTCCTGAATTAAAGTTATTACAAAAAACGTGTGTCTTGTATTATAGTCAGAATATTGAAATTAAATTCTAGTAATTTCTTCCAACTTCTTATTTCTAATTTGAATACAAAAATAAGCAGAATTATAAATAGAAAGAATGTTACATCGCAACCCGAGTTAAAGCCTTGTAAAGGTCGCGGTTGCATTAAAGAGCGAGGCTACGTCGTGGTCACTGTCAGTTTTAACATTATTTAACCAACTTAGTGTAGTAAGTAACCTTGGAATATATAAGGCTATATTTGCTGGGCATGTAAGATACTAAGATTAACTAAAAATTACCCGGATAAACCAAAATGAAAGCAATGCAGAACTTTTGTATTTTTGTTTGTAACGAACCAACTCAAAAACTAGTGGAACTATTTTAAAAATTCTTTCACACGTGGAAAGCTACATTATCACCAACATATATGTTTACACATTCGTGCACAAATAAATCATACAATAATTTGAATGACAAATCAAAGGACTGCAATCAATTTGCATAGAAATTCCATTGGTAAATCGTACTGCGAACCGCACGTGAAATTCAGGTCAGCTTCTGAATAACTATAATTATGGCATGGCCTTCAAGTTCTGTTTATTGTGGCCTTCAAGTGTTTTAGACCGCACAATTTCATCGGTTCTGTAAATTACTTTCATACAAACAAAAGGCAAGCGTGACACAGAAAATATATTATGATATTTTCAGAGCCATATTCTAGTTAATCTTGCCTGGAGCAATACTCCATGCAAGATGAAGTATTGCTTAACTTTATTAAAAAAAAAAACAAAATACCCACACCCAAAGCCTTGACATAATGAAGCCTTGACGTCGCTTTCTCATGATAGTAAGATATCCCGTCTATGGTAGCTCCAATCGCTAGAAAGCCCACGTGGCTAAACAATGTAGTGAAGTAGTATAACCTAATAACTGGGCGACATGCCGGTTGCACAAACAAAGGTCGTAAAACTTAGTCAGGTGAATGTTCTTAGAAAAAGGAAATATCCCGCAAAAAAAATATGTCAAGGCAGAATTTTTCATTACGTAAAAAATGTATTTGAAATTTAAATTAAGTCTAAACTTGATTAGACTTTTCAAGGTTTCGAATATATAAGCTAATCTTCCTTTGATCTGAAGTATATTAAGACAAGGTTTAGGTGATAGGTTAATTATAGATCAAATTATAGGTTAATCAATAGACTGATTTGACTTGTTTTAAATTAATAATTTTTTAAAAACGTAATAACAATATTATTTGTATAAAGAAAAATAGTTTAAAAAATTAATCTACACTAGGAAGGAGATGGTTTAAAATGTATTGGTTGTAAGGAGATAGAAAGTAACGACAAAAGCTTTTTTTTTTAAATAAAGTTTAATTATACTTCAATTTCTATATAAGGGATCAAATTAAATCCGACCTAGTTAAGCAATAATACAAGGCAGTTGCGAAGTAATTTTCATTGATAAATCTATTTTTGTAACAAGGCACAAAAACATCTAAAAACATTGAATTTTATTCCACTCGGTATGAATGTCACGCGTTCGACAAATTTGCTCCTAGAAAATTACACTCAAATTACTTCAGTCTGACAAAGGTCGCAGAAATTATTTATACGTTGACCCCTAAAACAACAATTAACAATTTGAAGAACCACACCAAGTCCGGTTGGTGTAATACTTAACATATAACCAATATAAAGATTATTAAAACTAAGTAGGTAGATATAGAAGATAGATACACAGAAAATTTAAAAAAACTCGCTCTGCACCTTGTCACGGCTACGTTGTAGAATGGAATTGATACATACTCGTGCTACAAGTATGTAGCAAATTCTCGTAGCTTGCTACCTATTGAACTCGTAGTAAACGCTACGAATTTCATATTTGTTAATTAAACCCCCCATGAATGAGACTTAACACTAATAAATATTACCTAAAAATATTATTTAATTACTGGAAAACTTAAGAGGCACATTAAGTCCAAAATTTCTCAGTACATTAAAGTTTTCGACCAATGTGTGTTACAACTATTTACGCTATTTGTTTTGTATTTTTTCTACAATGAGTTTGAATATTCACGTGGTTTCCAGATAATAGCATTACTTTCTCATATGTGTACTTATTACTTACATGTTTTTATGTATATGTTTCACAGTATAAGTATGAATTTTTAATAGGCTTCAATGGAAGTGGAACGCCGCGAAGCGGAAGCAGTTGCCGCACCGGTAAACCGTTCTAGCGCACTTCCGGTCTGAACTATTTGCAGCTTGATTAGCAGAATGTGCAATGCAGGTACTACTTGCTTATATTAATGCTAATATTGCTAATATTGCTAATTTGATGCTGAATTATTCAAATTCGCTATGTCTGATCGTAATTGGTAAAAGAATCTTCCATTTTCCCTGGGCCTCTACTTCAACCTGGAATTACTGCTATAAAGACTGGTTCGAAAGGATGCAAAATGCAGAGGTTATATTTCAAAAATCAATAAAACCTATGTTATGAATATGTATAACCTGCAAATATATTTATTTCAATCATTTCATCGTTGGTTATGGTTCTGTAGACCTGTGCGCTGTTCGAGCTAATGCTCATTTTTTCTAATCTGTCAGGTAGGTGGCTCCTTCGCCTATAAACAAAGATACAACAGCACACATGCTGTTATTTGACAGCAGACTTATGTAACGCATCGTTATACCAGTGCAGATTATCAGATTATTTTATACCACTCTACACAACGGCCAATAAAAAATTATGAATACTTTTAACGTGTATGCACTCAGAAATATTAAAGCCGTAATGTGGCTATAAAGCCGTCTGCAGCTGTTGGCTTTTTTGGCAAAAGTCTGTATCTACGTATCATTATGCGTAAGCATGACCTGAGTTACGCTTCGCAAGTTATATGTATACAGTTTTGTAAATTACTTAAGAATTTGTATATTTTTAAATTACGTCACACTCTTTGATAAGGCTTTGGCAATCTAAATGTTTTTTCATGAACTTTTATCAATTAAAATTCCTCTAAACATCTTTTTAAATATTTATGGATAAAACAAACTTTTTAATTACAAATTATTAGCCAGTTCAATTTAGTTAGTCTTTTATCTATGCTATCCAAAGTGTTCAACTTTCATATTTTGTCTAAATAAAATCTAAAGATAAACGAGGGTCAATTCACGGTGAGAATTTTAAGCGTTTCCAAAGAAACCTAGTTTTTTTTAGAGGTTCTAAAATTCAAACACTATTTGTAACATGTAACCCTAGTTAATTTTACTTGTTTTAATATTTTAGTAGTGAAAGGCAAATGGTTGCACCACTTTAGGTATATGGTGGTACTTAGATTGCAGTACTTAGATGGCTTCGATGCCTATAGATAGATACAAGAAAATCCAGGAGCCGTTCATGATTAGAAGAAAAGGTAATGGAAAAGATGAAAGAATAGGGGAATTACCTCTGGCATAATTTATTCACACACTACTGTTCATCTACTGAAACACGAAAGGTACCCTATGTCCTTTCTGGTGTCACAGACAACGTGTATGCAAAATTTCATGGTGATCTATTCTGTAGTTTTTGCGTGAAAGAGTTACAAACATCCATACATCCATACAAACTTTCGCATTTATAATATTAGTACGGATTTACTCGTACACTTTCGCAGGTGTTATATTTTTTATTGATAACTTGATGGTAGGTGGCTACCGTCGCCTATAACATAAGAAAGTGCGCTGCCGACTACAGTAGGATTAAGGATAAAGGAAAGAATAGGAAAACCGAATTACTTCAAAACCGAATGAAATTTTATAAATGAAGGATTTCCTTAATAAGAATTGGCGAGTAAGTAATGGGAAAATATCAAAAAAACTCCTATGAAGTTTTGCGTCTTACGTCTGAAGACAATTCCACTTTGAAGTTATGAATGTTATACAAAGTTAAGAGAAATAAAAAATGAAATAATAAACTGTCAGAGTTTTTTTTATATTTGTCGATGTTTTCTTTAAAGATTGATTTGAGTTATTAGAAATATGAATCTTTTTTATTTTTCTTAATTTTTTATCTCACACGAAATTGTAATTCGAAGAAGATATTTAAAAATATATAATTTAACACTAGCCATAAAATTAATATAACTTAAAAAATCTATACATAATTAATTTATTTCAAGTTACATGTATCGAAGTTACTTGAAGAATGTACATTATTCTTTCAACAATTGTTTTGCTATTTTATTTTTCGTCTTAAGAAAAAGCTGAATTTTTTTACATAAAGCTTTCATTTTTCGCCTATTCAACTATTGAAACTGACATTGTTCGACAAAGCAATAATTTCATTATTGCCACAGACAGATAGTCCTACGCATTGCTTTGTAAAAAGCAATAACGTCTCAAGTCACGTCTCTTTGTAGAAGCAGATGTCGAAGAAGCGACGACGGCTTGTACACAACTCTGAAATTATAAAGGTTCAACTCAAATAAACTAGACAACATTGACCTTCAATTACCTATATTACATAATAATAACAGCAGACATAAATATTGCTCATATTCTATGATTTTATGAATTAAATATAATTAATATTTAACCACATTTTTAACAATCACCAGAATTAAAAATATCTGTTCGATACGAATCTGATATCTCTAATATAAAAAATTCTCGTGTCGCGGTGTTTGTTGCCAAACTCCTCCGAAACGGCTGGACCGATTTTGATGAAATTTTGTGTGCTTATCGGGTAGATCTGAGAATCGGCCAACATCTATTTTTTATACCCCTAAATGTTAAGGGTGGTCCACCCCAAATTTTTTATTTTTTTATTTTTTGGCAAAACAACGTTTGTCGGATCAGCTAGTATTAGGTACCACATATCATTTTATCAATTATTAATGACCGGCTTCATACGGTTGCATTTTTTTTTCAAATTATATATATAAGCCTTACTCATTTAGCTCTATTTCCATCAGTGAAAGCCATATCAAAATAGGGACATATTTTATAATAAGCACTAGCGACCCGCTCCCGGCTTCGCCCAGGAAGAAACTTAATTAGGTTTAATGAATTAAGAATTAAATGAAGAATTTTCTAACTGGTGGTGAAAACGTGTGGTAAGACAGACCCGGAATGCGACTTCAAATTATACTGTGTAAAGATGTAAAAAATATATATAGATAAGACCTAAAAAGGACAATGTACAAGAGGTTACGAAGGAATTAATGCTGTAAGACCAATTCTATAAGGTTTGGTTTTCACAATTACTATATTTGCACATTCATTTATATTGTTGTGCTAACTTACTTCGTGGCCCCTGTTTCAAAGTGGATCCGTAGTAATGAATTTTTACGACAATATCATTTGACCGCCTGCGAAGCACCATTCAAGTAGAGTAACAAGCAAAGGCTTTTGTGAATGCGTGGAGCTTTTACGTAAATTATATGTAACTCCATTTAGCTGGTAAATGAGGTAATATCATTCAGCTGTTATTTAAATCAGAAATATTTTGACAACCCCTTGAATGACCACTTGCTTTAACGTTCTATCTCAGGGGCCCTAGCCAAGAGTAAACCAATGCAAACGCTCCCTTTGCGTACTTACGAAACGATAGAAATAAAGCCCAGTGATTGGTTGTTGTAACGCCCACATAAAATTTTGACCAATCACAAAGCTTTCTCCCAAGCGTAGCGTAGCCTGAGCGTAGCGTTTACGACTGTACGTTTGCTTTTGGCTAGGGCCCCAGGGGCCCTAGCCAAGAGCATACAAATGCAAACGTTTCGTTGAGTTCTGACGAATAGAAACGAAATAAAGCCCGGTGATTGGTTGTTGTAACGCCCACATAAATTTTTGACCAATCACCGGGCTTTATTTCGTTTCTATTCGTCAGAACTCAACGAAACGTTTGCATTGGTATGCTCTTGGCTAGGGCCCCTGGAGTCCCAACTTTGGAAATGAATTTTCAAAGATGGCTCTCGTCTGGATCTGAAAAGAAGTAGCAGGTCGCACTGCGTTTCGCAGTCATTTGGGCAGCCCGCCTGGCGAAAGTAATAACCCCATTACATAATATCATTGTGTAATAACAGCATATGTGCTGTTCGGTAAGTGAATAAGGGATGCCAGAGCTCTTTTCCCTATCTGCCCCTAAATTAATTTATGAATCACTTGAAATTGCTAAACATTCAAATAGGAGTTAAATGTATAGAAATTGAAGTTTTCTATCGATTTGTTTCCTTTGTACCAACTCCCTTATTGTGCCATGTATATAATTATGCGAAAATGCAAATAATAGTACAAAAATTATACCCCTATTTGACATAGAAGTATGAAATGAACAATGAATTAATACACAATGCAATAACCCAGTAATTTCAATTTTAACCGGCTCATGTTGAAAAGTAGGTCGTTTTAACTGAATCAATATACCTACGAATGATAATACCGTCAGCCTGTCTGTAAACCTTAAAATAAATATAGGTAAGCCATGTTAATCTGAAAACAGACTGAAATTCATGACATTTTTGTATATAAAACTAGCTGTTGCACGTGACATCGCTTGCGTAACTTTGTAAATTATATACTAAAATCGTTCTCGAGAACCACTCTATCCATTGGTGAAAACAGCATGAAAATCTGTGCAGTAGTTTTGAGTTTATCGCGAACAGACAGACAGACGTGGCGGAGGACTTTCTTTTATAATATAATGTGATGAAGACTTTGATGGCTACTGGAAACTTTATAATTCAAGTTTTTTTTAAATTCATGTTAAAAAAAGAATTCTTGCTAATGCTCACCGTTGTTGTCTAATATACTTATTCTTAATAAATAAAATTATTTATTAATGTTTATTCTTCCCTGAATTTTCAATATCGCGATTTATTATTATTTTATTTATAATCTATTATGTTATTATAGACATCTTTATACTTGATAACAAAACATTTGGTTGTCTTAACAATGGAAACCCCACCGTTAACGCATAAGTATACCTACTGTCCCAGCAAGATAGTAAGTCAATACGTAGAATGGCCACTTCAGTCACCTGCAGCGGTAGGTATTCAACATCTATTCAACCTCCATATTGCAAAGTACTTCAGGGATATTGAACACGTGAGTAGTCCGAAGACTCTTAACGGCCGATCGGAGTGCCCCAGTCCGTGTCGAGTGCCGTACAAATGTAAAGTCTATGACACATCACACACTGAACAGGCGGTACTCAACTTCCTGCAAGATCGCGCTCTTTGTAAGCTTGGACTTAAATTACAAGCAGTTAAGGTCTCTTTTCTATTGATTTTTATTTATTTCTTAAAATTAATTTTAGCTTAATCGGTAAAGAATCCACAGTGTTCGGTATATATGTACATAGCTTATACGTACATAGGTGAAGTACTAATTATTATAGTAACTAACTTACTCTTTAATTTTTGGTCTTGATAAATCATTTAAGAATGCCATTGGCCTTCTATACCATCATAAAAATTTTGTCTGTCTGAAATACACTTACTGAAATAACGATTTTTTCAGTGATTAATAGGCAGGCCTATAAAAATAATAACAATCCTCAGATGAAGAGGGATTATGTAGAATTATAATATAATAACAATTAAAAATAAAACATTTTTTAAGGTACCTAGAAACCCATCCCGAGAGAAATACACACAAGGAAACAATAACACGACACAACAGTCCAGTTAATTGGATGAAATAGTAAACAGTATTAATAGTAAAAGTGCTTTTAATGCGCAACAACATCGCACTAACAAACAAACAATTGGGTCAAGCTCTTGTCCCATACACAAACGAGAATTGAAACAAACTGTTGAATTACAATGAACAGAACGAGAGACTAATCCGTCGGATTATTCCTTTAAAACAATAAATTTGTTTTGAACGAGATCTTTTGTAACTTGCGAAAGGTTAGGTACTTTTTTATCAAAATTGTACAACACAGATAGCCATAGGTAAAGTTAGATATGAACAAACGAAAAATAATGTTTAAATATTTTTTACTTATGTACGCCTACAGGCGGGAATTACAGCTATTTCGCCCCGCGCTCCGCAAGCGTCCTTACCATAGACTTATATTGAGTATAACAAATAGATGCGGCCAAAGTTTTTATATTTTTATGAAGTTGAAATTTGGCGTCCAGCTGAGTAATTATGTGTATATATTCACTTTCACTGCGAATATATAATGAAATGAATAATGTGATAAAGAATTGTGTAGAATAAAAGTATACTAAAAAATAAACCACAATAGTCACTCGAGTGAAAATTTATGCTATATATTTGAGCTTTTTTTCCATAAATAAATATATGTTATGAAAAGTTAATTTAGTTTATATATATATATATATAATCACCTAATTTTTCCTAAGGAATGTGAATATACCTAATATTAGAAATACCTAATATTTCTAATATTAGGTATATTTATTATAATACCCTCAGTAAAAAAGTCATGTGTGTAGTATACATACTTACATTTAAAATTTGGGTGCATTCCCAGTAGTTCGGTTGACAGTTCGGTTGACCGAACTAGTGAGACTTTTTTTCCTAGTACTTCGGTTGATTTTTTCGACCGAAGTACTAGGAAAAAAAGTCTGGTCTGTGAGTAGTGAGACTATTTTTTCTCTGGTCCATTCCCACTACTTCGGTTGATCGAACTAGTGAGACTTTTTTTTTTCCCAGTACTTCGGTCGAACAAATCAACCGAAGTAGTGAGACTATTTTCTTTTATTCCGGTTGTAAATTCAATTATGCAGCCAGCATACTTGGGACTCCGAAGCTTAATATTTTATACAATTTTTGTAAATATATATAACTTGTAAATATATATTTTTATTATAAATATAATATAAATATATAAATATAAATATAAATATATTATAAATATAAATATAATATCTTTTATATATAATAAAATAAAATTTTATATATATAAATATAATAAGTATCTTGTATTTAAATTGAAAAAAATATAAATATTTTAGTTCACATTTCTATATGAAACCATGACTTCGGAAAGATGGATATGCGGATGGTATGGTATGTTGTGTATTTTTGGTATGTTGGCTACAAGGACATTAGTTAGCAAGGACATGTATGTTAGGGTAAGGTAAGGTAAGGGTAATGTGAGGGTACAGTACTGTTGGATATGTCTCGTCAAGGCCTATCTAACGAACCGTCACATGTGGGGTTAGGGTAAGGTAAGGTAAGGTAAGGGTAATGTGAGGGTACAGTACTGTTGGATATGTCTCGTCAAGGCCTATCTAACGAACCGTCACATGTGGGGTTAGGGTAAGGTAAAAAAATATAAATATTTTAGTTCACATTTCTATATGAAACCATGACTTCGGAAAGATGGATATGCGGATGGTATGGTATGTTGTGTATTTTTGGTATGTTGGCTACAAGGACATTAGTTAGCAAGGACATGTATGTTAGGGTAAGGTAAGGTAAGGGTAATGTGAGGGTACAGTACTGTTGGATATGTCTCGTCAAGGCCTATCTAACGAACCGTCACATGTGGGGTTAGGGTAAGGTAAGGTAAGGTAAGGGTAATGTGAGGGTACAGTACTGTTGGATATGTCTCGTCAAGGCCTATCTAACGAACCGTCACATGTGGGGTTAGGGTAAGGTAAGGTAAGGTAAGGGTAATGTGAGGGTACAGTACTGTTGGATATGTCTCGTCAAGGCCTATCTAACGAACCGTCACATGTGCGGTTAGGGTAAGGTAAGGTAAGGTAAGGGTAATGTGAGGGTACAGTACTGTTGGATATGTCTCGTCAAGGCCTATCTAACGAACCATCACATGTGGGGTTAGGGTAAAGTAAGGTAAGGTAAGGGTAATGTGAGGGTACAGTACTGTTGGATATGTCTCGTCAAGGCCTATCTAACGAACCGTAGCACGCCGGGTTAGGGTAAGGGAACATTCATGTTTCGTTTGAACTGAAAATTAGGAATCTAACATCGGGCAAAATAATAGTTTGATGTGTGACGTAACTATAAAATTATAATAAAATGTTATATTAGAAACATTAGATTAGAAATGTCATATTATAATCATTTTGTTTACTATCATAGTATGCACAATAATAATATGATAGGTCTTATCTAACCAACACAATTTTATTAAGATCTATGGTAGTGAAACTTATCAAAACATGTTTACTATATTAATAACGTTTTAACATATTTAAATTACGAATACTTGATTCCCACAATATAGACAAATGTAAACTAAGTCCCCTTCTCTCTTTAATAGTTCTTTTTAACTATGTTTATTGCACGAAACTAGCATGAAACAAATAAACACAGAGTCCACGTCCGACCAGCGCTACTGCAGAGCGCAGACTGACTGGCACGCCCCATCGCGCACAATGTGCTCGATAAAATCATGATATTTGAATTTTATTGTAGTCCCTTTATACTTAAAAATCTGATATTGTTAAATTGACTTGAAATCATTGATACCTATTTAATAAAAAAAGAATGGATTGAATCGCGTCATAATTGCCACAGAAAGGTCGATTGAAAACTGAACACACCTTGCTTACAAAAAATTTTTTTTTTAAATATCTAATTGCCTAATTATTTTGATATTGTTAAAATGACAAGATGAAAGTTTGACCTACAATATATATTTTTTTTGAAGCAAATACATGTATAACTATTGAATAATCGTCATTGAAAATTTGAAATTTTACGTCGGCCATAGCCTTAAATTAACTTTGTAGATTTTGTCAGCAATTTTTTTTCGATTTTATCATATTGATAAAAGTAGATAGATAAGCCAGCCCTGGCGTCGCCTTTGTACAATTAGAAAAACTTAAGTCCATCTGGAATAATTTACTTTTTAAATTGTGAAAGATTTTTTCAAATAGCCTATCAATACATAGGTATCAACACATATCAACAAACTTACAAAATCCGCTTTTTCTCTCCCCTTTTTTAGTATATTTGTATATTAATTTATTCGATTTACAAACAGTTGTCGAGTTATTACATTAATTGAATTATTAACAATCAATCTATTTTATGAATAGATCTAAATATTATCTTTTATATTTCTTGTTAACTTTTAAAATACAACGGAATATTCTCGAAAGCAATGTGCGCAGACAATGTTAAGCTGTCATCGTAATAAAACGAGGGTTCGAACAACATCACTTGAAAAGCAGTCCACGGAAAAAGTGTAATATTTGTATTGCAATAAATAAACATTTATTTCTAAACACTTGTTAAAAAATAATAACAAAATAAAGTGAGAAACCTCATACTGACCAAACACTGACGACCTGTTTGACGACCTTTAGTAGTAGTATCCAATAATTATATATGTAATTTATCGATGGAAAAGATTTATAATCATTATGCTATGTAGGAAAAATAAGCACTAGTCAATTTGTGTCATAGCAGATTTGAGTGCTCTACTCATTATGTAGTAGTCAATTTAAGCTCTAGAGCAAAAATCAAATGTAGTCAGATTGTGTTCTAGACAGTCCAAGACCAACCCTTTCAAAACGTCTACAATAATGTTTGCAGTTCATTACACAAACAAGTAATTCGCTATTTAAATGATAATTTTATTTAAATTGATTCTATAGAATAGTTTCACTGAAAAGACAAGATAGTTCTGTGAATACCTACAAGGTTTCAGAACCTGTACGAACATACATTAAAGAACCTATCTCTGCCGAGATTTATCTATTGAAATTTTTGACGGTTTTACCAAAAAACGTATTGTAAGAAACATCGCCTGAAAGAACAATATTTTAGGCAAGTGTTTTTGGTTATAAAGAGTGGACATACAAGCGGGCAGACTATGGCAAAATGATCCTGAAAAGAACCTAATATTAATAAAGACCTTTAATAACTTTAATTAGTTTTAACTAAGTTATTTTCTCTGAGTCCTACAGAAATCAGGTATAGCCCACAGGGAAATCAGATATCTTTGAGTGTCCTCATGTTAAGTTATCAAGGTAAAGTAAACATTTGTATACGAATTTAGGTCACGCAAATTAAAGCGTTTATGCGTGATGGAGTCGCAAACAGTTATGACAGGGTCACATTAAAATAAATCTTTTCGTGTGTGGTGTGAAAAAATTAAATAAGTAATGGAAATATTATTTTTTTTCTAAATATACAATACACCATTTGTAGTTAGGTTGGAGGTTTGGGAAGTAGAATAAAATAGAATAAAATTTTATCTACAATAAAAGACACACACAAACGTCCCCTGCAACAAACCGGCTCCAAAGAAACCTGTGCTGGTCTTCCGTTAGAGCCGATGGTGATGTTACGCACTTATTAACACATAAGATATATAACACAAAAGCTCCAAAAAAACAAGAAATTTCCAAAAATATAACACTTAAATTATATTATAACCTATAAATATATAATGCAAAAAACACTTATTTATACAGAAAAAATGAAAAATAAAATACTGGAAAAAAAAACAAAAAATAATTCAGAATCTGCGGTATCATCCGCAGAAGCTCCTCGCTTTTTTGATGTTCAAATATAAATTTATTTACTTTATTCCTAAAATTATTACTACTTTGCAGGTCCCTAATAGGCGGCGTGAGTAATACCTATTTAATAAGGAAAAACTTTTTATTTTTATAAATCCTATATCTTAAGGTATAAGATTTACAAAAATAGAGTAGGTAAGGAGAAACAGTAATAGTATTCCCAAACATGAGGGGTCAAACATGATGATTCGCGCAGTTTCCCACATGAGCTTAAGTACCCTAAAACGGGATTTATAAGGGTTGATTTCTGCCTTTGTGAGGTGAGACGCCAAAAAAATCACCTCATAAAGTTACAACTTTCATAATGTACAAATAAGTTTTAATTTTTTTCAAAAGCATAATAGAAATATCAATATATTAGATCGTCGTGTGTATTTTGAAATGATAAAAAAGGTCATATTATGACAAGTGTATCTTTTTTATTTATTTATTAGAGATGGGTTTGCCCTTGCCCAACAACCAGCCATGTGGCAAGGACGAGGCCTAAGATTGAGCGAGCTCACCCAGAAGATGCCTATTCACTCGAACATTGAAAAGATTCGATTGAAAGAACGTGATTGAAATTAGAGGAGAAAAAGGATATGTTGACTCTTTAGTCTCTAGAGCGTGTAATGCGAATATGAGCGAAACTATTTTACCCAGGATTTACGAGTATTACACACGGCGTCTTTGTCTCAAAGCTCATATAACCCAAATCTTTTCAAAGTTCGAGTGAATAAGCATCTTCTGTGTGAGCTCACTCCATCATAGGCCTCAACTTCGCTACACGGCTAGATACTCCTTCGATTGTGACTTATTAATTTTATATTCCCAGAGATTTGAGTTCACTGTGCCGCATCGCAGTTGTTCACTGAGAGTACGGCATGACCTTTACACGCGGTAAACAGCGGTCACGGTCAATGTTTATGGGAGAAATGTCATGTCACTTTAGAATTATTTATAAATGCGTGCGCGTGTGCATAAAAAGGTAGTGTGTGCTTGTTAAGTGGATTTTTTTATCCCTGGGCTTTTTATGTTAAACAATGGTAGATAACCATAAACAAGAGTAACAACATGAAGTGAAGTACGTTGTCAAATATTATAATATAGAATCCATACGTATTACTTACTAATATATATATATACATCATATATGTGAAAGTAACTCTCTCTGTCTGTATGTCTGTTACTTTTCCACGCCTTAATCGTAATGAAATTTTGCATACACGTTGTCATAGATCACCTAAAATAAAACAAAAACAATGCCTGGCAAATGATGTCAGGCATTAATTTTTAATCATTTAATTTTTAACGCGGATGAAGTTGCGTAAATGTATGGATGTTTGTAACTCTTTTTGCATACACGTTGTCTGGGATACCAAAAAGGACATAGGGTATCTTTCATGCAGAACGCGGACGAAGTCGCGGGCACCAGCTGGTATCATATAAAATAAAAAAATACTACATATAATAATGTATATTTAAAATGTTATAAAGAAGGCTTGCCGCTCTGGGGTCGTTTGACCCGGAGAGGTCTCATAGTAGCGCGTGTTTTTTTTTTTTTATTTTAGTGCCTTGTGAAATAATAAGGGTTAATAAAGGAAAATATACGTTTTTATACGTTTAAACAATACAAAAGTTATATAAAAGTAAGTTGTATAAAGTAACGAGTACAATACAAAGGCTTGGGGACTGATTACGAATTTACCCTGTTTACAAGAGGAAGTTGAATAAGATTGTTAAGTTTTGTAAAATATTATGTAGAAATTAAATCTTTATTTAATTATTATTTTTATATAAAATTGTTAAGTTGGTTTGTGTATGCTTCAAAAAATCGAGAATTGGTAGACCGATTTTAATTCGGTTTTCACTTAAGGAAAGAGGAATGCATTCCGGGTATACATCGATGATTCCGGGCGAAGCCGGGAGTGGATCGCTAGTATTACATAAAAGGTTACAACTGCCATACAGCTACATCTAGATTGAAATAATTTCTCTTCAAAATTATACCCAGTAGAGAAAGAAATTGACAAATTCAGGCTGGGTAAAAAGCACAAAAAACAATTAGTTATCTGTAGTGTGTTTCAAATGAGTTACTAGACTACTCGCTGGAATTTAACTCGCTCGAATCGGCGAGTTATCATGTTTGTTTTTAGTTAATATTTCACTAGACAACTCGCTCACAATAGGTGATTCTGTACAGTTGAACAAAAAACGAAATAAATAAGTGGAAACTAAATTATGTTATCATAACATATATTCAGTATATTTATGTGGTAGGTATATATGCTAAACAATAAAGTAGAAATAGAAAACACTCACACTCCCATGATGTTTGTCGGCGTCTAAAATTAGCACACATTTCTGATATGTGTATACAGAACTCTCGGGTTAAGCAAATATTTTGAAAAATGGAGCACACCTCGCCCGAAGCGACACGACATTAACATATTGAAGTGCCATAAAGAATGTGTGTGTATATATATGTACATATAAAATAATACGTGGGCATATTAGTGAAAATTATACATATTATACGGGACTACGAGTACAGTGTTCTATTTTTGAAAATATAATTCTGGATTTATTCTAATACTAGCTGTTGAACGAGACTTCGCCCGCATAACTTTATAAAATTTACTCAGTTAACTCGCTCATGATATAGCTTTATATAGGTGAAAGAATTTTCAAAATCGGGCCAGTAGTTTTTGAGTTTATTCATTAAAAACAGAAAAATCTTCTGTCTATAATATTAGTATAGATAATTTAATGTATTTCGAATGCATTATTATATAAATTTTTTATCTTTTTCCAGTTCTTCGTTTCACGTATTAATATATGGATTACAGTTACGTATGTGCTAGACTAAAGGCGGATCAATATATGCAAACAAGAATACATTACATTACAATGCTATCGGGATTTTTCCCGATACAAGTCCTATCGGTTTGTATCGTCTGGACTTCTTAATAATTGAGTATTATTTTGAGCATTATTTTACGTTCATATCTAGATCTTTTAGAAGATTACAGTAATGTTAATCCACGTGGTCACATTTTCTTACAAATTTCTTACCCGGATTGAAACGAACACCATCAAAATCAAAAAATCAAAATATTTATTTATCAATTGGGTTTTTACAAGAAACTCTTATGATCGTTATTTTAAATTTAAATTTACATTTACCAGGGTTTCGGAAAAAAAGCCAAGATGACGATCCAGAGAAGAAACCTCGAAAGAAACTGATGCATATTATTTCGTAGTTTGAAACCACTTTTCACTTATTCAAATAATGATAATTAAGTTCCCAGCTATTTCATGTATTTCACTACAAATAACTCTGAATAGGCATTTGAAATTGAGATTGTTTAGGTTGACGACGTCACTGAATTATCAATGAACCTCACATCTCAACTTGTAATAAGAGGTCTTTAATCTTAATGAACTCCGTGACAGATACCGACGTTATTAGATATTTACATTCACACTCCACAAAATTAACTACAAGTACAACATTGTAGCGTGAATCCCTAATTAACGCTCAGGGCTGTCGCAAATTCCAATTAGTACTGCGGCAACTACATCGGTTTTTGTTAACCCTTGCCTAATGCGTGAACGCTTGAATAGAACCTATATCTCTGAGTGCCTGTCGATTTAATGTTTCGATAAAGGTTAACCCACTTCCTTTTATTTATATTTATTTATTTATTTACAGTCACGTAGACTTTACAGTAAGTAAAATATAAAATTAAACCTATATTATGCAATATAGAGCAAACTTTAATTAGGTCAATATAAACATAATATACAGCATTTTTAATAATAACTAACCCGCGACTTCGACCGGGTTCAATACCATCGGTGCTCCAGTAACAATTCTACTTCCAGTGATATACAGTAAAAAAAGTCTAAATGGTGCGACATTACTGAAATACGAACTTTACTTTTCTTACTTATTATAGTAAACTATTTCTTAATTTTTTTATTATTTTGCAAACGTATTCGCCAAAACGAGGTAGGTAGTACAGCATTGACATAAGAATTGCAAAATCGCTGGCTTTTGGTAACGGTAAAAAACTGAAAAATAGAATTAACTCTTATTATCTGACAAAATATAGCAACACAGATACTGCAGTATATGTAATGTAATTTTGGAGACAACCCTAATGAAATTAAACGAAACATGTACGAAGAGAGAGGGTCTCTACATACATTAGCACGGGTAAAATAAAAGGCAAGTAGTACGAGAAAATACATTCTCATCAAAAACATAAAATATAACAAAAATGCCAAGTCAAACAACGCAGTTCTTCAGCTATAAAATAGTTGTTTTAGTTAGTGTCTATTAAAGAATCTATTCAACAACTGGTTTAGTAGTCGTCTCGCACAATTTTATTACGTACGAAATGTGCGAAAAGCCAACTATAAATTTAAATATATACTTATTTAGTAGTCGTCTCGCACACTAATAATTTTCTTAAAATAATTTGAAATAAAAGTACAGTACCGATACCTTTTTTATCTAATCAATTAACCTATCAACATTCATAGTGACCGTATCAATATTAGACAGCTTTATTTCTATAATAATTATAAGTAATGACTTGTCAATTGCCATGCCATGGCATATATCCGATTAGAGATTTACAATGATACAGAAAAGTTCATAGGATATCAGAAAAAAGCAACACACAAATATATCCATATAAAGAGAGAAGATTTGTATAAAGTCCAGACCTATAAAACCTATAGACTATGTTACACCTATAGAAACGAGTAACATAGATGTCGTGGGCAGATCGTAGAATTGAGCAGATCGTAAAGTATGAAATCAAAAATCTTTCACCAAAAGTCAAAAATAGGTGCAACGAGGAGCGGAGCCAAGCAAAGCGAGAAGGAGCGTGTTAGGTTTACATGGAAATAAATTTGGGGAGCCGAGTGAAGCGGAGCGGAGTCAGGCAACCCTCTCAGTTTTAATAGAAATATGATCTGGCCAGGAATATCATGATATGCCCAATTCTACAATGTGCCGACGACATAGATAAAGTTGCGCGGACGATTCGCGTGCAACAGCTAGTGAGCAATGAAGACAAGAGTAGAATAAAATGTTAAATGTGTTAAACACATACTTAATGAAAAAGGTGCACATTAGGAAAACAAACAAATGACAGATTTTATTTTGTTATAACATATTATTTCACTAGCGACCCGCATTTTTTTAGCACTGCAATTTTTTATATACAGAAACCTTTCTATATATTTAATCCCTCTTTCCATAAGTGAAAAGCGAATTAAAATCTGTTGGGTGATTTAGAAATAGATTTAGAACAGTTTCGGCGACTTGTATGCAAAATATTGGTTTTATTTTCTTATTACATAAAAACTTAATTAGGTTCTATTATATGCCGCTGGTGCCAGCAATTTCGTCCGCGTTCAAAATTAAAAAAAATAAGCGATATAACGCTTGACCTCTTGTTGCTTTAACACTTGACCAGGTGATAGTTTTTTTAATTTATTTTAGATGATCCCTTGGAACTGTTTTTTTAATAAAATGTACCCTATGTCCTTTCATCCCCGATAACATGCAAAATTTCATTATGAGTAGTTAAGGCGTGAAAAGGTAACAGACAGACACACAGATACTTTTACATTTATAATGTTAGTATAGATAGTTAATCTGATAGTTAACGCGGGCAGCGATTTCAATTTATGTATTAAAGGATATTACATCGTAGTTGTCTGCTAGCAGAAAATAAATTAATTTTCAATCGAGTGACCAAGCCTGAACGTTTGGATGCCTTTGATCTCGGTTAACATGTATGAACGGTATCCGAGCAGGTACGCTGACACAACCATAATTAACTACAGAGTCCTTATTGCCATAGTTATAAAGACCAGAATCGTTCGGCAACTAGTGTTATATACCTACCTCTTAAGTAAGGGCACCTTGACCGAACTTACCCTTTGGTAATTTGCAATTAATTTATAAATAGCGACAATATTTATTAAAACCGCAGTAGTCTTAACAGAGCAGGGGTATAACAAGTAAAATAACAATTGCAAATTTCATTCCACATGCCTTTACAAGTGTTTCAAATCGTAAGCCTCCAGTAATTACTATATAAAAGATAAAAGTAAACTAAAAAAATCTAATTTGCTTTTGTTTCGTCATAACATAGGTACAAAAAATATCAATATATTGTTACATATTATATGACTAAAAATATAGACTAAATATAATGTCCCTAAATATAAAAATGTCACCACTTTTATTCCCTCTTTTTTATCGGCTTCGTTCTCAAAAATTGGGCTATTTGTGGCAATAATTTTTGAAATTCGACTTACAGTTCCAGAGTTTAGCGCGCTTAAACCAACAATCAAATGAACTCCTTATTACTTTGTTTATGGAATATAATAAACGTAAAGTAAAGTATAATTATGTAAGATTCTATTTGGAGATATGTTATCAAAAAATATGGTTTAGCAGTCGTCTCGCACAATTTTATTTTATTGGTCGACATGAACGCTTCTTTTATATTTCAACAATAGTCAAACCGTTCATGAATACGAAATTAGGAAGTCTAGCCCGAACGTAGTTTGCAAAAAGCAATGTGGCACTAAGCGCTAGTTCAGACACGGCGGGAACCGCGCGATTTCCGCGCGTAAACCGCGCGCTTATGTCTGAACGATTACAAAACAACTCATATAAATAAGACCCGCCGTGTCTGAACTAGCGCTAATGCTAAGTAATTTCGCAGAATCAAAACCTTCTTCTTCTAAAAAGAGGTCTGCAATCACGAATGACATTAGTAACAGACCGCTTCAATTGGCGTTGTTAAACTTTCGCTTCATTAACCAAACAAAAGATTCCCTCCAATTTCATGTCGGTTGCCCAAACAAAGGAATTTCTTAAGTACGCATATTCTCAAACTTCATCTAACCTTTTCAATTTCCCGAGCATTCTTCGTATGTCTAAGGCCTTGAAGTGGCCAATTTAGAATGAGAGAAACTTGAACTCTTTGAAACAAATAACGGAAGTCATTAAAAATGTAAAATGAGGAAAGTTTAGCCGCATTGTGATGCGGCAAATGACTTATGTGATATATTATTATGCTTTAATCAAGCTATTAAGATTTGTCATATATTGTGTTAATTAGCATAGTTGTGTATTTTCATTATGTATGAAATTTATACTATATAATATTATTTAAGTCTTTAATCTAAAATTTAGAAATTAGATATTAAGGTGCTCAAGTGTGAAAATTATTTTAGTTAGACATGATGCTTGGGAGGTTCTATGAATAAATTATCCGATGTAATATTCACTTTTCACGCAAGATAGAAATGCGAAGTAAATTTAGCTAAATTTACTTAAAATAATATAGTTTTTTGTGAACAATTATATTATTATTTTTCTATTTTTCTCAACTGTATTGTTGACTTTGTTTTTTTAATGTGTAAGGATTTACATATTTTTATTATATGCCCCTGATAAATCAATTATGTTACAGGGAATTTTATTATAAATTTATTTATAACTTAAGAAATTTATTTAACAATATATGGACTCGTAAGTTTAAGAGGTTAAAAGCAAAGGTCACACACAATCCCAGTGGGCTCAACGGTAGTAATAGAAAGAAACTACATCGACATCAAAGTTTCCTCTGACGTCGATGTATATGTAATGGATTTTATTTCCAGTCCTTTTATTTGTTTCCATGAACCAAGTTTCTGATGCTAAATTTGTGGCTTGGTGTTTACGGGTTGTTACTAGTAAAAACAAAGATTTCTTTTAAATTATTCTTTATAAGAAATAGGAATAAATAATTTTATCAAATCCATCAATTCAATCAATCATCATCAATAATAATTATCAAGAACAAAGAAACAAAAATAGACAATAACGCCATCCCAAAGGGAAAAGAATGGTGGCTAAAGTATAATATATAGGATAGGCCTCGAAGGCATTATATCGTATGTACCTACCTGCTATGGAATTAGATAAATGTAAATTTATAAAAGAAAAACATGAAAGTATAATACCGGAAGTTATGTGAATTGTACCTACTAATATCTGTAAAAAACTGGGGTAAATACATCATCTAACTATAAGTTTTACCAAAATATAAATTATTTACTTCACAAAATAATCAGGTGTAACCGTAAATAATCAATTTGAATTTCAGATAGAGCTAGATGACAACATTGAACTTTATAATATAGAAAAGATAGTGCGAACAAAATCTGTGCAACAAATGCGGCAGTAGGGGGCCCGCGAGAGGCGGCTAATGTATAATAGAATCGATGTCACCGTCACAGAGGCGACACTGTTTATATTCTGCCTATTTCATTGGATGTGGTATCCATCCAATGAAATACGTGATTTTATAATAATTTTATTTTATGATTTAATTTATAATTTTATAATATACAGGGCGTCCCACGACGATGCCACATGGAGGGGGTAATTTTTTTTCTCGTGTAGCGGGTTCGATTCCCGGTTCAACCATGTAATTATTTAAAAATCTATGAATGCAGTTTAAATTGTTTTTAAAATTGAAATAATGTCTTCTTTCAGTAAAATGTTCCATCTACAATATCTAAGGTACTTTCCCTCCATGTGGCATCGTCGTGGGACGCCCTGTATATTTATATATTATATATTATAATATTTTTATATACTTATATATTATTATATTTATTATATATTTATATATTATATTATTATAATTATATATTAACATATATTTTAATTTATTGATTTGTTATTAATATATAATATATACAATACACCTAATGTCACTTCTTAATTTTTTTTGTCTATGACAAATGACGCAAAATGGCGTCCGCCAAATATTTTGCTCGAAATGAGTTTTAAAATTATTATTAAGTTACTTACCGATAGAAAGTTATTCCTTTGCACTTTACCGTATTACTTGAATTATTAGTGCAATATTGTAACACACACGAGGGCATATTTGATCAGTTTTAACGTTATTTCGCTATAAAACAAACAAGGGTTACAAGCAACAAGCAACTCAAGAGCTAGAAAGCGACTGTCAAGTGTAGCTTGCCAGCTTCAGTTGAACGGATCACTAGTGATAAAGGTGATAGCTTCTCTATACGTAGTAATATCACCTCACTGGATGACAATCAGAACTTACAATTTAACAAACTACGTAAAGCATTATGAAGTAAATAATAATAATATCTAATATAATATCTTCACACATTCCACACAGCACCATCTAGTTCCACACTAAGCAACTTATTGCTTGTATTATGGATACCAGACAGTTGATATATTACATAGATTACTTTTTTTTGTAAATAAATACATATTATAAATACTAAACATCCATGACTCAGGTACAAAGGTAAATGTTAGCACATAAACATTTGCCCCTAGCGGGATTCGAACCCGCGACCGCTTGATTAACAGCTAGGGTTACTAGCCACTAGACCAAACGTGTCGTCAATAGTATTTAACTAAAATAATTCATTTATCTAATTTCAAAATACATTTGTTTAATTCATGAACAACATTTATGTTATTATTTCAAGATAAGGCCACAAATAAAATAACAATTTATAAGTTATGATAAGAAAAGTTCCAGAGGAGTAGGTATACGAACTTTTTTAATATCAAACTTACGATTATGTAAGTGGCAAGAGAAAGTTCGATAGAAATTCAGTACACACTATTCTAAGAAGAAAAGTTAAAATTGGGCTACAAGAAAATAACAAATTTCATGTGAGCGTAGCAGTTTGCTAGGCCTTGGACTGTCTAGACTAGAACACAATCTGACTAGATTTGATTTTTGGCTAGAGCTTAAATTGACTACTACATAATGAGTCGAGCACTCAAATCTACTATGACACAAATTGACCAGTGCATATTTTTCCTACATAGCATAATGACATGAACCAAAATTGTCTGGACATTCATGCAGAAAATTTATTTCCTATCTTTTAATGTTTACTTATCTATTTAAGTTAAGTTTAAAGCACAATATCAACGTACTTTCTTAAGTACGTACTGGTACTGTTAAGGCACTATAATTGAATACTCGAAAATAATAAACCTTTTTTATATAATTGTTTTTAACAACATAATTTTAAATGAACATTATAGGTAGAATGTTTTTATGGAAAAAAGTTATTGGCTTTTAGTCGCTAATTACAAGAATTCAACCAGCGAAAAGTCACAAATTTTGCATATTGTAAAAATTAATTGTATTTACTAAATTATAAAATAAATTTTAATCCAAATCTTCATATTATATCAAGAAATGTGATGTTTTAATGTAAGTATTGCTACGACTAATAACTAACGAGTAATCATGGAATTACGTAGTATTGAATTGGCAAGCAGCTGCCTAGTTGGCAAGTGAGATCTTAAGTTAACAAATTACTGAATATGTAGTAATTTCGTAGCATTTAAAATACAGGAATATACGAGTAACGAAAGCACTTCAAATACATGAATTAATATAGAAAACGACACATTTTAAATAAAAATATGTCTAGAACATAGGTCCCATATACATAGCAGGTATATACAGTGGAAGGCCTGTAGGAAATTAGATTTGTCGGGGTCGGGGTGTCGACTTCCCTAATGAATTCACGACGGATGCCTGCATTTGAAATTGAAGGACGTACGTATATTGGACAGTTGAAACAAATGGGATTACCTATACGTTTTCATATAGCTATATGCAGGAATAGCAACGCATTTTAAATCAAAATTACTAGGAAACTAGATAGAATTAAGGAAATCGGTCGTTCTGTCAATGGATATACAAATTCTGTACAGAATAATTAATTTGGAATCAACTGTACCTAAGTATTGCCACTAAAAATAATTTGTACATTCGCCTCAGTCGGTCGGCATCCATTCATTAGTGAAAGGTTCGCTTCGATGAATATTTAGAATTTCACGGCACGTAATACTAACCTACTCTAATTTTGACAAAGAAATTAGAAGCTATAAATATATTATGTTTTTATATTTACATTATGAAACAATTTTGTGTGCTGCGTTGTGCTAGCTGCTGCCCACGACTTCGCCCGCGTAACTTTGTAAATTATATACTAAAACCTTCATTAAGAACCACTCTATCCATTAGTGAAAACCGTATTAAAATCCGTTGCGTGGTTTTAAAGATCTAAGCATACATAGGGACAGACAGACAGAAAGACAGACAGCGAGAAGCGACTTTGTTTTATACTATGTAGTGATACCTAGTAGGGCGATATCTGGATTCATTGGACACGAGTGATATAATAACAAAACAAGAGTTTTTGTATTTCGATACCAGTGCCTATTTCACTGTTGTAAACTTGTCACATAACTCACTATTTTCTATTATATGAATTTGTTTGTTTGTTACACGCCTTAACTGTTCAACCAATCACCATGAAATTTTGAATACACTTGTCAGGGCAGATAAGTACACAGGCTACTTTCAAGTAGGCTAGTGATAGTAACAGTACCTTACTAAGATATATGAGAAATAAAAATTGAATAAATGTCTTAACAACTCGTCTTAAAGAATATCTTCGTTCAAATTATACAATTACTAGAAATAGCTACCTAAACAGGAAAGTAATAAGGTTCAAAATATATAAAATAAATAAGTAGTATATTTGAGCCACAAAATAGACAATGGTCGTAGTTCGTAAATCCTGATGACATATTCGAGAAAATACCATTTATGATGATCTGTTGAAGGTGAATGTCCCTTTTCTATATTTAGCAAAATAATTCTCTCAATTCTGTCCTTGAGTGTCAGACGACGTTCATTTCTCTATCATTAGAGGGACGTCTGGTAAATATTTAATAATAGAGTAAATAGAACGGGAGAACTGTTCTCGAATCTTATTTCCAATTAGGAAGGTATTTGAGGAATTCCTGTAAACATAATTACAACATTACTGGGTTCAAATAAAACTTCAAACAAACGGTGCTTAGATTCGTGACCTTATTAGATTTTTATGTGTTGGATAAAATTAATTTGTGACGAAAAAGTATAAATAGAAATAAATCATCTCTGAAACTTTTAGATTTTTCGATATGATTTAGAAATAACTCTTGCTCGGTGATTTTTTATGGAAAGAATAGCTGTGCGAGAAGAATGGCGAAGTTCGAAAACTTTTGAAGTCTTCTAAACGCGTAGAAACCGCCAGCCAAACCGCGTAAAAATTCGCCATATTAATTTCCGAGAATATCCAAGAGAAAAAAAATTTCATGATTCAAGGAGCAACAGGAAAGCTGCCGGTTCTATTGAAGGTAACTCCGATATCACGACATATTATAGCTCGTCCTAGATTAAGACTTTCGTATTAAGGCCTTAGGAGTTTGATGATAAAAATATAATACTTATGTAACTTAGTTTTCCGAATTATGCTAAACCATACTATATTCTTCTGTCTCCAATTTTTTCTGATGAATGAGAACAAATTTGTCAGTATTTATTCTAACTTAACAGGAAAAAAAAAACGAGTGTGCTTATGACCACACGACTGAAGTGAAACTTCTTTCGCTCCATCTGTATGTATATATATATATATATATATATATATATATATATATATATATATATATATATATATATTAATTTATGTATATGTGTATATAATAATTAATTATTATTAGAGGAAGAGAGAAAGAAAATGTGCGCGCGCACTGCTGTCTCTTGCTTATATCCCCCACATAACTTCCGTTCGCCTTGCCCGATCACACTTTTCGTAACGCTTACGTCACGCGTTCGCCAGCTTACTCCCCAAGTCAAGCGTGCGTAAAGAAGTTTCACTTCAAAAAATTCTCAACAACTTCCATATTGACATTAAAGGATTTCTGATATCATAATATATTTAAAGTTGAAATTATTAACTGTATATTTAGTTTTAAAAATATAATACGATTCAATAGTGAAGTTTCAAACATAAGGTGACCCTCGCCTCCGCATTCGTAACTCCGCATCAGAACAGAGGGTAGAGATTAAGAAATGAGTTTGCGGAATTCGTAGCGACATACCTAATCACTGTACATCAAAAACACTTGACCATTTTGCTACGAGAGATGACATAGCTCGCATTTCTCTTTGTTAAAATTAGAGATTCAAGTTTCGCCAAATTTTTTTTTTTTTAAATTGAAATTAACCATAATTTCTAACATACTAGCTGCCGCCTGGGACTTCGCCCGCGCAACTTTGTAAATTCCTCCTCGAGAACCACTCTATCCATTAGTGAAAACCGCATTAAAATCCGTTTTAAAGATCTACGCATAAATAGAACAGACAGACAGACAGACGCGGTGTAGGACTTTGTTTTATAATATGTAGTTATTGTTAAGAAGTATATAACCTTACCAAATATCAGGCATCAAATTCTACCATCTCCCAGGCTGGGTTAAATTTGTACAAATAAGTAGATCAGTTTAAACGAAATTCTATTTCATTAATGTAGCAACTTTAAATAGTTACCTAATTAGAGTTAATTGTTTTGAGCAGTTAGCTCAAAACAATTTATTAAATTAAAAAGCAATACGAATTTGTACATATTTGTGTGAGAAGAGATGCCAGAGCTCGTTCTCTATCTTATAGACAATGGATGTACCATTGTCACATCCCTGTAAGTCTATGATAGTTCAGATTCCTGATCGTAATTATAGCAGTACAGTAGTTCTAACCTCTTACGGTTTCGGTAACTGAGTAACAGCGACCTTGAGATATACTATTTCGTTGCTGAGTAAGAGATGCTAGAGCTCTTTCTCTATCTCCTAGAACATCCATTATTCTTATACTTATCATTTTTTTTTAAATCCGGCCAGAGTATTTCCTATATATTGTGTTTATTTATTTATATATATTGTGTTTACGTCTGCTGATTCGCAATCGGTTAGAAATTCAATCATAATTTATTAGACTATTAGAGAAAAGCTAAATATTTAACATTATTATCGATTCGGATAACAACAATTCGGAAAGGATCGGACATAGTTCATTATACTAAACAAACATTCGGAGGTTCACACAGACGACATGATTCGGTACTTAAATCCTCTCTCTAAATTAGATATCACGCAAAGCAAACAATGTTAAGTACACACAGGCTGTGGAGGCGAGCTTATATAGTTCTTACTTGTATAATAAATATGGTGGGTTGGTAAAAGTCTTGTTTGGGTACAACTGCCTAAAGAGCAATTTGAATCAACATAAAATGCCCAAGAGCAATTTTAATCTATTCGTACATAAATTAAATTTTATTCTATATTATTTAGCAAGTTCTTGTTAACATTGTGATTTTTGTAAAATATTTTTGATGTTTGTTAACAAACTATCTATTTCTCATAAATTTATTTCATTTATAAGTAATAATCAAACAATGAAAATATTATACATGATTAGGTACATAGAAAAAATTCAAAGTATTTTTTTGAAATTCGTCATATTATGTAATAATATATTGTGCCTGCCACGATCACAACGCAACTATTCTATCAGAATGTCAAAGTCAGCCTAGTTGACAGTTACGTAACCGAAATTCAGTACACAGTTTAACTATGTAGAAAATGCGAAGGACAGCAAAGCGAATTTACATAATCATGTATTCTCTCTCTTTGGAGAATAAGCAATAAGGAGTCATTATGTAACTTCTGTGGATTTTAATTAATGTAGTTACATTAACATTAGTTAATTAGTTAACATTAGTTAACATTAGTTAACATTAGTTAACATTACATTAGTTTTAACTAGCTTAACCTTTTTAAACCGCATGCGGATACGGATGCGGATTCTTAGATCCGCATCCGTATCCGCATCCGTAGATGTTGAGAATTCTGCATCCGCAATAACCCTGATATGTGGTGTTTTTTAAACTAAAATTAATACAAATTTTCCCTCTTATAAATTGCGCAGGGTCCACAGAGTAAATTGCTCGCTAGCAAATGAAATTACACTAATCAAAAGTTCAAGTTTCAACAAGACACGCTTGTGGTTTCGTACTTATTCCTTATTCTAAGTAACATTTATATACTCCCTTTTAATATTCCATGTCTCTCTCACGAATAGTTATAGCGTCGTAAAAATAATTCAATTTGGTTAAATCATCTAACAGAATTGAAGTCGCAAATTAGAGCTAAATTTACTGCTTCTGAGAGCGAATTTTCCTCTATTTTATTATATCTTTCAACGATGCCTTCACTATTGCGGTATATTCTAGGGATTAATTAAATTTTAGTTAAACCTATTACTTCTGACATAAACTTTCAGATATAATATAATTCTAGCTCGGTGTAAGGTATACCTACACTAATTTTTTGTATGTCATCTTCGCATTAAAATTATGAGATATTATTATGTTTACGTTTACTACCTAAACACAACAGCAAATGTCACCGTGTGCTGTAAGAGAGTAGTCACTACCACCTCATGGCTGCATTTTTATGACTGCGAAGAGTTATTACACGACATCTGCCACCCGCCATGGCTGTCCAACGCGGAGGGAAGACTGTTTTCCCGTCAAAAACCATGGCGTACCCGAAAATGTAGGTACGCCTGCTTCACGACGGACGGTAGTCTCTGAGACTACCGCCCAGGTCCCGGTCAAGGGGTAAAGGTGTGGACGTAAGCTAGCCGCCTGTGCCCAAGCCTCTTCTGGCAGATCGGCTGTGAGAGGGGTCCTCTTCCCGTTGCTTCTCTGCCACGAGCGCTTCGCAACATGACGTCATGTTGCCTCCTTGCCCAACATGACGTGCTCGTAAAACGCGAGCATTGCCTGCTACGCAAGATCACTTCTGACCATTGCTCTGCCCATTCGGGGAAGTCAGCCAAAGGAGGCCAGTATTGCCATTACTAAAACTACGCATTATCGAAATATTTAGAACTATATCTAGTAATAATTTTAATAAAATCAGCTTTAAGTGACGCTGCGCCACGCTAAGAAATAACAGGAATAATATATTCCTTGAAATTGCACAGTTTACTCGGTTCCAATGTTATTTGTAGACAAACGAGACAGGAAGTTCTCGTTAAAAACAATCATTCGTTGTCACCATACAATTACTCTTTGTACGTAATCGATCTTCCCTCCCAATATTTTTCTACTTTGTTGGTGTGAGAGAAACTCGCACACTCATTTTTAAAGATGATACTTATATGAAGACGCTTTTTATATTTACAGCGTAACGAGACGTAGCTTGCGGAATTATTATTTTTTAATCTCATTTTGTTACAAATACAAAGTAACAAAAAAAAAGTATTTGTAGTTCAGTATATCTTTTATATTTTGTTAATAGAGATATAATCATCTATATTTTTCTTTTTTTTTAGGTTTGTATTTCTTTCTATTCTTTTTATTTACTCATTATTATCTTGCACAGGTTCCGTGAGGTATTGTACAAATTATGTATAGGCCCCGGCTGAAAATCAGCGCAATGGGTGTCTCCCACCCCAACTCATTATGCTGAGTCAGGCACCTATTTCGGACGCACATCTTCACCTTGTTTTGTAATACCTATTATTGTGTTACTAACTGGTGCTCGCGACTTCGTACGTTTTTTGAAAATCCCGGTTCCCATCATTTTTCCAGGATAAAAAGAATCCTATATGTTAATCCAGGTAATAAAATATCTGTGTGCCCAATTTCATCGAAATCTGCTAAGCCGTTTATGAGATCAGCTTGCACAGACAAACAGGCAAATATTCTAAAAACTATTTTTTTTTACCTCAGTAACATAAGTACAACGTGTACAAATTGTGAAAAAACGTCTTACGATTTTATTATATTTAAATGTATAAATCATAAATATTTATTTTGTGTATGATACGTCTTTCTCTTTGAATCACTCTGGTTCGAAACTAATGATAATAATAAAAGAGACATTTGATTTAATTTTTTTTTATAAGCAAAACTAAACAATTAATAAACAAAACTAGAATAACCCGAGAAGTGATATTATAATGAACCACTATTTTGTATTCAAGCTAATCGTGAGTTTGTGAGCGTGACATGTGGCTTCATAAACTTGAAACTATTTATTAGTTTACACAGATAGTGGTAATAGTTACAGCAATAGTTAGTTTACAGTGTAATATGTAGAACAACAAAGTTAGTTCATATAACAGACCTAAATGAATATTTCTCAAAGTGACATAAAATTTTCAATAAAGAATTTTCAGATTAAATATGTTATGTATATATTTTTAAATTACATACGGCGACAAGACTTATGTAATAAAATAGTATTTTTTATATATCCGAAAAGTTATTAACTTAAATTAACTATTAATTCAGTATGGATTTTCATTTTAAAGTTTTCTAATATTTCGTATTCACATATATTCAAAGAAAATTTTGAATATATTTTTTATTTAAGACCTTGCAATATTATGTAAAAATATTTAAATTTTTACTGTGATCTATCTGGTGCACATCTATACATTATAGTTTTTAACTGCAAGTAACTTAAATTAAATTCATTACACAGTAAAAAATGAATAACATTATATAATATTATAAAAAAATCAAAATATATAAACTTCGATATTTCTCTTCTCTATTAAACAAAAAGTACGAACCTGCATTTTGCGCAACAGGTGCCGACAACACCTTTGATGTCAGCAGTAAAAACGCCAACAAAATTTCCCTCCGAAACGCCATTTCCATATTGATCTGAAAAAAAAAGTAGAAACAGTTGACAATTTTATTTTGAAACTAGCTGTGCTCGCGACTTCGTTCGCGTGGAATAGTTATTTTGGGAATCATTTGGATATCTCGAACGGTTTTCGCAGCGCACGCAACGGAAGCCCTCAAAGTTGAATAATTTTCCCCGTTTTTTCCACATTTTCGACTGTTTCTTCACTCCTATTAGTCGCAACGTGATATTACATAGCCTAAAACCTTCCTCGATAAATGATCTATCCAACACAAAAAGAATTTTTCAATTCGAACCAGTAGTTCCTGAGATTAGCGTGTTCAAACAAACAAACAAACAAACTCTTCAGCTTTATAATATTAGTATAGATTAACAGAATCTACATACAACAGAATATAAAGTCTCCAATGAGCTCTGAAAATCCGATAATACTGATTATGCGTAGCATATAAAGTGTACCTACACATATTGAACTCTGAAATTGATGTTTGCTACGAGCATTTCATAGGCATTGAATAATTCGAATAGTTATCACATATATTTTACCTGTACGGCACAAAATGCGTTGACTACGAATGTATAATCTAATGAGTCACTTTATATTCAATGTCAATACAAATACTTTAAAAGAGAACTAGCTCTTACACACGGCTCTGCTCGTACTATTTAATAGTAAATTTGAAGGATTTAGTTTTGTCCTAAAAAAGGCATTACCGGTATAAGTTACATATTATATATTATGATTTTAA
Organism: Synanthedon tipuliformis; assembly: GCA_947623395.1. Taxonomy (NCBI): domain Eukaryota; kingdom Metazoa; phylum Arthropoda; class Insecta; order Lepidoptera; family Sesiidae; genus Synanthedon; species Synanthedon tipuliformis. Next base: position 2,560,622 of record OX392415.1, on the reverse strand, counting down.
GTTTATATAATTGCAAATGATGTTGTAGTTGCACTACATTCGTAGCTACAGAGATAGATGTATCCATAACTCACATTTATTGAAATTAAAAAGGCTAAAGGCCAACTTTAATAAGTTCTCGTTAACGTCGTAGCGATCGCTGTTCCTGACATTCGATTTAATTTTTCATTTAAAGTCAGATGATGCGTTATGTTAGCGTCACAATGGTCTGGATATTTTTAATGGTCGAGTGTTGAAAATTCTTTTCATTATCTGAAGAAGTAGTAGAAGTATCAAAGCACAATTGATAATAATTTTAATAAAAAACCTTATTCGAGTGGTTAATTTAAAAATTTTGTTTTTTGAAAACATCCTTATACTTATTAAATCAAACTTTCTAGAGTTGTTTTACTGTATGTTTGACAAGCCCGTTAGTCGAGTGGTTAAGATGGTTGCTTTTCGTCTCAGAGGTACTGGGTTCGATTCTCGACAGGGCTAATTTTTGGAAATGAACTTTTCTGAGTCTGGTCTGAACCTGACAAGTAGTGGCAGGGAACACTGCGTTTCGCAATCATTTGGGTAGCCTGTCTGACGGCGGTGACCAGTGACCACTTCTTACATAACATCTTAACATCACCGTGAAATAAAAGCATATGATGATACAGTCCATTTCCGTATATCCCTTATCCTTAATTCTTATTCTTACGGTCGACAGCGTTTCTTGCAACTATAGCCACGTACTATCAAGTTGACCGTCGGCCTGTCTGCCGTTTGGCATTAATTTATTACAATGTAATAAATTAATGCATTTTGACTAATCCCACTAAAGTTGACAGCACACGTGCAGTACCTACGTGTGGCGTTACTATCGTAGTGTTAAGAGGCCAGGATAATCGTTACATTATCTACACAATTATTATAAAGAGTAGCTTGAAACGCTTGATCACTAGTTTCAAGTAATTATTTGGCTAGTAAATGTTCGACTTAACAAACAAATTCACATAAAAATTATATTTTATGAAGAAATGCGGTCGCGGGCAACAGCTGATAAAGAAATGTAATTAAAAATCCAAATAGGTAAGGTAAACTAGTTACTTGAATGAGCGTTCGACTTAACTAAATAATAATAAAGAAAATTTCACTGGTCAAAGGTCGTGAAATTGGTGTCAAGCAGGACTATAGAGAGAGAGAGTGACGTTTCTGGAGCGCATTCAATCAGGTAATGTTGGCTACAACCGCAAGGAGCGAATGTAGGGTTTTCGCGGGTGGCAGGCGGCAATGCGAAGGGGAGAGCAGGAGTGAACTGGGTCACCAGAGCACAGGCACCGGCTGAAACCTACTAACACGAAAACGGGAGCACAGATTAAATTACACAAACCGAAAGCCTTGTTGCATTGTGCATACGTCGATGGAAATTGTTTTTTTTATTTTTTTATATTAAGGTAATCTGACAGGCTGAACCGTGGCTCATGGAGCCCTTTCATTTGATCCCCTAATTTCTGAAGTTTTTGTTTCATACAAAAAATTGATGACATCATAACTGCAAAATGTACCAGGTGGTGGATATTCACCCAAGTCTAAAAATACTTACTAACTTTCCTGAAAAAAAATTATCCATACGCAAACTTCCCTACAGGAGTACAGCCAGATCCAGGTCTATAACTAAAAATATGAATCTTAAAATTTATGTTGAGAATTGTCAAGAAATATGAATATTGAATATGTAATATTAATTACTTAATGTTTTTCTTTCGTGAGTTACCGTGTCAAAAGCTTTCTGGTAGTCAATAAATGCTAAGTACAGTGGTCTCTGTTGTTCCTGATATTTCTCTATAATAAGCTCAAGGGTATGAATATGATCCATTGTAGAGAACCCTTTCCTGAAGCATATGGGAAAGCTTGAAAGAACAAGGAGTCAATGAAGTGTATATAGAGGCTATCAAAAGCATAAACAGAAATAATAAGGGAAGAATAAAGCTAGAAACCTTAGGTCCAAGTTTCCCCATAAAAAGGGGAGTGAGGCAGGGCGACCCTCTGTCACCAAAAATTTTTATAGCCATTTTAGAAGTCATCATCAACAAGTTGAACTGGAGGAAAATGGGAATCTACATAAATGGTGCTTTCCTAAGTCATCTACGATTTGCAGATGATATAGTGATTTTATCGGAAACAAGCACACAGCTGCAGGTCATGGTTGAATCCTTACAAATAACAAGCACACAAGTAGGACTAGAAATCAATCTCACGAAGACCATGGTAATGACAAACAATCGCAAAATACCAATAAAAGTAAATGAAAACCCACTAGATTACACGGATAAATATATATACTTGGGTAAAACTCTCAGTTTTGACAAATGTAACAATGAAACAGAAATAGATAGAAGGGTACAAAAAACGTGGAATAAATACTGGAGTCTAAAAGAAGTATTTAAGAGCAACTTATCAATAGGTATGAAAACTAAGATCATGAACTCTAGCCTCTTACCGTGTTTGACATACGGATGCCAGACCTGGAAATTTACAGCCAAAGCCAAACACAAAATCACAACCTGCCAGCGGGGAATGGAACGAAGCATGCTCAAAGTAAAAAAAATTGAAAAAATTAGACACACAAATATAAGATCTATAACAAAATGCATAAATGCCTTGACCTACGCACAAAATCTAAAGTGGAAATGGGCAGGCCACGTAGCGAGGCTCACGGATCAGCGATGGACAATAAAAGTAACTTTTTGGAAGGGTCCACAAGGAAAAAGAAATAGAGGCAGACCTCTAACACGATGGGAAGACGAGATCACAAGAACGGCCGGCTCAAACTGGAGCCAGATAGCAAAAAATAGAGACATATGGGCATCTTTGGAGGAGGCCTTTACTCAATCCGAGGTCCTTACAGAGAATAAGCACTAATAATAAACAAATAAATTAATATAGTATGTAAATCATTATAAACTAACCTATTAGAAATAAGTTAAAAATTGTATGTAAGGAATAAAGGGCTTTTTATTTATTATTTATTAATGTTTTTCTTATTCGATTTATTCGGTGCTCTATTCATTATTAATTATTCCTAATGAAATATATTTTCATCATAGTTACTAGCTTAAGCAAATGTTTCTTATTGTTTTGTTAGAATCGATCAGGATTGGAACGCACCTTACCGAATTTAAACATTCATTTGAAATTTATTATAACATCATTACTTATGTTACTTTAAATTAAACCAACGGGTTTCCTTAAACTCCTTATCTCCAATTTATTACTGTAGTACTTTTCTTCGTGGCCGTTCAAATGAACTATAAAAACGACGCTGTCTAGATTTCTCATTACATTGAATACGGCTATAAAAGGTTTTATGACACTTTAAAAATACATAAAAAAAACATGTATCATCTGACTTTTCCAAATAAGAACAAAATAATAAAAAGTACAAATAAATATATATATATATATATATATATATATATATATATATATATATATCGCATGTTTCCCCGCCTAAACGCCATAAAAAAATCCCTATAATAAAGCTGCTAAGGGCTTAGTCGATTTTCTTCTTCGTACATTTTTCTGATACGTCACCTTCAAAGGAGAAGAATCTCCTTTTACAATTGAGACGCAAAACATCTAAGAGATCTGAACGTTACGAAACGCTTTCTCGACTCAGCAAATAGCCTTTTCAACCGTCCCACGCGATAATGTACAGGAATAACGTGAAAATCGCATTTACATTTCGTTTGCATAATTCTGTCGATGTGGCTTCTTCAACAGTAGACACTTTATCGATGATTACGTAATAAAAGTGAAGGAAAAAGTGAGTTTAAAATAAAACTGAATAGTTTTTTAAATGGCACATACTATTTTAGAAATTTGCACTTTTATTTTTTTGCACATTTTTCGCACATACTATTTTTGAAATACGTAGTCAAAAACTGGGCGGCCCATCTAGCAGCAGTAATGAGGGATCGAGATAAGCCCTTTCCGCTATTCCAATGTTGATACGAAAAAGCAAAAAAGCTGCCAGCATTTTTTTCTCGCGATAGACGCCTATCACGAGAAAAATTGTCTGTTGAATTTTTTAAAATTAAAAGTTGACAAAATGCTAACGGCTCACTTGATTTTATTAATGAGTGCATCCAAAAGGGTTGGCAAGTGGTCTGCCGACTCTGATAGGACAAAGAATAAGGCAACATAAAGAATAAAGATTAACTAGACAATTAGATTGACAATAAATATATTTAAAGTAAGTAAGTATATGTATTTACGTACGTACGTAATATAAGAAGCGTACCTACATATTTAATTATATAGGAATCCTGTGTCCAACTATGTTCGCATGAGTCCATAAATTTTAAACACAAAATTAAGTGAATATTGCCGCATTAATTTCAGAGATAATGAATCTATAATTAAGCATACTAAGTAGATTAGACTTCCACTAAAGGAAGCAGGCACCCTTAATGGGTCGGCAATTAACCGCTTCAATACCGTTCAATATAACGCTAAAGACGACATAGCCTAAATAACCACTATATCGAATAATTATACAGACGTTTCTCATTTACTAGGCAAATTCAATCTAGCTAGTCATTAACAATTAAACAATGGAATGGAAATGGAAAAGCCACTTTAAATTCCACTTGGAATTTAAAAGAGCCTTTCGTGTCCTAAGGTTCAAATATTAAATAATTGTTTAGATCCTTTCATTATATATTACTAACTGGTACCCGTGACTTCATCCGCGTTGAAAAAGCTATATATCGCCTGACATCGTTATTGCTATTATACTTAGCCAGGAGTTAGTTTCCATAATTTTAGATAATCCCTCGGGACCAGTACTTTTTTTCTGGATGAAAGGTACCCTATGTCCTTTCTGGTGTCCCAGACAACGTGTATGCAAAATTTCATGGTGATCGGTTCAGTAGTTTTTGCGTGTTACAAACATCCATACGAACTTTCGCATTTATGATATTAGTACGGATTACCTAAAGCCAACGAAATAGTATATCTGTATTCAAAGGTCGCTACCTAAAACTAGCTTATGCCCACGCCTTCTTTTCTCAGTTGTTAAAACTAGTTGTTGAACTTTTATTCAATCTTTATTTCTGATATATTTTTGTAACTGATGGACACTGATGAAACGCCTCGTCTCAAATTACAAATCGCTCTTTCTGCTCTATGGATAGGGCAATGCCTTCTTTCTGTTAGGAATTTAATCCGAAATGCGTCGCAGTATTAAAGTGGTTTATTTAGCCTGTAGCGAACGCAATACTCTTTGCGCGCGGGTGTTCAAAAAGAAGAAAAAGGTGTCAGAATTGACATAGATTCATTGTCGGCTTGAATTTACTGATGGAATGTTTTCTTTTAGTTTTTATCTGTTTTTATAAAGTAATTATAGTGTGTAAATATTAAACTTTAGTTCTATTGAATTGTATGCAGTGTTTCCTTTTAGCAAACAAACCACAAGCCTAAAGATTCCATGAGCTGAAGAATGATGAAGAAGAATGGGCGTTGGGAGAGACAAGTCTTGGAGTGGATATTATGATATAAATACCCTGCGTCCAACCTAGCTCGCTGGACCGATAATTTTAAGAAAGCGGGTGGCAGTGAATTAGACGCGAATGGTTTTATGGACGCATGTAAGTAGGCTGATGATGATAGTTTTGATTTAAGAATATTTACATGAATTTATAATACGTATTGAAATTACATCTATAAATGCTTTTGGCGCATCTAAGAATTAGAAATATAAACTCAGTCTCAATATTGATTCAAGACGTTGTATAAAACCTAATTTGTTTTTTAATATCTCATCCAAGCAGATAAGTCGCTCTGTTAGACAGCGATTGGTTTCCCTTTCATAGACGAGATTAAAAACCTTTATGAATAGAAGGTAATATACCTTTAAGCGCTTGCGGTTTTCTTTTGTTCTGTTTTTTCTTTCTTTGTACGCACCGGTGTGCTCTTCTTAAGTCAATATTTCTATATTATTCGTTATTATGTGATAATATCAATACAATAGGCTTGTAGATATTTAATTATCAAAGACAATACTTAAAATCCAAAATGACATTATTTTCCGACCTTTTATAAAAAATTGGTTACTCTTTCACTGAAGAATACTGATCGGATTTGATAAAACTTTGCAATGATTTAGTTTAAAAATAAATTCAACAAGTCATATTTTTAGTTATTTTTTCATAATTTTCCCATGATTTTCCCACATACTTCCCAATTCTTAAACAATAAGAGTAATTTTTTATAAGAATTAAAAAATACTTATTAAGTGCTTAAATGGTCCACAGCTTCTTTACTGAAAAAATTAAGTGTGAACCTGAGAAATTTAAGTATGAGGTATGATTAAACATATTTACTCAAAAAATACATGGCCGATGAATAATAATCCATTGAAGTCTGAAAGAAATGAGTTTACGTGCAATACAGCTACTATAGGCAATATTAATGTTCAGCTACAACAAGAGGCAATTTCTCTTTGAACAACAAAATTGCGCTTGTAATCAGCTCACGTTTTCAATTTTATTTATAAAGCATCGCTTGAATATGAATATGTAAATTGAATGTAATTTAAATCAAATGTATTAATATTATATTAATGTTATCATCAATAATATTAATATTAATATATATTATAAAGCTGAAGAGTTTGTTTGTTTATTTGTTTGTTTGAACGCGCTAATCTCAGGAACTACTGGTTCGAATTGAAAATTCTTTTTGTGTTGGATAGATCATTTATCGAGGAAGGCTTTGGGCTATATGTATAACATCACGTTGCGACTATAGGAGCGAAGAAACAGCCGAAAATGTGGAAAAAACGGGGAAAATTATTCATCTTTGAGGGCTTCCGTTGCGTGCGCTGCGAAAACCGTTCGAGATACCCAAATGATTCCCAAAATAACTATTCCACGCGGACGAAGTCGCGAGCACCAGCTAGTATTAATATAATATTTGTTGTGTACTTGTTATGACATACATACTTTGACAACTCTTCAAATTGCATGCAGGCGAAGACGGGGTGCGTCGTTATAGTTTAGAATGAGAAGCTTTCATGTTTTAGTTATGAATTCATAATAACTAAAACATGTCTACGAATCGCTTTGTACTCTACCCCCGTAGAGATACGTAGCAACGCTACGAGATACGTAGCAAGGCTACGACCTACGTAGCCTCTGTGAATAGAAAAGGTATTTTAACTTCCATCGCAAAATTTTATGTGACTATAATTTCAGGTTCATTTTATGTTGAACATATTCTTATGTAGTTTGATGGTTTTCCCAACGAACTATTGCGCTCGTAAACCTGCGAGGGCGTAAAAGCTGTATTCGCCGAACCATTTGTTCCGAATGTATTTTTGGACGCTTTCCTTTCATAGCAACAAGTGAAGCGGCTGGAGAATCGCAATCACCATGACTCGCATTTATTCTACGAAGACATTAACCTCTAGTACTACCCACAGTTTCTATTTATTTTATAACATAAAAAAGGATAGACTAATTTGAGTTTTTATTATCATAAGCATTATTGTATACAATTTCATAAATTGAACTTTTAAAAGGTTACAAAACGTTTTTGTAAGCCAATAAAAACTTTTCTTTAGAACCAATACAATTAATATTATTATACCATAAAGTGTAATAGAATGTTTAAACTTTATTCTAAAATAAACTACAAAAATCTTTTGTAGACCAATTTTCCAGGCTCGCTATTAAAACTTAAGCATTTTTCCCAATCTAAGAGCATTAAAATACTGGCCAACTGCCCCGGGCTTCGCCCGGAGTTGAAATTTTCAAAATTCCTTTCATAGCGGATGATTACGTTATAAAGTAAACCTAAGTATATTCCAAATTTCCGCTTTCTAGGATTGTTTGTGAGTAAGTATAGATCTTGAATATTTACTATAGGAAGTCTAGATAGGAATTAACATTTTGCGAATTCAACATCATAAGAATCCAACATTTTGCAAATTCAACATTGTGGTCCAGAAGGATAAAAATCTGCTTGTACTACTGTGTACAATGTTCTCTTCGAGACGGTGTGTTATTAAATCTTGTTTTTTACTGCAAGGAACTTCGGTGTCGCAAAATTTAATTATACCTCCATTTGGCGAACTGTCTCTGGGGATAAACATCCACTTGGTTATTGATTTTATGTGTACATTATTAGATAGAACGTGTTAATGAAAGATACAGTATGATTGAAGGACGTAAAAGGATGGACATAGTATCGCTAAACAACAATTATGCGAGGTTCTGCTCGTTACTAGAAAGCAACTTTTTTTTATTTATCATTTAATCTTCACGTTTATCAATACTAATAATAAATCTGTAAGTGTATGTATGTATGTATGTTCCTCCATAACTCTTAAACGAATTAACTGATTTTCATGAAACTTGGTAGTAGAAAATATTTATCTCAAATAAAAAGAGAAATATTTAAAAACTTCTGATTGTATACGTTTTTTTACTATGTCTCGCTTTTTACGAAAGAATTCCGCTTTTTCACTCAAAATGTTTCAAAATCCCGACTTGTCAAAAAAATCTGGCAACGCTGGTCCGGATGTTTGATCAACGAATGTGTAAACGTTCTGTTTGCTTACATTGTCCAGTTATTAAGTCTGGAAAAACGACAAAGAAATGAAAACAATTGTGTGGGCTTGACTTCAATTTTTTTTGCGATAACTCGAGTCCGTTCTTTTTTTATGATTATTATTAAGACTTCCAACTTTGAAAATATATAAAAAATATGTGCTATTGTATTACCCCTCCTAATCTCTTATCCTACTAAGTCGGTAGCACAATTGCAGCACCTAAGTATGACATTGATTGTGTTAACATTGTTTGTTGTACTTATAGGCGACGGTAGCCACATACCATTGAGTGAACAGAGTGGATAATAAAGGCTGCCTGCCGAATTTAAATAAAAATCAAACAAAGACATAACGAAGATGAATGACGAGATCGTGGTGGTAGATCAGTCACAGGGCATCCCGCCATGATATTTAAGAGTACAGTCTGCCAAGACTAAGAAATATTAATGATTCAGACCAATAAAGGTACAAAGATTTTATTACTATTCAAATTGTGAGAGTATTTCAAATATTGAAACGAAATGGCGGCTTTTTTTCGGTAGAAGGCCTTGAAAGTTTCGTCGAATGTCAACGCAACAGATGGATTGGCATATTATCGGTAATAGCAACAACATACGTATCTCGATTCGGTGTTTGATTTGGTGTGAATAGCGAAAAAACGTTTTGGCAATTTAAAAGTATCCGAGTACAGTTTTTTATGTAAATTTATCGTCAAACATACGGTTAACTACATGAGAAGAGTTTTGGCAAGCTGGCTGTCAAATGATTGACAAGCCTATGATTGGTCGAACTCCGGGTTCGATTTCCGACAGGGCAAACTTTGCAAAATAAATCTCCGACGCTCGACGCAAAAACGGGGTATTATAAGTTTGCTGTGTGTGGCTGTGTGTCTGTGAATCGTAACTCCCAAATGGATGGCTCGATTTTGATGAGTTTTTTGTTTCAAAGCTAGTCTTATCTATAATTTATGAAGATCCGTTGAGACGTTTGAAGACCTCAGCCTATTTCCTGACATGGTAATCTTGACCTGGTGCTGCAGCATCAAGTAGTGTATGACTTTTATTGAGCTCAAACGCGCTATATCAACTTACAGCAGATATAGCTGTTTCAGCTAGATATATTAATAGAGAGTCGGGGATAGTTTATAATTTTTAATTATAGCATGTTTATTTAAAAATGGAACATTATTACTATCTCACAAAGCCTACTGGCGCGTTTCCTAGAAAACAAGTTCCCTTGTTAGCTGCGGTTTCGAGAGTAGAGCTGAATAGAGCCCACATAATAGAAAATTACGGCACACCTCTCAGCTCATACTTGAGTTTTGGGTTTTGGGGTACGTTAGAATTACACGTTCTGTTGTGATATTCTTCTATTTCTTTTGTAAGTACATGTTTTATTCCATTCTGTTGCTGTACTTAGTTGTTGATTACATAGGTACTAGGTACGCATTTGAAATTATGAACGTTTATCCAAAAGTTCAATGAATCCCTAACTTGGGTCAGATTCACCTTCAGCCGCATCTGCACCTTATTAAACTACCTACAACCAGCTTTTACCAGCGACTTCGTCGTCAATTTTTCTTAGATTTCAAAAACATCTAAGTAAGTATCTATTCAATCTTCATTGCTCGTAGTAATGGTTGAATATTTTACATTTATTTTTAGATGATCCCACGGAAATAATACTTTTTCCGGTTGAAAGGTACCCAATGTCTATATCCCTGACAAAGGCTGTACAAAATTTCAAACTTAATGATCAGAAAAATAAACGTACCTACTCACTTTCCCGTTTACAATATTAGTAAGAATTGTATTATAATCATAATTCAAAAAATATTTAACAAAATTTATTGTCAAAGAGGTACAAATGTAATAGTACTTAGATAAAAATAGATTATAATATAATTATATGTTCAAAGTGAAACTGTACCAATTAATATTCTTTATGAAATAAATAAATAATACCTATATAAGTACCTAACGATAATACAACTTGCCTATTTTCTTCGCATAATATTATACTCCAATCAAATGGATCTACAAAATCTTGAATTTAACTAAAAGTTTATAATTTAATAAAGAACATTTCACTAAAACAAAATGGTTTTTTTATTAACTATTATAAATAAATATTGATCTACAGGTCTACGCACCTAGATCTACGCACAAAACACGAATAAAGTTTAACTTTATAACCTATACCTATTTTAATAACTCGATTATTGCTTATACTTAATACCTACCTTGTGTACAAACATCGAAAGTGGAAAAATACATATTTTATAATATTCACATTACAATAGACTCTTGAAGAGTCCCCCTGAAGGCTTACCTAATCTAATTTTATTACTTACCGGTAGATTTCCCGCGTTTGACACTGCGAAGTTGTGAAGGATTTTCCGTAAAAGCGTGCGCCCGCTATGAGAGCGTGCCGCGTTTTACTTCAATGGCGAAAAGAGACGCCACCTACGGCGCATGCACCAACCCTATGACGTCAATGGTTCGTTCACAAAGCGTATACTTGTACGGTATATTGTACCGCAGCAATGCCGATATGTAATGCCTCCGTGAACTTCCTGGAAGCGTGTCTTTTCAATTGCGACTTATTCGCGAGAGAAATGCCAACAACAGTTGCTGCATCTTTGAGCCTTTATTTCAGACTACCCTGCCAACTTTGTTTAAGACCATTGGGAACAATGTTTTTTGGTATATTCCCTTTATATCGAGTCCCATTATTTCTGTATGCAAGGTATTATGTCCTTATGCGTATGCAAAATTTAATTTCGTTCAGTTGAGTAGTTAAAGCGTAACAAATAAAAAAGTCACTTTCCAATTTATATTAATTACTTAAAGATGTATTCAGTTGTTACCAACTTGTTAACAAGATAAACAAAGTCTTTGAAAATTGGCATTATTGAGTGAATCGGAAAATAACAAAAATGCCTTCCTTATTTACTTTAACCAGCCACTGAAGAATCACTTTTAAGCACTTTTAAAAAAATACTGCTCTAGTTTGCTTACAAAGGCTAGTGTTTGTAATTTAGTCTTATTTTTTAACGGCCGCCCACGGAATACCATAATTGTACCTACACTACAAGTAGTCCGAACCAAAACAAGAGTGTTATAATATAAGTTTGACCTGTGTTCTGTCCGCGGCATCGTGGCTCCTACACAAATGGACTGTTCAAAATCCAGCCGTTTTTGTTTGAAAGCGGACGTAATAGTGGTGGTTCTTAGGGCACTACCTCATCGGGACGCCATGGCCACGTCGCTGGTGACTAGATATGGCTACTTACGGTCGCCAAATTGAGTGGCCAGCGGCGTCCAGTCTGGTTACCGTCTGTCAGTCAGTTCTCTCAGTTTTCGTATCGAGAATGGACGCTTCGTGCATAGAAGACATCAGAAGACCCAAAAAGTTAAAAAAGAAGAAACCTAAGAAATTATGGGTCTAAGAAACCTAAAAACCCTAAGAAATATATCGACTCATTCTTTCCACAAATCGTACGATCGTCTTGGCGACGACGCAGTTTACTACACTCCACATTGAGATTAGAGAGCAGACAGTCGTGGCTGCGCTTCCAAACCGTCGCCAAGTGCGTTATCTGCCATACATTTCATTATTAATTGTTGGCCACGTCGCCATGGCGTCCCAGTGAGGTAGGGCGCTTAGCTATAATTTATGAATATCTGTTTAGGCTTTGATCCTCGGAGTAAATACCTCGGATGATTACAAAATTCAGTTTCCTATTATCCGGTCCTTTGCAATCGTACTAGGATTTTTGCAAAAATCCCGGTTTTTTCAATTAGGTACACTGCGACATATATATAGGCTTTATATAGGTATGTAACCGAGAATACAATCATAGAATCATACAATGAATTGGAAGAATGCTTAAAAAATAAAATTTATATTAATTATTATCTGACGGAAACAACGGTTAAAATTGAATGTCCTCCGTCAATAACGTCAATTATTTGTCATGTGTCATTTGTGTCAATGTCAAAGTCATGTTGTCTGCTCCAGTGTGACCATTTGTGGCAGGATCCTGCTATTTTAGCAATATTGAGCCCATAATTTAACCTCTGGCAGATACTGTTTAGTAAAGTTTGGCAATATTTCACTTATGAGAATAGATTTCTCTTTTAGCAAAGGATTTTTTAAAATGTCATCACAGAAGGTAAAAAAAAACGCTTTGTCAACCTTACAAAACATGTCCATCTGATTGGGGGAATACCTGCTTTCGTTTAGATCTGAAAGTTTTGGGGTGCTACTGGTAAATTAAGAAAAATCGATGGAACGAGAAAACGAGAAAATATTAATATTGAATGTCACAAAAAGTATACTATATTTGACCTTATCGAAAGGTTCTTACGAGATCTTTTCTGAGATAAATTTAATAACAAGAAAAAAACCGTAATAGCGTAATAGATCTATCTATATAAAGACAGTAAAAATAAAGAATGCTAATATAAATGAACTTTGTATTTTTTATTGTTTTTCACATTTATTTTAACAGAAATCATCAAAGCGTGTAATTAATAAAAATAATGCTTAGTTTTCAGATAAATTTTAATTTTATTAGTAGAAATAATACATTTTTTATTTATTTTTAGTACTTATAAGTAATTTATTTAAAGTGACAAAAATTTGTCATTTTTACGTTTGGGTCTTAGTAGCATTTGGCAGTTTTCCAGCCCAAAATGGGCAGGATTTTCAGTTTCGAGATGGTCACACTGGTATGTTATGTTATCTATCTGTTTATCTTGTTGTGTTTGTTTATTATCAGTCCAACCACCAATTGAATGAATACCAAAATATTTATTATATTATATATATTTTTTTATTTACAAACTGCAAAACCTGAATAAAATAAAATTACATAATATTAGTTAAAGAGGTGTATAAGTATTAGTATAATAGTAATTTTAATTTATTAACATATTTATTAATATGCTCATTAGCTTAAGGACATTTAAAAATACGTTAGTTGTGTGCAGTTTCCAAAAAGTGATGGCGGCTAGGCAATCCAGTGATATCGCGAAATTCAAAGAAAACCTTAAGAGGGCTAAAGAAGTTGTTATACTATCTGGCGCCGGTATAAGTGCTGAATCGGGTATACCCACGTTTCGCGGGGCAGGCGGTTTATGGAGGAAGTACACCGCGACTTCTTTGGCCTCTCCTGATGCGTTTCAAAGCAGCCCTAGTTTGGTGTGGGAATTTTATCATTACAGACGAGAAGTAGCTGCTAAAGCCCAACCTAATGCTGTAAGGAAACGTCAATGGAGCTTATTAAATTTAGCTTGTATTGTAGTCAAACATGTGTAGACCAGACACCTAATGGATTTCAACACGTCCTGTTTACTTGCAATCTAATATTATATTCTGTACCTACAATAATGTATCTTTTTTTTTCACATAATATACGTTACATAAGTGAATATTGATTTTATATTAAGGGAATAATATGTACTGCAGAGGGCATATTAATGATTTTTTTGGTCTATAGACAAAGACTAGGAAGAGATACTGAAATGGAATCTGGTATCTCTTACTTGCTCAGCAAAATGCAACAAATGACTGTTATTTGTTAATTGTTTGTTACAATTTGTTTACAATTATATTGGTGCATAGGTGTATCAATGTTAAGAACTGGAATTTTCTTGTAAGAATGTGAGAAAACGGATAGCAATTGGCACAATATTAGATAATTAAAATAATGTTCAAGTGTAAAATTCTCAATAAGGAAATGTTCTAGTATGAAAATTTTCATATTCATTTTGTAACATTATAGGGTCACATTGCAATAGCTAATTATGAAGCCAAGCACAGTGAAGACAAGAAAGTAACAGTGATTACACAAAATGTAGATGGACTTCATGTAAGAGCCGGCACAAAGAACATTATTGAACTTCATGGCAACCTTTATAAAACCAGATGCACCAAATGTAAAGAGGTTTTAGTCAATACGAAAAGTCCCATATGTCCAGTAAGTATACATTTTTTTATTATTATGAAAGAGTATTTACTTTATGAGGATAAGAAAGGGATGGGGTAATTTCTGCAATTTTGAATCAATTTATTAAATAAAGATAATATTACTTATTTAAGATTCATAGATGGAGTTAACAAAATTTAAAAACTTTTTCATTGTTGCATGAAAAATTTATTCAAAAATTTGCAGCTCTAATCGTTACTGTTGTTTATTAGGCATTAGCGAACAAAGGTGCACCAGGGGTAGATGTTAAAGATTCAGATATACCAATAAAGGACCTTCCACACTGTAAAAAACCAAACTGTGGGGGCTTATTGAGACCTCATATTGTTTGGTTTGGTGAAAGCCTCGAGTCAGCTGTACTTGAAAAAGCTGGTAGGTTTCTTTGAATCATATATTAATATCATAATAACTAAATATTGCGTGCGACTGCAGGGGTGAAGGGCATCTTTTGGTCTAGGGAATGAAAAGTCACCCTAGTGACCATTTGGGGCGCCTGTCTTCTTGGACAAAAACCGTGATAGATACATTACATAATATGTAATGCCTCAATTTTTTCTCCATTACCGACACTCGTCTTATTTGAATAAATTGATGCGATGAATACCCATTGATTTATTACAGAGAAAGCTATGTCGTTGTGCGACATTTGTCTGGTAGTGGGCACGTCTTCGGTGGTTTATCCGGCTGCAATGTTCGCACCGGCGGCTGCTGCCAGAGGCGCTATCGTCGCCGAGTTCAACATAGAACCGACGCCCGCCACTCAAGACTTCCACTTTTACTTCCAAGGGCCTTGCGGGACCAGTTTGCCCAACGCTTTAGATTAGACTGTTAACAGTAGTCATTCAAATTTCACTGTATCGTAGGTATTCATTTATTCTCAAATTTCATTCCATCGCGGTCAGGGGTTGTTGTGGTTTGATCCCATAACGTCAGAGTTTCACTTGGTCAATGTTAGGCTCCATTTTATCTTAAGCCGTCTTAGGCCTCATCCTTGCCACATGGCTGGTTGTTGGCCAAGAGCTAACCCATCTCTTATAAAAAAAAATGTACAATTCTTACTAATATTATAAATGTGAGTTTGTTTGTTTGTTACACTTTCACGCAAAAACTACTGAACCGATTACCATGAAATTTTGCATACACGTTGTCTGGGACACAAGAAAGAACATAATACTTTTCATCCAGAACGCGGACCAAGTCGTGGGCACCAGCTAGTCAAACATAAATTATAATTCAAATTATATATTACGATAAATCAATTTTAGGGGAACAGGAGGAGAAGAAAATGACTTGATCTTAATCTTTTGTGTACATAATAATATAGATATGCATAAAAAGTTTGCGACTAATTTAGTCACTTTGACTCTAAACTAGTTTGGTGCTGGGAGTAGTATTTTTGTCCAGATAGCAATAATGTCTTTGATTTGGTCAGATTCTTGAGTCCATACTAAAAATCAGTAACGTAACATGGTGTACAATGTACAAGGCATATTAGTGCTGAGTGCCGAGCGAGTGCTTAGTAGAAATAAACTTTGTATTTATTCATTTCAAAATTTTCTATTGACATTAGATGTCATGTTGTTTTAACAACCACTTGTGCATTATATGAAATAGTTACAAATCAATGAAACTAGTCAGATTTTTGTACATTTTATTAAATAAAAATATTATATTTTTAACTTTTGTTTTTATGTCTTGAAAAGAACTTCGCCATGTGAGCCACAGTCGGCCCAAAACTACAATTAGTCATCAAGGATTTCTGGAAAAATAAATTTTATATATTATTTAATCAATTTCTTTTTCTAGAGACGTTTTTTTAAGGAATAAAACATACCTGAACGAATGATGGTAACGCTGAAACGGTCTGTGTTCTTGAATATCTTGCATCGACTAATATGACGCAGGCATAGTCATTTGCATGTCTAACTGCACGACCTGGAATGAAAAAAAAAACATAATATAACAATTAACTTTAACATCTATATTATTGATGTTAATGTGGCGTACAGTATATTTTAATGTGTAACAGCCGGACAGACGAACAAGCGCGCGTCAATTATAATACGATGCGCGCGCACACTTCTATACCTACATAACACATACGCACACAAGCGTATGCGGCGCGAGCGGGAATCGATCGACGACGCTTGCGACAGTCACGCCAATATTCTCGAGGCAAACGCACGCTCGTTCTTCTGTCCTCATCACCAGCGCCTTCTAACCCTCGCAACTACACTGGTGACCCCGTTTTGTTCACAATGACTGATGAGGATACTTCTGGCGGAGCTAGAGGAACGGAGACCTGGAGAGTTGGCGTACGAATTCCACCGTTCTACGCGGAAAAACCTTCACTCTGGTTTGCTCAGCTGGAGGCACAGTTCGTGTTGGCGAATATCACCACCGATGTAACAAAATTCTACTACGCCATCGGACAACTAGAACCACAATATGCAGCAGAGGTAGAAGATATTATCACGCTACCCCCAGCGCTCAATAAATATGAAAAACTCAAGTCCGAGTTAATAAAACGTTTGTCGGAATCTCGGGAGAAGAAGGTCAAGCAACTCCTGGCGCATGAGGAGTTAGGCGACAGGAAACCTTCCCAATTCCTTCGTCACCTCCGCAATTTGGCCGGCCCGGGCGTACCGGAGGAGTTTTTACGCAGCATATGGTCCAGCAGGTTACCTACGGGTACGCAAACCATAATCGCGTCCCAGTTGAAGACCTCACTTGAAGACCTGGCTGAATTAGCAGACCGCGTCCATGATGTTGTGGTCTCCAACCATCAAGTGGCTTCAACATCCACAAGAGCGCCGGATCCAGTAATGATTGAAATGGCCGAACTAAAACGGCAGGTTGCGGCATTGACTAGCCAGTTAGGTCGAATGTCCAGACCTAAGCGGGCAACCAGCGGCCGCCGGGAGCGTTCCTCGTCCACGAGGACACATTCTACCTACCGGAGATTCCCCGTCTGCTGGTATCACCACAAGTACGGAAGCTTAACCCGCAAATGTACGAGGCCCTGCGACTTCAAGGCAACCAGCACAACGGGAAACGCAGTGGGCAGTCAGTGATGGCGACGGACGGCTGCCACAGCACGAGTCGCCTTTTTGTGTCGGATAAAAAAACTAAAGTGCGATTTTTAGTCGATTCGGGAAGTGAAGTGTCTGTGTTTCCGCGGACTAAGTTAAGTGACAAAAGACAAAAAACTTCGTTTAATTTGTCCGCGGCTAACGGTTCCATAATATATACATACGGATATATTGACTTGAAGTTAGACTTAGGCTTGCGCCGCGCCTTTGCTTGGCGATTTACGGTGGCCGACTTACCGAGGGCGATAATAGGTGCCGATTTTTTGTCTTTTTACAATTTAGCGGTCGACTGTAGAAGTCAACGCCTAGTCGATTGCACAACACTACTCGCGACCCCGGGTGTGTCTGCCGCTTCTGCCAATGCCGTTTCTTCGGTCAGAGTTGTTAATGGTGAGTCTGTATATCACAATATACTACGAAAATACCCTGACATTACTCGTCCACACAACATACATCGCACATCCACACACAACACAGTACATCACATACGAACTACACCCGGCCCACCCGTTTCAGCACCCCCGCGTCGGTTACCAGCCGACAAGCTTAAAATAGCGAGAGAGGAATTTGAGTCCATGCTGGCTAATGGCATTGCCAGACCCTCCGAATCAGCTTGGTCATCACCACTACACCTGGCACCTAAAAAAGACAACGGATGGCGACCGTGCGGCGACTATAGGGCTCTCAACGCACGAACAGTACCCGATAGATACCCTATACGCCACATACACGACTTCGCTCACAGCCTTTCGGGCTGTAAAGTCTTTAGTACCCTGGACATGGTAAAAGCATACAATCAAATACCTTTAAGTAAAGAGGACATAGCGAAGACAGCCATAACAACACCGTTCGGACTATACGAATTTCCGTTCATGACGTTCGGACTTCGTAACGCGAGTCAAACGTTCCAGCGCTTTGTTGACGAAATGACGCGCGGGCTGGATTTCTGTTACGCTTATTTGGACGATTTTCTAGTCTTCTCTAAGGACGCTGACACTCACAAGCATCACCTGGAACAGATCTTCGACAGATTTCAAAAATACGGCATGATCCTTAATACATCTAAGTGTGTCTTCGGTGCATCAGAAGTGACATTTTTAGGTTATCACATTTCTTCGAGAGGCACAACCCCTCTTCCGGCTAAAGTGGAAGCAGTCAACAACTTTCCAGTCCCAAAGACAGTCAAGGAGTTACGACGATTTCTGGGTATGTTGAACTTTTACCGTAGGTTCATCCCCGATGCTGCGAAACATCAAGCCCCCTTAAATGCCTTGTTGATCGGCTCGGTCAAAGGTTCACAGCCAGTGAACTTCACAGCAGAAGAAAGCAGAGCATTTTTAAACTGCAAGAAAGGACTCAGCCAAGCTGCGCTGTTGGCTCACCCGGACTGCCAGGCGAAGTTGGCATTGGTTACTGACGCTTCCGACACCGCCATTGGTGCAGTACTCCAGCAGTTAAAACATGGCGAAGGATGGCAGCCGTTAGCATTTTTCTCGCGGAAGTTGACTCCAGCTCAAGTCAAGTACTCTCCATATGACCGCGAGCTTTTAGCGATCTATGAGGCCATCAAACACTTCAGACACATGGTTGAGGCGAAACACTTTATTGTCTACACAGACCACAAACCTCTCTGCCATAGTTTCAGCTTGAGAAAAGAAGGTTGCTCGCCTAGACAATTCCGACACCTGGATTTTATATCACAATTCACGACGGACATCAGACACATATCGGGCAAGGACAATGTCGTAGCAGATACATTGTCGCGGATCGAGGAGGTTACCACACCTGTAGACATCACCCAATTAGTCAAACTACAAGCTCAAGACCTGGAACTGCAGCAGCTGTTACAGCAGGGATCTTCACTTTGCTTGAGAAAAATTCAACTGCCAGGTTCTTTAGAATTATACTGCGACGACAGAAACAACATCGTGAGACCATACGTTCCGAAAGACCTACGCTACAGGGTGTTTCTAAGCCTGCACGAGCTAAGCCACCCAGGAGCAAATGCAACATCAAAATTAGTATCGGACAGATATGTTTGGCCGGGAGTCAGAAAAGACTGCAGAGAGTGGACGCGCAGTTGCTTGGCGTGTCAACGATCTAAAATAACAAGACACGTTAAATCCGAGTTAGGCAATTTTAAGCTACCGAGTGCAAGATTCATGTACATACACATCGACCTGATCGGACCTCTGCCAATGTCGCATGGATACAAGTACTGTCTTACAGCCGTTGACCGATTCACACGATGGCCTGAGGCAATACCACTGCAGGACATCTCTGCCGAAACTGTAGCTCGAGCACTTCTGCAAGGTTGGATATCACGTTTCGGCTGTCCAAAGGATATCGTGACTGATCGTGGTAGGCAGTTCGAATCTGCATTATTCAACCGCCTATCCCAATTAATTGGATTCCAGCACCGAAGGACAACAGCTTATCATCCAGCATGCAATGGACTGGTGGAAAGGTTCCACAGACAGCTAAAAGCCGCCATCACTTGCCATGCCGGCGAAAACTGGATGGACTCGTTACCTTTAGTTTTACTCGGAATCCGCAGTTCATTCAAAGAAGAGCTCAATGCCTCCGCTGCAGAGTTGGTATACGGAGAGACATTAAGACTCCCCGGTGAATTCTTTCACCCCGAAAAATTAGAAGTCACCGACTTAACGGATTATTTGACGCGGCTGAGGACCGTGGTTCAAAAGTTGCATCCAATTCCTGCGTCACGACACACGACAAAATCAATCTTTGTTTTCAAAGATCTTGCCGCCACCACACATGTCTTCCTGCGCGATGACGCTGGTAGCGGTTCGTTCAGACCGGCATACACAGGACCGCATGAGGTGTTGAAACGTGGTAGCAAAACATTCACACTTCTCCTTAAATGTAAACCTGTTAGTGTCCATAGATCGCATCAAGCCGGCCTACATACTTAACACAGGCACTAACACCAACAATCCACTCACGCCACCTATTATGTTTCAAAACACGGTGACCACCACAACACCTGTGGCCGAAGACGATGACATACGCAGAACTCGGTCAGGCAGGACAGTCCGATTTCCGGACTATTATCGCCCTTAGGAAGGTCTCTGGAGGGGGGTGATGTGGCGTACAGTATATTTTAATGTGTAACAGCCGGACAGACGAACAAGCGCGCGTCAATTATAATACGATGCGCGCGCACACTTCTATACCTACATAACACATACGCACACAAGCGTATGCGGCGCGAGCGGGAATCGATCGACGACGCTTGCGACAGTCACGCCAATATTCTCGAGGCAAACGCACGCTCGTTCTTCTGTCCTCATCACCAGCGCCTTCTAACCCTCGCAACTACATTAAAGTTGTATTATTACATTAATACTCGAAGAGGAAGAGCGAATTTAATAAGTTTGCACTTTTACTGAATAAATAGTGTAACAAACATTATTCCTAGTGTGCATAGGCTACGGTTCTATGGCGACGGTAGCCACTTACCATCAAATGGACGTTAGCCAGTTTGCCAACATAAACATTTAAAAAAAACCATCATCTATGCAACTCCCACAACACAACAGTCTATTCATAAATAAATCATCAATCAGAAAATCAGAACCTATTAATTTTTTGTGATTTTTGTGATATTTGAAAACCACTTTTTAAACTTTATTTCAAGCTTAATGTTATTTAATTTAAAAAAAAAACATTATAAATCAAATAAAATATTCTTGAAAGAAAAAACTTACCGATACATTGATTGACAGCCTTCATACAAAGATTCTCGTAGTAAACGTTCCCGGAGCCACTCCCTAGTGTTCTATTCAAATAATTCATTTTTTCCATTAATTCTGGCGATTTTATATTGGGATAAGGCATCCCAATTACGATCACACAACGTCCCAAATCGTCACTGAAAACATTCGTTTTAATTAAATGGCTAAATTCAATGCTACAAAGGGAAAATTGGGTGTTGTACAGGATTCTATTTTATATCTATATTTAATAAATAAACTTTAAATGTAGCCATAAAAATACCTGAAATTCAATCCTTCACTAAGTTTTCCACCAACAACACTCAATAACAACGCGCCATTGCGACCTTCATCCTTGTTCTTTACAGCCGAAGCATATTTTGTTAAAACCTTAAACAATTTATCACAATTTTTCTTACAAAAAATTTATCTACTCATTTATAACAATTAGCTTGGTGTGCAATTTTTATATAAAAAAAATCATCCCCGTTTATCCTTCTTTCCATATGTGAAAAGCAAATTAAAATCGGTCTACCCGTTTTTGGGTTTTTGAAACAAAAATCAATCAAGTTCGTAAATAAGACAAGTTTTTTACCTGATCTACTTCAGTGGCCGACTTTGGCTCTCTAAATATAGTCTTTTTCTTGCTAATACCCTCAATAACCTTGTTTTTATTTAAATGGTCAAACACAGTTTGTTCGTATGAGTACGAGGGTAGGAAACAAACTACGCCTCCAGGTACAATGCTGCATACGTTGCGAAGTATGCGACCTACTTCGGTTATCTAAAATTTAATAAGGTTTTGTCATTGTCAAGAGCAATAAATATTGAACTTTTTTAGTTAAATGATCAGTTTTTTTTTTGCAAATTTTATATATTATCCTCAACAAGCTTCACTAGCTCTGGTGGGTGATACAGAGGAGACATTTCGTTTTGATCTATTTGAATAAATGACTTATTTCTTAATAGTCGATTCCCCAATTTTATTATTTACAAAAGATTAATTATAAATGAAAAATTCTAAATGTACTAATTTCATGCTTCTTCAAGAAAATTCAAGAAAAAATATTCTTATTTCGAATAAATTTTTATAACATTTTTCCTGTGAACAAAGCGCAAATTCTAGCTAGTAATATGAAAAAATAACTACTTACCAATTCATCGGACGCCCTATTTTCGTATGAGAAATTTAGATTAAAATTAGTTGGTCCTTTACTGAGGCATATTGCCAAAACGTTCTGCGAAGGAACCACGTGGTCACATCTCACTATATTCAATTTATTACTCTTATCGCATTCTATGTTCGCAGTTAGCAAAGACTCAAACTCGGTTAGTGGCTCCATAGTGCCACCTGCTAATATCACCTGGAAACAAATCGTGGATTGCTTTAAAACAAGCTATTATTTTATTAATAAAGGGTGTCCCAGAATGTTTTTCGTTTTTGAATTGACCAATACGCCCCAACCGCAGGTAGCAGAGGGAGAGGAGTGGTCTCAAACGCTTGGTCGACTTGTTAAGTTTAGTAGCCATGAATCGTTTCACGGGACCCCAGCGCGCGTTTTGCGTGCGAGCGTTTTATAAAAACTACGATTTGTTCGCCTCTACAAGACACATTTTAATTTAACAAGCTTAAAACATGTGCCAAGTGCCAATTTAATTAAGCATTGGGTGTACAAGTTTGAAGAGACTGGGAATACAATGCCGGACAAATCGTCTGGGCGCAAAAGAACATCAAGAACGTGCATGAACGTCGACCGCGTTCACCAGTCTGTTATGGACGACCCACGACAGTCGTTAAGATTGCGCGCAGCTTCTCTTAATTTGAAAAAATCTACAGTTCATCGCATTATTTCGAAAGATTTAGATTTTCACCCCTACGCAACACCTTCTTCCAGCAAGATGGAGCCACTTCTCATGTTACAAATGACTCATTAACTGCTCTTCACGATTTATTCCCTGGAAGAGTGATAAGTCGCCGAGGAGACATCAACTGGCCACCGAGGAGCCCTGATTTAACGCCTGCTGATTTTTTCCTGTGGGGCTACCTAAAAAGTAAAGTTTACAATCCATTGCCGACCAACCTGAATGTTTTGAAGCAAAGAATCACTGAAGAAATCAAGTCTATTCCAAGAGCGATGCTCCAGCGAGTGATTGAAAATTTTAGGTCCAGGCTAAATGAATGTGAACAAGTGAATGGTGCGCATTTGAAAACGGTTGTTTTTCATAAATAAACTTCAAGAACTGCTATTTAATTTAACAATAAATAAAAGGAGTTTTAATTGATATTGTTGTTTTTTATTTAACATCTAAAAACGAAAAACATTCTGAGACACCCTTTACTAATCTGTAAGTGTATGTATGTATGTATGTATGTTCCTCCATGACTCTTAAACGAATTAACTGATTTTCATGAAACTTGGTAGATAAACATTTAGACGTACGGGACACAGACAATAGTAAAAAACTTATATATTGTCTAGGTCTCAAAAATCATTCATATGAAGAAATAAATGTAATCTTGATAAGGTACACATTTGAAAATGCTTACAATCATAAATAAATACTCACAGATCTGCATTGTTTGACAACTTGCGAGAAATGTTCGGCCGGATTCAAAAGAAGATATTTAAGTTGACCACTGTCTTGTTCTCTTTGAACCAAAACGCGACCGTTTTCACTTCGATCGCAAAGCATTTCGAAAAAATCCAAAACTGCATATAAACCACTGCCGGCAGAAATTTCCGTTTGTGTCTGTGAAACAATTGTATGACATTAAGAGTCACCCATGTTATGGGTAATGTTCCATAATAATATATGGAATATTTTTATATGATAACACATCACCAAAAGGGACTTAGCACTTAGTACTCTCACATGTACACAAATTTATAGACATTAGAACAATTTTATAAAAATTAGACCGACGTGCCCCGGTTTCGCTCAGGTGCATTTGAGAGCATTATATTTTCAAGTAATAATAATAATAATAATAACTTTATTTCAAACATTTGTGTACATAGTTTTTTTTGTGTCCATAGTAAAACAGAACATATCTTTTTGAGTAAAGATAAATAAATGCAAGTAAAGAAATCTTTGAAATAGTCAGTTTTATTATTATAATATCGGCAATAGATGGCGCCACACAAATATATATTTTATTTTACATAGGAAATATAAGGACAAGGAAAATCTGACAAGAAAACAAACAACAGTTTAACAACGTGCATCATATAATAATATGAGATATGAGACTAGATCAAACAAAAGTCATTATGTACTTACCTGAACGATATTTGTCGGTTCAATTTTTTCTTCGGCACTCTTGTTGACGACCTGCTTCTTGGAGATGTTCTTCAAGAACGCTTCCAAAGGACTCGCTTTGGCGACTGTACTCTTCTGTTCCAGTTCCATCGCTTGCTGACTGTACCTCATACAAAAACCGTGCAATTTTGGCGCCAGTCGTGACTTTCTACAGAACTCCACCAAAGGTCTCAGATTTAAATGATCTATTTCTGCGTTGATCACAAATTCTTCCAATGTTAATATTTTCGTCTCATCGTTGTATATTTTGTCTCCGTTTTTTGGTTTTATCATAGCTATGTATTATAAAGAAAAATATAATCATGTATTTTTACAACAAAGAATAATATAAATGCGTTGCAAAAGGTAACCTGTTTTATAAATGAGCAACTTTTCATATTAAATTACATCAAGCTTCAGCCTGTCTGCCGTCTTTTACATTTAAAAAACATATTAATTTAATATTAAGTAATAATATGTTTGTTAATATTAAGAGTGTGAATAAAAAGATATTTAAACTAAAGCAAGGCCAACGAGACAACAAAGAATGGAAACAAATTTTTAAAGGTTGTCAACTTTGCGTTGTCTCCTTGACTTTACTATAGTGAATAAATTAATCAATTTCAAACAAAATTTTATATACTTACCTAATAGTTTTTTCACTACGAAACTGATTTGATTCAATGACAACAGACTTTTACTGCTGAACCGATCCCTGTACTTGTCAATGTAGAAATTCAAAAATGTATTCACTGAAGAGAGCTGTTTCTGAGAGACGGGAGCGGAGTGTGCGTTCTCCAAGGCCGCCGTGAGTCCATGAGCCTCGTCCAATATTAGGACGTTGTTGTTGAGTGCGAGAGATGCACCGGAGCGAGCTCCTGAACTAACAATTCCTGCGTGACTTATTAGGACCACCTGAAACGTTCATTTTATTTTATGCCTTTAGTTGAAGCCTAAAAAGACAGAGCATCTTTAGTTAAAGAAACAATCAACTTTTTAAAAGTTCAATTCAAACTGAAATCCTTTATTATTAACATAATATTATAATTCTGTCAATTGAACTACTGAAACTAAAAAGTCCTAGTAGTTCAATCAATTGAACTAATGGGAATGAATAACTACATATTTTTACTTATGTACATATAAAATTTTCAGATAAGTATGCGTATATACGTGGTTGTTGTATAAATATGTCAAAGCATACTTAAACTTAACGCCAGTTCGCACGAACAAAAGCATAATAGGTAATAATACATATCTTCACACATTCCACACAGCACCATCTAGTTCCACAATAAGCAACTAATGCTTGTATTATGGATACCAGACAGTTCGCATACTACATAAGATTACTTTTTTTTAAATACATACATATAAATACAAAACATCCAGACTCAGGTAAAAAGGTAAAATGTTAACATATAAAGATTTGCCCCTAGCGGGATTCGAACCTGCAACCGTTTGACCAAACGTGTCGTCAAAAGCATGAACACAGAACACAACACTTTCTTACCTCAGCATCTTCTAAAGCCATTCTTGAAGCATAATATGGACATGCCTTCAACTGTTTGCCGCACTTCACTATATCCTCCATGTCCATGATTTCAACAAGCATCCTCTCCTTCAACTTTGTTACGTTCGTCTGGTTGTAATATGGACATCCATTACACGATTTCGTCTTGCTCCTCTTCAACACTTTACCCTCCTCGCCTTTTGTACAAGTTTTACTTTTTGACTTTTGCATGTCGAGACATCTAATTGAACAATACAAATTAATTATTACTGCGTTTTGGAGACATTTTGGAAAGGACCTTCCAAATTCTTTATTCTTAGCCCTAACAGAAAGACGACGGAAAGCGCCATTATTTTATACTATGTATATAAGATATATTATATCATAAAAAGACTTACTTACAAACACCTTGGTGAAACAACAGCATGTGTTTTAGTGAGTATGGGATGCCAGAATTCATTCCTCTTTCCCTTCCCCTCCTCATGTCTTACTCTTTATCCTATCATGTCATATTGTGTCATCGACCTTCAAGTAGACCATTAGCCTACTTGAAATACAATAAATAAAGGAAAAAATTGCATACCTTTCATTAATTAAATTGACATTTTTCAACCTCATCACATCAGAATTAATACAGAAATGTTGTCTAGACGCTAAAGTAACAAGTCTTGTGTCATCTTTAAAGGCAGTTCTCTTCACTTCACCAACAAATTGTGACAATTGACTGTGAGTTCTACTGCTTATATATATCTGAAATTTAATTAAATACTTATTAGATTAGAGATAACTGCATGTACCTCCCTAACTCTGTTAATTTAAATTTTAGCAAAAAAAGTTATATAAACATTTTTATGTAAAACTAAATTCTCTACAAATATTTGTCTGAAACTGTTTCTTGTCCAAATTATAGATATTTTTAATTATCATTCTCACATATAATGTGTTGTGTGAGTTTATAGAATATTGTTGGTCTCTCAGTAATTTATTTTACAAGTAAAATTTTGTTTTATCTTGAAAAAAATGAAGTTTATAAAATTTTTACCTTAACATTATCATCCTTCTCTTGTTCAACATTATCTTCTCCCTCTGATTCACATTCATCTTTTTCTTCTATTTCCTCTAAAACTAAATCTCTATCTTCTTCAGTTTCTTCTGATATATTCTCCTTTTCATTTAAATACATATTTTCCTCACTCTGATCTTTCTTATTTCTGGTTTTCAAATATAATTCCATTGAATTGTTTTTAATGTTAGATTTGTTCTGTACCACTCTGTTCTGCATTTCTTTAAAATAATCCATTTTTTTCCTTATGTTGTCAACTTTTAATTGTAATGTAGCGAGTGTTTGGTTATTTTTTATTTTTTCATATTCTTCAAGAAGCCAGTCGCAAGAGTCTGAATAAGTCCAAACATTACATAATTAAACAATATTGTAGCAGACTTTATATAAGTGACAGCATACAGTATACAGAAATATCTAGACTTAGATTAGACTTAGACTTAGATCTATCATAGAAAATATGTTAAATGAAACAAACTCCATCCAAGATCATGGAACCACAAAAAGATTGTTCCATGTCAAAGAAATAATGTTTTAACTTACCCGTTTTATTTGAGGTCTCATGTTTCAGTTGGTCAATTTCTTGTGCAAGATTTTCTAATATTTTCTTATTGTTATCTTGCAGCCATTGTAAAGCGCTACAACATATACTTAGCGACTTTCCCTGCAAAATGTATTTTACTGTGATTGAAAGTTTTCAATACAATTAGTGTCCACTTAGTAATAATTATTAGTGGCAGGGCACTGCGTTTTGAATTCATTTGGACTGTAACCACCCTCTTGCAGACGACTACCGTTAAAATAGCAGAATTTGTGCTGTTTCGGTGAGTGAGTAAGGGATGCCAGAGCTCAATGCCCTAATCCTTGCTAAACTTTTATACTTAATCCCATTATGGTAGGCAGCGCAGTTGCAGCACTTGTGGCGTTGCTTATGTTTAGGCGACGGTAGCCACCTACCATCGCCGTGCACCATCAGTCTACTACCTTAATATATAAAAAATATCATTGAAATAGAAAAATAAGTCACAATTATGAAAAGGAGAAAATACTTACAGTGCCGGTAGGACTCTCAAATATACCCAGTTTGTTGTTTTCAATGGTAAAATAGAGTTCCTTCATAAATTTTTCTTGAATTGCGTATGGTTTAAAGGGAAAAGGAATGCAAGGTTCCATCTTCAAAATAAGTACAGTTTGCGTTGCGTGTTCGTTATTTTATTTATTTATTATTCACCTTTAATCAAAATACAAAATTCAAAATAGGATGAATGAAACTTCCGCTCCGACTCTGACAGTGACAACAGCCGACTCCGAGATGTCATTTGAAAGTTGCCTGACAATATTTGACATTTGACATTGCATTGACAATAGCTGTAGAGTATATTGTATTCTGTGAGTGTGTAACAAAATTCCAATTTTGTTGTTATGGCCTCATCGAATTTTACGATGATTATGCCAGTGTCAAGGTAACCTGGTAACTGTGACCCATAGACATAGTATACTTCGTAATAGATGAACAGAGAGTGTAAGCGAGAACGCAGTCTCTTATGACAAGAATACGAGTGCGAAAGAGATAGAAAAACAATACCGGATAGGACTAGTTTTGAAACCTTATCAGAACTTAGCAGAACACTGCGAATAGCGTCCTTCAGTTTTTGTGTAATTTCTCAAGCAATCCTTTTAAATTGTATAAAATTATTGTTAAAATCAACAATGGGGTGTTGTTCAGTGCCTGATTGTGAAGTGAATCACAGGAATAATCCAAATAATGAGACATTTTACAGGTAAATACGATCCACACACTATCAATTTTAAACGCCTTATTTTCAAGGAAAACTAGGTTTAAGGAATATGGCAAATTGTGTAATAAATGTAAGATATCACCTAGTTTTGTGTTTTATATATATTTCTCACTTTCATAAATACAAAAACAAGATTTTGTGTCTGTGAATATTTCCATAATTTACGTAGTGATTGAGTATTTGAGTCATCGATATCGATATCGCATTCTTATTCTTTCTTATAATAAAAATGTTAATATGCCGAGTGTTTTAAAATGTAAGTAGGCAGTGGTTATATGCATAGTGAAGTATTTGATAATCTATGTTAATTTTATTATTAATGTTATAAAGAGAGAAGATTTGTATGTATATTTGTATTGAATAAACTCAAAAACTACTGGAATTATTTTAAAATTCTTTCACCAATAGAAAGCTACATTGTCACCGAGTAACATAACATAAGCTATATTTATAAACGCGGGCAAAGTCGCAACAACTAGTTAAAGATAAATGTACTTTTTTAGATTTCCATTTGATTAGAGTCCTAAATAAGCCAAACTGGACACCTAATAAATATTCCACAGTATGCAGCAAACATTTTGATCCAAGATGTTTTCTACAGCGTAAATATCGCCGTCGCTTAAAAAAGGACTGTGTCCCCACAATGTTTGTACCGGTGTGTATATTTTTATTTATTTGTAGAATATGATTCATTGTCGTCGAGTCACTTTAGCATAATATTATCATGCTAGACACATTTCTTCGCATATTTTTCATATTAGGGCACAGTTTTGCAAGCAATATTTTAATGTCTGAAGGTTTGAGAGCAGTCAGGTCATGCATAAATAAACCATTATCCTTTTCAGGTCACATTGAAGCCCACAAGACCTGTATCAACCTATGTCTTTAGAGACATTTCACTTCAGCCATCTACATCTCAGGCACCACAATTAACGCCTAGGAAGAAAAGACTTATGAAAAATGTGCAAAGTTGAAGAACAAGTTGTCTGAAAAACAACGAAACATAATATGCAATTAAAAAGCAAAAAATAAAAGAATGAAAAAGAAAGTAGTTACCTTGCAGTCTTTATTAAATGAATTTAAAAAGAAGGCCAGGTTTAAAAGACCATTACAATGAAATTACCTTGGCGTGTAGCAATGAAACGCTACAAAATCAATAAAAATTTGATTAGGTATTACTCAAAATAAAATTCACTAGTACCTTTGTAGGTACGAATAAACGTTCCTAATAATTGTTTCTTAGAAAAAATACAACAAACCAAATATTTTTCTAATTTCATTTTTGTTAATAATAATAATACAATAGTAAATGTTATTGATTTTTAATATAGCAATTTATACTAACAACTTCTTTTATTTCAAAGCAATATCTAGTTTTCATTTTAATATTTTATTAAGTTTTTATGTTCAACTGTACAGAATCACCTATTGTGAGCGGGTTGTCTAGTGAAATAATAGGTATAAATAAAACATGATAACTCGCCCATAAACTCATGTCGATAACGAAGGGACATCTCTAAAATTCACTCACACACTTATATATCACGCACACTAAGACATTTCTGTTTTGGTGACGCGAAAAACCGGGGTCTGTTCGTCTATTACGAAGTATACTATGTTTATGCTGTGACCTGTGTATCAGAGAGTATATATGGTCCTTGCTGTGCATCAATCAATGACTGTCATAATATGTCATTGTCATGATAAATAAACTCTTTGACAAGCGTTAGCGTTACTAGTTAGTCTGTGTCTGACCTCTTTCACTCAACTCACTGACTCATGTCACCTATTTTGTTATAATTTATTATGTTTTGTTTGAATTTTCAATAATTTTTTTATCGTTGTAAACGATCTGATTAATTATTTGTCTACCTAGCCGTGCCTATTATTTCATTAATCTTCAATATTCGTCATTTTCCTATTGTGTTTAATATTTGTTAATTAGAATTTTCTACAATGTCCCACAAGTTAGTAATTGAACAAACCATCAATTATATTCATTTAAGTATTTATTTCATACATTTAATTTTAATTTGATTAACAAATTGAATTTAGATTAAATTTACATTAATAGCAAATATGAATTAAACTTTTTGAATTGTGCTCTACTTAAATATTTTACAGCATAAAAATTCTTCCTGGAGCCACAGTCTGCGAGGACTGTACTCTTGAAGGCGACATTACTATTGGCGGAGGTACAGTTATTCACCCAAGAGTTACCATTATTGCAGAAGGTGGGCCTATAATCATAGCTGAATACTGCATTATTGAAGAGTATTCAACAATTATACACAAGTAAGTTTTGAAGTTATTATTGAGTCATATTAATTAATAATTTGTGGTACAAAATCTGTATATCGGAAACAAACTATCCTAAGTCACATTTAGTAAATTATTTGGTTCCATGATAAACGTGTGAGTGTAAGCATGTAACTTGGACTTGTAACATTTAATCAAAAGTGGAACGTTTTTGTTTTCTTTGATCAGACTTAAAAGAGTATATGTGTAAATAGAATGTAATAGTTATTTTAAAAAATGGACAGGATAGTATGCCTCCGGTATACAGATTAATATCAATGTTAGTTCCTAATTTGAAAAAAATAACTGGCAAGATGTTTGTTTTTAGGAAAAGTGATAATCAGGAGAATCCACCAAAACCTCTTTTCATTGGTGCTCACAATGTATTTGAAGTTGGGTGTCGTTTAGAGTCACCTTGTGGTCACATAGGAGAGAGCAATGTGTTCGAGTGCAAATCATTTGTTGGTGAAAATATTAAAATTGGCAGTGGATGTGTTATAGGTAAATAAATAAGCTTGTACTGGTTTGCTCTGTTTTGTCACAAATTAGCTCACTGAAATGTGAAATATTATATCTAGAAAACTGAATCCTAAGTCATTCTAAGATAATTATAACACGATTTGAATAAATGAAAAGCCCTATCTTTATTAATGTGTAATGGCATCCCTAGTTAGATACTTGTGTGAAATATTATCCTATGGAAACTTATTCAGTAAGTTGCCATAGAAGACCATTTTGCTAGAAATTTAACTCATATATTTCAAATTCAAATTAATTTATTTGCTGAATATTACACATAAGTTACACATAAGTTGTTGTAAATTTTAATAGATAATGCCCCACATATTCAACCGATATGTAGTGTACAAAACTAAAAAGCATCTATAATCAAACAATAATTCCGCCAAGATAATTAAATAATACTTGTATTTATTTTATGCTATATTTATGTAAGACATAGCTTGGCTTCACTATAACGCCATATTGGCTTGGATTAACCTTGTGTGACTTGTATCTACTCAATAACATAAAAATACCTCTTTCTGGACACTGTTTTGACTTGGTTGAGGAAATTAAAGCTGAATTTACAGAACTTGAGCTAGACGGAACTTTCCACTTGATGTGCAACCTAAGAACAGGCAAAAGCTTGTACAAACTTGATTCATTATTCTTAAAGAAGTATTAAACTTTAACATGCTTTTAAGCTCTGCCCTTTTTCTTAAGTTACTCTTAAGTTTTTCTCATTACCACAAAAGTCATGATTAGCTATAAAATGTTTTCCTAATATTTATACTAGTGTAACATGAAGTTAAATTGTTTTTTTTGTGATCCCATTGCAGGTGCATCTTGCCATCTATCTTCTCCACAAACATTAGCAGATAACACAGTGATTTGGGGATCAGATCATCATATAAGGGAAGCATTGGAAAAACAGCCATCCCAAC
The DNA here is from genome assembly GCA_947623395.1 of Synanthedon tipuliformis. Lineage (NCBI taxonomy): Eukaryota > Metazoa > Arthropoda > Insecta > Lepidoptera > Sesiidae > Synanthedon > Synanthedon tipuliformis. The sequence goes on along the minus strand of OX392415.1, from coordinate 2,527,799 downwards.
TACTTCAGTTGGACTTTTTAAGTAAAGTAATGCCTAACTATCACAGACTGCGGAAGCCTAATGTACACAAGCGACAGCCTTCGAGGCAACCACAAGAAACAACTCCAAAATCTTAGTCACTCATTAATTTTAAATTAACTTATAACAGTATTTATTATTAAAGTATATAAAAAATAATTTTGTTATAAATTTCGCACATGCAAAGTTTACGAAAATGTAAGTTACTGCCCATTTTTACTGTTAAAATAACTAATAAAGCTTTTTCTTACTTATTTCTAGTATTTCGATACTTATTTCATATTATTTTTTAAGAATATTTTTCTGAACCCTCAATTCAGTCTATACTGATGGAACTAAATGGAAACTATGGAAAGCTTATGTAAGTATGGTATTTAAAGGTTTTAACCCAGAGACATGAACCTAGAAAAAACAAGGTTCATTAGTTTTTTCTAGGTTCATGTCTACTGTCCTTTAAAGTGACATGACTGTAAATGACTATAAATTTGTAGTGTTGGTGAATATAATGTGCAAATGGTGCAAAACAATGATAAGCAATAAAATGAACAATGCGAAAATTACAACAGGTAAAAATGTTGGTTAATTCATGTTTCAATTAAAAAAATACAAGAATTTACTTCTAGGTATATTACATTTAATTTGTCTCAACACAAAAACGTATTGTCACCCTATTAGGAAGGGACACACGGCCTCTCTACTACATATCCTGTTCGGCTCACTTTTTAGTTGTAAGTAATCAATTATAATATATATATATATATATATATCATAAGATCCATGATCTCAACATAGAACAACTGTTATAACCTATATTATCTATCTACATACCTATATTAATTATATTTAATTTACTTTGTGTTATATGGTATAGGATTTATAATTATTGACAATAATAAACCGTTATTCGCTAAGCTAAAGTTATTTTATTAAAAATGTTATTTTGTAATTTAAATTATGTAATGGCAACATTACGATGAATGAATAATTTTGTACTTGTAACACTTTCATTCCGCGAGATTTCTTAAGATAGTTTTCCAACAAGTAGATATCGGAACACTGTGTTTTCACAGTGAGACTCACTTGATGGGATTCCCATATATATTTTGAACTGATTGGTGGGCGTATTCGACACAGTGCGTCACCATTCAACATTGTGCTTCCAAGTTTCAAGAAGGAAAAATATTTGTGTGACAACAAACTAGAGAGAGAATGTCTGATGGAAGTGATGGAGAGCCATCGATTTCTTTCATTTATTTGATTTTTTGAAAAATTTGTTAATTTGGTACGTGTTCGAACTTATTTTTAAATAATTTTTAAACGATATATCTGTATCTTGTAGTATCGTTGATTGTGCATAGTGTTTTCGACGTTTAGTAGGACACAACAGAGGAAAATTGTTTAGTTATTTCTTGCATTCCACAACCACAAACATAACTAATTAATGATACATTAAGGGCTGTGAGTAGATACGTTTGTTTTGATATTGTAGTTTATTTTTAGTTAGGATTTGCTGTATTTGTGATCGGACGCCATGTTGTTATTTACAAAATATTAACATGATGAACTCGTGATATGGGTATATTGTTATTGTGATGCACCACGTCTACGAGTGAATGAGTATGTTTGAGGATGTGCCTGTCCACGGAAGACGAAGCGATCTTAGGAATTCCAATGTCGCTGCACACCAGAGGAATCTCAGTTTGGATTTCAGGTATTTACTAAACAATATGTTATGTTTTGTGACTAAAACAATTGAATAGATAAACATTTTCCTTTCCAATTTTTTTTTATGTTAAGTTGACTTTCCATTTTATATTCAGCTGCCCTGCCACTGCTTAGTCTTCTATTATACTTATTTTACTTTTTTGTGTAAAAATAATACTTTAACTTGTACATATTTCTTCCTAAAGTAAACATTTCATTTTCTGAAATACTCATGATAGGTATTAATTAATAACTAATAATAATAATAATAATAGTATTGTACTGCAGGTACCAATACACATAGATCTGTTTAAGAATTTTAACTTTACTTCAGTCAGGCATTGTTATAGTAACAATAGAGTGGTATAAGTTTCTACATAAAAAGGTTTGTAATTTATGAGTGGTATACAAAAATATATCCTTTTTATGACAAAAACAACTCAAAAAGTATCATTCATCATTATGTAGCCAATATAAGTTGTTTGACTTTCATGAATATATTATTCACCTTTAGTAATAATCTTTTGCATCTTTATAAATAATAGCCTGTTATACTGATGAATAAACTATACTAAGTACTGTAAATTTTTGTCAAAATCCCTTTAGTAAGCAGTTTTTGTGTGAAAGTAGGGTGCTAGGGTGTAGGTAGTTCTTACTTTGTTTTAATAACTGATTTTTTCAAAGTTATTTTAAGGAAAAATAAAGCAACGTTTGTCCTGTATAAATAAATGTAAAACAAATCTTGTACCAGAGTCTAGTAGTAGGATTCCTTATAACTCAGTAACATTTATTTTACAGTTATTGAGATAAAAACACTATAATGAGCCCTCGCAAACTAGTTTTTAATTTTTGATACTGGAGAACTAAAAAGATTTATTGTAATAAATTATGCTAATTATAAAATTTACTTCAATAAAAGAAATTATTGTTGTCCCCACAGTGTTGTTGCAAGGAAAAATAGGTTATCTAGTGGAAAATATCTAGGTTCTGTACAATGTCATTAATACAACTGTGGTATTGTTAAACAGCTATGACACTTTCTACAAATCATTAGATACAAAAATAATTTAATTCGTTTTTATTTAAATTTAAGATGTTTTGATATAGTTAATGCCATTCATCTTACCAAATAACTCTTATCTTAAACCAAGTGGCGTAGCAAGCGCTAGAAGAACCCTGTATCAAATTTTGTTGAGGGGCATTTCTGTGGCCAAGCCTGTGTGTAGCGTAAATGAAGGGGGAAAGTTTTTTTACAAGAGGAACAAAAAAACTTGGATATTGTAATGCATTTAAACACTAAACTCCTAGGCTGTACCTAAAGTTTACGAGTAAAATTTGAGTAACATTGTACAAATTTTTGCTTACACACATCTAGGTGGTCTAGGCTTCTATCAATTAATGGGAATAACTAATTCCCATATAATTAATGTGGTGATATGATAGCTATGCCCCTGCTTATAGATACCTATTTGTAATTCAATTTCCTATTTGATAGTTATATTGCTTTTTGTCCATGTGTGACATTTCACTTCTATTAAGCAAATGCTGGAAGCTGGAACAGATAATTTCTTATGAGTCAATAGTTAGTTATTTGAACTTGTCTCTACACTATGACTAATATGTTTCTGATAAAAAAAGAAATAAAATTGTATGTTATCAGTATATTTATTAAGTCATTACATTAATTGTTTGTAACCAATGAAGCGTTTTTATGTCTGCTATAAAATGTTCCATACCAATAAATATTTGAGTAGGTACATCATGAAAGCACGTTTTTATGAGCCACAATTTTATTGCTCCCGCCTTGTTTTCAAGGAAATATTAAAATTTAAACTTCTTTACCCTTGACTTATTTTCATGCCTACACTTTCTCATCTAAAATAATAATGTTTTAAATAGTCTGTTCCATATAGTTCTGCTAGTTTAGTTCAACCCTAGAACTAAATTGATTTTTCTCCATTTAATTCTGTTGATTTAAATAGTTGGTACTTTAAATAATTTTTTAATACTACATAATATATTATTGTATTTAATTGTGTCCTTTATTACTCCATGATCATACATTGTCATTTTCATAAAAAAAAATTTAGTGATAATCACAATAAAATTTGTGTTAGAATTATTAGAAGAAAAAATATATTTTTGTCTTATAACTATACAATTTACAAATGTTTCAATCTAAAAAATATATAATATCATTAAAAACTAGCTGGAAGGCCGAAAAAAGTAGCCTATCCTCTGTCCCGTATGTCTAAATGTTTATCTACCAAGTTTCATGAAAATCAGTTAATTCGTTTAAGAGTTATGGAGGAACATACATAACATACACATGCATACAATACAGACCTACACTTACAGATTTATTATTAGTATTGATGATATCACTGTTTCCATTACTGGAAACCCTATATAAAATCCGTTAGGTGTTTTAGAAGAAGATTGAGGAGAAACAGAAAAGTTGAAAGGGCCTTACTTTTATAACTTCCTAAGCATGGAATTCGTATAACTAACTTTTTTGTTTGTAAATCTATTGGAATAAAAGATACACTAAATGCTGCAATTCATCAGTAAAAACCGCAATTAAATCGGTTTAGCTGTTTCCGAGATTAGGATGCACAAACAGACAAAAAGTCTGAAAACTATTTATTGACTTCAGTAACATAGCTGCACCTAAGTACCTACCAGTGTATTAAATATTTATTAAGAGTAGGTATTTAAGAGTAGTTACTGGTATATATTAAGAAACTGGAACAAGTTAATAACTAAATGGTAATCAGATACTGATCAGATGTAATGATTAACCTTACAAAGCATGAACTAATTCGGCTTCCTATGGTATGCGTAATTCAATCACGTACGCAAGTAGCCACTTATTTTGAAATCCTCAAGCATTGGTTTAATGTATTCGTTAATTACCGCTAATGTGGAGGTTTAATTGAGTTCATAGCTAAACTTGTCCAGTGCACATTTGTTGAGAGTGAGACTTTGAAAGGCTATTTTTGTGGTAGCCCTATTTAATGTTTTTCAACTATATATTTTTTTTACATTTAAGAAATTTTATTTTAGCGAGATTAGAAGGGATAATTTACAGTCTGATTTAACTTAAAAATAAATTAAATTAATCTAACTATAACTAGCGAAAGTTTGGATGTTATAACTCGGTCACGCAAAATGTCTGTATGGATTTTAATGAAATTTGGCACACAAATAGATTATTACCTGGATTAACATAGGTATTAGGATACTTTTTGTCCTGGACAAATAATAGGTATGTTCCCTAAGGATCGTCTAACTAAAAGTATAATAATCGGTGCCACCGTCGTCACAGCGATAAAGATGTCAGGCATTATATTACTCATATATCTATATTATTTTCTTAATTATCAACGCGCATGAAGTCGCGGGCACCAGCTAGTATAAAATAATGTTGGTCAAAAGTGTAGTGAGAAAAATAAATAACGCTGGCAATTAGAATGTAGGGCGTTCTTCGGCCGCCACAGTCCAGGTGAATGGACTACGCGAAAGTAAAAGTGGTGTGTCTCGATAACGGAAAGTGCTTGTGGTTTCCTGAATCCACCGCGCCATTTATCCACACGGTTGTGGATCGGTCATGCTTACACTACACTTAAAACCGCTAAACACTTGCAAACTCTCCTTTTGATACCAAACAGAGTCAGGTTTAAAAACAGCCGACTTTTTCATACACTAAACACGTTTTTACCCGATCTGTCACATGGGTAGGTTAGGTACAAACACAAGTATTCTGCAAATTGGAAAGTGCCCGACTCTATATTGATAACGTGTTCATGCTAATAAGCTAACTAAGCCATAGAGAAATCTGAAGCCGTCAATCTATCTCGTTAGTTATGTCGGCCGTGTTGTGCCTATAATACTAGCTTTCAAAATCTAATTAATAGACAAAAGTATAGTCCTGTTGAGCAGATCAACTTGCTAAATCAATTTATGCTTTGATATCCAATTGAAAAGCGTTTTATTGAATTTTCGCCAGAATTAAAATTTCTCCTTGAAATATTTTAAACGAGCTTTCGCTAAACGTCGCCTAAATGGAAAATGTTTGTATATTTAAAGTTTTAATTTTAATATAAATAGAACATGGTTTTCTGTTTAAGTATTTTTGTCAATATCGATACAAATTACGGTTCAGTTTAAATAAAGTAACCACACAATCCCGGGCAATAATAGATCTTTTAAAAGCGCTGGGTGGCGTAAGGATATAATTAGAACTTTTAATTTAAATAAAGTAAATTATTTTTACATTTAATAACGTTAAAACGTGTTGTAAATATATAATATTAATATTTTAATATAAATATTACTGTCAAATTTTTATTGTGTTTGGAAGAAAATTAGTTTTTGGTTGGTGTCAGGAAGTATTTTTACCAAATTAAAGTGGTTTTTTTATAACAAAAATATAAAACTAATATGAACAAAAAGTAAAAAATATATATATCGCTGCAGCATAGGTACATTGCGGCTTTTAATCAACATAATTATTAAAGTAATCGCGATTTGCTCAAATCGCAATGTGACCACATAACTATTAAGCCAAAGAGTTTACATCAAGTCAAGCCCAAAGCAGCCCGACCACAAGAAGTTTATTATTTCTAAAGTAAATTATCTTTACTGGTAACAAGTATTGGCAGGACTCATCGCGTTTCGCAGACATGAATCGGGCAGCCCGTCTACTAGCCCCTTACAGAAGACAATCTTGTGTTATTGTGCTTTGGTGAGTGAGCCGAAGCTGATTTCCCCATCATTTCCTGATCCCTTATCCTACTAATGCCGACAGCGCACTTGTGTCATCCTGTCTGACGACCTTTACTTAAAAAAAATCTGTCCTGCTCATACAATATGACATTGTCTATGAACCTTACCATTTTTTTCCTGTTCGAGAGATGACATTCAACGGTCAATAAACAAGGTCCGACAAATTGATGGTTTTCTCAGCGATGTTTTAATAAATATAATTTTCGTCAAGTTCATTTTTTTGTCGTTCCACTCAATTTATTTTCACAGCGTTTAAAGATGAGCCGACAGTTTCTGTCGAAAAGCGTGCATTAATTTTAAATTCTCACCTTAAAAATGTTGATTCACCAGGAAAATCTTTAAAGGGAGACTGACTAACTACGCAGAAGCTTTTAATGAATTTGGCTATCAAAAGATGGATACGATTAATCTTTTTTTCATCTCGCCCTCGTTAAAGGGAAAGTAATCAATTATTGTTTTATTAAACATTTCAAGGCAATGTAGGTACTGCAAATTAGTTTTCTCTTTGTTAGAACGTAGTCAATTACCTAGTTGAAACAATTGATATTGTAAGCGGTTACGTACGCGACCTTCTTATTTGCGAATGAATTTGCCAAGGCAAAATTTGTGTTCTAAAAAAAAGTCCATCTAAGCAACGAGGACACCAATACTTTCATATCACACAGTCCGCTACAGAAAGCACATCTATAAGAATTGCCTACCGTGTATATTTAAGAATTTTATAAAATAATATGTATTTTTGCATAATTAGTTAATACTCGGAATTGTAGTTTAATTTCTAAATGATGTAAAATGTCTTCAACATCTGTTCCGTCTCGCTCCTGAGCCAAGTTTTCAGAGCCGACAGCTATCCTCCAGTAAGGTGAGGCACTTAAAGAATATACATAGTATTATCTACTATGTTACTGAAGATGAAATGTTTGTTTGTTTGAACCCGATAAACTCTAGCTGGAACTACCAGTCGTATTTAAAAAATATTTTTACATTTAATAGTTAGCCCAATTCTTGAGGAAGGTTTATGGCATATTTATCATCACTATACAAAACTTTGAAGCCGAGAAAAAAGAAAAAAAAATAGGCAGAAAGAACGCTAAGCGAAAAGACTAACAGCTGGAAGTAATAGGGTGGGTTTAATATATTATGTAAAGATACTAAAACTCCCAATAGAATCTAACTAAATAGCCATCTAATGTTATATAACATCTATCTTTGATTTGTGATTTGATAATAGAATAAAATACTTCTTTGACCCACCTTCGTAACTACTTTTGTGACTTCGACGTTAGTTATTTAACAATACTACAATTATATAACTACAGATTAATATCGTAGTTAATGTTTAATAATAGTATCGAATCGACTTACGAAAGGTGTATTGATACTCATTCACCTTGGCAATAACTTCCGACTTAATGAAAAAGTATAGTCGCTGTGTATTTATTGGATGTCAATCAATTTCGTCCCACACTGGTGTCCATTTATTTCCTATAACCTATTTCATCTTGGTTTTTCTGACTCATCCGTGCGCCAGATAATTACTGCGCAAGCACTTGTTCAATTATAGCACTAATTATGTCGAACCTTTATCGCGTCGCCAATTGATTGTGGAATTTGTGGAACGCGGTACGCTATTGGGCTCAATTTATAACGGATTTGGTCATTGTACACTTTGAACGGACCTCTGTATGAACATTTTTATATGTCATGTAATGGCAATTTGCACTTTACAGTTTGCTTCTGTAAGATTTAAATTTGAATGTCGCTTAGTAATTCCATGTATTAAGCGACTGCGACGAGAACGGTAATTATATTAGTTATCACGTATTTTTTTATTGGTTATCCGTGACCCGATTGCGTACTCGGACGTTGGATATGATATGAAACATTCCCATACAGTCACTAGCAGCTTTGTTTCTAATAATAACTTTACTAGAGTAACTAGCTCTTAATGTAAGTAGGTACATAATATGTCAAGAATCCCTCACATTAAGATGACTAGCAGTACCGCGTGGAATAAATTCGATTTTTTGAAATAAATTGATAAACAAAAGTGTACTAATTAAAAAAACTAAAACGAAAACCTATGTTTAGGTAGGATTTTTAATCCTATTATAATATTATAAATGCGAAAGTTTGTATGGATGGATGTATGTATGGATGTTTGTAACTCTTTCACGCAAAAACTACTGAACCGAACAGCATGAAATTTTGCATACACGTTGTCTGGGACACCAGAAAGGACATAGGGTACCTTTCATCCAAAACGCGGACGAAATCGCGAGCACCAGCTAGTATTATCATAATATTAAGTAGGTGCCTACTTGCCGTATACCTACTGTGTTTATAAATTTAAAGATTTCATTAGAGTCGCGTGTGCTGTATAAAAATGTTTTAAAAGTTATCAACGGAAACAATACCTATATGTACTTAATGAATAATTAGTAACGTAGGTAGATGGTAGGTAGTTGATATGGTGTTTAATATTGTATGTAGGTATATCTACGCTCTTGAAGAATACCTTATTATCTAACTACTTTTATCTAGATCTGATTATGCGATAAATTATTTAAGAAATAGAGTTGGTGTTATGTACTTGAAATGTAGGATTGTTGTTCTACAATCTTGCAGTACTATAAAACATATAATTTCTTTTTAAGAACTGTTATTTATTAATGCTCTTTTTAACTGTTCAGTTTAAAACGCTGTTAATGTTTTTATAAATAACTTCAATAATCTCAATGTGATTCACAAATGTGAATCAGAGTTGGTAGAATATCAGAGTACTCTAAGTGCGTATGTACCCAGTTCGATTGTGTACTTTAGAGTTCATAATATGACTGTAATGTTGTATTATTCAAATAACGAATAAGTAAAAGCAATCACTACTGTGTTTAAACTACCGCGTTAATAAAATATAATAACGAAATGTAAACCGGGAGTCAATCAACTCCCTCTGGGGCTTCATTGATCTCGCCCTCGATTTTAGCCGGAAAAACCCACGCCACTCGATATGGAACTTCGTTAAAATTGATACCCTAAGTGCTTTTTGGCTCTATGAATAAGTCACACACGATGTTAGGAGGACACGGCTTGTGTCTGTCCGTGTTACTCGAGTAGGTTACTCAAGCGTTTAGCGGTTGTAATATCTTAACGGATGACACTGCATTAGCAGCAATCCCGTGGGACATATATAACGGATCATTATGAATGAACTGAGACGTCGCGCGCGTCGCATCGTTGAGCGAGATCATCGAGCGTTTCGTTTCGACCATAATATAATACCTACCTTCCCACGGATTAGTATCGAGGTCGTATACGTATAAACGCGCCTACGAAATAAAATAAAGGTCGCGCCAACTAGAGCCGCAGCGGCTTTTATCCACCGCCTGTGCTCGTTCTTTTATGACAGTAATAGAAGTCATTACTTCACACAGTCGGGGAAAATGAACTGAAGTAGTTATGAAAGTATTTTTAAGAAGAATTTTAACGAAAATTACGTCAGCGTTCACTCAGTACCGTTTCAGTTATATTATTTATCGTAACAAATAACAATACTATTTAGATCATTCAAGTAGATTTTTGAAGTGAAATTTTCTTTAGCTTCGGGCTTGGGCAGTACATTCATCAATCAATCAATACTAATAGTAAATCTGTAAGTGTAGGTATGGTATGTATGTATGTTCCTCCATAACTCTTAAACGAAGATTTTATGAAACTGGTAGATAAACATTTAGACGTACGGGACACAGGATAGGCTACTTTTTTCACGTGGACGAAGTCGCGGGCGCCAGGCAGTATAATAACACTATTGTAAGGAGAATTCGGCAGAGCGGTAAAATAGTAAATTCTACACAGCTGACACCGTCACGGTGTTAAGTTGAAGAATAGCTTAAATGTTATTACCTACTTATTGTTTTAATAGACTACAGTAGCCATCTATCATCAATTGGACCGTCAGCCATTTTCTAAAGTTCCAAGAAAATATAAAACAAAACATTCATTCGTCATTGTTTGCAAGAATAGTGTCACATGTGTATTATTGCACTGTGTAGACGGCAGCCATTATTCTTTCTTTCTTTCTTTCTTTTGCACACGTTAATACAGACTCTTAAGTAGATAAATAGATACTTAGTGAATTAAATGAAGAGAAGCAGAAATAAAAAGTAAATCAGAACATCACAGCAAGTGGGTATATAATGGTTGGCACCGGTAACGAACCAAAATCACTTTTAAGTATTTATTATTTGAGTTCCTAAGATGAAATAAAACTGTAGGTGGATCAGTTATTTATGTATCCATTTTGTTTGCTCATTTAGTGATGTGACGCACAAGACGTGAAAATTCAAAGTGAAGATGATTATTATATATATATTACTAGCTGCTGCCCGCGACTTCGCCCGCGTAACTTAGGTACTTATAAACCTTCCTCGAGAACCACTCTACCCATTAGTGAAAACCGCATTAAAATCCGTTGCGTAGTTTTAAAGATCTAAGCATACAAAGGGACATAGGGACAGAAAAAGCGACTTTGTTTTATACTATACTAGCTGCTGCCCGCGACTTCGCCCGCGTAACTTAGTAAATTATGTACTTATAAACCTTCCTCGAGAACCACTCTACCCATTAGTGAAAACCGCATTAAAATCCGTTGCGTAGTTTTAAAGATCTAAGCATACAAAGGGACATAGGGACAGAAAAAGCGACTTTGTTTTATACTATGTAAAGATATAGGTATTATTAGGAACCCTTTAATAAATATAGTTTTACATATTTTCATCTGGCACTCACGTGCTATAAGAGTCCGTGATTATCATAAACTAGCACGTGCCCGCGACTTCATCCGCGTTGATAAATAAAAAAATATAATAGTTAAGCAATATAACGCAAGCAAACTAACGACTTTGGCTAGCCGTTAGTTTTTTTAGTTTAGATTAGATGATCCCTTGGGAACAGGACCTTTTCTGGATGAAAGGTACCCTTGTATCCCTGACAACGTGTATGCAAAATTTCATAATGATCAGTTGAGTTGTTAAACCGTGAAAAGGTAACAGACAGACAGACATACAGAGATACTTTTACATCTATACTAATATTATAAAGCTGAAGAGTTTGTTTGTTTGTTTGAACGCGCTAATCTCAGGAACTACTGGTTCGAATTGAAAAATTATTTTTGTGTTGGATAGATCATTTATCGAGGAAGGCTTTAGGCTATATTTTATAAAGTTACGCGGGCGAAGTCGCGTGCAGCAGCTAGTTTATAATATTAGTATGGATAGTATGGACACACGAGTCATGTGGTATGGATATGGAAATATGAATAGTATGGACGTATGTTGTGTGTAACGAATGAAATGGGAAAACCTGTTTCTTATTGACGCTTGTTGCATATAAATAATTGAGTAATCATAACTATTTCCTTTTCCTGTTAGGTAATAGGGTAGTTAGGTACCCTATTTGCGATTTAGAAGTAACAGCAATAATTATAGCTATTTGAGTCATGCAGCTTCTATATTTCATGTCGTTCGCGGTTTTTTGCGTCATTTCCGATTGCTTTTGATTTCCCGGAATATCTGTCTAGACGAAAAGCAATAAATGGAATAACTATTAATCAATGCCAACCCCTCCCCCCTCGTACTTTGGCTGGAAAATTGTGTACGTTGACCTATGAAAGTTTGTCGTTCCACAATCCCCAAGTTATTCTTTGTTGGCATAGACACACCCTCGCTTAGAGGCGTTGCCACCGATTATTTATAGGTCAAATGTCAAATATATATAATAGTATAACTAATGTGAAATATATTTTTGTTCACTATTATTTCCCAAAATGGAAGCTCGTCTCAAATGTAACAAGACTGGACTCCCCGTCTATTTTTGGACTCCACAAGGGGAAACACTTTTACGTAATATCTATTCTTGAGTCCTGACCGAGTGTGTCAATAACACTTACCTACGGTTATGTCTAAACGAGAGGAGCACGTCGGTTAGGTCGACGGGCAAATAAGAGGGGAGTGACACAATAGACGGAAATCATCAATCAGTGGGTCCTCACCCACGGCGAGAGGGTCCGAGAGTGTAATAACTTTGGTTACAATGGCTCGCACAAGTTTTATTGCATATTTTTCTTTACTTCATTGTATATTATCATTTGTGGATACGTATAATAAGTTGGAAAGTATTTTCTATAACAACAGTCAACAGGAAAAGCTGCCCACAAGATACGAAGAATAAATATTAGTATAGAAAAAGAAAACTATAGATGCTAAAACATTATACATAGTTACCTCCTAGATCAACATAGCCAATACATAATCTATCGAGTTTTGATATATATTACCTTTTATATGTTTTTCATTTATAATTTGATACCACTGGGACTTCTTGATCAACTCAATGTTGTAACTAATGCCTGTCAAAATTGCAACGAAAGTTGTAACTGCTAAGTAGGTATAGTTTGAGTGAATGGCATACCATACCAAAGCCATTACTATTGTCTTATGGTGGAAGGTCAGATTGGTTAACAAACGTCCATGAAGTGTAGTGAAGGTTTTTTTACCATGTTGACCACGATTCACAAAACCGATTAAAAGAAAGAAATATTATTAATACTTAGTTATTAAAATCTGTTTTTAGTTTGATAATAATCGCTAAATAAAATTTAAATGTTACTTTAAGCTGTGAAATGTTAAATAGATTGAAAGACTAATTTGATTAGGACTATCGATTACTTTTGTCATATTAGAAACAATAATTTTTTGTAGTGTCATTTTTTCGTTTTATGTTCAAAATTACACGCGTATCCCAAAGTTTTTCACATTTTATTGTCGTTTCCTATCAATTTCTATAGTCTACAAGACAATGTAGATTCATTAGGAGTTCACAAAATGAGATTTCCGAGAGAAACGTATTTTTGGATAATTGGCTCACGCGTCGTGGGTGAATTACAATTTATTATGGCAGTGTTTAAAATTCGCGAGAGCAGTCTTATTCTAATACCTATTTAGTTTCATTTTTCTTTGCATATTTTGAATTCTACTTTCATTTGTAAGTAGATTTACAACTGAAAGTTTAATTTAATTGTTTTATCTATTGTATTATTGATTTTTATTATTGTAATTCATACAAGACTTGTAAAATTCTTTGTGCTGACTATCAATACACACCCAAAACCTAGAAATCCAAAAATTGAAACATAGGTTTATTTTATAACGTAAGCATCCGCTAAGAAGGGATTTTTAAAGTGCGAAGGTTCGCATGAGTTAAATACGTTTGGTTTAAAAAGTAGTACCTATCTAGGTCTTTTTAAACCAAACGTATTAAAACACCTAAAAATTTCCTCCTTTTTAGGTGTCTTTAAAAGGAGGGAATGGAGAACAAATTTAGTTCTCACATTACCCTTTTAGCTTAATATCAATATTCATGTTGACTTGAGTTGGAAATTATTAAGGAGTTCTATAAAAGGTTTTCTGACTAAAAATCTCTAATAAGGCACAACCAGAGCGTTGGCCTCCATCGCACCTGTCAAACCTTGCGTGGCTTGTAATCCATTTACCACGCGATGTCCGGTCAATAGTTAATACGAAAAAACGTTAGGTATATTTATTAAACCTTCAGCCATTTAAGCTCTAACACAAACTTTATTTATTTTTAAACTAACTATTAATGTACATATTTAATGTGGCTTTATAATTTCAGACTCCTATTAGCCGAGCATTTTTTATACTATTAAGTTTAAAACAATGAAACTGGTCATGACCGATCGCCTACCTATTCGTTAGTTTAGATAAATTAGTGTAGTCTAGACATTGCCCCTTTGGACAGTAGAATCATTAAGTTGAACATACATAGTTCCCTATTTTTTTAAATTATCAATAATATTGCCAAATCTGTTTTTTGTGTAAAGATGTCGCTTATTTAGTCAAACTCTGTGCTGTTTCCAGTTTGTCGTCTCATCAAACCCTCGTCATTTATAATTGTTGTGTCGTCATGCCGACTGGTTTTTGCATTGTATTGTATTCAGTGAGAGGAAGTAATCTAATTGCTCTTCATCGTGATACGAGGAAACCGAGCGTTTCTAAATGCACAGGAAGTGGCAATTTCCTAAGAAAATGTTGACATATCTTAGGAAGCTATGTTTAAGTTAAGTAGGTACTAACTCCAACGTTTATTGACTTAAGAGTAACATTGTAAACTAAGTTAGTAACTGTTACAGAGTTTGTTGTTAACTTTGTTAGCTGTAAGCCTGCTCTAAATCACAGCAGTGTTTCAGTAAAACAAACTTGAAAAACAATCCATATTGAAAAGTAGAATATCTACAATGAAATCGCCTTAAAATAATATCAAAATACTCGTACCTATACGTTTTAATCAATGCATTTCCCAAGTTTAAAATAATATAATATAACGTGCCAGTACCTATCTAAGTTACTATTTAAGTTTATATAGCTTCAACATTCTTTATATTTTTGATCTTTTTCATAGTAAAGCGCGTACAATAGGTATGCGAACTTTATTGGCAAGAGTGAAGTGAAAGAGGCGAAACTTTTTAAATATTTCGGATCAGAGAACCGTATTATGCTTGCTAACTTTCTTTAACTATAAAATTGTTTATAAAATTTATATCATGGAAACAGCGAACTCTTATTTACCTGGACTACTACATTTTTATTTTCTGTCGTTTCCATTTCAAAGTTATTGCGAAGCCATTAGAAGTAAATAATACTGTACGTCATTTAAACGCAAGTAAACACCTACTGTATAGGACAGCAAGTATTATATAAGCAAGTGTTAGCCTGTTTGTGACGTAAAGGTTACATTAATACATACCTACAAACATTTCTCAATAGCACAGGTTGCTCAATATCGATGAATGCCTTTGTGACGTTCATCATTTTATTATTCTACGTCACAAGTATTGTTCAGTTACAGATGTTTTCATTGCAAATTGTTAAGTGATACAAGTGGATTTTATTTCCTTTGTCAGTTTACTTAAGGCAGTTTAATAATAATTATTAAATAATTTGCTTTTTTTTAAAAAAAAAACAAATATGTACTCTGTATTCGCCCAAAGTTATCCCAACAGATGGGTGTCTGCGCAACCAATCATCGCTCGAAATTTTCACAGCTGTGCATACAATACACATCAGGCGCACCTTGCCAATATGTTTCGTAGCGAACTTTAATCAACAGCTCTGCTTCACAATATATTAAAAGTTTGCAATAATGTCTGCCGTAATATTTTACTTGTTTTGACAACATAGGAAAGGAGCACATAAAATCTAAATATAGACTTATTGTTTTATTATTTACTTGATTTTTACTACTAGATTGTCATACTTTTAATATTAACTAGTCGAAATTCAACCATATAGGTACTTAATCATTTAGATTTTGAAAAAAAAAAAGACTATTTAGATATTTTTTTATCGTTAAGATTGAATTCTAACGGTCATTAAAAGCTAGTGAACCTTAACTCTAATAACTAAACGTATGAGAAAAGACACAACTGAATTGTCTTGTCTTTACTCATAAATATGATTAATATCTACTATTAAAAAATCATGTAATATTAAAAATGTTAATGCAATAAAAAATTGCAAATATCACGAACAAACAGTAGGTAACTATATGAATTAAAATATCAGTTAATTATTATGCACTATTATTAAACATACACAATTACACATTAGCCATTCAATTTACAGGAAAACAAGTATTTTAATTAGTTATCTGTATAATGCAGTTCAGATTTAATATGCAAATTGAGAATAGATGCATATAGTGCTTTAATACAATTTACAAAACAGCCTGCAGCTATAACAACGACTCAATAGAATCAAAATAAACAATTAGTAACATCAAAACTCAACAGTACTAAGAGTAGTTTAGATGACTTACGCAAATGTTTGCCACATTGTTTTATGCTCTGATTTGTATTCGCGCTTGAGCATGTTTAAATATAGAACTGTGTATAAGGAAACCACGATGGGAGAAGTTAAAATACTTTACATTCCATAGCTTCCTTACACGAAATCTTTAGAAGTAGGACGGACATTCCTTGCAACCTACCTTTTGATTTTTTTTTGAAAAAATCGAGCCACGCCTAATCGGAAATGTTTACCTATGTGACACACAAGTAACACTGTTATTTAAAAAAAATACATGGCACATGGCAGCATCTTAACGCTTATTAACGTTTGCAAAGAGATTATAGCATTATCATAAAATCTACATAACATAACCCATATTAAAATAAGTGTTAAACCCTAAAATGCTACTAAAACCTTTGTTAAAACGTTTTTTAACTGTAGATAAAAAATAATTTTAAATGGTCATCTAATTGATGATCAGACTACCGTCAGACGAGCTGTCCAATTTACTGCAATATGCAGTGTGTCCCGCAACTGCTTGCCAGAACCAAACTGTATGGCTCATAAAAATGGTTTGTTTCAGTAAGACAATGATATTTGACGTTTTAAAAACACTCTAGACGTTTTAGAATGATCCAAGTAACCCAATTTTGATGAGACGTTTAAGTACACAGACAGTGTGTACCACGCTGTCTGTTTTATAAATAAGAAAACTTGTTTTTTGTGAATCATGATGCTTTTAAATAAGTGAGCGCTCATCTGCTTTAAATATTGGCTTCTCACTCTATTGTTTCAGTTTCAGCACATTGACACAGTGTAGTTGAATAGTCTCGCCGCCTCGTATAAACAGCTAGGTCATGTAGGTCAAAGTGTTTAGTGGTTCGTACGTTTCAGGTCGAGAGCGCTCCACTGGCTGCGAACTGTTCTAAAAACATCAACGTCCTTGTTTAACCCCAATACTGAGCCTTTCCCTCGCCTATAGTAATGGGAGCCAACGTTCAGATTCATATCTGCACAACGCACACTTTTATTCTGCCGTTTGCTGACGTAACTATCTTGTTTATAAGCAGCGGTTTTTTGTAATTTTTTTTCTGTTGTAATCTCATTTTGGTTGTTCCTCATTTTGTAATTGTATCGAATAAGGCATCACGCAGAAAGTATTTTTACTACTTCAATTTTTATAGCATAAGCCTCCAGCTCCATCATAGTTATTTCGAAATTCTCGGTAGCCACGCAAACCAGTGGCAGGATACACTGCGTTCCGCAGACTTCCGCAGTCATAAACTATTAGGCAGTCATAACAGTCTGCTTCATACAAAAGTCCAGCGTGAAATAACAGCGCTTACGTTTTTAAATTTATTTATTTATTATTATCTAACACGTATTTACACACAATATGATAACAATGTCTGTAAACCGTACGATGAGTGAGTAAGGCATTCTCATATTTCTTTCAGATCCCTACTGCCAAATCCCTATAGTGAATTTTGCCTATGATGACCATTCTCCTTTTATTACGACAAATTTTCGTGGTTACTTCTTGAAAGTTGTCGATAACCGATTTTTACTGTATCTTCATTTCTTTGCTCATGCTGTTTGATAGCATGCGCCAAACATTTATCAGCTAGCATTAAATATCTATAGAAAAAACCTGCTCCGAAATATTCGTAGGCGGAAAATGTTAGCGTATTATTTTGTTCTGAACCTGTTTCGACACTTGCTAAATAGTTAAGGTCATTCGATGCATTATGGCAAGTTGTTTTTGTCCGACTAAATCTAAAATATTGGCTTTTATTTATATATACCAGGCATTCAAATATGAGTAGAAGATATATTATTTCGATGATGTAGGTCTGTAATAGTTAACTACTTTTTGGTGGTATGTTTACGTTTGGGTTAACTTGATGGTCCACTCAATGGCTACCATAACTCATAACCCCAAGAAAGGGTTCAAGCATCGTGCCAACTTTGATAAGATAAATCACAAAGGACAAGGTGTGACTAGGTGATGTGATTTTGGCTTACCCATTCACCGAAACCCGACAGGCAACACTTGTTTTGTTATTTCACGATTTGAATTTGGAACGTGGTGTGCCTTTGTTTTAACGTTGGGAACTCCTCATTCATGCATGCCCGGCAGCTGCCCACGACAACAGATAGAGCGGCGCGCTGCTCTGCCCATTCGGGGCAGGCAGCCAAAGTGTCAACTGCTCGGGCACAATGGTCAACTCTCTCACGACTACCCGATGATGATAACGCCCGTAGCAACCCGAGATCACCTGCATCAAGCGGAATGTTAGGGCCCTGCCATTAAAACACATACAATAGGCGACGTTGCTTTAAATATATATATATTGAATTAGTTCGCCTCTTGGTTTTTCATATCATATTTAAATGGAATTTTCTTGAGCTGAAGCCTTACACACCTCTATAAAGGTGGTTGGGCAGGCATTACCTTTTATTGGATTAGTGACCTCATAACGTTTCCGAGAATCATCTAGATATATGGAATTAAAACCTATTACAATTACATAACCCAACTACGAACAAGGTTTTGAATTTCGCGATTTCTCAACTTGTTCTTTGTAATTAGTTCGTAATGCGAATCGTATAGATAGGATGTCAATTGATTCATTCGTTCAGCGTTCTGTATTACTATTTATTTTACTATCTATTTAAATAGAGAACGGAGTGGAGACGTTTCCAATTCGCTCCATAAAATCAACGTACAGTCAAGGGCAATAATATCTGTACGTTTCCAAAGCGGCAAAAATATCTGTACAGTTGAGAGGCCAGAAATATCTGTTCGATAATTCGGTCAGAAATATGTGAGCATTTAAAGGGTCAAAAAGATCTAGACGTTCACGTGGCCATAAATATATGTACAATGTCAGTCAAATATGTGTAGGCTGTAGGCAAATAGGAGGGCATAAATATCCATACATGAAACTATCAAAGAGCGTGTCAAGACTGTCAAGTCTAGTTATCAAATATTTTGATGTTTTGCATATTCTCTACTTTTTTAAAGTATTTTATGTGTAGTTTATGTATTTTTTATGAACAGAGCCAATAAATGCGCCTGTGTACTACCATAAAATTTACTTTCGGCACTTTCCTTCTTTCTCTTACAACTCGCTAAAACCTATTTTGTATGTATACTATACTGTTTATGATGTTGACGCACAAAACTAATTCAAAAAACCTAAATTGATATTTAATAAAAAAATCATATCGATAAATCTAGACGTGATAAAAAAAATCGGCAAACGGGAATAGATTCAAAGCATTAAAATCTTCATATTTTTGACATATTTTTTGAAGGAGGATTTCGTTGCAGACCAGTGATTAATTATTAAATGCTCTAAGTTAGTAAAAACCTAAGTGTTCTTTTTAACAGTAAAGAGACATTTATACATACACTAGCTGTGCTCGCGACTTCGTCCTCGTGGAATAGTTATTTTGGGAATCATTTGGGTATCTCGAACGGTTTTCGCAACGCACGCAACGGAAGCCCTCAAAGATGAATAATTTTCCCCGTTTTTTCGACTGTTTCTTCACTCCTATTAGTCGCAACGTGATGTTATATAGCCTAAAGCCTTCCTCGATAAATGATCTATCCAACACAAAAAGAATTTTTCAATTCGAACCAGTAGTTCCTGAGATTAGTGCGTTCAAACAAACAAACAAACTCTTCAGCTTTATAATATTAGTATAGATTAGCGTAATCGAAAGATTTTCGTACTAATATTGTAGAATTACTTAAATTACGAATAAATATCGTATAAATATGTTACTTACATAAATTTAGCATTGAAAAAATGCTAATATAATATTCACGAGAAAAGCCATGTGAAAATCGTATATGATAGTTGTGAACGCTGTGAAGCAGAATCTAAAATAATTGAATGAAAGGTGAAAGAAATATTACGTTAATGACGCCACAATCAAAATGAAAGGGACAAACAGATCATATGACAGAATGGTACTCTTTTCGATGATTGTCATAATTCAAAATACGAAAACTTGTTTGTTTGTACAGATATTTATGCACCCCTATTTGCCTAGATATATTTGACTGACATTGTACATATATTTATGGCCACGTGAACGTCTAGATCTTTTTGACCCTTTAAATGCTCACATATTTCTGACCGAATTATCGAACAGATATTTCTGACCTCTCAATTGTACAGATATGTTTGCCGCTTGGAAACGTACATATATTTTTGCCCTTGACTGTACGTGAAATCAGAGCCGTGTCTGCATGTGTAACATAAAAACTTGCAACTCTAGAGGCGTTACCTAATAAATGAAGTATTTGTAAGAATAGTAATTTATGGAAAGCCTTGCTTAATACTTAGGTATTTTTACTGAATTTTATATAAAAAATTAAAACTAGAAAAAATTCATTGATGTTGGTTCGTCTACTAAATATTATAAAAAGAGAAATTCGTATTTTTGTTTTTAATAGTTACCTAAAGAATTCTAAATAACAACAAATAAAAAGCTCAAATAAAATCAAGGAAAAACATTTACCTAATTATAAAGTATCAATTATATGAAGTACTAGCTGCTGCCCGCGACTTCGCCCGCGTAACTTAGTAAATTATGTACTTATAAACCTTCCTCGAGAACCACTCTACCCATTAGTGAAAACCGCATTAAAATCCGTTGCGTAGTTTTAAAGATCTAAGCATACAAAGGGACATAGGGACAGAAAAAGCGACTTTGTTTTATACTATGTAGTGAAGTGTAATCAAGTAGTAATTAATGAGTATAGATAGAGCCTTTATCCATGACATAATTTCACAGTTTCAAGCCACTTGGCTCTGACAGACGCATGTCCAGGAAATGGTTATCAATTTTAAAGTTATTAATTCCAGTATTATTAATTCCGGTTTATTTAACATAATTGGGACCGCTCAAATTCGCGCTAGTTCAACAATAATCAATTTTGAACCTTTACTTAATTTATTTTCCAGCTGTAAATTCACAAATATTAGATAAAACATTAGAAAAATATTAGATAAAACAGTTGAAAACATATCAGTTTTATTATTTGTCATTAATGAATATTTATCATCGGATGGTGCTAATTAATTTTGTGAAATTGAATTCACATAATATTTGTCTTAAAGTGGAACATGTTGTAATCTTCACCATAAACACGTTTTTATATAATTGGGCCTAACGAAACCAAGAGCTATTAAAATTCATGATATGTGCAAGCTAAAGCAACTACGCAACTGTCTTTGCCATATTATATCTAAAAATAAGAAAATACTAAAGATTACGACACTTACAGTTCAAATACTACTGTTGACGTAGAAATCTCTGTTAATAACTTTGAGAATCGAAAATCATTTTAATACACTGAGGAAAGTAATTTAAGTCATTTGAAAAAAATTAAATAACGTAACAAGTTTGTTAGCATTAATTATATAAATTTATGTGAATATATGTGAATCTTTGAAAATTTGTAATATATAATTATATTTCTTTTTAAATTTTCCTCTTTTATCTCTCTTTTCATTAGTGAGAACTGTATCAAAATCCATTGGGTGGTTTAGAAGTTTGCGGAGAAACATACACAGGCGGATAGCGTCTTACGGTCTTACTACAAAAGATTCAGTAAGCACTGTTCAAACACATGCTTAGTTAGACAAGCATTAAGCATTTAAGCATTGGTCAGCGAGCGTTTAAAATGTCCCTACCACAAAACCTTATTTAGCGCTAGTTTCGGTAGACAGTGTTAAAGTACGTGAATGTTATTGAATTATGGCAACCTTGGCAAACATTCATTCAGTCACTCGCCCTGCATTCATGTCGTTTTCATTTTACGCAGATCTGATAGGCGTATAATGATGAATTTTGGTTTTCACAAGCTATTATTACGGACTATATTAATGATATCAGCAAATTATAAGATTGGAATAAGTAATAAATTACAACAAATACGTTAGATTATTTATAAAATTTCGTAATACCAAAAAATATTGAGCATAATGGAACGTAACTAACACTGACGTAATTGTCAAATGTGGTCAAATGTAAAGTTTGATTTGTTAAAATTGTTAAATAAAATTTTTATTTGAGGATCCACCTCTAGCATCACATGGTAGATCATCCTTTATTAAATAAATAATCTTGTTACCAAAGTTATATATTCGAATGGATTAATTCTCTCACGATGTATTCTATCTCAAAAATTATCTACGTAATCCATATCCACCATGTCAATTAAATTTAAAATATCCATACTCATTTATAAAATCAAAAGAAATCTTTAATATTAACTATTAAGTATACGCAAAACGAAATTTGACACAATACGTCAGAGAAGAGAGGCCGTTAACTAGAGAGACACTCGTTAAACTAGCATATGGCGGTGGTTAAATTTAAATAATGCTCAAGCATTGTTAAACCCTAAACAATGCCTAGACACTCTTTTGTAGTAAAGTTTTTTTTTAACACGTGTTTTAAGCCTGATTAAAGTGTATTTAATGTTTTTGTAGTAAGACCGTTAAAGTTTAAAGTATTTTAAAATAGATGGCGCAATAACTCTGAAACTTCATATAGGTATTCTAAAATATTAAAAAAGTAGAACGTACCTATAACGCATAAACATAATGCATTCGTGTAACAATTTTGATTTTACTGCAAATCGATTCTTAAGTAAGGAGTAAATTCCAAAAATAAGAAAATATTTTGAAAGTGGTCTTGAAAGTCTGGGGACTTAATCGCGCACAACCTAGCTGCTTCTTATCAGTGTAAATTTTCGTTTTTTTTTCTCAGCTGCCCTGAATTTAATTATCGCTAAACATGGCTTGTTTAATGAATGACCAAACCTTTCTCATAAGCTTTGTTAATTACGAGCTAATTTTCGCATGTAAAAATTTTCTGTTACAAGAAAGTGTATATAGTATTAGGAATATCAAGAGATATGAAACGAGGTCGAGACTTGCGTTCACTTTCGCTTCTCCACAATTTAACTCACGCAGTGAGTCTCACCTATACAAAGAGGTGCATTTTACACTCATTGACGTGAAAATGGAAGCCAATTTAAATGCTTATTAACTGCCTCCCACTGGACGTAATCATCAGAAAACTGATGATAACAAAATCGGTGGATACAGTTTAATGTTGTAGATATCTATCATGTACATCAAGAATTTAATTACACCGCTCGGTAGTTAAAGGGTCAAAGATTTTTTTTGTGGTATATTAGAATTCGTTGGATAGGTATATACATATATTTAATACGTTCAAAGAAAATGTTACTTGTAACGTACACATCATTTAAAACACATGGCCCATTCCACGACACAGGCACACCAAAAATGTTAAAATAATTTTAATAATAAATAATAAAAATAAAATAATTTTAATATTTTAACTAATTCCTGATTTACTAATATTAGTAGATCGGTTTTAATATTAAGATTTCTAAATGCTTAATAATATTCACTATTATAAAAAAAACCTGAATAATATTTTCGCAATTTGACTTTCAGCATATTTTGATAGCCACCTATCATCAAGAGGAAAGTCAGCTTGCCTGAACAGAGGTATACCTACATGAAAGAAAAATAATAACATAATACAGGATATATTATATCTACTTACTTCCTTTTCTTTTAGAATATTTACTATTGAGTGACTAAGAAAATTAATTTACTATTTTAGCATAGCACTATTTTCTCCTATTTTGTCTAATGACCAATAATGTCCGACGGGCAGGTGATTGCTACAAGATTGCCTTCTAACTAATCGATAGATTATTGTCGATGTACCCACACGAGCTTTCTCCAGTGTACAGCGGCGAGACAAATCAAACAAATTATTGTTTGGATTATATTGACGTCATTTCTATCACAAAATGTGTTGTTCCGACTTCGATTAGAAAACTAATAACGATCACCCGTCGCTCTATATTATTACATTTTATTTGCTTGCTTGCTATTACTGTTATTATGAATTTTCTATAAGAACTTTCCACGAGTATTATTTCACTTCCGTAGGCTTTTACAATTTCTATCGGCAGTTGAATAATAGATGAGATATAATGAATATCGATTTTAATATAATGCATTCATTTTTTATTCCTTGTGTTGCTATGAATAAAATTGAATTGACTCTTCATTACCTTTCTGAAACTACATTTGTTATTGAAAACCATGTGACATCTTTACATAGTATTTTTTTTTTTATTAAACTACGCAATGAATTTTAATGCTGTATCTACGAACTATATTGTAATACCGCATTCAGTCTTTTATCAATCGTCTTTAAACGAAGCTTTTATTATGTCTTTAACATATCACCAATAATGGTAATTGAAACCAATGTAATGTCAATTATTACTGGCCAGAAGAATTTTTTTATTGCTACCATTTACGTCCCAAGTCCTAACCTTTCAATTGTTTTGTTTTGTACCTATATTATCACTCTTCTGCCAACGAACTGTTACAGAGATCGTGAAATTAGTATAGCTGGATAGAGTATAATATAAATATCTTCTTTAAAATATAAATTCAATCAATATTTTTTGTGGAAATAAAATTGTCCATTTGTTGCATCGATGTTTTGTTGTAAATGCGTGATTCCTTACTATTTTATGCAAGAAGCGAATTGAATTGTTGAATCGTTCTTGCTTCGTGGGCACGCGAGGTCAAACCGAAACGGTTGCTTATTATAACATCTATTGATTGTAATCGTTTGACCTAATTTTGACCATGGTGACTTTTGGTGATGGTGACTCACTTATGAAACATTTCTACGACTATTAGAGGCTTAAACTTGAAACGATAGTCAACGAATATTAATTAAAAATATATCTTCGTCCAAAGCCAGGTTGGAAGTTTGTTTATATGTGGTGCTATTTATTTGTGAATTGTGATTGAACCACTGTCCAAAATTTAATAATTATTCACTAAAGTACGAGTTTTCCCACATATGATTCAATATAAAAATTTTAAAAGCTTTAGGAGTGAAGAGATTTGGCACAACTCCATAAAAGTTAACTGCTAGAAATTGATCATAAAATGTTATTTACGTTTCATTGCGTCTAAGACTATAAACAATATCGGCATCTACACGTTATTAGTAAAATAATAGAATTTTACTATAACCACCGGTTTTTTTTTTTTTAGGTAAGTACCTACTCATATTTGCTTAAATTTAATAACATAGCTTTTGCCTGCTATGTTATTTCATTTTTGGGATTTCACAATTCTTTAATAAAATAGAGTGTTCTGTTGTATAATTTGAATTTTATCATTCAGTTGTACAATTTATTTAATTCAAGTATACAGTCACACTGTTCTTCCTGAGTTTACGTCGGACATAATAAACTGGTGCTCGTTTTTATTGAGTGTTTATAAAAATTTGCATTCACCCCGGGCTCTCGGTTTACTGTTTGCTCAGCACGTGTTTCCGTAACGTCACCGGAATATAATTATTTCGAATTTAGTGCTATTTAACCGTTAAACCGTATGTTTAATTGAAGGCTTATAAAGACTACGTATTCATTAGAATTTGCTTTGAATAACAGTTTTCGATTTTCGAGAAACATGCATCGATATATCGATAGTTAAATAAGATTTTTATTGTGATTAACTCATTTGCTTGAAATTACCCAAATTATATCAAAAACAAGCAACCTATACCTAACGTATTGGATTTTGATATGATTTTATTACTATTTTTTTAAGTTTCTTTAGATGGATTCTCTCTTTGTATGCTGCTTTTTGGTTCTTAATGCAATTTAGAAATAATAAATTAGTTTGAAAAATTTATGTTTGGTAAATGAGCTGTCAATAATATGTAATTTTGGGCGCTTAAATGATTTACAATGTCCGCTAAACGTTTAATTACGTTCGGTTTACGTGCAAAGCCAAGTGTAGTCGCTAGTTTTACGTAAAGAAGACATTGTTCAGAAAATTCGTGGCATACACCCTTCTTTTAATGGCTGCGTAATCGAGGTGTTCGATTATACGAATGGTATGCCGTGCCGTGCTGCTTGTTTGTATATTGCGTAAAGCGAGCAGTTCACTTATGACGTCCTCCGCGGTCGGACGGTTGTGCTGCGAACCTGCGTTGCTCGAGTCTCGCTTGAACGTTTTACATTACGCGCTGTGGTAGACATGTAGTGCAGTGATTTGTATTGTTTTCGAAGTGGCCAAACAAAAAAAACTTGCTCGTTTGTGATGTGATCAAGTCGAATGAATTGCGTGCCAAACAACCGACGCGTTCTTGGTTTACTTTGTGAATAAATATCAGTGGTGTATCAGATGGTTCGTAAAATTATTGTTGTCGGCATACAATATTACGAAGATCCATTCGACAAGTACGTAAACTATTTTAATGCCTGTTTTGAATCTCCACTTCTACGGCCACAGCCTTAGGTATCGCTTAGCTTTACGAATTTGTGGAAAATCGACATAGAGACAAAGGACATATTATATGACATCAAAAAATATTTCCTAGAAACATTTAGCTTCAGGTATCGATGGACTACCAGACATAAAATTTAGCACATAATGTTTTATAAAATGTGGCAGAGATTCACACTGTTTTTTTTTTTGTTTTCGAAATGTATTCTACAGATCTTGTTTGTCCTTAGTAATTATTTTATAAGATCAACTATAATTACCGTGCGACGTGGTTCTTCGGTAGATGATTTATTTTTATTTTCCTTAACTTGTACTATGAATGTTGAACCTCTATCTAGTTTATGTTATGTCTTCAAAAACATTTTTAAAAATTGTTAATTTTGTATTCGCAGACATGTGACGGGAACGAGCGGACCGCCTGCAGGATGCGGTCACCAGAGAAACAGATCGTTGGACTCGGTCCTCCAAAGGATACCAGAAGACATGACACCGACATCGCCGGAAGGCGCTCCGTTACGGCTTCCGATTGAAGTGTCCGCTCCGAGATTGGCGCTGCCACCAGAGGTTCCAGCCGGTTCTGACGATTCTGGAATTCACACACCACCCGACGGAACCGACGAAGAGCGACCTCAACCGCCAGCAGCCGCCAGATCCAGAGAAAGTCTCGATTCTGGTAATCCAGAAGAGACTGAAAAACCACCAGACCCACCAGACGACGAAGGACCGATAAATGCTACAGTAGAACCGAATTCAGTTATACAAGAGACAGTAGCATGTAATAAGAAAGGATTTTCTTTTGGGTCGATTCGAGGAAAATTCTTTAATAAAAGTTCAAGCAATTCGGAAGATAAGAATAAAGTGTCTGGACACAGTATCACTAAAAATGTCGGAGAAGGAGAGAGCAAACGTTCGGAGATAAAATTTGGTAGTGGTCGATGGTGGAAAGATGATGTGAATGCGGAAGACCAATTAGATTCAACAAGATTTCAAAGCGCAGCCGATAATTATGATTCTATTTCGAGTTATAATATCTGTTCAAGTCCAACAGATGATGAACCTGTTAAGCCAAATCCTTCATGGTCACAGATTGACGAGTTTATAAATTTTCAAAGTGCTGATTATTGTAAAATTTCTCCAAATTATACAGTTCATCCAAATCTCGCAGATAATACGCCAGCAAATAAGCCAACCACTTCATGTTCGCAAAATGATGAAGATTCAGAAGAATGTGCATCACATTCAACGAATAAGAATTCACTTAATACAATCCAATCAAAACCGCAAGATGATAAGAATGCACATGATCCAATTCATACAAGGTTACAAGATGTTGACCTTTCAAAGAAAAAGGACGTTTTGCTAAGATTATTTGAAAGTAAGTTATTCGACATGAGCATGGCGATCTCATATTTATACAACTCGAAGGAGCCTGGTGTGCAAAGTTACTTAGCCAACAAATTGTTCTCTTTCCCAACCGAGGAGGTGGACTTTTATCTGCCTCAGTTGGCGACGATGTACATAGAGATGGGCGATTTAGCGGACGTTTTGAAGCCTTATTTAGTGTATAGATGTAAACAGAGCGCGGAGTTTTCTTTGCGACTGGCATGGCTTTTGACTGCGTTTGGCGGCGATGCGAGAAGATCTCGGGCGACCAAATTGCGGGATTCAGTTCTGGCCGAAGAGATAAGGCCGGTGGCGCGCCGCGGCCACCACAGATCGCAGTCTGACGCGTCCGCTTTGAGATTAGCGACGCCCACCGGAAGGTACTTGGGCGACCTTGCTTCCGGTCGCGCCTTCGACAACGGATGCCTCTGCGGGGAACAATGTTCGTGCGGTGCCCTAAGACTGGCGCCTGAAATTCAGGTGAGTTTCTCTTTGCCTTATTAACTTTAAATCTATATATCAGTATACCGGAGGTATACTATCCTATGTCCATTTTTACAAGTCCAACTTGTTAAATTTTTACACTCAGACGTTTATCGTGCATACTGAATATAATTTCTAAACGTGACTTAGGATGGTTTGCTTCCGATATACTTATAGATAGGTATAATATAATATTTTGGACGCAACAAAACACAGCAAATGTGCTATTATTGCACAGTAGTCTGACGCATAAGAGCACAGTCAGTTGTTTACATTTTATGAGTTTGAAACGCCACGTGTCCTAGGTACGTTTTTGTTTAGTATTTGACCTCTAGCTAGACAAGTTTTTTAACAACGTTGCTAGCAATGTTTTAATTTTTTTCTAAAGTTAAAATTTATTTTTTATTTGACGTTAATTGAATTGTCTAGAATTCAATTACACTACAAATTTTAGACCAACATGAATTGTAAGCGAGATATTCGTTCGTTACTGAGATTAAAAGATCCAGGATTATACTAAATTTGGGTTTGTCTTTATAACTTTTGTAAAAACAAAACTACATTATTATCTATAAATTCTGAAGCATTCCAGCAATCACATATTAAAGAATAACTAAGTAAACGAGAATCCTCCTATTTTAATAAAATAATTATTATCTGTGCAATTTTGTTATCATTTTTATCTATTTAAAATAAAGTACAAGTATGATCTATAAATTTATTTGCATATTTTTTATATCAGCTTAGAATATATAATATAATTATATTGTGTAATGGAATGATTTATTACATTTATCTTATTTACTTTTTATCGCGTTGTTTTTTTATATTATTTTATTACTAGAACCGCCGAAGTCTCATCATAAAAAATAGTCAATTACAAAAAAATATAGTTAGTAGTTATTTTAAATCTACCCTTTAACTTTTTTTAAATCCAATAACATGAATTATTGGATTTATCAATTAATTATTACTGGAGCCTATAGTGACGTAGCTCATACTGGAGGCTGAGGAACAGAAATTAAGATCGCAGTTGTGCAACTATGAACTGAACATCGCATTCAGTAGTCTCTGTCTGCCAGATCAAAAGCTCTCATCTAAAGTATCTTTCTTTGGCACACTTTCGTCATAGTGGTTGAGCCACTAAAATAAAGTCTAAAAGGCACTGCTCATAATCAAGACCAAAGATCAAGTTAAGTTTAGGGGAATTTCTAATCCACGTCCATTTTATCACAAAAAAATTAATCAACCAAACATAGATAACTACATACTTGAATGATCGTTGATAAAATAAACAAACATCGTCATTTCATTTTCTTCATTGAAATTCAAACGAAATGTCGTATCAAAAAGCAACTTATTTGATCAAAACCACGAGGGGTTTTAATTAAATAAGTTGACAAAAAAATATATTTTAAGACAGATTTATTTTAAGGTATACGAATTAACCATAGAAAGGTTTCCAACTAACACTTGTAACAACTAAATTATAATTAAGAAACCAAAAAAAACCAATAGTTGCCCATCTAATAGTGATAATGCGAAAACAAAGCATAAATCGGCAATTTTCTTTATTTTGCACACGTTTGGTCTGTGACATATTATTAAGTCAATGTAAATTAATTTGATAAGTTTTCAGATACCTATTAATTAAAAATATAAAATGGCTATACATAATATTGCGTAGTCACAGGATATTCTAAAATTTGTACTCATGATTTCCAGTTTCTCACTGCATTGACGAACATCGGTCGTCGGCTCGCTGGCGTCCCTGACAAGGAGCGACGCAAAGGGCGGCTGCGCGATGAGCTGCTCCAACTCGACCTGAACCTACCCGCTCGTGTGTGGCTGCCCTTACATCCGCAGCCACATTATGTACTGCGGATACCTCCACAAGCCGCCGCAGTACTCAACAGCAAGGACAAGGTGACATTCTCAGATAAATGCACAATTCATTATATCACGAGACGATAATTTGTGGCAAACTTGATGAATAAGTGAATAAGAATGACGTGATTTCCTGCTTTTTTTAAAGTTGCTCTCAGCGCTTCCATATTATTCATACTTTTCTCACAAATTTTTGCAGTTCATTCTATTTGTACAATCAAATTTTATTATGAGTTTTTCTGTCCTATAATAGGCCACAGAATAATAATAATACTCATTAAACGAAATATACCTACATAATTACATAATTTTATCACTAGCTGTTGCTCCAGTCGCGCATATTTGGATATTTTAAGAACTGAATTAACTTAGTTGAACTGAGATTGTATCACTGCAGGGATAAATGAAATGTCCAGTGTGTGAATCTCAAGCATTTCACACTTTATAAACATTTCCTTATAAAATATCACATTTAATGCAATATTTATTAATATTATTATTAATACAATAACTAAATGTCTACTACCAAAATATTAATGGTTCAAATATTAAACGTAGGAAATTTCGAAATAATTAAATGTGTTTCATTATTGCTTTTATCGAAAAAAGCGTAGGAATTTAATCATTATTATAATGTTTACTGGAATAGTTAATTTCAAGCAAATAAGATGTTGAATAATGGGCCTTAATTGTAAAGCGGTAATGAAACAAGGAAGTCCAAAGTGCGTATTAAATATGTAATTGTGTATACAACAGCTTCTATCTCATTATTGCACAACAGAAAGATAAGTACGTTTAGTTGATTGTTGTTAAAGATAAATTAGGTAAAAGACAATACCGGTCTTACTACAAAAGATTCAGTAAGCACTGTTCAAACACATGCTTAGTTAGACAAGCATTAAGCATTTAAGCATTGGTCAGCGGGCGTTTAAAATGTCCCTACCACAAAACCTTATTTAGCGCTTGTTTCGGTAGACAGTGTTAAAGTACGTGAATGTTATTGAATTATGGCAACCTTGGCAAACATTCATTCAGTCACTCGCCCTGCATTCATGTCGTTTTCATTTTACGCAGATCTGATAGGCGTATAATAATGAATTTTGGTTTTCACAAGCTATTATTACGGACTATATTAATGATATCAGCAAATTATAAGATTGGAATAAGTAATAAATTACAACAAATACGTTAGATTATTTATAAAATTTCGTAATACCAAAAAATATTGAGCATAATGGAACGTAACTAACACTGACGTAATTGTCAAATGTGGTCAAATGTAAAGTTTGATTTGTTAAAATTGTTAAATAAAATTTTTATTTGAGGATCCACCTCTAGCATCACATGTTAGATCATCCTTTATTAAATAAATAATCTTGTTACCAAAGTTATATATTCGAATGGATTAATTCTCTCACGATGTATTCTATCTCAAAAATTATCCATGTAATCCATATCCTCCATGTCAATTAAATTTAAAATATCCATACTCATTTATAAAATCAAAAGAAATCTTTAATATTAACTATTAAGTATACGCAAAAGAAATTTGATACAATACGTCAGAGGAAGAGAGGCCGTTAACTGGATAGACTCTCGTTAAACTAGCATATGGCGGTGGTTAATTTTAAATAATGCTCAAGCATTGTTAAACCCCAAACAATGCCTAGACACTCTTTTGTAGTAAAGATTTTTTTTAACACGTGTTTTAAGCCTGATTAAAATGTTTTTGTAGTAAGACCGTACAAGTTTGACTTGCATAAAAATATATAATGGTTTAAAAAAAGCAGGTTTTTATCCCAAAAGAAACTTGTTTCAAATATTAACATTAGGGTTATAAAGACATTGACCTCACTTTGAAATACCTGAATAATTAACCGCCCATAACTTCTAATACTTAAGGATTTAATACCATTAAATCTAGTGTTCACAAAGGTCAAACACTGAATCCTATATAAACGTTTTAGTACATAGTGAAATGAACGACCTTCGCTAGGTTTAAAGCTTCTTTATGTTAATGTGTTAAGACATAAGTCTCTATACATAAAGCTCAAGTAGACAAGCCCCGCAGGTAGCGCGGCAAGGGGGGAGGGTATGGCAACACACCCGACGATTCGGGATACAAACAGCGAGTCAGACGGTAGTGGTCGTGTAGTGGTAAATGGTGGATAATGTTAAGTTTAGGTAATTTCAGTATTTATAAGTAATTGATTGTAGAATAAACTATATAAGTGAAGAGGAATTGACTTTTTTTAATTTATCATCCGAGAAGGCATTAAGAGAACTAGACCAATTACCTCGCACCTTTTATACTTTTTATACAGTGAAAGTTGGTTATAGTGACCTTCGAAGGATTTAATTATATCGTTATAGGTATTCCGCAGAGGCCTTGCCATTTAATTGTTGTAACTGAAGTCGTCATATCCGATTTCTACTGTATTTCTTCGTAAATACATTTAGTGACCAAATTGTTGAGTGTAGCATTTTTGTGGTGGTCATCTGTTGTAAATTTATTTATATGGGTTCCCAATTTTTAGAATTTTTCTGTTCATAACAACCTCCTTGGACTTCAACGACTATGAATAAATTGGACAGTTAAATCCTTAACATTTTCAAAATGCTACATGAAAAATTGAAGTTGAAAATACATTTTTCATTCGTTGAGAATCTGTATAAATTATTCATATATTTATTTACATTTTTGGCTCGCGATCGAGGCCGCGACTCCTACATATTATTTGATTTGGCATTCTGACTGAGTAGCGTTGACTGTGTTGTGTACAGGCGCCGTACATAATGTACGTGGAGGTGCTGGAGACGGAGGGCCACGAGCCGCTACCGCCCCTACCGCCGCGGCTGCTGCCCCCCGCGCCGCCCGCGCCTCACTCGCCGCCCATCCGGCACACGAAGAGCGAGGAGAACCTGGTGCCCGAGTGGCCGGCGCTGGCGCTCTACTCGGGCATGGACGACGTGGACACCGGCGACTGCTGGAGCCACGACGACGACGAGCCGCCGTTCGCCCCCAGGTGGGCCGCGCTCGACACGCTGTCGCAGGTGTCGGCCGTGTCGACGTCGTCGTGCGGCTCGCGGGAGTCGGTGGTGGTGGGCGCGGGGGACGTGCGGCGGCGGCTGGCCGACGCGACGGCTGCGCCTCCGCCCAACGTCTTCCGCAACGACCCCACCGACCCATCCGCCACCGCCCTCAAGGTACTTTTACACAATAGACAAATTTCGCTGCGCCTTCAGGTTAACGCGCTATCGTTTCGTTCCTCAACGCGAACTATACTTTTCATTACCTAAAGCTTTATAAAATGAAACTTATGTCACTCTCTGATAATGTTGCTTTCTATAGTGAAAGAAGTTTAAAACCGGTTCAGTAGTTTTCGAGTGTATTCATAACAAAAAAAATACTTTTTATTTTCTCATTACAATTTTAGTATAGACTTGAAGTTTAAAGGTGTTTTTGTAAACAGGAATCATGGGAGAGCAAGTTGTCCCGAATGAGATCGACATCGCCATACGGTTCCCTACCCGGGTGGAAGCTCCTCGGGTGCATAGTGAAAGTCGGAGATGATCTGCGACAAGAAATGCTGGCAGTGCAGATACTGCGGAAGCTGCAATCTGTCTGGGACCTGGAACGGGTGCCGCTCAAACTTAACCCGTACGAGATACTCTGTCTGGATAAGGAGTGTGGCTTGATCCAACCTGTAAGTTGTCCTAGAATTTTATTATTAGCTTAAATACTTCTTTGATCTTCTCAAGAACCTATTCTATGAAGTTCTACAAATATATAGTGGGTAACTGGGTAAAACTTTAGCCGCCAGAGTAGACTATTATTTTCGTGTCCATTTCGCCTGAACTATATATGTATATACGACAAATTCCTCTACTTGTATAATGTTTATTTTTAAATCATTGCGTTGCTTTCTCTTAAGGGGCCGTTACGGAGACGCGCCTCGCGATGTTTAGGTTTTTAGCGCTACTCTCACAACGATCGAGGCTCGCGCATTGCACACGCACACATGTACGTAAGCATAGAGCAAGAGCCCACGACGGCCAGACCTTCGTTATTTTATAAACGCTGAAATTTTCTCTGTGCATAGTAAATGTGTATAGTATTGAAGCTCAATTTTTTTATATTTTCTTCGGGATAACTTTAGAAATCACGTCATCCATTGCCGGAGACTTATTACAGTTGCTATTTTGTTACCAAATATAAAAATTGTTGTCAAATGTATTATTAGCGTATAAATAATTGTACTTATAATAGTTTTATTATTTTAGTTGCACAATACAAAACGAAATTGTTATTCCCAATTACAAAAATAATATATTGTACTGAAAAAGTTTGTACAAAAAATCTGCCTGCTAGAAAACCTGGGATTCCTTACATTAGAACTTATTCCTTGCCTGTTCCTTACGAACCTTTTATTCATCAGTTGCATTCAGTACACCCCCTCTCCCTAAACCCCCTGTCCGTAACTGATGCTCCCCTCGGACCCCTCCGACCGTAACTTGGAAACGGTGCGACGCAGCCGGGCGATGTTTGGGCTCATCGGAGACGTCTCTCCGAGATAGATAATTTGACGACCCCCTCGGACCCCTCCGACCGTAACTTGGAAACGGTGCGACGCAGCCGGGTGATGTTTGGGCTCATCGGAGACGTCTCTCCGAGATAGATAATTTGACGACCCCCTCGGACCCCTCCGACCGTAACTAGGAAACGGTGCGACGCAGCCGGGTGATGTTTGGGCTCATCGGAGACGTCTCTCCGAGATAGATAATTTGACGACCCCCTCGGACCCCTCCGACCGTAACTTGGAATCGGTGCGACGCAGCCGGGTGATGTTTGGGCTCATCGGAGACGTCTCTCCGAGATAGATAATTTGACGACCCCCTCGGACCACTCCGACCGTAACTTGGAAACGGTGCGACGCAGCCGGGTGATGTTTGGGCTCATCGGAGACGTCTCTCCGATATAGATAATTTGACGACCCCCTCGGACCCCCCCCCCCGAATTGTCAATTGTCAAATGTAGACCGGAATTGTCAAATTTTGAAATATGGTCTACTAAAAAATTCATCTCCCCGAGACGTCTCTGATGAGCCCAAACACGACCCGACTGCGTCGCACCGTTTTCAAGTTACGGTCGGAGGGGTCCGAGAGGGTCGTCAAATTATCTATCTCGGAGAGACGTCTCCGATGAGCCCAAACATCACCCGGCTGCGTCGCACCGTTTCCAAGTTACGGTCGGAGGGGTCCGAGGGGGTCGTCAAATTATCTATCTCGGAGAGACGTCTCCGATGAGCCCAAACATCACCCGGCTGCGTCGCACCGTTTCCAAGTTACGGTCGGAGGGGTCCGAGGGGGTCGTCAAATTATCTATCTCGGAGAGACGTCTCCGATGAGCCCAAACATCACCCGGCTGCGTCGCACCGTTTCCAAGTTACGGTCGGAGGGGTCCGAGGGGGTCGTCAAATTATCTATCTCGGAGAGACGTCTCCGATGAGCCCAAACATCACCCGGCTGCGTCGCACCGTTTCCAAGTTACGGTCGGAGGGGTCCGAGGGGGTCGTCAAATTATCTATCTCGGAGAGACGTCTCCGATGAGCCCAAACATCACCCGGCTGCGTCGCACTGTTTCCAAGTTACGGTCGGAGGGGTCCGAGGGGGTCATCAAATTATCTATCTCGGAGAGACGTCTCCGATGAGCCCAAACATCACCCGGCTGCGTCGCACCGTTTCCAAGTTACGGTCGGAGGGGTCCGAGGGGGTCGTCAAATTATCTATCTCGGAGAGACGTCTCCGATGAGCCCAAACATCACCCGGCTGCGTCGCACCGTTTCCAAGTTACGGTCGGAGGGGTCCGAGGGGGTCGTCAAATTATCTATCTCGGAGAGACGTCTCCGATGAGCCCAAACATCACCCGGCTGCGTCGCACTGTTTCCAAGTTACGGTCGGAGGGGTCCGAGGGGGTCATCAAATTATCTATCTCGGAGAGACGTCTCCGATGAGCCCAAACATCACCCGGCTGCGTCGCACCGTTTCCAAGTTACGGTCGGAGGGGTCCGAGGGGGTCGTCAAATTATCTATCTCGGAGAGACGTCTCCGATGAGCCCAAACATCACCCGGCTGAGTCGCACCGTTTCCAAGTTACGGTCGGAGGGGTCCGAGGGGGTCGTCAAATTATCTATCTCGGAGAGACGTCTCCGATGAGCCCAAACATCACCCGGCTGCGTCGCACCGTTTCCAAGTTACGGTCGGAGGGGTCCGAGGGGGTCGTCAAATTATCTATCTCGGAGAGACGTCTCCGATGAGCCCAAACATCACCCGGCTGCGTCGCACTGTTTCCAAGTTACGGTCGGAGGGGTCCGAGGGGGTCATCAAATTATCTATCTCGGAGAGACGTCTCCGATGAGCCCAAACATCACCCGGCTGCGTCGCACCGTTTCCAAGTTACGGTCGGAGGGGTCCGAGGGGGTCGTCAAATTATCTATCTCGGAGAGACGTCTCCGATGAGCCCAAACATCACCCGGCTGAGTCGCACCGTTTCCAAGTTACGGTCGGAGGGGTCCGAGGGGGTCGTCAAATTATCTATCTCGGAGAGACGTCTCCGATGAGCCCAAACATCACCCGGCTGCGTCGCACCGTTTCCAAGTTACGGCGTGTCAAATTATCTATCTCAAAATTTTCGCTTTTTCGGTGCCACGCGTAGACTTGCCGCCGCTCCGCTCCGCTACTCATACTCACCAGTAGACATCATTGCATGTTTTTTTTTGTTCTATTATAAAAATAGAATAGTTTGGACGTGTTCCAGAGTCCAATCTGTGCTGGGGAACTAGTTGGATTTTTTTTTGTCCAAACAATTCTATCATAGAACTATAGTAGAACTGTTTGGAACAACCCACTTATTATTTTTTATATATTATCTCAAAAGATTGTAATAAATAACGAAGGTCGTGGGCTCTTGGGCTATAATTTCAACATCAAAAACGACATATTTGTCATTTTTTGTGTAAGTACACGGTTCGATCGCGAACTGTCAATGCGGCGCAAAGCGACGTGCTCTCACTTCGGAGGCGCGTGGCCGACTGAACCGACTACGAGCGTAATTTCAATATATAGCCTTCATAGTAATTTGTATGAAGATTTTGAGCGAAAAAATTGGGCAACTTTGTGATTTTTTTACATAGAATAAGGATATAATAATTAAGAAATAAATATTCCAGCAACTTTTTTATAGTTTTAACTTTATTATTTGATAAAATTCATTTAATAAATTTTGATACTTACGGCTCAATTGTAACAACACGGGAGTGCGATTTACACGATTTTAGTGATTTTCTGATTTTTTTTTACACTTATCTATAAGCATTATCTAAAATTCAAATGTTTCAGCATCAAGTAACATTCATTGGCTAGCTGTGTGATTTTTTTCAAGGTTGTGGAGCATCGTTTTATATATAATTCTCTTACATTCCCGACCCTCGATTGGCGAAAGGGACCCTTAAAATAAAATTAAAACGAATCAAGCGTAAGCACGACAACTCCTAGAAAACCAAACTGGTAAAGGGTACATACATGTCGCCAATACTACTACACAAAAGAGAGGCATTTTCCCAACAGTTGGTCGAAATGTGTTGGAAGCATTTATTTGATAGTAAACATATTGTTAATCCTATAATCTAGTGAAACGTCAAAAATTGGGATTCGGAATATTTTCGTCCGTAAGTGACAGGAAATTGATAAAAAAAAATTGAGCTGCGCTAAAAGCGACTGTTTCCAGCTAAAAACGACTATACAAAGTGTAGGTATCAATGTAGTGAAGGGGGACCGAGTGACAGGTTCCGCCAAAGTGTTGGCCAATATTTGACCAAATGTTTGCGCCACAAAAGATGTTTCACGTTAATAATAATAATGGTTGTGTTGCAGGTGCTGAACTCGGTGTCGCTGCACCAGATAAAGAAGCAGTCGGGCAAGTCGCTGGTGGAGTGGCTGCAGCTGGAGCACGGCGCGGCCACGAGCGAGGGCTTCCTGCGCGCGCAGAACAACTTCGTGCGCTCCGCCGCCGCCTACGCGCTCACCAGCTACATTCTGCAGCTCAAGGACCGCCACAACGGCAACATCTTGCTCGACAGCGCCGGACACATCGTGCACATCGACTTCGGATTCATCTTCTCCACCTCGCCCAAGAACTTGGGCTTCGAAAGTTCACCCTTCAAGGTAACATTTTCTCCTTATTTTCCGTTTGACTTCCTCCGCTTTGAAAAATCAAAAATATATCTATAGCAGGGAAAATATCTAGCATATTTATCGCTGTAACCATGGTGGCCGTAGATTTTTTTATATCCTTAGATGATTCCTCGGTTTGGAATCTAACATTAATTTTTCCAGAATAAAAACATTCTATTATGTTGATTCAGGTAATAAAGTATCTGTGTGCCAAATGTCATTCAAAATCTGTTCACCCGTTTTTGCGTGAAAAAGTGACAAACATCTATCCATCCTTCCTTACAAATTTTCGCAATTGTTATATTACAGATGTAATACAATTGTAATATTATTATTATTTCTCCAAATTCTCCATACTGTTAACTCTGCCTAAAGAAGTATTTACGAAAAAAAATATACCTAACCTAATGATGACCCATTTCAGTTGACGGCAGAGTTCGTGGAGGTGATGGGCGGCGAGAGCTCGGACCTGTTTGCGTACTTCAAGATCCTGATGCTGCGGGGGCTGATCGCGGCGCGCAAGCACTGCGACCCCATCATCCACCTGGTGGAGCTGATGCGCAGCAGCGGGCAGCTGCCCTGCTTGCGCAGCAGCCACGCGGTGGCCGCCTTCCGCGCGCGCTTCCACCACGGCCGCACAGACGCGCAGCTGCAGGCCCTCGTCGACCGGATGGTGCGCGACGCATTGCGCTCCCTCTCCACGCGCCTCTACGACAACTACCAGTACTACACCAACGGCATCCTCTAGGTCAGCGTTTCCCAAACTATGGCTGACAAATTGATTTCTTCTAAGCCTATAATGATGAAAAATAGGAAACGAATGCATCCTTATCAATAAAAAATAGCACTCCTTGTATTTAAGTATTGAAATTTTCGGTTTGAACCGATTGCTTTTTCTTGATTGAACAAACCTGTATTCATATAGTGAGCTATCCTTTTTTCTTCTTAATAATCAAGAGGTAAGTCCCGAATTTGGAAATTTATGTTAGGCAGTTCGCGGCCAAATCAACTTTGAGAACCACTGGTCTGGATACCTCATCTGTCACCCATTGCGAGTGTAATCGTTTTTATACTACTCACGAAGTGAATAGTTTAGCTTTTTTATGGGAACTTAAATGAGCGCTGTTTAAGTTCATTAGTTCACATAAAAAAAGCTTAACTATTTACTTTGTGAGTAGTAAACGCATATTATCTCTTTCTGGGCGTCGGGCGAACAGTGTAGGTCACCTTGTTTTTTTTTTACAAATATTAAATAAGCTATTATTAATTACTCTCCCTCTCTCTTGCGAAAGTAGTCATTATTTAAATAATAAATAAACTGTTGCGATAGAATTCACTGAAACTGGCAATTTGTAAAATCATAATTTGTAAGAATATAGGATTTTAGCGACTGAACGATTACGGTAAACTGTTCTGTGGGTCTCTAGCACGAGTTTATAATGACCCAACTATTACGAGCGTAAAAATATATTATGGAAAATATCACGCTCTCGCTAGCGAGTGCGGTCATTTTAAACTCATACTTAGACCCACCGTGAGCAGTACGCGATTTATTCGGTCACAGACAAGTATTTTTTGAAACATATTGTAGCTTGGTTACGCGCAGTTTACAATGTTTACGTAATCGGCACTTTTTCTTTGTTTAAATGTTTTATTTTTCTGTAATTAAAATAATAGGTATACTTACGTTAAAATATCAACTTGTACAGCCCAGTTAATAGTTAGGAGCGAGTTGTTTACGAGACGTGTGGTGTAATTTAAAATACAATTGTTATTTCGCTATAGAGTAATATTGTATTTTTTACTGATAGATGAAGTTTATCAAGACTAAAGTAGATATTAACATTTATTATCTTGATTGCATTAAAATTAAACGCTAGTATCTCAATCGTGAACGCTTATAGTCATTATAAAATATCGCGTTTAAATTTTGCTATTTTGGCTTTCGATTGTTGTATTAAAAATATCATTTTATATTAACAATTACAGTTCTAAAGGATCTAAAAATATTATATTTTAGTTTATATATACACTTTTAGTTTTTAGATAAGGACTCGATATAGGTCCATTAAATTGAGCTCTTTCTAAATAACAAGCTCGTTACTCGAGGCATAAGTAATAGTAGACCTCGAATTTTTTTTTTTTTTTGTTGTATATGTATAATATATAAATTAGTGCCATAACCCACTTACCCTGCTGTGCGTTAGTAGCAGCATAATTTGCTCAATCGCGTCACTAACGAACTAGTACTGATAAGTGTGTCTGCAATAGGACAAATTTAGACATATATATATAGTAATTTTTTTTTTTGTCATATTGTCACTGACCTGTTTTATAGAGGTCATCAGTGACCTTTTTGATCATTAGTATCGAGAATTTGTTATTTCGAAGGTATTAACTGTATGAAAATTAAAAATTAATCTTGCAATTGAAGATCATTCATAGAATTGAAGAAAATATCGTTTTCATAAATTAAAAAAATATATTGTTGTGGTTTATTTTGGCCACATACTAATAATTTCAATGCAATATATTATGATGCAGACACACTCATTAGTCGGATTATAAAGGAACCACTTACAAAGTTTTGGAACCCGTCCATTGTAGTTTTTTTTTTCTTTTCTTTCTTTTGTAGAACGCAGTAGTGCTTTGTGTAAACTATCAACGCGTCTGAACGCCGTTTTAGTCGACAAAAAAAGTAAATAAATTTGGAATAGTGGAATTCATACAAACAGTCGGTCATCAGCACCAGTATGATAATTCTAAATTTCGTGTAAATAAATGAAACAAACAAACAAAAAAAAAATGTTACGATAATTTCTGCAAAGAGAAGACTGAAGTTCAGGAAAAGTGGTTTTTAGATTTAGGTTAATTATTATGTGTGTGTGTGTAAATTTAAGTTTTATTCTGTATAAATAATGAATAAAATAGCGAAAGAATTTTTAAAAAAGGTTAATGATGTTTTGGGAAGTACAGAGACGGACGGAAATCGCCAAAGGATAGTGAAATGTGGGATAGTATAAAATTTGTTATATAATCGTCTAATTAGATAGTTATATTCGGTCGAAATTATGATAATGGCAGCAATTTTAATTAATATTAAAATTAAAATGAAATATATATCTACATACGTGAAAGGTTTTTTAAGGAGACGGTTGTGCTGTATGTTAAATTGTTTGCGAATGGAAAATATTGTTATGGAATTGTCGCTAGCTAGATAGTAAACTATTGAAAAAATGTATGAGTGATGTGAGAATTTGATGGTAAAATGTGTCGCGAAAATATTAATGTATGTAGTTCCTTTTTTATGTTTCTTGTTAAGACTTTATGTCGCAAGAGCCGACTGAACAAGTGATTGAGGCCAATGAAGCAAAAAAAAAATTCAAAAACTTTTTGGTTTAATACAGGGTTGTTGCGAATATTAGCATCCGCAGATGCGGAACTTCCGCATCGGTTTTGGACATCCGCAAAATGAATGCGAATCTTGCTGATGAGAATGTGGAGCTAGTACTCGTAGGTTTGTCTAGAAGAATTATAAAATTCTTTTAGATTTTATTTAAATACTGAAAAATTTCGAGTAAGTTAGGTATTTCATAATTAGTTATTTTAACTTAATTAAGCCACTTTTGTACTGAGTGGCATACTTTGGTTTAAAGCGGCGCTGGATCAGTCTATTAGTCTTGACAAGAGCATAAAGAGTTCCTTATTTCATTTAAACTCGATGTGGAATATATTCTTGTGTAATTTTATTTCAAGTCGTAAAAAAATAAAAAAAACTGTTAGAAAACGGACACTCAAAAATGTTCTAAATTTTTTAATTTCAAAAATTCAAATAATCTAGTGAAATGAATGTTGCCAAATTTATAAACAATAATGCCTACTAGGTTCACGGTGAAATGCTTATATTTTTCGAATCACTCACAATATAAAAATAATTTTTTTCACTATTAACTATAACGAAATTTGAACATCTTTAATAAAATCCGTATTTGTTAATATTTTTTGTATACAAATTTCAAGTAAAATAGATTTTTCTCTAGATCAATGTTGTCTCGTGACACGCTGATTGAAATATTTATGGAAATACATAAACTATGTATATAATTAATTATCTTTATCTCTATAAGTAAACATATTATTCACAAAGCCTTAGTGCAAAATTTATTTATTTTTCTTTTGTGAAATTTAAATGAATTTTCCCACACAAGAAGTATAAAATTCTCTTTATATCTTGATTCTTAAACAACAAAAACTTGAGGCTTGTTTTCATATTGTAAACTGAAATAGAAGAATAGTCAATATATTTTAAACTCTTTAACGAAACTTGAATAGTATTGTAATATTGTGTGTGAGTGAGTTGAAATCGTGCTCTGACAAATATAGCTTAATTGTATTTTATGCGGTATAAAATGAATTTGTTTTGTTAGATAAAATTTTAAGTGTGTAAATAAAATAGTGTTTAATGATATCCCTATCACCAACGTTAAACATCCCAAAGTCCAAAATTAATGTATTCCCCTCGAAATTATTTCAAGCTATTTATCAATTTGTACAGTAATTTTAAGCCCTATAATGTTTAACTTAATTTTTTAAATATATTATGATTTTTTATTATTGAAGTTTTATTGAAATTCACCTTATACGAGTATAAATAT
Organism: Synanthedon tipuliformis; assembly: GCA_947623395.1. Classification (NCBI taxonomy): domain Eukaryota; kingdom Metazoa; phylum Arthropoda; class Insecta; order Lepidoptera; family Sesiidae; genus Synanthedon; species Synanthedon tipuliformis. The sequence continues at coordinate 2,484,389 of OX392415.1, read as the reverse complement.
ATTAAAGTCTGCATAATACAAAGTAACTAAGTACTTGAGGCCTTAAGTTGCTTTCTACAATGTCTCAGGGGAGACTACTGTCCAAACGTCTTTGATATTTTCCGTTTGAGTGTAATGTAAGTGAGACCACTGGACTCAGTTTTTAAGGGCCACGCGCGGTTAGCGAGTAACGTATCTTTCTCTATCTCTACATGCCTATAATTCTCTTATATAAACGTATTATAATAAATAAAAAGAGATGAACATTTTAGAAAAGTTTATTGTCATCATTTCCTTCTCTTCTTGTTGTTCTTGGTCTTGTGCTTGAGCTTCTGCTTGATCTTGTCCTTGCGCAGTCGCTCCTTGACGATCTGCTGTTTGCTGCGGAACTCCTTCGACGACGCATTCGACTTGTTGTTGGCCACTCGCTCGTTGTGCTTCACCCATCGAGGCCGGAACTCCGAAGCTGAAAATCACTTAACTTTTAAGACACAATACCTCTTTCGATAGACACGATGGTGGGTGGCTACCGTCGCCTACCATCGTGTCTGTTCGTATAATACGATTAAGAAGAAGGGATGGGATAATAAAGGGCTCTGGCATCCCTTACTCACTCACCGAAACACACATGCTATTAAGTGAAATAATAGCACACACACACACATCAAAACTTTCTTCATCAATTTCCTGACCCTGTCTTCGCCTAATTTATTGATGTGCACGCGTCATGTTACCAATTTAATTCTAGCTGGCCTTTGCTTAGCTTTTTGGTATGTTTCATTGATTTAAAATTTTTAATGTGTTTGTTACCGGCAGTAGGCCTGTGGTCGTTGTGGCGCTGGTCCGTTTGGTCGAAGTGGGCGTTCCTCTTGCGCCACTCGTCGTACTTGCCGCTGCGGAATGTCGCCGGTACGCGGCCGCCACTCTCCGTGCGGATCATCTTGCGCCCGCCGTCCTGCCAATTCAAATTAAATCCTCATTTCTAGATCTCAACAATTCAATTCAATTGGTTGGGATCGGGCGTAAAGAGAGACTGACCGGATCGACGTGCACCATCTTCTTGCGCTTGCGGTCCCAGCGCTGCATGGAGCGATGCGCCCGCGCAGCAGATCCGCTGTCCGCGTTCAGCTCCAGCTCGGCAGACGCCGCCCCCGTAGAGAAGTTCACCGACATCCTGAACGAATCCGACAAATCTGAATCAATGTTGGTGCTTGTTTCATTTTATAATTACTAGACTGGGTGACTAAGAAATAAAGTCTATGAAACATTATACACAAAAAATCAAGCATACTTGAATTAATAAATCAAAATATTATAAAACGACCAGGCGATATTACTTTTGTAACCGTTCCATTAAAAAAACTACCTAAAACAAATTTTCTCGAAAACTGCTAGCCCTAGATTTTTCGTGAAAATCGTTAAGAGCCGTTTGGGAGATCGTCGTGGCATACAAGAATTACTCGTTTAAATAGTATTATAAGATAATGTTAAGATGTACCTAATACACCATTAAATTTATAAACGAGAAAATGTAACTTTGTCTGTCTGTTGCGTTAACTGAATCAAGTATGATGAAATATGGTACAAAATTGACCAACTTGCTTTAGGGACTAAAACCAAAGAACAATGTCTGACCCGAATTCAGTATGTTGGTCGCTGGCCTGATGCGGTATATAGTTTTCATCGCGAACCACTTCCTTCTTCTGTTTCCTTGGCTTCATATCATCATCTACCAATTTGCCTTCCGCCTGTAATATTAATATAAAAAAAAAATTGTTCAAAAAGGCATTTCGCGCACACATTAGGTAGGTATGTTTTCAGAGTTTCAGTAAAATATAAACTTGTTGCAAGTGTCGTCTTTAATAAAAGTATGGAACAGAATAGTGTACCTGTAGCTTTTTGTTTTCTCGAACTTTTTGAACTTTCTTTCCATGAACTTGCTTTTTCCTTTTCATCGCTAAATACATCGGAGAGTCATTCTTAGCGGATAGCTCCAGAATAGTCTGAAAAAAGTTATTTATTTATTTGCTTAAATCATCTTTATACAATTAACATTACTGACAAAAATGTGACAAGATGTAAATGGCGATGACTTTCATATATGCAGTGAGACTTAAAATTATTGAATGTAGTTTAAGTGATTATGTATTGTGGGCTATGAATAAATGGTATGAAGAATAAATAGAAAATTAAATAAAACGCAAAGTACATACTTACTGAAATTAATCAAATGTCACTTGAGTAACATAATTTATTTGGGCTCATGCTAATTTTAAACCACAGAAAATAGAGGTAAGGAGTACCAACTTGCATGGGTGTTTAATTGAAAAAGTGGCAAGCTAAAAGCATAAATAGTGGTTCATAAATTTACCAGAATGGCGCTAGTGTAGCATTGGTGGATTGCTGTGCTTTGTTAATTTGGACACTTACCCCGCTGGGCGTGTAGCAGCTGGGGCGAGGAAGGGGTGGGGCGCGGGCGTGCATTATTAATTTGGACACTCACCCCGCTGGGCGTGTAGCAGCTGATCTGGCGCACGAGATCCGCGGCCGTAGCGCCCTCTCGCGTGGCGAGGAAGGGGTGGGGCGCGGGTGTGCATTATTAATTTGGACACTCACCCCGCTGGGCGTGTAGCAGCTGATCTGGCGCACGAGATCCGCGGCCGCAGCACCCTCTCGCGGGGCCAGGAAGGGATGCGGCGCGGAGGGGACGGGCGTGCTCTTGGCGCGCTTGTTGGCGGCGGCCGACGCGGGTTCGCGCCAGCGCACGTACTGCTCCCACCCACGACCGCAAGTGCGCACGGCCTCCTCCTGTTATTTTTTTTTAATTTTTAAAGAAAAACTTATTACAAAGATATATGTGACAAGCAATTATAGGTGAATTGAATATGTACCATTTGCGACTAAATTAAACACGATAATAAAACATTAATAAAAGGTAAAAGAAAATTATAATCGTTTAGGGGGTTATATCCATTTGGGAGCTACGATTTCTCAGCTGACACACGGACAGATACACGTTAAAAAATGAGGATAATGTTTTCGGTGATATTTCACTTACAATCTCCGAATAGTCTCTCTCCCAGGAGACGACGTCCTGGTGGCGCATCTCGAGCTGCGATGTGGGCATCGTGCCCCACACGCCGCTGGGGCATTCCCCCGCCTCGGTGACGTCAGAGGGCGACAGCAGCTCCGCTCCGAGGAACAGCTGCAAGTCGAGCAGATGCGCCGTGTCTTCGGCCGCCACGAGGGAGAAGGCGCGTCCGGCGCGACCTGCGCGGGCACTGCGACCTGCGAGACAAGTGTACTGTGTATATAGTCATCTTGCTAGGCTTGCTGTGTACATAGTCGTCTTGCTAGGCGGCCTCAATCTTATTTTAATCACGATCCAGGTGCATACGCTTAGAGAGTCTTAGAGAAATCTAATATGACATTCGAACAGCAGATAATTGTACTCAGTTGAGATAACAGTGTTCTCAAGCGATAACCATTATAACCAAACCATTTTTTTTTCCAAAATTCCTTTATACTTAAAAACTTACCGACTCTGTGGACGAACAACTTCGGTTTGGCGGGGAAGTTGTAATTGATGACAGTGTCGAGTGAGGGCAGATCTAACCCTCTGGCTGCGACGTCAGTCACCAACAACACTGAACACTTTTTATTTATAAACTTTCCCAACGCTATCTTTCTCGCTGAGGGATCGAGGCCTGAATACGCGTAGGTTGATGTTATGCCAGCTCGTTGTAATATCTACAAGAGAATATAATTGAGGTTAGCACTAAATTATCATAAATGTTAATTGTTAGTGTTTAGTTTTATAATATATTTGCCAATAATTTATTTAATCATACTGCAGGTTTCTACCTACTACTAATTTTATAAATGCGAGTATGAGGATGGATACATTGGATTTTGTTACTCTTTCATGCAAAAACGGCTCAACAACTACCAGTTTGTTACCTGGATTAAAACCTGGTTTTTATCCAGGAAAAATGTTAGGTTCCCGAAAGACCGTCTAAAAATAAAAAAAAAAAATGTGCGCCATGTTTTCATTTTTCAATGCAGGCATCAGTTAGTATTAAATAAATTTTATAAATACAGGTACATATAATATTCCTATTAAGATAGGTACAGCAATTGTTATATTATTATGTTCAATTTAAAAGATAATTTCCAAAGCAAAAAATAAAACATTGCTTCCAAGGAATGATTGTTCATCTATGTGAGTAATGCAAATTCCAGAAAAAAAAAACTAAATCGATTAACACGAAACATAATTAATCCTTTGTGAACTAATGTCATGCAACATTGTATTTTATATTTGTTCACAGCATGTTTAATTAGAACGATTAACAGTTAATAGCTTGTTCATTAAAATTTCTTATTCCTTGTTTTTTTTAGTTCATTGTTAGTTTCAACGTTAAGTTAAATGAGACAAAAAATAAAGTGAATCATGTTTACATCTTAGAGTATTTTCTAGATTTTCTAGAATATTTCATGTTACACAGACATTCAAAATTTTATTATTAAGACCTACCTATGTTGCTTGGAAATTTAAATGAAAATTGTCGACTAACTGCACCTTTTTTCTATTGGGAAAACTTTGAACTTTACTGGCATAACAACAGATCTTTGGGGTACTAAGGGACTATTTTTTTTTCTCACTATTTCTGATTTATTTCAACTCTTAGGACATATTTTATGGACCAAGTATTCATATTACGAGTGATCGCGTTAAGTTATTTGGACGCTAAATTGACGTTATGTGGCTAGTGTGAGATACGTGGTCATAAACCTTGTCATAAATTTTAAGTACAGCTATTTTTTAGTTTGAAAGTGTCACCCAAATGAAAACAATACTCACCAAATGCAAGTATTCCACATGATGTTTAGTAGCTGCGAAAACGATAGCTTGTGGAGTAGTTGGTGTCAACACTTTTTCCAATAGTAATAATAGCGCTGCCGTCTTTAATTCCGCTCTAACCGAAATCCAACCCAACCACAGTGTGCTTGGCAATTTCCATTCGACGTCCAATCTAATCAGAACAGGGTCCGAGAGACCAGCTCTAGCGAACTCCACCAGCATTTTTGGTAGAGTGGCAGAAAAAAGAAGTGTTTGCCGGTTGGACGGCAAACGAGCAACTATTTCTCTCAGCTGTTCACCAAAACCGAGTTCAAACAGCCGGTCGGCTTCATCAAATACAACTGCCTCTGTAATCAAAACACTTATCTATAACATAAATAAAATTGAAGTGTCTGTAATGTCAAGATAACTGCTTTTTACTAAAGGTATAATATATTAAAGTACGTAAAGTACTTAAATGAATACTTTAGAGTACTTACTTATATTGTCCAATTTTAAATTCATCTCAATGCATATATGAAGGAATCGACCAGGTGTGGCCACAACTATGTCCGGCGATGTACCGGACATTACACTAAACTGTTGCTCTATAGACTCTCCTCCTAGAATTGCTGCTGCTGTGAGGCCAGTAAACTTGCCAAGATCACGAACAAACCTTAATGTCTGTAAAAAATTAGTTTAATAATTAATTTTCTCATTTTGTTCGCACCAGGAAACCATGTCACCAAAAAGTTCTTATTCTTTTTTATTAGAAGTGTACCAATGCTCAGAATCACTTAGTTTGGCAGAGAATAAAATGGTTAACTTAGGACCAGAATCACCTCCAGTATAACGAAATTGTTTTGACTGTGCAATTTGTAGGCCTTATCATTAAAGTAAAGGAATGACTACAACTAAAATAGGCATACTGATGTCTGATTGTTGAAATAAATATTATTTAAATAATAAATGCTATAATTTTTTTTAGCATTGTGCTAATAATTAATTATATCTATCATTGAATAAGAATTATAATGTTGGTTTAGTTAGTAGAAAACCTTTTCAAGTCTATATAATGATGCAGTGTCAAATTTTACCTGTAAAGCCAATTCTCTTGTGGGAGACAATATAAGTGCTCTTAAATTTTTTCCTGGTAGTGCTTTATTTGCAGGAGCTGTTAATTTTTCCAACAATGGTAGTACAAAGCATGCGGTCTTTCCTGACCCAGTCCTGGCCATAGCTACAACATCTTTACCTTCCAAAGCTATTGGCATTGTCTGAAATAAAATTAGATGTTCTACAGAATACAGAATGTTAGTGTTTGCTATTTATGTCGTTTAAAGTTGATTGATTAAAGTACCCATGTCACTGTGTGACATCCTATGACTATGGCTGAGATGATGATTAAATAATAAATAATTAAATTACTAATTATATAATTGTATTGATTATTAACCTAGTATTGATAATTGCGTGAGACTGAATTTTTGGAGGTTATTTCATAAAATAAAATATTGTTTCGCAATATTCATGTATTAAACTTTTACTATTGATTTATAAATAATTAAGAAATGTGAGGTGTTAAATCATATACTAAAATAACGATACAAAAAATGTTGAATTTTATGAATGTAGGACTGTAAGTACCTTGCGCTGTATGGGGGTTGGTTGCTTATAGCCTCTTTTCGTAATGCCCTTAAGGATTTGAAATGATAGACCCATTGACTGGAATCCACCAGAACCTTTTTTCTTCTTTTTAGGTTCTTCATTTTTACTTTTTTCTACAGTAGCAGATGTTTCGAAGCCGGGTAATTCGTCACTTAATTTTTTAGATTTCAACATTTTTATAAAAATACTATTATAGTTTAATACAACTAGTAATGTTAATTACGTACATACATTAAATCATATTTAAATTGAAAAATATTTGCATTGTATCCCGAAATACAAATGCACGGTGAAAAAGAAAAACATGTCATAATCAAAATCCCAGGCACGGCACGCACATGGTTTTTTATTGGTACTGTCAGCTGTTAATTTGACATTTGATGTCAATTGTCAGATTTGTCAGTGTCATCACTTGCCTCCATTTTTTTGGAATATTATGACCTGGTATCTGGACCTTTAAGCCAACGCCGTAAATAGCACAAAACATAGAGTAATAAAATAAAGAGTTAATTATCATGGTGACCATAGGGTTTGGTGCATAGAATATAACTACTCTAGCAACTGGTGGATATAATAAGTACACACCCACTGAGAATAAATGTAAGGAGGATTAACTTATAAGTTGTTAACTTTAATGACTTAAGGCGCACTTATCCATACTGTATTTTATCTTGTATTAAGTATTTACTCAATGAATTTTTACGAAGCTTATTTCATTATCTTCTAATTTCCCTCGGACCTTTACCTACTACAAGCTATTAATTAATTCGCGGAAAAGAATTAGTGTGGTAATGATGACCAATGACCATGTCATTAGTGTAACACGCATCACTGGCAAAGGAATGGCCACATGGCTCAACATACCATTGAATAGGAAGCTTTAGTAGCATTTTTTTTACGGTGGTTTCATGAACTGCAACCAATCAATCATAATTAATGATACCACTATTGAATGGTTGTAGATATAGCTTGCCAATTTTTCAGTTTAACTTAACACCCATATAAGTTAGTCTTTCTTACCTCTAATCTACTTGTAGATACCTACAGCAATTTTAGGCACAGCAGAAAGCTAGCCATTTCGTTTCTAACCTATCCTGCCTATGTAGATTAAGGTTACTTTTTATGTAAAGGTTGGTAGGCAGGCTGATAGGTAGATGGCATTGACCTCAGTAGGGTAATAGCAAGGGAAAAGTGTGGATAGAGAAATGGTTTCTGGCGTCCCTTAGTCACTTATACAATAGCACTCATGCTTGTCAGCATCTTCAGTAAGGGGGTTGTAACTTTGTTAGTGCGCCTAACGGGCTGCGCAATTTATAACTATGAAACGCAGTGGGTAAGTTAAGTGCTTAGTTATCTAATTACTTACCTATATTTAAAAACATCTTACAATATTTTTTGCTATATTGACGTAAAACTGTGATAAAGCTATTACGTCTTTTTTCGATTTATTTTATTTCAAACTAAAAATAGTAGTGTGTACTTATATAAATTTTATTGTGTATATTTAACTTATAAGTGCAAGAGGTAAATAAAATTATGCAAATATTTACGCAGCTACACAGAGCGGAAAACAGGAAGTTAAAATTTACACCTTGTAAACATACGTAGCCAAATTCGAGGCCGCCATTACTCTTTTCGACACTAAACAAGTTATTTTTTGTCTAAGGTTATGGTAGTATGCAAATGCAAGTTGGCACGTGATGAGGCAGTTGGGTATACCTACTACTTATAATTATAATCATTATAAAAATGTGTGTATACGTATATTCCCTATGAACTTGAAAATGGCTCAACCGATTATGATTCGGTTTTCATTTATGGAAAGCCTAATGAGCGAAAACTTATTTAAATATTTATAAACTTAATCACGCAAAAACGGCATCTTTATATCCTAATATGCACATAAAGAATAAAAACTGAACGTCTAATTTTCATAATGAAAAAAATATATATCAACAACAACAACAAAAATTCTACATAATTAAACATAACAGCATTTGAGTTCCTCAGGGTCACTGACTTCTTGGAAGGTTTATGTTATTTCTTAGTCGATATTTTAGGAAAATTTTGTCGTGTAGGTACCTATCTATAATAATATTTTTAATTTTAGAAAGTATTGAGTACTAAAACAAAATAATACTATTATTTAATTTAGTAGGTATCTAATTTTAGTACATACCTTACATAAAATATTTTATTTTTATATTTAACAGTTTTTTATATGTCTCACAATCCACGGTCCTTAAGACTCCAAGAAAGAAGACATTAGTTATAAACCTTTGTCTTTAACAGTCTGCCTAAAATTTTCAGGCCTACAATTATGTAACTTAGAATTATAATGGCATATATTTTTTAACAAAATCAGCTTTTTTTCATTTCATACCAGCTATCGTTGAATAGGGACATAAATCCAGGGCGTTCACATTATAGAAAATTTAGAGACTGTAATGCCTATAGAAGATTTGGATACTTGTTTTCATGTCGTTGAAAGTTTACCAGAAACACTTTAAGAAATTCTGAACCTTTACATAAGTAATTGCTCTCATTTAATTAACTGTTGTCAATTAGGGAGAGAAATGTTTTAAATGGACGTCCTAAATTTTATGTCCGCCTACAATATTATCTATATACTTATATACGTCGACTGAAACTGCAAAATTAAATTATACTCGTACTAGCTGGAGCCCGGGGCTTTGTCCGCGTTGAAAAATGAAAATATTTGACATCTTTATCGCTAAGAAGGTGAGGAAGTTTCTTGCCACCTAAAAACATTTCAACTATAGGTACTTACACTATCTTTTGACCGCGACTTCGTCTGCGCCTCTATTTCTTAGGTCTTAAAATACTTATTCAAAAATTATCATCAAAATAATCAAAAATCAAAATTATTTTATTATTATTATTTTTATATTTTTATATTATTTTTTCATTTATGAAAAATTACCAGTCAGATTTCCGCCTTTGAAAGTAGTCAACTTATAATTTTGAATTAAAGGCGGCCCTGATCTATAATTTGAAATACTGTACCGAAGCTCAACAGTATTATTTCACGATAGTCTTCTGTATGCAGGTGGTTACTGCTACCAGACGGGCTGCTCACTTTGTGATTGTCACATTCATGATCACCGCAATTATACTGTTGGCCTTGTACAGCTCCTGTACCTACCCTTACTTATGGGAGGGAATTACATAAATTTTAGTTTATCTTTGATTTGCATACACGCGCACTGAAAATTATCTGATTTTGTCCATTCAGTACAGTTACGAACAAAAGACTAATCATTATGCCCCTTATGTATAATAAATATCCAAGAAGCTACTTGCACATTTTGTGCATACTTCTTTATGCAGTTTGTACTATTATACAAAATATGAAAAGGTTGATCACGAATGTAGAAAGTGTAAATATTGCCATATGAGATTTATTGTTTTCAGACAGATATCCTTCAGTCAGATATCTTTACATAAGTAAATTTCCTCCGCATTTCTCTCGTATATATCCGATACTGACAGTTGTTAGGGGCCATCTTTGTTCCTGTTTAAAATTGTAACATGTAAAACAATTTTCGTTTTTTTTATATTATGGACGACTTCTTATTCTTATTATAGACAAAAAACAAACTCTCTCTCGTATTCTAATATTAGTTGAAATTTCAGATCAAAGAAAAACAAATTTATAAGCTTATAAGTCGGTACTAATTTTTACTCTACAAACAGCACTAAAATTTTTGTAAACGATTGTACTTTTATAAGAACTAGGTTACCTCTTACTCCTTCCTCTACATTCGAATCCGTAACCATGGAACATGTGTAGATAATAATTTCGCATTGCAAATCGAAGGTTTAGATACTGTGATTTTAACACAAGAAAAGAAAATAGGGAGTTGTAATACGTCAATAAATAATAACCATAACAAGATAAACTTTAATTCAAATTTTATATTTTATTATTTTAATTTTTATTATTTATGTAGATATACGTTCCAAAAAACCTAAGAGAACTAAAACAAGATTTTTTTTTGTTTTAGTTAGTTAGTTAAGTTAGGCAGACAGAGCACACTGTGTTCTGTAGTTATAAATAGGAATAGGACAGTCACAGAAGACCACATTGAAAAATATTTGTATTATTCCATATCCATCATCATATCAAGGGTGTATAAACCCAACAAAATATATACTATATATCATTATAACTGGTTTCCGTCATTTCCCCTTAAAAATGTCTGGACTAAATACATGGAATGTTTAAAATGACTTATAAACACATTATATTTAATATAACAGTTTTATTTAAATAAATACAATTTAAATTATTTATTATAATTAAACTAATTTAAAGCTTCGAATGGCGTATTACAATAATTTTATTAACTTAACTAATTTTACTTATGAAATGTTTCAAAATAATCACAACCCCTGACGTAACAATACAAGTAAAGATTACAACTAAATATTAATTAAATTATATTATTAGGGTCTTTTGTATTATAAACAGGAAAATAGTCTCACTGATGTGCAGTGCAGTGCAACCTATACCCAGTCACTTATATGATAAAGTACTACATAAATTTAATTTTAATAATATATTAATTTACAAACACTGGCAAGTAAAACATTTTTTTTAATAAAGGTTGATGTAGCAAGTATAAATAAATTGAATTTGAATTTAGAATGACCATATTGACTATGGTGCACCATTACACTCAGTCAGCTCTCAATCAATATATTGTTTAGAAAATTGGGTTTTTGAAATAAGAAATCATCTGTTTTTTTTATCGATTTTAAAACTTTATTATTATATTAATCATTTTGATATCCGATGCGAAAAACTAGAATTTTTTTTTCAAAAACCCAATTTCTAAATTTATACACGCTGAATTTTCGTAACACTTATCTTTACTTTAGTTAAATCTAATTATTAAAGTTTGTAAAAACCACTCATTCTGTTCACATACCTGTAACAGAAAAGGTTTTATATTAATTATAATATGCTTTTTGTATAATATATTATTATAATTATAAAGAAAAAAACGGATTGTATCGGTTTGTTTATACCTATGTGGAGAGTATAATCTTCGGAATGCAATTGAAAATTTGAAATTGGTATTTGAAAGGTACGTCTACACTTTTCCAGCTGGACATAGATAAATACAAGATAAAACAAAAATTAAATTATATTAATAAAATGAAATATAGAAATAGATCTACGTTTATTTCTCCAACACAACACGTAATTTACTAAAATAAAAAACAAAAACAAAAAACACAAATCAAACAAATAAAAAAAATTAAACATCATTCAAATATTTTAATACAATAAAAACGAGGAATACATGTTTTCCTCGTTTTTATTGTATTAAAATTGAAACAATAAAAAAAAACCTGTACTTCATTAGATATAAATATAAATATGTATTTATAAATAGATACACTTAATTATATATAAATAAATATTGTCATGCAGAGCATTTAAAAATAAATTATCTTTTTTGATAATACTCGATATTTTTTACTATATTATTTGGTGATAAATGGTTTATAATACATATATAAATACTTTGATAAACACAAACTAAGCTAAGGGCATAGTGCGCTGTCGACCCTGTTTTGATAAGGGACTGAGTGCAGATAAGAAAATAGGTATAAACTCTGTGCCTGTTAGTTTAAATAGTAACTATTATTTAATCTGTTGTTTAAGGCCAATACGATTTAATAACTTAACTGTTACTTCATTACTTAATAATTATAATTGAAGTCGCTTTGCGCGTCCTTCTGTCTATATATCCGCAAACTCCTTCTAAAATATACAACATATTTTGATGCGGTTTTCACCATAAGTTAGATAATTATTCATGGAAGGTTTGTATACATAATAAAACCCAATGAAATTTTTATTTAAATGGAAAAAAAATGTTTTGCAACCAAGTAGCTGAAACTGTTTGCGTCTGTCTGTCTGTTTCTACGCTAACTACTTCTGAACCACCTAATTTATTTAAAAGAGGAATAAACGAGGAAGGTTTGTGTGCATAAAAAACTGCATCCCGGGCGAAGCCGGGAGCGCGTCGTTAGGTTCATTATAACATTCGTTTAATAAATGTCTCCGATACAAAATACAAGTGGTTTCCAACGGTGACAAAAAAAATTGGTGGCATTTTAAAAGGGTTTTACTTAATCGGTCTCGAAATATCGATACACGCAACCGGAACATTGAACCGACTCGTTACGAAAGATTACTTTCACGAGTGTTTTTGTAAACAGGAAGACCGTGCCCTTGCTTAATCAACTCATCGGTTCTAAACTCAATGTCGCCTAATAGCAAAGAGGTCACATAATAATATAATTTATTTTTTCCTATTACGTTTATACTCTATACTTAACGTTAGTTGTGTCCCGCGGCATCGTCTGCTTTGCTTTGAAGTAAAGGTTTACTTAGAGCCTCTTCAACCAACCACAAGTAAATTGTTGATTGGTTTCTTTTAGAAATAAAATTTATGTTTTATTAAATTATGCACTCTGAGCATCCTTCGATAGGCGATATTTTTAATTTTTTTTTTCAATGTTTGTGACTTACCGTACAAACAAAGGTATATCATCTAAATTATACCCGGTGATAGGTGACTTCAAATGACGGTTAGCCTACTTGACAGATGGTAAAAGAGGCCCTTAGTTTCAATGAAATCTAAGTTTTAAGTTTGCTAATGATTAATGCGGCATCTAAAGGCAAGATTTCTAGGTAGTACGTAATTTTATTCAAATTAATTGTTGGCGAACTTGAAACTTTATTGATATACATTTTTGATATTGGATATTAATTCTGCAAAAGAAGATTAGGTCTACAAAATGTCTGACATATTAAATTGTTTAACAAGAGAAAATAATAGACTTTTTCTTTTTCAATAAAAGGTCAAGGGTCTTAGGTAATTTTGACAATAATTAAGTAATTTTTCATTGAGTATGGGAGGAACGGTTTATCGAAATTACCACTTCCTTAAGCAGTGCCAATGAACTCCAAAAATACTACCTACTTGTAGGTCTTTAATTACTTCATCTATTTTTGAACTCATGCCCCATTCTTTTACTTATATGTAAAAATATAATACGAAATATACTGGCTATAATTCATGTTATAAAATTAATAAAACAAGTAGTTTTAATAACAACAACAAGGGTTTTACATTTGTTTCTAATATTCACTTTATGGCAGCTATCACGTCTGTTTCTTCGCTAACTTCTTCTAAATCGGATTTTGATAAAGTTTTCTCTAACGAAAAGAGCGTTCGAAGAGGAATGTTTGCTTTACTTGCGTTACTTTGATAGGATTCCTAGTTGATCAAATTGCGCGCACATCAGCTTTCTAAATTGATTTGAATTTGCTAGCGATCCGCACTCAGATTCCCAGGGGGGATTTTTAATGTTTTTTTTAAGTTAGTGAAAACCGCATTAAAATCCTTTGCGTAGTTTAAAAGACAGCGGGAATGACTGTCTTTTATAATGTGTAAAATTTAATTTTATTAAAGAAATTAATACTTTATTTACTCAATATAAAAAATGAAAAAATGGCGGACTAGGCTCCAATATTTTGAAAGATGTGCGCGACATTTAAAAAATTATGTCCTAAAATTGCTTAAAAACTGGTTTTTTTTCTTGACGAGTTGCGTCTATAGTGCATTATTCCGTTGCGCTGTGTTGCCTTGTGTTATCATTCAACCGTGTTTACGACGAATTGCTTAACTAACGAGGTTTTAATGTCGCAACGCGACGCCAAATACAATTAAAATGCTTAATAAAAGATATCTACTACTTATATAAAAAATAATCGAAAAAAGGACTTTACAAGAAAAATATTTTCAAATACAAATCCTTTCCAGATGAATTCATTCACTATTAAAAAAAATATATAATATATTAATTAGCTTAATGTCGAATCTAGACTACTAGAATTACAAAGTTAAATGAATGGTATCTGTAGTAAATATTAATCACAATTCAAAAACTTCTTAAGATCAATTTTCTATAAAAAAAATTCTTAGTAAAATTTGCGAATAAAAATATTCCCAAGTTCTCTCTTAGAGCAGACTTTAATTATTAATTAAAAAAAAAAACCGTTAATTACAAGTTTATACAGTTACTATTCGTTACATGACGGTTTTATCTCAACATTAAAAATTTAAAACTGTCATGTAAATTTTGAATTAATGAAGTTATTACAAATCTTTAAAAAGAAATGTAACTTTTATTCATTACTGGAGATTTCTTTGTTACATACTCGTATCTATATATTATTGAACTTAACATGATATATATAAGTAAATTAGCAATATATAGACATAATAATAAATTATATTATATGCATACATACATAAATAAATACATAGATATATACCAAGCAAAGAGAAACTTACCCAAGATTTTATGTAGTGAATTTCAGACAGTCATACTATTGCACTAAAACAAAAACATCAGCACGCACAATTTACAAGCATAAACAATCACTTTTTAGCATTTTGTACAGTTTAAAAGTAACGAAAATTGAATCCGGAAAATATTTTTCGATTGTCCGTTGAATTGGACGATGCGTTTGAGGTGCTACTGGTCTTTCTCGATAGATCATCTTTCCTCTTGACACTAGATTTCGTTTCGCCAATAAATCTGTCCAGAACTTGTCTTATTGTGGAATGTTTCCGATCGAAAGGGTTGGGATACATGTCGGAGGTGAGCGGAATTGATTTTTGCTTCTCGTGCGTTTAGGTTCGCAGGTGTTGCGAGATTGTGTAGATAAGTGTAGTGGCAGTCAATACACTGTCTGCAATGCGAACCGGCTGTATAGTGGGGATGCTTGCAAAATGCTAGGGGTCAAGTTCAAAGACATTTTATTAAGTTCTGACGGCCGGCAGTCTCGTCTACCTGTCCGCTGATTTTACTTATTGCGATACGTTTGATCGTCATTGATTCTAATCTATAGCATTATTGCTAACTAGCTGGTGTCCACGACATCGTCCGCGTTCAAAATGTTATATAGCCTAAAGCCTTCCTCGATAAATGGATTATTCAACACAAAAATAATTTTTCAATTCGAACCAGTAGTTCCTGATATTAACGCGTTCAACCAAAAACCTCTTCAGCTTTATAATATTAGTATAGATAAAAACTATGTTACATTTTTAAATTAAAGATATAAACTTCTTCTAAAGTTAAAAAAAAAGAAAAGCTTATATATACCTTTCCCTTTATATAGAACAGGGAAAGGTATATACATACCTGTTTATTTTACAGCATATTTGATTGTGCGACAAATTTTTATATTCTCTTTCGTAAAAAGAGAATTTTTTAGTTTTGTTCCGATGAATTATTTATTAATAGGGTTGAAATATGTAAAAAGTTTTAGCGTGTAGGCAATCGTTGTTCGGACGCTGAATGCTCTTGACATTTAAAAATAACCATTGAACTGGAGGAAATTCCAACAGCTGTTGCTTCGTATTTTTTTAAACAGTCCACTTGTGAAACGAATTTTATTACAAAACATTATACCTATTTATTTTTATTTGCTTTCTGATTCATAACAGGATCTATTAATTTAACTACAAAAACTGGCACCATAATTAGTAAATAATATATTGTAATAATATAAATGAATATATTCCTTTGAGTGTAATACGCTATAAAATCGAGCTAATATACATGTCAAATATAGAATATATACCAAAACATTTTTTAATCCTTTATTGGTGTAAACAAATTTTTGATATAAATAAATAGCTACAGCATCAAACTGTGTCCCCCGATTTTGTTATAATCAGTTTTCTGAAATGCCTTCCACTATGGAAGCAAATTTAAAGACTTATTCACATTAAAACAATACAAAGAAAGCAATGATAAATTGGTTCTAGTGTAGTCTTCAAGTTAAGTAAAGTGCATCATATCACAAAGTCTCAGGAAACACGTCAAACAAGTTGAAAAGTGCCGACTTCGCATAGGTACCCTATTTTATCAAGTATGTCAAATAAGCAATAGATCTACCAAACTGCGTATCGTCAGCGTCACAGAAGTACATTGACATTGTCTTGAGTTTGAAATGACAAAGAGAAAAATGTAAGTACATTTCCATTGTTATTGCATTCTAATATAGGTACAAATGCAAATTTGACGATATCGTTAAAGTAAATAATACATACCTAAATGCTGTGGCACATATGCCAATACACATACCTAGTAGAGTTACACATACCTAGTAGTTACACACACATACTACACCTTTTTTTTTTTTTTTTTTTTTTTAACGTTGGGAAATCCTCTTGGATACCCGGCAGTGAAGGGGACACTGCGGGGTTATGCCGGATTCCTACCGGCTAAAACCCAACGACTTTCTATCTATCGCGGCCGTTGATGGGCGGGGTCGTGGGGACGTTGTTACACGACTTCGCGGTGCACACATACTACACCTAGGGCACGCTTCTTTTCGCAGTCATTTGGTCAGCCTATCTGACGGCAGTAACCACCCCCCTTAAAAAAGGACATGAAATAACAACATATGTGCTGATCTGTTTCGTTGAGTGAGTATATATGGGATGCCAGAGCCTATTTCTCTATCCCTAACTAATACTTTATCCTTAATCTAAGTAGGTCGATCTGGTCGACAGCGCACTAGCAGCATCAGCGATGTTGCTTTTGTGTTGGCGACGGTAACCAACTGTCATCAAGTGGACAATCAGCCTGTCTGTCGAGCTTAACATTAAAAAAACGCATATCTACTTCTATTATGATTTGAAAGTTAAGAACACTTTTATAGGTATTGAGAAATTACATCTTGTTATCGAATGACTTTATGTCTCGATATAAGCACATATTAATTGTGAATGGAAATAATTTATCAAGTTCACTTACAAGCCCACCCAAGTTAGCATTATTGCCTTATATGCAATTAAAATAATGAAGCAACTATTTAATGAAACAGTCAGATTCCATATGCAATGACACTAAATCTTTTAAAGGTCTCAGTTTCTCGAACAATAAAGGGAACAAAGAAAACTGTAAATTCTAACAATTAGTTATTATACTGAGATACATTATTATTACAAATACGAAATTTACTGTACAAAATATATTACAGTAAATTTCGCATTTGTAGTATTATGTTACATTTTCGAACAAACTTGATCTCCGGGGAACAAATAGGCTTCTTTTAACTTTTCAAAGCACTAAAGAAATACAAGATTAGACCTCTATTATTACATCTAGATATAAGGTTTTCAAGTTTTCAAGATCTTTTAGTATTTAGGTTTGATATAACGAAAAGGGATTTTTATTATAAGAAATTGGACGTCTTTGGGAGTAATACTCGTAGAGGGAATGAAACTTTTAATATTTTTATTTATAGTCACTGTTTGAAAAAAGTTCAAGATGACAAGTACTTTTATTAAGTAACTTTTTATAACAAATTTTTTTTTAAAGAGCACATTAAAATTGAGAATGTGCTTAAGCTCTGTCTCAGGGGTTACAACTTTTGAAAGGAACTTTTCAAAGTTGGCTTTGGTCTGGATTTGGAAAATGGTGGCAGGGCACACTGCCTTTGCAGTCATTTGGGCAACTCGTCTGGCGGCAGTAACCACCGCCTTACAGAAGACCACCTGAAATAAAAGCATTGTGTGCTGTTTCTAATAATTTCAATCTTATAATGTGGCAATGAATGTAACAATATATCACTGATAACAATGATTGCATTAGCCACTCTTTGTACTTATTTATTTACTTTTTGACAGTGTTAAAATATTTAATTTCTTAATTATCCAATGTCACGAGATAGTGAGAACGGTCGATAACATTTGAGTGTAGAAGGTCACCTATATCAATGCAAACCTTAATTTTTTTTTCATATATTATGTATGTGAAAAACCATTTAATGAAATAATTATTATAGTCAAATTTATATGAATAACTAGGTGAGCTCAACCATGTGGTTTTCTTTGACGTGCAACTGTCAGCGGCTGACATGACAACGGCTAACTGCCACTTTAAATGTGACAGTTCTTTTCGCTTTCTTCGGCAGATGGCACCGTAAAAAAAGGATTTTTCTCGCGATCGAAATTATATTATTACGCAAAATATAGATATCATCAATCCTTGGTGCGGATTGTGTAAAAATTTCAAGTCAATCCGTCGGCTTGTTTTAGAGTTTTTGCGTTATACACAAACCAACACAACTAAATTGTGTATATAGATTATATTAATTAAAAGTCTCAAAGAAAGTGTTTGTCTGGTTGTACTTCGGCTAGTTCATAAAGGCGGAACGAAGTTTGCCAGGTCAGCTAATTTTCAAAATTTTCCATTATTTGAAATTTGCGTAGAAGATATAACAAAAACATTTTGTTGTTTACACAGAATAGGCGTTATACAAGTACATACTTCTTCAAAGACGTAATATTTCAGTAGGTAAACAGCCGAAAAATCTTTCCGTGAACCCTATACCTTAAATTAACATTGACGTCACGTGTAGCATAAATTGAATATTGAAAAAAGAGAATCTGACGTTTCAATTTTTTTTTAACATTCAATTCACATATAATTATACCTATGTATATAAAAAAGGAGGTAGTAAATTTACAAATGATTACAACAAGTACATCAAAACATGATATGCGATTACGTATTCGTAAGTGTAGGAATCTGAGTTAGATAAATCCTTCAAAATACAATACATTCTAATGTCTCACACTTTTTGTGTGAATGAGAAATCTCATTTTCTTTGCAGATATTATTGAATTTATTCGAAAATATGCGAATACACAATTTTACTTATATAAAGTAAAAGGATTTTTTTTTACCAATTCAATGAATTCTAACGTTATCTTACACATGAACTAACATACGAAAAAATGTAATAAAGTAGTGGAGAGTTTTTCATTTAGAAAACCAGATGTGCCCGCGACTTCGATTGTGTTGAAAAATGAAAAAACAACACCTAAAAACATACGACCAATATAAGTCATCTCTGAGAACTTTTTATTTTTTCTCTCTGTGAAATGGTGACGACAGTGGCGCCACCATTTCACAGTTAATTTAATTAATTAAAAAAAAATGGCCTATACCCTACGAATAAACCTATATCTACACTTCGGTTAATATTGCATTGTTTTACCGTATGACGTCAAAGAACCTGAATAATTTAAATGATATTAGATAATATTGATAGATAGAGATACATGTCAATTACATTGCAATAATGAGAAAATATTTGAAGTCAATATTTATACACACTAATGGGGGAAAACAGAATACACTTAATTGTTATTAAAATTATTTTAAAATTAAAGCAGTGGTTTTCAAGTGTTATTTAATTAAATGTTTTTAGCCTTAATTGCTATTTCGTGGAAGAAATAAGTGAAACAGGACATGACTGGTTTTATAATTATATCAAGACAAGATTGTATTACAACTTAATCTATGACATATATGTACTACTAGCTGGAGCTCGCAACTTCGTCCGCGTGGAATAGTTATTTTGGGAATAATTTGGGTATCTCGAACGGTTTTCGCAGCGCACGCAACGGAAGCCCTCAAAGATGAATAATTATCCCCGTTTTTTTTTACATTTTCGACTGTTTCTTCGCACCTATTAGTCGCAACGTGATGTTATATAGCTTAAAGCCTTCCTCGATAAATGATCTATCCAACACAAAAGGAATTTTTCAATTCGAACAAGTAGTTCCTGAGATTAGCGCGTTCAAACAAACAAACAAACAAACTCTTCAGCTTTATAATATTAGTATAGATTTGGTAATTTCAAAATTAAAAGATACGTAAACTGAGTATAAAGCTGACTCGAACAATTCTCTTTATTAAAGTGAACGAAAGGTTGATCTTTCATAAATAGAGTTAAGTTTAATAATAAATGAACTTTTCGAATTGGAACGAGTCAAACCAATGTCTAGAAAATAGTCTAGTTAAACATTATTTATATACCTACTATATATATTATATCTATATTTATATTTATCCATACTAATAATATATATTTGAAAATAACTCTGTAGGTATGTATCCTTTTGACGCCTTAACTATTCAACCGATCATCAGAAAAAAACATAGGGTATCTTTCATCCAGAAAAAAAAGCTAATGTTCACAAGTCATACTGGCTCAGGCACGAGTCACAAACAGGCTACGAATAAGTAATAGATATTCGTAGCAAACAGGCTTATCTGTTCAGCGAAACTGACCAAAATATTATAGGGGACAATTATATTATAGCACGTGTTCTTATATATTGAAATTATAGCACGTGTGCTTTTATATTTTCATACACTTTATTTCTTATACTAAACTTACTAACTACCAAGCTAAGCAATGGTTAGCTTGTTTCTAAGCAAAGGTAGCTACCAAATCGACATGAACCATGGTGTAACAAAAAACCTACAATAACTTAAGAAAATATTCATTGATTTATAAAAAAAAATACAATGCGAAATAACCTGCGCAACTACTACATAATTATAAATTCAACAAACAATTCAATGTCACATACAGTATTAGACACGTCGTATAAATTTATTTGTTTAGCTCTTTACAACTAAAACATGAATTACTTAAGTTATTATTAATAGATGCAATCAAAATAAACAAGGAAAATGTATTTCTGGCGTTCAATATTGTATTATTTAAATTATTAATTCATTTAATTTTAACACATTATTGTGTTCATTTATAAAATATAGACTTTGTATGGATGCAATTTTTTTATGTAGATTATATCATCATCGTTTATCGCTATTTTCATTAGGTATTCATTGGTTGGTTCATAAGAGAAATAGATACTATCTAAGTATACTTATTTTACAAAAAGAAAGGATTTGTATTTTTGTATATTTGTAATGAATAAGCTCATAAACTACTGGAGCGATTTTAAAAATGCTTTTACCTATAGGAAGTGTTTTATTATTTGTCTCAAAAGTTTAAAAAAATTATCGTTGTCCACAGAAACAAAGTTTAATCGAGCAAATATTTGTCTAAATTCAAGTGAACTTAATGTCTTAACTTCAGACTTCAAGTTGCATGCTTGAAATTGCTTGCAATGTGGACCGAAATTTCGGATTCGTGAAATTCTCACCCATTTTGTGATATCAAGTCGATTTATTGCAAGTAAGTTAACTCGTGGCTTCACCTACGAGATAAGTTAAAAACTAAATTCATCAATGTGGCACAGCATACTTATTTCCTACAGTAGGCCGACGCCTTTGATGTTGGACGATACCGCCGCCTGTGTAGGTATTTAAAAATTACGGAGGGGTTGACACAAATTAAATAATATAAAATGTGCTTTAAATACCTTTCTTCATCGTGCAGAAATTGATGAAAGCTTAGTTCTTTATTTATGAGAGATAAAGATTTGCACGCACTTACAGCACATGCCGTATGCACCATTTTGATTTATATAATAAATTAAAATCTGAAAGACGCGATAGTCCTGGAATATTTATCCCAAGCTACTAAGAACGACAAAGTATGCAGCTTGGGCACGTCCCACTCGCGCCTCACCCCTCATGCCCCGCACGATTGTCCTGTCTAGACGTCTCCGTCGGCCTACTGTACGAAATAAGTATGCTGTGACTGTAGTAAGGAGAGGGTAACTGAATTAAATATTAAATATGACCTAAATATAACAACTGTGGATAATAAAAAATAACTTAATACGCACGCGACTTCCTCTACGTAACTTTATAAAATATTTATAATCTTTTATACTAGGTGATAATGTAATTTTTATAGTTAAAAAAATTTTTGAAATCCAGTAGTTTTTAAGTGTATTCATTACAACTTAGCAGTAAAGAGTTATTTTGGTCACCTAATTATTTTAGTCCTAGTCTCAAGCAAGAGTATGTTTTATATGAATTATTAAAAAAAAAAATGCTTCCAATTAAAACTTTTAATATTCAAGCGTGATTAGTTTCCAAAAAATTCGTTAGTAAGGAAATAATTCAAATTAAAATCAAGGTTATGGTTGTATCATGATCATAAAGAAATGTATGGAGACAAGGGCAACATCATTCGATTTTCTGACTAATTCTCACCTTGTAAGCTTATTAGATGAATGTTACCTGACTACATATTGCATAATACGGAATCGGCTAGGATGTCAATGTTAACAATTTCAGGAAGAATTAGAGGTTAAATTAATAATAAAGAAAACGCCAAATTAATTGATAAATATAGATTTATTAGCTTCAAAGATTACGACATAATTTGGTATTTCTTCTCTTTTCCACGCGTAGCTTCGATGCGTTGCTTGACGTCAATTAATTTATGAAGTTCCGGTTGTAGAAATAACTCGTTCTGCAAACAAGAAACAACAGAATAAAAATGGTGTCACACTTAGGCATCCCGATACATTTGGGAAATACCAGTATTTTTAATACTATATGTAAAATTCTTTATTTAAATCCGAATGGGTTTATTTTTTTTAATTTAAGACTATAGCCTATCGTTGTTGCTATGAGAGATAATTTGACAAGTATATTAGTTAAAAACTTATTAAAGTTTTTTTCAATGTTAAGGTCTGACAGGCTGACACTCCACTTAGGAGTATACAAGTGTTGTAGGAGGATACAACACAAGCAAATCATAGTGACCATAGTGTCGCCTTGAAATATGGGCTCTGACATATCTTGAATTTAAAGAGCGTTGAAGATTAATTTAATGTCAGAAAATAAGTGTCATAAAAATTTAATGATATAATAATAGAGTATTTGATAATAAAACAAATAATAGCACATATAACTTAAATTAAAGTATTTATCAAAAACTTATTTTCTGTATAAAGTTCAAGTTACTAGCAAATCACAGTTATAAACTTTAAGGTCGTTGACATTATACAAATTTCTTTCTTTCTTTACTTTGTAGTTTAGAATATACTCGTACGTACCTCATGAAGAGTTATCCTCTTTAAACATTTCACCAATCACAATAGTCCCACATGATCCCTTTCATCTTTTCCCATAAAATCTTTGACTCTCAACACTCGATGTGGATGTCACTGAGGAAGTACTTCCGGAAATTCTTGAGGAGCTTTTCGAGACTTTATTCCGTCCGAAGCTCAATTTGGTGTCAAAAATCCTGTCAAGCGTCTGCCTAAGGGCCGAATGTTTTCTCTCAAAAGGATTCGTGAACATTTTGATATATCACTATCACAGTTTTAAAGTTAACCAAGCGTCCGTTATCCGCGAGCGTCCGATTAGTTCTATCATCGACACGCTCCTCGTATCTTTATATACGTGGGGCCGGACGCGTCGTTAGCATCAGGTCACAGTGTCAATAGACGTCATCGTCTATTGTTTGTTAGTTTGTTTCTAATGATCTTTAACTAACATTAATAGGTTCAGACATATTGACGCAATGACATGTAAAAAATAAATTCGATGTACTTTTCATACTTGTATTAATAAACTAGTGACCCGCTCGTGGGTGTTAAAATCTTGAGTAAAAACTTAATTAAAATCTTCAGTCTAGCCATTCTTAAGTTTTTGCGAGACTAACGCACGGCAATTGATTTTTTTAAATATACTAGCTGGCGCCCGCGACTTGGTCCGCATGAAAAAAGTAACCTATCCTGTGTCCCGTATGTCTAAATTTTTATCTAGGTACCAAGATGAAAATCAGTTAATTCGTTTAAGAGTTATGGAGGAACATAGACACATACAATACCTATACTTACAGATTTATTATTAGTATTGATGATAAAAAAGATTAAAAATAGATACGTCTTATTTTTGTAATTCCCAAAGTGTCCCAAATGGGACATTTCTTGTGGGATATAATGGGAATAGACGGTGTTGTAGTCAACAGATAAAATCAATTATGTTGTTTGTTTACACTTCGACGCAGGTACTAAATGAGTTATGGTTTAACAATTACATTGTAATGGAAAATTATAGTGACGCACTTAATTTACGTAAAGACCTGTTTTCACCTGGAAAGTGGAAAATTTGTGATGAGTATCATTAATTAAATACACACCTCCGTTTTGCGTTAAATATAGTGAGGATTTCTATTAAAATACGATAAAGTTTTATCAGTAAAATGAGTTTGATGATAATAATAAGTACATTTTGTGAGATAAATTATGTTTTGTAACCGGGTTGAAATGCAGTACATATTTGAATATATTTCATATTAGAATGGCCATATTAAGGAATTCGATTGCTATGCATTGTTTGAATAATCTATATAGGTATTATTAGGTATACTAGCGATCCGCCCCGGCTTCGCACGGAAATGAAATTTACAAAAATCCTTTCTTAGCGGATCATCAATAGCTGATGGTTACGTTATAAAATAAATCTATATGGATTTTTCGGTTTTATACACTTTTAGTTTTTTTTAATTAAAAATTCCTCAAAATTTAGACGTTTTATTAGAGACAATATTTTATTTATTTTTAAATTGATTAGTATTCTGTTTTTTTAATAACATTTTTGTTGTTTTCTGTAGAGTTGAATGAATGCGATAAAGTTTATTATGCATGATACTCTTAAAGCGCACTAATTATCATGCGACGACAATTAGAATGCACGCTTAGCGCACATAATAATTAATAAATAATAATAAACTCGTAATAAGCGGATGAAACAATAAACTGTGTTCAGTTGACTCGTAGTTGTAAAGACCCCGAGGAATTACTGATGTAGTTTAAAAAAAAAAACCATATTTTTTTTCAAAATCACGAGGAATCAATGCTCCTTTAAATTTCAGGTTAATGGCATAAAATTTCAGGCTTCTTTGGAACTGTACGAAGCATTTGTGAACAAAAATCTTTAATAAATACTAGTCATCGCCCAGGGCCAACCCCTTTCTTTAAATTTTTAAGTACTATATTAATCTATTAATTTTTAAGCTAATATCTGTTTGGCCACAGATTTTGACCACAAATAAAAGAATATGTCCAAAGCAAAATGTTCAATTCTAGATTTTGACCTATACATCCGACCTAGTGTCTAGCTTGATTTAATGCATATTAGGTATATAAAAATAAATTAGCTTTATCCAGTCCTTCTTCTATAACTTTTAAGTCAGTGCAATTTTCTTAAAAAGGGAACCAAAAGTTTTCACTTCACATATTAATATTAAATAGAACAAATATTATTAAAATATCTAATTTTATCAGGTCAAATAATAGTTCATCCTATAGAAAATAGATTAGGTATAAAATTAACAGTATCCATAAAGGCATAGCTCTAAAATAGGGAACCTGCCTCATGTAAGAATCGTGGACTTCATGATAATCATTGACATTGGTAAAATTCAAATAAATGAGGTTTGTAATTTATATTATTTTATCCAGTTCAATTTATAATTAAATCCGTGTCTTCTAATCTTAGTAAAATGGATAGTAATTACGAGCAGATAAACGTTCATTTGGCCACACATAATGCACGATTGAAAATCACGCGCACTTCATCGTCCATTAGCATCATCAAAAATATCCAACGACACTTTATGATCCACAAATGAAATATTAAATACTATTTCTATAAATAGAAACTTAATGTTTGCGTTCTTAATTTCCTTTATTGCAGTCACTGATAAGGTAATGTTTTTCGGTATCTTGACACGTGTAAATTGGAACTTCAAATTTAATCACGATTTGGGGGTTTTCCCTATGTTTTGTCCAATAAGGTCCAGGTTATAAGAACAAATTATTTTTTAATATATTTCGTCATTACGGTATAACTTAAAAATACTAAAGCTGGGTTGCCCCAACTTCTTTAACAATAACAAACGTCGCAACTTCAGTTAATTCGCACTCATTTTCGGCTGAAAATGAGTTTTAGGCCGAAAATGAGTTGCACCAGTTAACCAGTTATGATTATTTGTTAACTGGTGCAACTCATTTTCGGCCTAACCGTTACTTTAACTGAAGTTGCGACGTTTGTTATTGTTAAAGTAAGATGGTGCAACCCAGCCTAAGTAATTTTATTTTAACGTGTAATTATATCTAAGTATAACACGTGTTTTAACGTGACATTTAACTGATATTTTTTTTTATATAAAATTTCTCAAGTTTTTTTTAAAGTACACAATAATGATCAGAGCTAAATTCAAGTTTTTAAATACGATAAACTGTATATTTTATTTGATGCACACGTTTTTTTGAGCACATGGTTCTCCGTAATTTTTTTTATATAAAGATAGTCAGACAGTCTTACATGTGGGGTAAACGTGATTGTAAACATGCTGTCGATATAGTGATGAAACTTTGGATGTGACCACAGTTTGTTTACTGTTTCGTTATCTTAAAAGTATAACATAGTCGTGCGACGGTAACCTCTTCCACCAGACAAAAACGTTATCCAAAGAAAAACAACGTGATAAGTTCGGTCAATTACTTTTAGTGCCTGATACTTTTAAATATTGGCATTTCGATTATATTACGTGACCCACATCTTAATCAAAGAATTTACAAATAGAACTCAAAAACCATTTTATAATGGGGTTCCAAATTTCAATTTATTACGAATGTACGTTTGCACTTTGGAGACATCACTTCTCGTAATCTATGCAAAAACGGCTTAACGGATTTGGATATAAATTTGGAACACAGTTATTTTATTACCTGGATTTATATAGATTAGGACACTTTTTTTTCTGGAAAATTGTTGAGTTCCAGAGAGATAATCTCTAAAAATTATACAAAATTCGGCGCCACAGTCGTCACAGCGATTCAGTTGTCTGGCGTTGTATTTTTATTTTTTGAACGCGAATGAAGTCGCGGGCACCAGCTAGTATAATAATGACTTACGATAGAGAAGATAGTCGGAGGGGGAAGGGAAACGTTACAAGTTTTCTTAAAAGTTTTACTTTAATTAAATGTCTCTAATGAAATAAGATAATAAAGCAAACTTTCAGAAATGTCTTAGTGTCAAAGAAATAGAATTAATTATTTCATGAAAACTCAGAACGACTTTATTTTCTGGAGAAAATATTTAAAGTAGCCGTATTTAATTAAACTTTTTTGTAACAGTTCAATTACTCTACTAAATGCGTCATTGAGGGATTAAAATAAATAAGCAATACTGAGTTTTTCTAAAGTGAGTTAGCTTAAGAAACAACTTTTTAGTATAATGGTATATTCGAATTCGTTTGATATACACATATGCTCAAGTACATGTATCCATGTAACACAGCCTGATAAATGCCTTTTTTATAGAAACCTTTTCTCCATTTATTTCATGGCATGTTTTTGAGGGTACTATAAAACATTTCTTGCTGGGTCAGCAGAGGAATTCCCTCCTGATTTTGCTACTGGCCCTAGTCGTTTGTACACTCAAGTGAATCGTCAGCTTATCTGCCACCATTTTTAACATAAAACATATCAGTATCAAAAGTACCTGGTTATAATGGCTAGT
The DNA here is from genome assembly GCA_947623395.1 of Synanthedon tipuliformis. Lineage (NCBI taxonomy): Eukaryota > Metazoa > Arthropoda > Insecta > Lepidoptera > Sesiidae > Synanthedon > Synanthedon tipuliformis. The sequence goes on along the minus strand of OX392415.1, from coordinate 2,456,509 downwards.
CTATTACTGGTACAAGCTCTGTTTCATAAACAATTACCAAACAATTACTTAATGAGTTCAAAACAAATACCTTTAGAATTACGATTCGCGGATCAAAAACACATGCAGAAAAATATGCATTACGTGTGCATAGTAATGTAGGTAATCGATTCTAGAAAAATCCTTCGCGATCTTTATATGGCGTTTAGTTATTATGCAACTAAAAGAGGAGACCCTTGACACGGTGCAATCTGTTATGATTAGCTGACTGCACACTGATCATAGATCGAAGTCCGCATGCTCTTTGCATTATCATTAAAAGCTATTATGACTAACATTATGTTGAGTTTGTAATCGAATGTAAATTGACATAAAGAAGTAGATTTGAGAGACATAAAAGTACATGTCTCTCAAATCTACCCTTATATAATATAGTCTTCATTTGTAAATTTATGTATAAAAGTAGAAAAATATATGTCATATAACCTCTTGTTGCTGAAACACTTTGGCCAAGCGTTAGTTTTATATATTATTTTAAACAATCCCTCGCGAAAAGTCTTTTTTTTTAGGATAAAAACCTATACCCCTTTCTGTACCAAAATTTCATGAGTAGTAGAGGCGTGAAAAGGTAACAGACAGTCAAGCAGACAGAGTTTGTTTCACATTTACAATATTATTGAGTATGGACTAGTATGGATTAGATTAATTTTTAGCTATAATATGAAAATGACAGTCAAGACAGTGAATGGTCCAAAGTAAGTATTTACCTACTATTTTTTTATTTTATTTACTGTTCAGCCATAAACATTGCGTCGCAAATGATGTGGTTAATGTGACAATGTTATTTATATGTAGGTAATAAGGCACACAAAATAAGACAATGACATTAAATATATGGTATAGATAAAATTACATCAAAACAAAACAGTGTTGCTTTCACTTACAAGAACACTTAACCGTGTAAGTGTAGTTTGGTAAGTGCTATCAAAAAAACAATATTGCTATGTAGGTACAACCTTCAAAAATAAACTTGTTTAGCAGTGACTTCTTTATAAATGCGTCAAGTTTACAAAAATAAATACAAAAAGTAGAAGTTATTTTTAAACGGTCATAAATTAAAAGTAGTAAACAAACAAAGATAAGGTGAAAAAACTTTGTGGTTATTATTAGGTATTAATATTTACAACGTTTGACGCAAAGATCGCAAAAAACGTTAAAAAAACTAGGTTTTTCCAGAAAAAGCTAAACTCAATTTGCTTCTGAACATTTTTTCATAAAGGTAAAACAAGTCATATTCCACTGAGCCATTTTTCGTTCAAATTTGTGGCCGAGAAATTAAAATAGATGTCAAAACCGTCTTTATACTGTTTGTTAATTGGAAATAGTGGTCTAGTGGTACACTTAAAAGGAACAATGAAAGAAATTATTAAGGTTTTTCTTATAACCTTTAAAGTCGGTTTTTCTTAGAAATGACGTAAGAAAATTTTTTTTGTAAACATTTTGACCTAACATTACGTTGGAATTCCTTTAGCCTTGAACCAGCGCTCCTTGGAGACTTCATTACGAGGAAGAAGTCAATTAGTGTTTCATAACAAGGATGCTTATTATCTAGTGATTATATATAAATCTTGAATAATTAACATTACATAAAAAGCGATGCAGGATAGTCTTGGATGTGTATACTGAATTACAGGCGACATGTTTTATAGGGCTAAATAGGGCATAATTTACCAAATGTGCATAAATAAAAATAAAAATTTGTAGCTAAACTCAAAACTTGAGAACAGCAGCATACTTGCAGTACATGTGACGTTGCTTGTGAGGTCCTTTACATTAAAAAAAACCTCAATGTCAACAAACTTTATTTAGCAGTCTATTGATGCTTTTGATAGTTACATAATCAACCATGAGAATGTTAAGAAAACAGACAGTTAAGTATGATAAAATTAAAAAGTTAATCTTCATATCTACGCAAGACTGATTTGTGATTGACGGTTTTTAAGTTCGGTTCAATTATCAGTCAATGCGTTGAAGAAAGTGATCAATAACATGGTGAACAAATCATCTTTTATTTAAAAAGACTGTCAATAGTTTACTTTCTCTACAGGCTTGTACTAATGCCATTATTAGTACAAGCCGTAAGTAATGTTTGTTTATTATTGTTGGTATTACTCGCTTTTTCCTTCAAGTAAACTGTACTCCTTTATGTATACTAGGTCTTCGACCTAGTAACATAAAAAGAAGGAAAACATAAGTTCAAACCTTCAGTTGTGACCATATATATATTGGTTTATTTTTCCCATACAGATTAGTATAAGAAAAAAAGGATACAACGGAAAAGGTTAAAAACCATAAATTAAAAAGCTACGAATGTACAGGTTGTTCCTGAAAAGAAACTCTTAAGGAGAACGTGACGTAAAACCTACCTATGTATTTCTAACTCCGCCGTTTGCCGGTCCCAAGCCCGGATGAGAAAGGAGGAGGGTTGGCTCGAGAAGAGACAAAACCTCGCCGTAAAGCAGTCAACGCCGAACCTCGGGCGGCGGTAAATAACCTGACACTGTAGCCGGCCTAACCAGCAGGCTCAAAGGAGGTGAGGAAATGCCCTCCTTTTCACACCGTAAACCTGTGGTCATGTCTCACAGGAACGGGGGTCTTGGCTTAATTGCCCGGACCGCGAGGTAGAAAGCCTCTATAAAAATTCACCCCAACCCTACGGTATGACGCGCGCCAAGAGGGTGAGTGGCTGAGGGGTTTCTCAGTTGCTAGCGGTCAACCTCCGATACCTGGGGACCTCGGAGTGTAAATACCCTTAGTCGGTAACGGGAAGGCCGACTGGACGTTTTATATCCCGTATCTACTCGTGGGAACAATATGGAGGATTTTTTAACGACATCTTTGTTTTCCGGTTTGGATCTTGATGATCCATCAGAATCAGGCTCGCCTGGAGGACGCTCCGACGCCTCCGCTACAGCCTTGATGGATGTAGCTGACATGGGTGAGAGGCTAGACCATGGGCAATCAGGGGACTTAAATGCCCCTGTAATGCCCACGGCAACAGACTCGGTCCGTGACAGTAAAGCCAGTAGGAAGCCGCCTATTAAGCTCTCAGGCGCCGCAAGGAAACGCATGAAGAGACTTATCGCGGCCAACTACTCTGCAGCTGAGGCCAGGGCTATTGCTAAAAAGCCCTGGTTTCAGCTTGACATTGAAAAACCCCCTCCGAATCCGACGAAGGTGAAGGTGAGCAGCAAGGAGGATAACAAAACTCCTTCAGTGCCACCTAAAGCAACCGCTTCAAAACGCCAACGCTCGGAAGAGGAGTCTCCGAATCAGCCAAAAAAGGCGGCGAAAACGGAGGAAACGCAGGCTGGCCCGTCAAGGGCTAAGCCTACGTTTAGGGAGGCAGTGGGAGCTTCGCGAGTGGGTATACGCAATAGCGAACCCATGAGTGAAGAGCAAATGAGGCTGACGCATCGCAGCATCATCCTCGCTATAACCAGGGCTGAGAAAGGTACTGGTCCAAGGTTCTTGGGATTCTCCAAAAAGCCTGGCTGGATTCTCATCACTTGTGAGAACCAGAACAGCCAGGACTGGCTTGTGAGCCTAATACCAAGCCTTAAACCGTGGCCTGAGGCGAACCTCTCTTACATACCAGAGAAGGAATTGCCTAAGCCTACGATTTGCACCACTTTTGTGCCCAGCAGTGAAGCGGAGAGCCTGGATGAAGCTCTGCTGCTGCTGAGGACACAAAATGTGGGGCTCAACACTGAGCATTGGAAGACCATCAGCAGTAGGGCCGAGAAGGGCGGCACCGTAACGACCTTCTTCATAGATGACCCTTCTGCTGAGGTCTTAAAAGCTGCGGAGTACAGGGCCGCTATTGGCTTTAAGAAGATAATTTTTAATGTCAGGAGCGGCAATGACAACGCAGCAGAGTCGCCCACTGAGCCAACGGAGAGCTCCGGTCGGCGTGAGGGGCAGAAACTGTCTGTAAAGGCAGGTGCTGCCTCTCAAGTCGCTGGCAGGGGAGTTGGAACGGGGGGGCGGGGGTCGCACCGAGATGGGGGGGTCTCTAGAGGGCAGGCTAAGTCTGTAGGTGGAACTCAACGTCCGCCGAAGACGAAAGCCGGCTCCAAGGGCCCCTCTAACAAAAAGGGCGCTTTATAAAAAAAAAAAAAAAAAAAAAAAAAAAAAAAAAAAAAAAAAAATGAGGGTGATTCAAATCAACTTGCATCACGCGATGGCTGCCACAGCTGTGCTAGAGCGCCTTCTCCTGCAGGGTGAGGTTGACATCGCCCTCATACAAGAGCCCTGGACGCATAATGGCGCGGTTTTGGGACTTCAGTCTGCAGGTAAAATACTTTATAATACCTGTGGCTCAAAGCCCAGAGCAAGCATAGTTTTCAATAAAAATATTGAATGTTTGCCAGTGCCAGAGTTATGTACTGACGATATGGCGGCAGCTTTTGTTAACATCAAGGGCAGGGAGGGAACACGCGTCATCGTCTGTTCTGCGTACCTGCCCTATGACGAACACGACCCAAGGGTGGAGCTTGCGCGATTGGTGGCGTACGCGCATCAACACAAAGCCGAGCTACTTGTTGGAACCGATGCCAATGCCCATCACGTAACGTGGGGCAGCACCGACACAAACAATAGAGGTGAGTTACTACATGACTTTCTCTTAGTTAACTGTTTACAGGTACTCAACAGAGGGAGCAAGCCGACCTTTGTGACAACCGCAAGGCAGGAAGTTTTAGACATAACCTTCGCCACTGACAATATGGCCGAGTTTATATCAAACTGGCATGTCAGTGATGAAAGCTCTATGTCTGATCACAGACAAATACGTTTTGATCTAGTAACATCTACAAAAGATCAAACCGTAACGTACAGGGATCCGAAAGCTACAGCCTGGGATGTTTATAATAACAAACTTAGGCAAAATCTTGAGGACCTCCCTAATAGTATATGTACACCGGAGGAGCTAGAACTTGCAGTGGAGGCTATCACGAGTGCAATAAGGAGTGCCTTTGAGGAAAGCTGTCCACTCAGAACAAAGCACTCCAAAAGGAATGTACCCTGGTGGAACTCGAGGCTCAAGAAGCTACGGGAGAAAACCAGACGTTTATTCAACAAGGCTAGTAGAACCCTTCAATGGGAGAACTACAAGAAGGCCTTGACTGAATACAATAAGGAGATAAGGAAGTCCAAGCGTGCTGCATGGAGGAAGCTCTGCGAGGAATTAACACAAATGCCTCAAGGAGCTAGAATCCACAGACTGCTCGCGAAGGACAAGCCTAGTCAATTAGGGCTGCTTAAAAGACCTGATGGCTCCTTCACGATCACTGAAAAGGAAACTCTTCAGTTGCTGATAGAAACTCATTTTCCGGGGGCTCACGGCTTTTCGACCGGGGCAGACAGAACGCCTTTACACCAAAGGCCTCGAAATGAGGACCGTAACAGAGCGGCTGATCTCATCCGACCCAAAGCTGTGAAATGGGCTATTAGATCCTTTAAGCCCCTGAAGTCTAGTGGTGAAGACGGACTGTTGCCTATTTTATTACAAAAAGGCATAGACGTACTCACGCCATATCTGGTAAAGATCTACCGGGCAAGTTTTGCCTGGGGATATATACCGGAACAATGGACCCGGGCTAAGGTATTATTTATACCAAAGGCAGGTCGGAAGGATTATGCTCTGCCTAAGTCCTTCAGACCAATTTGCCTAACGTCCTTTATGCTCAAAACTCTAGAAAAGATTCTAGACAAGCACATAAGGGACAAAGCCCTGGCCACAAGACCCATTCATTTCACCCAGCACGCCTATCAGAAGGGAAGGTCCACTGAGACGGCCCTTATTCAGCTAGCTGACAGGGCAGAAAGGGCTCTGGAAGATAAACAGATTGCTTTATGCGCATTTTTGGATATAGAAGGTGCCTTTGACAATATTCCCACCAACACGTTAGTGAGGGGGCTACAAAACAAAAATGTGGACCCGACTACTGTTAGGTGGGTAAAGGCTATGCTATCCAAACGTAAAGCGAGGGTCGAACTACATGATACCTCACTTACTGTAGCAACTACAAGAGGATGTCCGCAGGGTGGTGTTCTATCGCCGCTACTTTGGACTCTTGCAGTTGATGAGCTGCTGTATAGGCTGGCAGAACATAAGATCGATGCCCTAGGTTATGCTGATGACCTAGTGGTGATCATAAGAGGTTTCTGCCAAAGCACAATTTCGGCCCTATTACAGAAAGCTCTAAATATCATTTGCGAATGGTGCACAGCAAATGAACTTTCAGTAAACGGTGACAAAACCGCTATAGTACCGTTTACCAAAAAGAGGCTGCTAGACAAATTAAAGTCACCTCTTGTAAATGGTAAACGAGTTGAATTTTCCTCAGAGGTCAAATATCTGGGAGTTACCTTCGACCAGAGACTAACGTGGAATGCACACATTGGAAATGTGATAAATAAGGCTAAGGCAGCCTTATGTATCAGCCGTCGAATGGTAGGGAAGAGCTGGGGCCCGTGTCCAAAGCTCACCCTTTGGCTGTACACTGCTATTGTGAGGCCGATGATCGCATACGCTTCTATAGTATGGTACAGAAAAGCCAACCAAAAGACGGCTATTGACAAGCTTAATAGCCTACAGCGTTTGGCATGTCTGATGATAACAGGAGCCATGTCGAGTTCCCCCGGAGCATCTCTGGAGGCAATCCTGGGCTTACCGCCTCTAAATCTATTTTTAGAGAAGGAGGCGAAAACCAGTATGCACAGAATGATGAATCGGGGTAAACACAATTGGCTGTCCGAGGTACTCAGAGCTCTAGAAGACTCAGTACTAAGGGATCCCATCCTAGGCATGCCTACTGACACAATGGTACCACAGTACATAGACGAAAAGTCTTATACTGTGGAGCTACTCTCAAGAGAAAACTGGTCAAATAACAAGATCTCTTGGGAGGAAGGTAGCCTTTCTTGGTATACTGACGGGTCCAAATCAGGACCTGACGTAGGCTGTGGTGTGTATGGCGAGGACCAGAATTACAGGACCAGTGTAAACCTGGGACAATACGCCAGCATCTTCCAAGCAGAGGTCTTCGCCATCCTGGAATGCGCGGAAATCAACCTGCGAAAAGACTATGTCAACCGTGTGATTTATATTCACTCAGATAGTCAGGCTGCACTTCAAGCACTGGACTCGGACTTTACCGTCTCAAAGCTGGTGCGAAACTGTGTAGACTACTTAAATATATTAGGGCGCAAGAATAAAGTGGTCCTAAGATGGGTACCTGGCCATATGGGGATCGAAGGCAATGAATATGCCGACGAACTGGCCCGGGCAGGCGCTAAAGGTAGGCTAATAGGTCCTGAACCTGTGTGCGGACTACCAAATAGCCTAGCTCGCTGGACCATATGGAACCAGTGCTTTACTAAATCTTACAAACGCTGGACTAACTTGCCAGGTTTGAACCATTCCAAAGCGCTCATAAGAGCCTATAGTCGAAACGTGACAAATCAGGCTATGTCGCTTAGTAGGAGCAATTTGTGCATGTTAACAAGGGCACTAACGGGGCACTGTCGTCTCAACAGGCACCTTAAAATAATGGGTCTCGCTAGTACGGGAGAGTGTCGCTTCTGCCATGAAGCAGAAGAAACACCAATGCATATCCTGTGCGAGTGTGGCCCTTTGATGCACAAGCGTAGTCACATCTTAGGAAGCCACACAATGGCTTGTGAAGATGTGAGGAATGCCTCTATCAAAAAAGTACTACAGTTCCTTGACGTGGTAGGTATTGGTAGAGAGCTTTAGTTTACGTGGCGATCACAATATTTCAGCAATGGACGATGTGATACTGGTACTCTAGTAGACAGGAATAGCCACAAAGCAGATAATAATAATATGTATTTCTATATTGGCATCCCATTTTATGATTATAAATAAAATGAATAGAGGATCTCAAAAAAGAAATTGAAACACAGCATTGACGGGCGATGTCCGAATATTTTTTTATATATATGAAAAAAAAAATTACATTTCTTTATTACATATTTTACTTATGTTTATAATGTTTAAAATTGTTAAAATGAAATAAAAGAAGAAAGAATTATTTTTGCTAAAAAATCTTTCATTTTATAATAAGAAATATAGTTTATTAAAAATATAGAAAAATGACGTAAAACCTTTTTGCTATTTATTTTTCTCTTTTTAAAAATGTAATCGTATCAAAACCATCCAGATAATTAAAGATATTATTGGAACCTACTGCAACTTTTTATTTATAAAATACGAAAAAACTTTTCCTCGAACTCTTAAAAAGACATGGCATAACATACCTTTCAAATTGTTTATCAAATTGGTGCAATGGCTCGGAATATTACCCTCCAAATAAAATAAAAAAACTTAAATATTAGTATAGTTTTATCCTGTTTTTAACTACACCCCGTATATGTATGCATGACCACAATATGCCTTATAAATACGTAATGTGAATGCGAACAAACAATGTAACAGTCTCTTATCAATATTTCTATTGGGAAAAACATAATGAATCAACTACATTTTTGTATCAGACAAATGAAGGTATTGGGGAGTTACCTAGATACCTATAATCCTTAAATATATCCAGAGGATTTGCTGTAATAGTCTCATTGCGTGTTACAATGTAATTGATGTTAAACTATACAGACTAGAATCTATAGTAATTAGATCTTGTGTAACAATGAAGTGTTTTGTTTTATTTGTATTTGTTTTTATGTGTAAGAGTGAAGCATATTTTACTACAGGTATTTTTTTTTAATTTTTAGTAACTGAATGTATTGTGGTTATAAAGGTTTTGTGGCGAATAATTCATTTTTTATTAAGTATTTTTTAATTACATAATATAATATATAAAATTAAAATTGCAAAAAAAATTTTTGGGGTATAAAAATAATTTACAACCTATTCTCAGACCTACCGAATATACACAAAACTGCTGGCTATAGGCCTCCCCCAATAAGACCGATCAGAAGCAGCCTGGATCCGACATTGAGCTTTCTTATGGGGCCCATAGTTAGAAACCATTTATCAGCGCCATCTGACATCACTGTCAATACACATTGTTCGCAAACTTTTGTTTTGAGACACTGAGGAATTTTGGACGAGAAGATGTGTCAGAGATTTCCATTCGAGCTGGATTGGACGATTGACCTCCTTCTCGAAGTTGGCTCTACTAATTGGACTGTTTGTTGTTGTTTGTTTGGACTGTAAAATAAACAAATACATTTTCTATGATCATGATCATAAAAAGTGCTTAATAATACTTCTTTCAATTTTAGATGAAAACTGCAATGTGATTGAGATAGAACAGTGGAGCGGATCTTCCTCACGGCGGATGCTCCCTTTACCAAAACCAATTCCATTAGCCGTAATACAGCACACATATGATTACGAATGTTATTCTGACGATGAATGCGTAGACGCCCTTAAAAAGATTCGCAATATGCACATGAATATCATGGGATTCGATGACATTGGAAATTCGTGAGTTATATTCAAATTATATAAAACTTAGAATTATTCGTATGTGACTTATATAATTTTACATGTGATCTGAATGTATATAGTATTGAAGACAATATGCAAGTATGCATGTAACTTCTAATAATGAATAATAATAATAATAATAATGTGTTTCTAATAATGAATATTTTGAATTTTTGTGTTAAAAATGGCAGTATATAATAACATGTTAGATATATAACTTTTGTGTATATTATAATTAAGCATAATCAACTCTCAGTGCACAGAAGCAAGTGAGCTGCAGATCACATCCAAATGAGCGACATCATCAGATCACAAAAAGGTTCCACCTCTTCGTAATCTGATGACAATCGCGCTTTTAGGGAAATGTAACCTAGTATATATTATATTTTTGAAAACTACAGGAGTCAACGAAATAAGAAAAAAACATTTTGATATCAACATTAACTCTTTGCTTCGTCCCTTGTCAATTCTCCACTATCGAATGTTTAAAAAAAAATTTCATCTCTTGATTTAAATCTTCAGAATTAATTTGAAATGTCTGGAAAAATGAAATCTCTCTTTTGGCATTAGATGTCCTATCTAAGTATTTCAATAAAAAAATATTAACACAGGGCAAATTTATTCTTTTCGTAATTAATTTTCTTCATTTTTTTTTGCTATGAAGCAATAATTACTAATGACTCACTAATTGCAAGTTAGTAAGTAATAATTAAGTTTCAGTTAGTAATTAATTAAGTATTAATAATAATTTAAGGTCCAATTTCAAGAGGCCATAAATTTAGGTAACAAAAGAACAGTCGTCTTATACAGCCTTAAAACGACAGTCCTGACTCATATAACATAACTTGTAATCTTTAAAGACTATAATATTGTCCCTAATAATATAACATGATAAAGAGGACATAACTGTGTGTTCATATTTTTATAGATTCTATATTGGTGGAAACGGCAAAGTGTACGAAGGAGCTGGCTGGAATCGTATCGGTGCTCATACGAAATTTTACAATAGCAGATCTATTGGAATTTCTTTCATTGGAGATTTCACAAGTAAGTTCTTATGTATATGTTACGGGTCATGCTAGAAGAATAAGTAAACATAGGTTTACCCGGGTCTACCTAATATTACCCAAGATTTTTGGGTAGAGTCCAAAAATTAATTTGTATTCGGCGTTTACCAATCAATCGATTTTAAATTCTATTTGTCAATGTCGTGGGCAGATCGTAGAATTGGGCAGATCGTAAAGTATGAAATCAAAAATCTTTCACCAAAAGTCAAAAATAGGTGCGACGAGGAACGAAGCGAAGCAAAGCCAGGAGGAGCGTGTTAGGTTTACATGTAAATAAATTTGGGGAGCGGAGCGAAGCGGAGCGGAGTAAGGCGACACCCTCTCAGTTTTAACAGAAATATGATCTGCCCAGGAATATCATGACAATTATGCCCAATTCTACGATGTGCCGACGACATCAATATCAAATCGAAATTAAGAATTTTCATTGCCAGCTAGGACTTTTCTTTTCACTACTTTCTGGTAAATTCTTTTAAGACTAGATTAATTTGTTATCTTTTAAGATGCCTATAAGTAATTCAAAAATTATGCGCAAGTAAAGTCAAGGTCGATTCTTTGTATTTTATAAGTTAAAATAGAATGTATCGCCTAGAGAATTATGTATAGATAGATCTGTATTTAACTATTTGTAGTTACATCTAAGTTTTAATAGGATTAACTGTTACAAAGCATCTCGTGAGCTTTTAAGTTTTTAACAAATTAGAAAGTTTTAAAGTTAAATTCCTTCGAGTGAATATTCTAAATATCTTCGAATGAATCTACGTTTTTCGTTTTTATTCGGTGTGTTAACTCGTCAAAACTTTGTAGGGATTTCATTTGAAAGCGAACAAGCTGAAGCCGTATGTATGTATGGCTTTTCGTATATTCGCAAACTTTATAAAATGGGTTTGATCTGGTTTTTCATTTACTACGACTTTAATACTTACTGAATTCTAACGACAGATTGGCATTCGGTAGACTTCGATATGTCTTTAATATTCTCTGGAAGGAACGAAGTTATTTTTCATTGTAATAGTTCAGTTACACGGTTATGTAACTTGTGATCGATCGATTGCTAACGCTGTGCTTTTTAATTGATTTTGAGGGACAAAGTATAAGACAATAACATGTTATAACTTTTGTTTCATATTTATGAATGTTAATTTTATTAATTTATTTATTTAACACGTCCACATTAATTTAAATTGTCGTAAAACATTGCTATGTATAACAAGACTGTAAACTCAAGAAATTTAAAATTATTGTCAAATAAAAAAAAATATAATAAACAAATTAAACAAATTTTGAAAACTTTTTCAATATAATGTTATTAGCATTTCCTAACACTTATGTGGACTTAAAATATTTTTTTAAGATTATATTTCTCAAGGTTCTTCTCATTCTCACTCAAGGTCTGTGGATAATTTTTTTCGAAAGAAAAACCTTTTTCATTGTCACTTTATTATCAATCTTGTAGGGTGTATGTATTTTTGTAACTCATATACGTTAGGTACCTATTATTATTATTAATTATTATCATGTGAATATATTACAGAAAAGTTGCCAACTAAAACAGCACTGCAAGCTGCCAAAGATTTGCTAACGTGTGGCGAAAAATTCGGCTATTTGTCCAGCAACTTTAGTCTTTATGGTCATCTGCAATTGAGTCCAACAAGGAGTCCAGGTGAAAATTTATATAAAGAAATTCAGACATGGCCTCATTGGAGCGAAGATATTTCAAAGTTTTAGATTATGAAGCCAAATAATCTTATTTAACTACCATCAGAAAGAAGTTCTACGTTGAATGCTATACATATAAATAAGAAGTGTTATATACCTTTCAATTTCTAATTGAACTCAATCGAAGCCTAAAGAAGATAACCGTGTCTTTTACAATTGCAAAATTAACATAAAAAAATATGTGACACATTGTCAAGAAAAATAATTGTATTTACAAACATTATAACTGCTTTCATACAAGTTTAAATGAAGAAATCGTTGCTTCACACTTTTTTATGGATAATAATGAACCGTATACAGTATTCGTAGCCTAGTTACAAAAGTATCACAATGGTATTGCATCTGAGATCCCAACTCTGGTAGGATTAAGTACGGGTGGTTGATGCTTTATTTAGATTCTAGACTTTATTTCTGGTGTGGTGCCCCATGGAAATTAACTTTTCAAAATTGGCTCTGGTTTTGGTGTCTAAGTAGTGCCTGCCAGTGATGGAGACGCCTCAATTTTTATATGTTTAGATGATCTTTCGAAACAGTACTTTTATTCTGGATGAATGGCATGACCTTTCCCGTATACAGGGATACAGAAAAGTATTATATAGATTCCCTCAAATGGAATATACCACAATTGCTGCATACATAACAAGCTGTCTGCACTTCGTCTCCACAATATTTGTATAATAAATTGTATTTGTTTCAAACTTTAATAAATAAAGGATAATGCTATTCAGATTCCAAAAGTTCGTTGTGTTTCAAGTGACATGTTGATGAAAATTTGAATAATTGTAATCTAAATAGACGTTTGATTATAAAGTATTTTTTTTTAAATATAAAGCATAAAAATAAGAAGCATTAAAATCATTTTTAATTTGAAAATTCTCTATATATTTTTTTCTTTTTTTACTTAACTTTATCTTGTAGTTTAGTTCTCAATTGCAAGTTATGATACCACCTATTGGGAATATTTCTTTTAACCTGCAAGAAACCTCAGAAAACTTGCTTCACACTTCTTTCAAGGAGTAGGTATCAGTCATTAAAAACATAGAATGAGGCATTTTTACCATAATATCAGTACTCATTAAAATTAACCAAATAATTATGAGTCCGTTGGATGTGTGGCTAGGGCGCTTGTCTTAGCGCTCTGTTACAGGGGTGCCGGGTTCGATTTCCGCCAGAGTCAACTTTGGAAATCAACTTTTCAAAGTTACCAGCTAGTTAAAAATAAGTTTTGATAATAAAGTATATACCTACTTAATATGAAAGTATTTACTAATTGAAATTTGTTCTGTACCAAGACAGTAAAAGAGGGCAACTGATTGCTTAAGCTTCCTACACCCATTTTTTTCATTTAAATCTTCGATCATTATGTATAAAATAAAGCTTATATTAATTCAGTTTCTTGGAAAAAGTTTTACGCTATAAAATTATCTGTTATTGGCATCATATTTTTTTTAGGATTAATTATGATGCCACCGGTCTCCGGTCCGAATGAATTATAGCGACACAATACGCAATATTGTTGATTTATATCTTGTATCTTTTTGAGCTGCGACGTTTTATCTATCCGTGTGTACACTTGATCGAAAATTTAAATATAGGTTGTTCTTTATATAAATTTATATTGGTTATAAATAAACATGAATAGCTAAATGTGTTGTTAAGAGCAAAAACGGCACTAATACAGCTAAATTTTTTCAAATATTAATAAATCCAACAAAAGTTCTTATAGAGAGAAATATTGAAAAAAAAAAGCCCGAAAAATTGCATCTATGCGAAGCAGGGGCCGATTGCTAGTGCCTAATTAATCACATATTATCTTGTCTGATTCAACTTAATTTACTTGGGGTTGCAAAAGATACTCTTAAAAATATATTCCTAACAGTATAAAAAAACGATAATGAATGAACTCACCTTTCACCTACTCACTATGCTCTTGTCGACAATACTCTATGAAACAACATTTCAGGGGTTATATCTTCATAACTATAAACTAACTATTTATTTGAACTACTAAACACAAATTTAAACAAAACTTTCGAGAAGGAAACTTCGTGTTTTAAGGTAAACAATAAGAACTTTGAAGGACAAAGCAAACGAAGACAAATTTGGAGAAACGCAAAACAAACAGACAGACTGGATAAGAGTATAATTATGTGTGTAATGTGTGTTAATTGAGATATTTTTAAATCAAAAATATAAAAAGAGATATTAAAAATCAAAAGAGATTTTATCATATCATATCACTTTTTACACAGTTTCATTATATTTTTGCATAGTTTAACTACGCAATCTGGCATTTGATTATGCCCAAAATTAATAAAACATTCGGCACGTACACACCACAGACAGCTTGCAGTGTGACTGGATCGGGTACGCCGAATTCGGCGTAGTATTTGTTGCCGCATTCAACAAGTACGATGGCGGTATCTAATCGAGCGCAGCGAGACCAAATATTCAAAGCAATGGATATGATAAAGTGAGATCTGGGGCCGTACTATCACCTCTTAAAGCGATGCAAAGACGATTGAGTGAGGGAGATGTCGCCTTACATCATGTATTGCGCCATCTCGTTTACTCACTCGTTTTTGCATCGTTTTAAGAGGTGATAGTAGGCCCTCTGTTCTTGATATATTTCATAATTTAGTTCGCACTAAATGAGTTTCTAGTTTCTAGAAACCAACTAGAAACAGTAACAAACAATCATACATCCATGTGCAGAAAATTTCGTTTTTATAATATTAGTAGGTATTGTATTGTAATTATGTATAAAACACAAAATCTTAGTTGATGTCGGGGTCATTACTCGTTATTGGCCTCTATGCCTCGCATTAGAAATTCTCGTGTAATTTCGTCTCCTATATCCGTAAATTTCTCAGAACAATGTAATGCCATACAAGAACAAGATGGCGGTACACACGTGTAGGTAAATCACTTTAGCATTGTTTGAAAATGTTATCAAATTAAACATAAATTTATAAATTACATATGGCTTGATTTGAAATGCTGATTCTATGAGGAAGAACGCGGCAAGAAACCTCAGAAATGCTCTTTTCAGTTTTACGTATAACCGTACGGTATGTACTTAGTTGGTTAAAATATTAAAAAATAGTTAAAAATCTTCCTCGTTTTTTCCACTTTCTATATGTAAAAAACTGAATTATAATCGGTCTACCCATTATCGAGTTTTTGAAGCATACACTTGAAGTGTAACTTAAAACGTAACTTATAGTGTAGCTTCAAACTTAAAATTTTATTTAAAAAAAATTATAAAAATTTGTGTGTGCTGTGGCTTACTACCCACTTATTTGTTGGTCTGCAAAATTTATGTCGCCTATTCCACCTATCCCTAAAGTGTCCCTCCCTGGTAGTTAGTTTATTACTGGTAGTTGGTATTAGTTGCTATAGTCTATTCTGAGATTTGGTTGTTAAAACAGACCGTAGACGCCTCAGGGGACTCTTCCCAATTACGATTTACTATTTTTGGGATACGTCTAATTTCGACATTGGTTTTATGATGACCGGAGTCTTTGTTCGCTAACAAATATTCCGTTCTAGAAATTCAATCTTAATCCTAATCATATTATTCATGCGAAAGTTTGTATGCTCGATATAATTTGGCATACGGTAAACTTTTTATTTTTGGAAAATTTTAGGTTATCGAGGTTATAAAAAATTTAAAGCCTCTTGCAGCGCCACTGTAGTCACAACGATGAAGATGTCAGATATTATCTCGGGGTGTTATATTTTTTATTTTTAAACACAAACGAAGTCGTGGACACCAGCTAGTTTTTATATGAAGTTGAGAATTAAGTTGGAAGTAAATTGAATGCTTCCTTGAAATATGCGCGCGGCGTCGCGTCTTGGCGTGAGCTGACCCTTATAGTCAAAATTACTTTTAACATATCCCAAAAATAAATTAAATATGTCAACTATTGTTTTTATAGGCTAGTTCCTCATGGTCCCTCTCGTAGTCCCTTGATCTGATGACATCTGATGACACAAAATAAAGGCTTTTATAATTAACAATATTTAGTTCAATGTATATTAACTCTATAATTATAACTAAATTTTACTGTCTCGTGTACAGTGAACGCATTCTAATAATATATATTTCGTTATGTAATACCTAAGGTTAATAAGATCAATTTATTTTTATGGATTTCTCCTGTGTCTCTCCGGAACGCGTGTTTCCGTTTCCACGTTCAGTAGAAGGAAGCGCTGGACTGAAATCAGCAAGGGTTTGTAATAGCATTTCGCTCAACAAAACCTTGTTGATTTCGAGGAACTGAGGAGCGAATTCAACTAGGAAATGTAATCATCGAACGCGTATAATACGTTTACAAACCCTTGTTGATTTCAACACTTCGCTTCCTTTTATTGGACGGCAATAACTCTTGTATGTTTTTATAACTTCTAGTCCCTTCTTACATAGTGGTGGAAGAATCTTTTCTTTATTCAGCTGGTATCAGATAAATTAAACACATAAAATTCCATGTGCACATATTTCCGTTTATTATCTTTTCTTCATATTTTAATTTCAATAAACATTCATTATAAACAATACATTACTAAATATAAAATATACCAAAACCCTCTAACCAAACTAACTTCACTAAATTTTTCTTGTCAACTCAAATTCTCTTCGACATTTAAACTCTAGTTTTAAATGTATTTCTTTTTAATATCAGCCAGTAATATTAAACATTCAATTTCTCAACATCCCCTCTGAATCTTAAATATCTGGCTGACTATCCTAAACCATCTTTAAACTCTAATCTAAAACCTTTTAATAACTCAAAGCAAAATACTCATCATCTATGAGTCTTCAACTCAAAAAAAAAAAACTACTCAACTTCATTAAAACCAATTAAATACTATATTCCCTACCTATCTTATTAAGCTACTATACATATACAATCATAACCCCCTTAAAATTAAATTTCAAATTACATTACCAAAAATCTTATCATTAAACTAAATTTAAATTTGGAATTAAAGTCAAAACCACTTATAACTATCTTAAAATATATATATATATTAATCATTTTTAATAATGTCCTCTCATTAATCACTCATCACTTAAAATGCACTTCCTTAATCTCAAAAATTTAGTTCTGTCAAGACCTTTTGTTAATATATCAGCTAAGTTTTGATTTGTAGGACAATAAAAAATTTCAATAAAATTTTGATCAATTTTTTCCTTTATAAAATGAAACTTTACATCAATATGTTTACTTCTCCTATTTAAAATTCCATTTTTCAGTAACACAATTGCCGACTGGTTATCAACATAAAGTTCTGTCTTAGGTGTTACACCAGTTATTTCTTTTAACAAGCTCTGAACAAATAAAAGATCTTTTATGCATTCTGATGCTGAGATGTATTCAGCTTCTGTACTGGATAGCGCAGTTACAGATTGTTTACGTGAACACCAATGTACTGGTCCACCACTGTACAAAATAATAAAGCCAGTTGTACTTTTCCTAGTGTCTGGATCACCTGCGAAGTCTGCATCACAATACGCCCTAAGCACCAAATCATTATTCCGAACATATTTAATACTTGTATAGATAGTATTTTTTAAATACCTAAAAATATTTTTTATATTTGAAAAATCATTCAAATTTGGACTCTCTTGATGTCTACTACAATAACCTATATGAAACGAAATGTCTAACCTTGTTTTATTAACCAAATAAAGTAACGAACCAATAAATTGTCTATATTTATGTACATCACTACTAACCCCTTTCCCCTCTTGATGTACATCAATTAAAATTTCTGGATGAATACATTCCTTCAAATTTTGATAATTATATTTTGAAATCATTTGTTCAATATACGTCTTTTGATAAATTTTTAAATAATTTTCATTAGCAATTACATCAAATCCTATAAATTTTTCAACTTTATCAAATTTCCTCATTTCAAACTCTCTTTCTAATAATTCCATAATATTTTCCAAATCTTTAACATTTTCTCCAATTAAAATACCATCATCAACATAAATTGCTAAATAAATATCTTTTTCTTTACATAAAAATAAACACGGATCTAATTTTAACTGAATGAACCCAAGTTTCTTTAACGTTTCAGTCAACTTTATATTCCACATAAGTGGTGCTTGTTTTAAACCATATAACCCTTTTTTAAGTTGAAATACTTTCCCATCATACTTTTCTAATTCATAACTTTTTGGTACTTCCATATAAATTTCTTCATTCAGTTCCCCATATAAAAATGCTGTTTTAACATCAAATTGTTTTAATTTGTATCCTTTCTGCGCCGCTATCGAAAGAAGTAATCTTACACTCGTTGTATTAACTACCGGGCTATATGTCTCTTTGTAATCAATATTATATTTTTGTAAAAACCCTCTCACAACCAACCTTGCTTTATATCTTCCATCAGACTTCACAGTAAATACCCATTTACTAGATATAATCTTACAATTTTTAACTTTCGATCTATCCACAACCTCCCAAGTTTTATTCTTTTCTAACGATTCTTTTTCCTCATTTATCGCTTTTATCCACAAATCTTTCTCATTACTTTCTATTACATCTTCAAATGTTAAGAATGAACTTTCTAAATCATAATCTTTTAATCTCTCAGGTAATCTCCTATCTCTTTTAGGTAAAATCCTTCGCTCTGTCTCTTCTTCAACTCTGTCAACTGCATCTTCAAATATTTCTTCCTCATTTATTTCTTCCTCAACATTACTCGATTTGCTACTATCTAATTCTTCACAATTCCTCTTATTTAAAAAATCTCTTTCATTAATATTCTCACTCATTCTCTCTATTCCTTTTTCACTTATCTCGTCATTACTAAAATTATCATCCATCCTCATCACTCTTGGAGATCCTCCCCTCTCAAAATTATTTTCCCTTCCTAAATCTTTATTTTTATTATTATAAAATCCACAATCATTTTCACTTTTAAATAATCTATCTAATATTGAAATTTTCACATCCTTATTACAATTTCTTAAAAACTCCGAAACCTTTTCAATATTATTATTAAATACAACATCACGCGAATAATAAATCCTCATCTTCAATGGATCCCAAATCTTATATCCATTATTCGTATATCCTACCAATAATCCTTTATTACATCTTGAATCTAACTTGCCCAAATGTACATTAATTTTAGAATATGCCAAAGAACCGAAAATATTTAAATGTTTTAAATTTGGAATTCTTTTAAACCACATTTCTGCTGCAGTTTTTTCATTTATAGTATTTGCACATCTATTTAATAAATAAGCTGATGTCATTAACGCTTCTCCCCATAATTCTTTAGGTAATCTCATGTCAAACAATAAAGCTCTTGTTCTTTCCATTAAGGTTCTATTAAGCCTTTCAGATTTCCCATTATGTTGCGGTGTATAAGGAATTGTATAATCTATATTTATACCCTTTTTAATACAGTAAGTTTGTAATTGTTTGCTAACATACTCTCCACCATTATCACATCTTAAATTTTTAACTTTACATTCAAAATTATTTTCTGCCAAAGTAATATAATTTACAATTTTATCAAAAACTTCAGACTTTGATTTTAGAAGATATATTTTTACGAAATGAGTGTAATCATCCAGAAATGTAATAAAATATCTATACCCATTCCAAGTATTACATTCTATAGGACCACACACATCTGTGTGAATAATTTCTAACGGTTTAGATGCTCTAAATCTTATTGTTTTAAAAGGTTTTCTACATAATTTAGCTCTAATACAGACTTCACAGATATCTTCACATTTATTTAAATCAGTATCGATACCACAAACTAATTTCTTAGTTTGACTAACTGATGTATGTGCTAAAGCTCTATGCCAAAAATTTGATACATTTTTAATAGAGTAAACTGACTTATTACTATGTTCAGCGTACCTTTCAAGCATCAAAACAATATAGTAAAGACCATCTGCTCTGCGCCATCCAGTAAGACAGCATCCTCCATTATTATCATAGAATTCTACTCTATCTCTGAAAAATGAAATTTTTACATTATTTTCTGTTAATTTATTTACTGAAATTAAATTCTTTTTGAGATTTTCAACATAAAGAACATCATTTAAAGTTAATTTATTTTTATCACATCTAACTGTTCCAAATTGTTTAATTTCGTGTATATTTCCATCTGCTGTCATAATTTTATACGAACATTTTTTTAAATTTTTCAAATAAATATTATTATTTATTGTATGACATGTTGCACCAGAATCAATAATGAATTCAACTTTTTCAATATTTCTTTTATTTTCACAATAATTATAATAAAATTTCTTATTACTTACTCTGTTATTATTGTTTTTATTTAAACAAAATTTTAAGAAATGAGTATTATTGTTGCATTCTGAACAATTAAATTTTGAGTATTTGCAATAATTACTCTTATGTCCAAATTTCAAACATTTATAACATTGCATATTATAATTTGTTGATCTATTTGATGTCTTTTTACAAAATTTTGCAATGTGTCCTTTTCTTCCACAGTTGAAACATTCTTTTATGTTAAAAGTATTAAATTGTTCGTTCTTCCTTATATTTTCCACATGCGGTTCCAATGTTATTTTCTCAAATTTTTTCCTCATATTCAATTCTAATAAAATCCTTGAAATTAAGTTGTTCAATGTTCTATCTGAATCATTTGTAGATTCCCATGAGCTTCTAAAGTTTAACATGCATTCTGGTAAACTAGATAGTATTTTAGATATTATTTGAGTATCGTTAATGTCCATACCTAATGACTTTATCTTCGTTACCATCCTTTGAATTTCACTAATATCAGTCATTAGATCATCATTTTTAAATTTAAATGTATAAAATTCTTCCAGTAGTTGATTGGTCTGCACTTGTTTATTGCCTAATAATATTAAATCTAATTTTTCTATCATCTGCCATGTTTTCTCACAATCAATAACATAATTTATATACCTCATCTCCATTGAATTTATTATTAAATATTTAGCTTTCGAGTCTTTTATCATTAATTTATTATCAATCGGATCCATCATATTACTCCTATTTAAGACTACATCCAACTCTTTCGATGTTAATAATAATATAATTTTTTTCTTCCATATTGTATATTCATTATCACATTTTAGTTTGTTCTGAACATCCTCCATTTTGTTGTATTTTATATTTTATCTATTTTCCTCTTTTATAAAAATCCTATTATACCTTTTTCTAGGCGTAGACTCGTTAGACCTTCTCAACGTGGGCGGGCCCATGACCTCTTGTATGTTTTTATAACTTCTAGTCCCTTCTTACATAGTGGTGGAAGAATCTTTTCTTTATTCAGCTGGTATCAGATAAATTAAACACATAAAATTCCATGTGCACATATTTCCGTTTATTATCTTTTCTTCATATTTTAATTTCAATAAACATTCATTATAAACAATACATTACTAAATATAAAATATACCAAAACCCTCTAACCAAACTAACTTCACTAAATTTTTCTTGTCAACTCAAATTCTCTTCGACATTTAAACTCTAGTTTTAAATGTATTTCTTTTTAATATCAGCCAGTAATATTAAACATTCAATTTCTCAACAATAACGTTCGTTTGATAGTTCTCTTTAATAGTTCTATTAGTAGGTACTATTCGGTTAGTAATTCGATAGTAATATCGATAGTATATAAATAAGCGTTCTTAACACTAATATTTAGATTATATAAGGAAATAGTAATCTAATTTTTTCTACTTAAATTGCTTATAATATTTTTGGAGGGAATCGATTTGCATATATATATATATGGGAGTAAAATCAAAATAGTTATACGAATGAGTTATAAATTATTGATTATTTTTATAATGTATTTTATAATCATTCTTAAGGAGTATTTATTAATAGTCTGTCATAATGAAGTCATGTTAAATACCTAATTATGTTTAATTTTCATTGTGGGTGGTATGCCACCATTTTTAGCAAAAAAGGAAATCTCTCATGAACAAACTCAAAGGACTTATCGACTATTGTATTTCAAAACACAATTTCAAAATCGGTTAATATAAATAATATCTATTTTTCTATTTACTGTTTTTAACAAATTCCTCTAAAAATACTATTTGTCGTCTTTCTATGTAGGTATCATTTAATTACTCTATTTATTAGAAAACAATAAAACATTTTAACAATAAAACACCTATCTATAGTGTCATTATTTTACATTGTCTCGAATATGTCTCGAATATCTCTAAAAATACTATTTGTAGTCTTTCTATGTAGGTATCTCGAATATGTATCCATTTGTAAATAAAATATATATATATATATTTTATTATATGAACCTATTCTAAATAAAAACTTCTTGTTATTCCGTTGAGAAGTCTGTTATGATTTTTAATTTTTGTAAATTAATTATTTAAAAACTAAAAATTTAATTCGACTAATTATTTTAAGCTATAACAATATTTTTTACAATTAACCACAGATAAATATAATTTTTAACAGCTAAGTTAACTTTTATCGTAGATTGAATTATAAATTTTAAAATTCTAAAGTAATTATTGAAGAATTGAAGTGTTACGTGAACGTCAACAAAACGTTTTATTCAAGCCTAATAGGAATAATTAAGTATATTTATGTTTAGTATGTGAAACGGCTAAAAAACTGAAAGACTCACTGACCGAATAGTACTAATAGAACTATTAAAGAGAACTATCAAACGAACGTTATTGTCGTCCAATAAAAGGAAGCGAAGTGTTGAAATCAACAAGGGTTTGTAAACGTTATACGTGTTCGATGATTACATTTCCTAGTTGAATTCGCTCCTCAGTTCCTCGAAATCAACAAGGTTTTGTTGAGCGAAATGTTATTACAAACCCTTGTTGATTTGAATCCAACGCTTCCTCCTACTGAACGTGGAAACGGAAACACGCCTCCGGAACTACCGCATCTACCGCGCCACTACTGTAGAATATATCCAATAAGATAATTTAATTTTAGGCCAGTCTGCGTAAAAATACACGATAGTTTAGGTATGTACAGAAACATCAAAGGAATTCTTATTATAGTTGGCTGGAGTTTTGAAGGAACAGATGTGTAATATTGATTCTAAGTTTAGCTACACTTGATTTACCTTTCTGATATTGAATATCTGGCTTGCCTTATGTTTATTTTGATTTCTACTGAGACGAAATATTATTTACAGTAGACAAAACCTAAACTTGGGATCGAATACATATTTATAACGACTAGTGGTCTTACTAGCAATTTTCAAGACAGGCTTTTTTTATTTATTTTTTAACGTTGGGAAATCCTCATGGATACTCGGCTGTGTATGGGTTGCTGTAACGAATAAAACCCAACTACTTCTAGGGCGACAATACTAATACAAAAAAAAAAAAATATACAAAAATACAAAGTAATCACTTTTAAATTTTGCAGGCTTGTTATTTACTGGTTGGGCATTTGCTAGCATAGCATTTATTTATTTTATTTATTAATTAAACAAAGCAAACAGATTGGTTGGCGTGTTACAATTATTTGCTTGCTAATATAAAAAGTATATAAAATATTTAAAAATCTTATAAAAGAAACCTCAAAAACTAATCTCAAACTAACGCGCATATTAATAATTAATAATTAATAATTAATATTAATAATTAATATGCGCGTAATAATATGTGCGTATTAAATATTAATTTTCTCATTATAAATGTTTGACTTATTCATTACTCTTGCAATGATGCGGATACGCGTGAGACGAGCAGATAAATCGCTCAAGCTACTAGCTAAATGAGACATTCCAACGGCGCTTAATCTAAAATTGCTTTTCCAAAAAAAGACAGTGTGTTACCCCCGAATTCGGGTTGACAGAGGACATTGTCTCTAATCGGATCAGCGGGAAGCCAAAAAGCTTAAATCAAAGGCCACATACAATTGTCTGTTTGAAGGTTCGCTGAACTGTCTAATGGAGAATAATGGAAGAATAAAGACAAATTTGCTTCAGTTTTTTTCCGAAATATACCCACACGCGAATGTAACAAGCAAGTAAAAGTCGCATCAAAAGCTTTATATTCGGGAAAGTAATGGGGCATTACGATGTCTTTTTCAGAAGAAAATCACAAAGTAATATGAAGTTTTGTATATCTCGTAATATGACTTACAAGAAATTTGATATAATATAATATAATAATAGATGAAATATAAGTACTATGGTCATACCTTTGATAAATAAGACAATTGAGTGTCTCCAATAGCCAATAGGACATTTTAAAGTTAAATATAGTTTAGTTAATTGATTATTTAAGTTAATTTTTTTTTTGTTGGCTTATTTGCAACAGTCAGCAAATTTTAATAAAAATAAAAATTTTAGTTAAATATAGGTTAATAAACTGTTACATTTATTTTTTTGCCTATTCCCTTTAATTGTTTTCCATTCACAGTCACACAGCCGGTAGATAGATATAGTGTTCTGTCGTCACACATAATATGCTACTCTGTTGCATAGCTTCGATAAGCGGATATGGGATGCACATGTGTAGACACCCTCGCTCCTTCTCATCTTCCAGAAAACACGTCACATGCTGATGCTGCCGCTTATAAAGCCGAAAATCTCAAGAGACGCAAATATGTAAACTTAGATAGGGGTTACATGTTTGTGCCGCTTGCGGTAGAGACCATGGGTCCGTGGGGTCCAGCCGCTCACGAACTTTACAAGGAGCTGGCTAAACGGTTGGTTTGCCCAGAAGATAAGCATATGCATTCAACGGGGCAATAATAGACGTATAATAGACGTATTTATATTAAATTTAAACTTTTGTTCTGTAAATAATTTAAATACTTGGAAATTTAGATTCAAAAATCTTAGTTGTATGTAACATTTGTATGTTAATTGTACTTCAATTATTTTTGCATTAAATCGACAATATAAACTTAAATGTCTAGACAAAGGACCTTTTCTGTATAAGTAGATTAGTAAACCCAATAGCTAGACAAAAAGTTGATATTGACTAATTTCATTCGAATTGGGTCACGTAATTATTTTATTTAGACTGTCATATTTACTGTCGAAAGAAATTGATAATTCCGTTTCATAAGGTATACTTCTGTTATTGGTGTTAAATGCTGCAATATATATCTTTAAATAACTCATTTTATTATGTCTATTTCTTATTTATTCAAATTAGCGTTCTAGTGTTTACTATCCAAATTCAGGAAAAAAACTGTTCCAAAATATTTTTTGACAAATCAATAAGTATAAGTTCTAATCAAAACAAAAAAGGGGTGTGGATTGTGAACTGTGAAAAAATGGACTATCCATCGAATCCGAATATAACATATATTTACCAAAAAAGTCTTTGATTCTTGGGTTATGTTATTATATTTTGGATGTGTATAATAGATAATATGTAACTACAGCATCAAATTGTTTCCCCCGATTTCAAAATCACCGGTATTCTGAATTGCCTCACACTATCGAAGCAAAGTCAAAAAGACGTCAAAAAATTTGTATTGTATTGTCAAAAAAACTGTTTTCTCAATTACTAGTACTAGTACAATTTTTTTAGGGTTTTTTTAGGATAGCAGCTCCTAAAAGCTATAAATAACTAAAAAAGTAGGTGAATATTAAACATAAAATGACTGAATCGCTCAACGGTGCACACCAGGACATCACAGATCATATTTATGTACCTAGATCAAATAAATGAGTTCTCTTTTTAGTGTGCTGTCACTATTTACATTAACTGTGAAATGCTGAAAACGACTGTTGCGTATATCGGGTTAAATCTGGTCTGGTACTTTTATCAATACTTTCCACTACTTTCTAATTGGACTTTGAGTACCTAAAGCCTAAATGTGTATTTATACATGTATATTTAGTCTAAAATTTTAAAGCATCTCAACTACAAAAAATGTCATAGATACGTAAGCAACGCTGAATCTAACTTGTTTCATGGCCTAATGACACTTAAAAGTAGACGCTCCCTACTGGATATGCTCTTTTTGCACAATGTCTGCAACGGAGTTATTGACAGCCCTGAACTCACGACTCTTTTCCTCCAACTACGTGCACCTCTTGTCAGAACTAGACACACTCCTTTATTTCATGTCCCTATGTCACATACTAACTATGCACACAATTCTATTGTTTGCAGGGTGCACAGAAATTACACACACACACACACAGGAGTCAACATACATACACATACATACTATACATGCATGTGCATACATACTATGTTTAAATAAAATAAAAATAAAAAAATATCAGCGAACTTGAATACAGCCTGCTAAGATATCATTTCCATGGTATTTATATAGCACTTCAATCAGACGGTACTAAACAAATTAGAGCACGTTAATTAAACGAACGACTTGATTTATATTGTGTCAGATAGTGATTAATTATTTCTGTATAAAATTGCTACAGAAAACAGTGCAAAGGATTGTCCGCTATCTATAAATAAATCAATAAATTACTTTGTTTTAATTATTTTTTTTAATGCTTAAATAGGCAGACAGGCTGACGGTCCACTTGATGGTAAGCTGACGACTTGACGATTAAGTTTCACATAATAAATGTGCCTGCAAAAACTAAAAACCCTTTGTTAACACGATGTCAAGAATAACATGTTAATATAAATTTTGCCAAATCAAAGAAAAGTTAAACGGTTTCATGAAACATTAACCAATAGTAAAGTTTACCTGAACTAAGCGAAAAGTTATTATATTATTAGGAAGTAAATGTTTGCGAAACAAGTTCAACGACTTTCGATAATTTGGTAACGTCAGGTTCAACAACATTTGCAGGAGTCGGATTCATTATAGTAAACGTTGAGAACACGCAACGTATTAATTATTTAATTGATTGTTTTAAATTGGTCGGAAATCTTTGTTAATTTGTGAGGACGAAAAGAAGTTCAAGGAATAAATTTAACCTTAAAGAAATTAGAATTTAATTTAACCCTCTCCGCCTCCGTCTGTTTCTACGCTAATCTCTTCTGAGCCACTAAACGGATTTTGATATGGCTTTCACTAATGGAAAGAGAGATAAAAGAGGAAGGTTTGAGTTCATAATTTGCACAAAAAATGCGTGGTGGCGGATCGCTAGTTTAAAATAAAATAAGTTAAATATGCAAAATTTTGGAACTTTGACCCATAATCTGGAAGCACAATATGGAGGTAATGTCTACCAAGAAATTTTACTATCGAGACTATTTATTTAATCTACACTTTATGAACCCAACCTGAAAAATTCATTTCCAAAAGAATTATTTGTTCAGAATGATATATTTTACATTTTATATGGACTATAAAGAAAGAATTCTATTACAGAATTCTTTTTTATGCGACCTATTTAACTCGTAGTTATTGTTAAAATTTAATATGTTTGATGAAAATATCGTTCAAACAAACTTTAAGCGGTTTGTTAATCCAATAACTTTAAAAGCGTCGATTACTACGAATTGAAAATGTACGATTGCAATATAGTCAACCGGGGCAAGTGCAACTATGGGGAAATGGCAACTAAACATCATAACTCCTTTACATACGGTTTTTATAACCTCGCCATCTATGATATAATAATAATAATAATAATAATAATAATAATAATAAGGACAGGACTATTGTCGCCAATAAGCCTGACATCGTTGTTATCGATCGATCTCAACGCCGGACGATGTACCATAGTTGTACTTGGTACAACTTTTCCCCATAGTTTTACTTGCCCCGGTTGACTTTATGTTAACGGTTTGACGGTTGACGGTGTTTTTATGTTAAAAAAAATTATGGCTTATACTTAGTTCACATTTTTACTGATACTCAATTTAACCAAATTTAAAAATATTATTAAAAATAACTGTTGCTATATGTAATAGATTATTTTTTTCCCCGACATGAACGGATATACTGCTATGAAAAATGTCAAGGTTTCAGTTTGTGACACTTCATAAATTATGAAAATTTTACGACTGAAGGTAAAATACACGTGTTTTCTGCGGAAAATAAAATTTATGATAGCTTCTAGTCTTTTTTATTACTCTGGGGAAAACGATGTCTTACCTCTGAATTAGCAGTTATTTTATTGATATTTGATCCATTAAAACGAATACTGATTTGCAATTTTGTCTCGAGGAATTGCTGTGATTTTACTTACAATACATACATAATAAATTGCTTAATTACAGTGACTAAAAAAGACTTTATCTTATCTCAAAGCAAGGGTTATCATTTGAGGGAATTACGAAATAAACCCTTGACTTTAATAATGTAATCTGGACCTTAATTTCGGGTCAATATGTTGATAACACACGTGCCGATAGACTGATGATAATTTACTTATTACATAATAGGGTGATCATTAGGGGCCTCTTTCACCAACTACAAGTAAAGTGTTGATTAGTTACTTTTAAAAATAATTTTATGTTTTATTAAATTATGCACTCGGTTTAGTGCATCCTTCGATAGGCGATTTTTTTTATTATTTTCTTTTTAATGTTTTGGACTTTTACCATACAAACAAAGGTATATCAGCTAAATTATTCCCGGTGACAGGTGACTTTAAATGACGGTTAGCCTACTTGACAAATAGTGAAAGAGGCCCTAAGAGTCTACTACATGCAATAGAGAATTTTCTTGTGCACTAAATTACAACTCTTATTTCTTGTTTGAAATAGGTTCAGTATCACGTAATTACCCTAAATGCACAAAATCCTTACAAATTAGGCGAACGGAAGTGCCGCCATTTTGACAAAAACCGTTTCGGCCTATATCTCCGTAACCGTACACTTGAGGTCAAAAATGGTAATAACCTTTATTGTAGATAAATTAATTTCCTATCTTTTTGTCGAATAATTTTTTTTTCTATCACTTACCGTTTACGACTCATTCGACTATTACGATTTATTAATTAAGATTTTGTGCATATAGGGTCAGTACGTAATACTGAACCTATTTCAAACAAAGAAAAAGAGTTGTAATTTAGTGCATTATGAACAAGAGTAACGGTCTCCTCTATTGCCTGTACTAGTCTTACAGAAGACCACTGTGTTGTGTTTCGATGAGTGAGTTAGGGATGGCAGCGCATTTGTAGCACTTATGGCTATGCGTACCGTGTTATATAATATAGGTATTATATAACATAAGCAAATATATAACCTGATTATAACGCCTGATATTTATATCGCTGTGACGACAGTTTTGCCTTTGTTATATTTTTAATTAATACCTCGGGAGCATAACATTTTCTAGGATAAAAAGTTTTTGCATGAAAGAGAACGTCCATACATCTTCACAAATTTTTGCATTTATAATACCAGTAGGATTAATTAAGCCATTTTGGATTGGGATTAGGATTAGGCATTGGAATTGTCGTGAAAAAATATTATATTATATTATATAAAGTTGACGGGACATCATAAATACAACTGTCGTCAAACACATTTAAAAAGGCCCCCCGACACCTTTACGCAGTTATACATTATATTAAAAAAACTGTTAGAAGATATACATGAAAATATTTATTTTTTGCGTATTGTATGATAATTTGTTAAATTAGCATTGACGTAAAACGCAATGTGACACTTTTGAAATGTAAATAAACGGGATACTGAATAATAATAACAACAAATGAATTTTTAACAGGAAAAATTAATGGAATTGTTAACTACACCAAAGAAATATTTGTTCCTATGGCCCAAATTGCTAACTACAGGTTTTCTACTACACTGGACCGCAAAGAAAAAGGTAAGAAAACGTCGGTAAGAAAATCTTCTTTATCTTCAAAAGTACCTGACCTAGCTTTGTGAAATAAAATCTAAATTAAAGAATATTTTAATTTGCTTAAATAAAAATAAAATTTATTTAGTTTAGCTTTAATTTAGTCTTTATTTCATAAAAGCTAGGTCAGGTACTTTTGAAGATGTTGAAGATTTTCTAACCGACCCTTTTTCATTGCGGTCCAGTGTTTTTTTAAAATGTTGGAATTTTTACATTTTAATTATTATTTAATATAATTAATACAAATTATACCTGTAGGAATATAAGGAAGTCACAAGAGGCCATGTACCCAAAAAAAAATTTAATTGCACTTTGATATGAAATGACATGTCTATGTCTATGCTTGCCAGTCATGGCAAGCATAGACATAGACATTCTACATAGACATTATCTTTCCTAAAAGTATTAGTACTCTAACAGAAGTTTTATTTTCCTTTATTTATCTTATCCTTTGAACGTTTAGTGGATAAAATGAGTGTTTTATTTTATCAGTGTGAGGCACGTTTTTCTACGTTATTTTATTGCCTTAAATGGATAATATAAACTTCAGAGAGGCTCCTAAAGTTAAAATACTTTATATAAAAGATTAAAGAAACTCATTTGCCAAAAAGCCTTCTTGTTTACTTTTTATCTTCAAACTTATTATGTGTTGCTCATTGAAGACGTATTAATGGTACGAATAATATAAATTTTAAACTGTGTTTTTAAAATATGTATATATATATCTATACCAATATATTATAAAGAGGAAAGATTTGATTGTTTGTGTGTTTGAATTGCATAGGCTCCGAAACTACTGTACCGATTTGGAAAATTATTTCACTGTTGGGAAGCTACATTGTCAGGGAGTAACATAGGCTATCTAATATATAAAATTCTCGTGTCGCGGTGTTTGTTGCCAAACTCCTCCGAAACGGCTGGACCGATTTTGATGAAATCGGCCAACATCTATTTTTTATACCCCTAAATGTTAAGAGTGGTCCACCCCAAAAAATTATTTTTTATTTTTTCGCAAAACAACGTTTGCCGGGTCAGCTAATATTTTATAAAGTTACGCAGACGAAGTCGCGTGCAACAGCTAGTATCTAATATATATAGCTTCCGTTGAATAGTTTGATAATGAAACGGACATAATGGAAATCAGATCAACTAAAACACTTTTATGTGAAAAGTTCAAAATTAATCCTAGAATAGTGCCTTGGGGATAGACAATTTGTCCTCTAATATTCTGGGGGTCGATTTTAGGATCAAATTTACGAGGCTTCCTGACATTTATACTGTTATCGCGACTCAAATGGCCTTATCTCTTCCACTCTTGCCCACGAGTTGTAATATTAAGAAAGGACATGAAATCTCACTGGACTTGTTATGAGGCCTTTCCAAGTGTAAGTAGTCTATTTCTTTAAATAAAGTTATTTTCGAGGTCATTTTTTATTCTTTTTCAAGATTTTTTAAACTAATAAGTAAACGCATATACGTAAATAGAGAATTTACACTTGGTTAAATTTAATTTTCAGATATTACGTAATTTTTATGTTAACATTTTTTGTTCTGTCTATTGTTTGTATTTGTAATCCCCAAATGTGTTCTGCGATGTCATAATCTTCTTGAAATATAATGTGAAACAATATTTCATATCATATAATATATGATAACGCTAGGATAACGCCCATCCTGAGAACCAAATGTAAAAGGTTTCGGCCATTGACTAAATACGTCGTCAGAAAACTAAGTGACAGCGAAGCTGAGAAAAGCTTAGAAATGTACATACAATATACTCATAAATCCATTTATTTTCTATAATTATGTAAATCGACACCTACATTTCTAATTAGTTGGGATTTGTTTATTAAAAAGTAATAACTGTAAAAAGAAACTTTTTTTCTAACAGAATTACAGAAAAATTCAATATTCAAAAGTTCGGTTCGCTAAGTTATAAATAAATATAGGTACCTACATTTACAAATGGTTTTTATGTAAGAATGGATAAAAAAATCAAAAAGAAACAAATAAGTCTGTACTTTTACTTTTCTCAACTAGAACTTGGTTAACTTATAACAAGTAAAGTTCTCTTTGACGCAGTAAACTTACTGACTACATAAAAAACTTAACATTCCTATAAAATGTGATAATATTTTTTACTAACTGTTGCCCTTAGGTCCACTCGCAATATTATGTAAAATTTTAGAATTAAGTACGCTTGAAACATTATTTCAAGGAAATATGAATAAAAATGTGTAATTTTTATTCAATGAATATTTCCTAAATAAATTTAATGGTTGACATTCAACGAGCGATTGACTCCAAACGTCTTCACTATTTCAATTGAAATCATCCTAAGGGCCTCTTTCACCATCTGTCAGGTAGGCTAACCGTCATTTAAAGTCACCTGTCACCGGGAATAATTTAGCTGATATACCTTTGTTTGTACGGTAAAAGTCCGAAACATTAAAAATAAAAAAATAAAAAAATCGACTATCGAAGGATGCACTAAACCGAGTGCATAATTTAATAAAACATAAAATTATTTCTAAAAGTAACTAACCAACACTTATAGTTGGTGAAAGAGGTCCTAATCCTAATAGCTTAAATTTGGCACAAATAGGTTACCTACTGTGGAATTTTCAAAAAAAGAACTACTTGCAGTCGCGGGCACAACTGAGGAGTGTCATTTCAAAAGGACTTATTTCCACTTATGAATAAAAATGAAGTAATAATTGGAATCCATTTTTCGTATTCGTTTGCACCTCTATACCAAATTATTTGTAACAATAATTTTTAATTCCTCTACATTTGACTTTCATTTCACGTGTCCAGAACAAATATGCTTATTTCCACGTAATTTGCTCACACCATCTAAGGCACAAAAGATTCTTTTACAAACCGACTTAATTCCAATACATAATTCAATTTATTGAAAAATCGGATAAGGTGGAAATAAGTCCTTTTGAAATGACACTCCTCAACTAGTTTAAACATTAAAAAGCAAACTAGCGAGTCTTCACACTGTCTGCAGGCTCAAAAGATGGAGCCTAATAATTTCATTACAGTTCTAATCTTATGATTTATTTTGTCAATATTAATGTCCTATAAAATAGTAGGTACTCCAGGTTTCAAATAGTGCGGCTATACCATGAAAATAGGTCTTACTTTAGCTTTGGTCTTGCTATATGACAGTGTCTTTATGAATAAATGTTGGCTCCTCGAATAAAATAAACGCCTACTGAAATAATAATAGCAAAGATACACACACAAGTTACTAGCAGCGTGCGAATAAGGCAGCACATTTGGCACTAAAGAGTTTTCTTGGGTTCGTTTGATCTTGTATTGCGAACGTAATGTCTGTTTGTGCCTTACTATTTTTTTTTTGCACGATGCCTACTCTACTGGTAGCACTATATATATATTGTAATATCTTATTTCTCGAAAAATATTCATGTGTGATCCTTGCCTTACGCCTGCGGCTAACGAAGATGGATTCGCTACAGTACAGCAGATATAAGATTACCAGATGCTCTTCACGGTCCTACGGTGTTACTTAATAAATGATGGGAACAAGAAATTTGATTTTGAAGAAATTAAAATATTATAAGTTTCACAGTAATAGGTAGCCACTATTTCACAATCAAAAATACTTTTATATTTCCGTTGCTTCATTTCTGATGTGTAACTTTACGAAATGAGACTTGAATATTATTTTTTACCGAAAAATCAGAGAAAAGGTTGTTCACAGACTAAATGATAATAATAACTTAATATGTACTTAATAAGAAGTATTTTAATTAATGATTATTTTCTTGGTATAGATAGGAAATAACCTTCAATCGGGGAAGGACCGAGTGAGATAGAGCAATGACTCTCAAATGGAGCTTGGTGTGGAGTGCGGGGTGCGGGGTATGAGGCGTTGGGGAATCCTAAAGATAAAGCAAACTACTCACTGGAAATTATTTAATGAGTTTTATTTAGTACATTGTTAAAAATCAATCAATTAAAAATGTAGATTTTTATTGAAATTTGTTATAGTTATATTTTTATTATATTTAGATTTACTTCTTATATTTGAACACTAGCTAATCTAGAAGAAGTTGTCCTGTTTGAACTCACAAACAGTATGTAATTACAACCCAATTGCAACGCCATCTATCTGGTCCAATTGTGAATCAAAACCACCCAAAGCACTCCTCTATGCGGCTGGACCGATTTTGATGATTTCTTTTTTGTGTGCCTTTGAGTAGTTTTCTGAGAGTTTTACATCCACAATTGGACCGATATAAAAATTAATTAAGATCCGTTTAGTCAAAATAATGTGTGCAGCTAATAATTGTGTATGCTTAAATTGAATTAATCACTTTTTTTTAATGTTAAGGAGGTCGACAGACAAGCTGATCCGCTCGAGGTAGGTGGCTACCGTCGCCTAACACAAGCAACCGCACAGGTGATACAAGGGCACTGCCGGTCATAGTGGGATTGACGATAAGGGATTGGTATCTCTTAATCACTCATCGAAACACAAAAGCACACTACTTAATCAATTTTGTGTGTAGCCGTCCTAAATTTATTTTGTTTGCATTCCATATAAGATTTTTATAACTTGTGCCATGATGATGATGTGGTTAGTTCAGTACTTACTTGTCTTTGAGGACAAACCGAATCGAATGGTAAAACCGAATAATTAGGTAATTGTAAATTATCAAGTAAATTATAATCGTAATTTTATCTTTGTCGCGGGCAAAAGTTCATTTGAAGCAACAAGTTGTCAGTTGCATTGCAATATTGTAATTCACGCAGCGCAGTAGTGTTGTATTTTTATAGCTTAAAAACAATGTTTCTATATTCGATTTTTTGTGTTTTCGTTATAAAGTGGAGTTTGATAAATGCAGGTAAGTTCTTTTAATTTTATTTAATGTTGTAAAAAGGTGTTCAAGATATACCTACATATATTATTTATCTACATATACGAGTATTTAACATTCTAATGTGACCACTAATATGGCCGTGAATTAAAGAAATAAGTATTTTTATACTTATTTAAAAAAATATATTCAAAAATTATAATTTAAAATTTGAGTACAAAAAATGCATATTTAGTTCTTACCATAAAGATGTAGGTACTTATTCAAAGAGATTTTTCTGAATTTTTATCACTACTGTATGAAAATGAAAAGTTGTACGGTATGTGGAGTATATGGTCCAACAAGTGGAGCTTCTGCCTGCCTGACGTCGCTAATACATTATCAACGAATAACATAGGTTATATTTTATAAAATTACGCGGGCGAAGTCACGCGCCACAGCTAATACCTTTATTCAAGAGGTATGAGTGAATTGTGTTTCCTTTTTCAGATTGTGGAATAGTTTCGAAAAAAGATTGGGGCGGTCTTAGTCCAGTCCACGTAGAGTACTTGCCGAGACCGGTAGACCTGGTCATCATTCAGCACACCGTGACTCCGGTCTGTTCCACCGACGCACAGTGTGTTGATATTGTTAGAAGTATCCAAGATGCACATATGGACCAACTTAATTACTGGGACATCGGGCCTAAGTAAGTTAATTTTGCGACCCGCGCCTTTTCCGTTCAAATAACAAATAGAAAAACCCTATAACTATAATTATAAATGCGCAAGTAAGTTTGTTTGTTACGCTTACACGTATTAAATACTCAAATGATCGTCATGAAATTTTGCTTACACGTGCTAAAAAATAGAATACATTTCATTCAGAAAAAAGTACTGTTCCTAAAGGACACGGACTTAGTCGCAGGAAAAAGCTAGTAATCTAATGGTTCTTAAATGTGAAATGAATAAGATTGCTTTGATATTAACTAAAGACCTTTATTTAAATACAGCAAACTTTGCATTTGTATCTGACTACTATTGAGCTGAGAGCATAGTTATTGCTGCTTTACAGTGTGCGCTATAACGAGTCAATTACGACAGATAAAGCGATAAAGCGAGTAGTATTGAATAGCACTTGTGCTTCGGATATTGTAATAGACGACTACTTGACAATTATTGACAATTATCAACTTCCCCGCTCCCGGCTTCAGCCAGGAGAAAACCAGGAGTTTTATTTTATATCTTAAAAAAAATCCGTGAAAAATTATATCTAACGGATGATAAAAACCGCATAAATTGCATCATTTAAGAGGAGTTAGCTTTCATGCAAACAGACCCGGAAAGCGACATTAATTTATACTACGAGTATCTCTATATTGCAAAGAATTATATTATTTGGATGGTCTATATACTACAACTATATTAGTACGAGAAAAGTTAGTAAGACTAGCCATGTTATGTTGCATGTTAAAGCCACGCTGACCTAACGGATGAAAAGCCATCAAAGTTTCTGAGGCAACAATTCCGTCCTTTTTTTTATAGTTCCAGGTTTATGTGACCATGGATCCCATTTGACCACATGTCATTATTTTTGTTAACTCCTTTAGGTTGCAAGCAAATGATTGAGTGTGATAACGCTCGATAGTTTTTTTTTTTTTTTTTTTAATGATTTTGTTAAGATTACTGTTTTTTTTAAAGTTTTTTAGTCGGTAACAACGGAAAAGTGTATGAAGGCTCTGGATGGCTTCACGTTGGAGCTCACACATATGGTTATAACAGGAAATCCATTGGTATCGCGTTTATTGGAAACTATAATGGTAAGAAAGCTCAATATTTTTATTTTTTATATATATCTAAATTAGATATATCTTATATAAAGAGTAGAAGACTTTTTTATTATATGTTTCACTCGTAGCCTATTCACACAAGTAATGCCATATGTTCCGCAACTGCGTACCGAAAGATAGGAGGGGATTAGTAAATGTGCTCTGGAAACCTGTTGACATAGGTAGGACCCATCGATATGTCCTATAATAATAAAAAATAAAAATAAAAATAAAAATTTGTAATTTTTCAGATGACAATCCAGCGCTACAATCGATAGATGCAGTAAAGTCATTACTGAAATGTGGAGTCGACAAAGGCCACCTTTCTAAGGATTACCATCTAGTAGCACACCGACAAATAAGCAGCACTGAGAGCCCAGGGAGAAAACTTTACAGTGAAATAAGGAAATGGCCACATTTTATGGATGACGTCTCGTCAATTAAAAATTAAACTTAATTTTTTTAATTTTTTTTTCTTTTTCAAGACTTAATTCAAAGGTAATTCGACCAATGGTCTCTAAATGCTCTCTAATAACTATACGTGTCACAAGAAAGCTCAATACTCTTATGCTTGTCAACCCTTAATTCAAAGAAGTGTATAATTCAAAAAATTATACACTAACCTCTGACTTTCTATTGAGTCCAAACACACTATATTATGCTATAAGTTGCTGAGGAGTAGGGTATCCCGATATCCGGCGGCTATTTGATGCCTTAGCATTAGGTCATTGAAATATCACCGAAGTAACAATACCTATACCAAATTTCAGATCAATCAATCAAACCTGTGGAAGTTAATGACATCCCTGCCTCAACTAAGAAATGGGTTGTTAATCTTAAAACGCCTAAACAGGTCTGAGCTTTAACAAATTAAAGCTAAGAACCAATTCAATCACGTCAGCTTATATAAACGAAAAAAGCATCAAACTATGTAGGAGCTGTGATGCCACATACAGATACATATATACAGATCGGTTATACTTATAACGAGCGTTAGTAATACTAAATCTATGCTTATAACCGTAGTAATTCTATTCTTATAACATTCCTCTTTTGGGTCGGACGTCGGGTTTTCGGAGTAAAGTTGTTTTTTTATAAAAGAGGGTGATTGATGCTATCCAATTTAGGACAAAATATTCCATTGATTTCTGATTTAAGGAGAGAATATTTTTAATTTAACCAACTCAAGCTCACAGCCTAAATAGTCTCTAAATTATTTCGTAATCACTTTTGGAGCCCTTACAACTTGATATTAATCAGTTATGTGAAACTTTGATAAATTAAATTACCTACATTGTGTAATTGGGAAATTAAATTAATTACATCCCCCCACTTGTTTATTAAGTTTAATTTTAACTTTATTCCTTAACCATTTTATTAAATTTCTTTATTTACAAATAACCCGGCGAACTACCATATCAACTGTTACGGGTATGTTTTAGCAAAGTTTACTTTCTTTCGGTTATTACAAGCAGTGTTTTTGTTCAGAAATAGAACTTCGATAAAATAAACAATTGTGTTTTTCACGAGGCGTATATTGTTACAAACAAACTTGGGAACAACATTTTTTGAGGATTACGAGTATTATCTGAAAATTTAGTACATTATGTTTCCGAGAGTGTGGTTTGGAAGTGCTCCTTTTTTATTCCTCATATTTATTAATCTTCGTTCTCGTGAAGCTGCAACCTGACTTCGTATTGTGACCGGTACCATATCCACCAGCTAAGAGCGTGTCTCGTTGCCGCTGAGACGATCCAGCAGTAATAACACACCTGTAGTACAAAAATTCTAAATTTTTTTTTCTTTTTATTTATTTGAGATACACCAACAGTACACGTGTTAAAATTATTTATGATAATATTTACATAGATATTTCGGCTGACACGCGCACCAATTACAGGTGTATACAACATTAACCAGAACGATAACAATAGATTTCTATATGTATATTCAAAAGCCAGGCTCATTTCTCTATCGCCTCCTTATATCTTATCTTACTAAACTCAGTAGCACATTTGTTGCCTCGTAACGCCATAGGTACTACAAGTTGGCTTCACTGGACCTAATAAAGTATTGGTTGGTCAACATCCCCTTACGGAAGATCATTGTAAAATAACAGCATGTACCTGTACTGTTGAGTTTAGGTGGTCATCCCCAATTCCTTTTTCTGCTAAGCCTTCTATGGATTACAATGGATGCCTATGGAGTCTATGGACCTATGGGCACAAGATAATCGATAGGTGCTATAAGTATAGCACCATTGGATTATCTTGTATTCAAAGCCATCTTTCACAAAATGACACGTCATCCTGCCACAAACACAACAAAAATATGTTCACGTGCTCTGAAATAAAACTAATGAATATCTATAGACTAGCTGGTGCTCGCGACTTCGTCCGCGTGGAATAGTTATTTTGGGAATCATTTGGGTATCTCGAACGGTTTTCGCAGCGCACGCAACGGAAGCCCTCAAAGATGAATAATTTTCCCCGTTTTTTTCCACATTTTCGACTGTTTCTTCGCTCCTATTAGTCGCAACGTGATGTTATATAGCCTAAAGCCTTCCTCGATAAATGATCTATCCAACACAAAAAGAATTTTTCAATTCGAACCAGTAGTTCCTGAGATTAGCGAGTTCAAACAAACAAACAAACTCTTCAGCTTTATAATATTAGTATAGATATCTGAAGTGAAGGTTCGAGAAATGTTAAAGCGAATAGAAAAATGTTTATTAGTAAACAAATGGGTGGACGTGCGGAACGATTGGGTCCAAAGTGTTCCAGTGATCAACTTAATAATAAATTGTTGGTGACGTTTCTTTCGGAGCGTGCCTCCTTTGTTCGATTGTTCACGTACAGGAAAAATGTATTGTTTATGCTTAACCCAAAACTATTTCGTCGCTCTTAAAGGAATTACGTGTGGATTTTTTTTATTTGTTAATCATAATATTATATTACAATATTTCATCAACTAAATTTAATTACCAAAAGTTATATAAGTACAATGTATAATAACTATTGGTAAGTATATTTTTAAGCGTTGATTGGTTTCCGTAACTGCTTAAATTCTTATTAGAATTCCACAGAAATTTCTTATTAAAGATAAACATAACAATAGAGATAATTCTTTAGCAGTATCTGTGGAGTCTACAGACTCAAAACTATATTTAAAATTTGCCCAAAATCGCTAATAATCGTATTTTTTTATACAACCATCGATAACCATTTAATTTCAATATCTAAAATTATTATGTTTAATAATGTTAGATATTGAAATTGAATAAAATCAGAAATTATTACATTAGTTGCTGTTTCTTCTTTTGCTAGTGGTTCTATACATTTAGGCCTTCTTACCAAAGTCATACAAGCGAGCACGAAAGTAGAAGCCAATGGCCACGGAGCGACGTGGGCTTCTTGTGTCATTAGTCCAGCGAGGGTTCTGCCAGAAAGCCAGGCAGCGAGTACAGCCAGCGGTGACATCAAAACTATGCCGAGAGTATCCACCATCAACTGAAATTAAGTGTTTTATGTTAGGGATATACAGTCAAGCTAATGGCCAAACTAACGAATTAATGACAAGTAGGCTTCATGTTTTAGTTTACGTTAATTAAGTATTATATTAAGGCCACTCTGACTATGTAGTTAACTAAGCTTAATAGGAAGAACGTAGATAATTCAAATCTGAGACTTTACACTTAAAGGATTACCCCAATTCGCATAAAGAGTCCGGAAGCATTATAGGCTTGCAAATTGGCCATTAACTTGTTCATTCAAAAAGGCTTCATAAACCTAATTTCCTGTAATGTTTGACTGATTAAACAAAATTATTTTAATATGCCATTTTCAGTTCTGTTATTAGATTGAAGTATTAAAATTTATATAATTAAAATCGTAACGAAATAATCAATTTGAATGTTTGAGAATATTTTAGCTACATTGATAAGAGAAAATTATTAATATTTTTATAACTAAATCAACAATTAACAATTTGTAATGTATTATACATTTTCACACCGCAGAATTGCTGTATTCACTTCTTAACGTAACAAATAGATCAATGCTAAAAAAGTACGGTAAGGAAACGACAAAAAAACCTAGTTTTCTGCAGTATCTTAGAAGATTGTCGTAAATTCGCAAAGATGGATTGTGTATTCAGACTATTCAGCATCTTTCGCGGTCTAAAGAATAATCCTTCCGTATTGAAGGCCATATACATATTTTAAATATATTTATTTAAGCATATTATTGTACTGTTTCATGTTTTAATGTACATCATTCGGCCGATCAGAATTTGAAGTGGCAGTTGGCAGGACACATAGTACGGAGAGCCGACACTCGCTGGGACCGAAAGGTTCTCGAGTGGAGGTCATGGACCGGCAAGCGCCACAAGGTGGATCGCAGCTTTTTTTGACCGGTTATATTGGAAAATTATGGGGAAGCCTATGTCCAGCAGTGGAGGACGTCTTACTGCTGATATGATGATATGAACACGAAAAAACTCAAAGGCGTAGGAGTCACAATCCATAAAAATAGCAGACTCTTACGAGCCACCTTCTTTCGGATTGTCAGTGAATCAGTTCTTTGTGGTAAAACATACGCC
Organism: Synanthedon tipuliformis; assembly: GCA_947623395.1. Taxonomy (NCBI): domain Eukaryota; kingdom Metazoa; phylum Arthropoda; class Insecta; order Lepidoptera; family Sesiidae; genus Synanthedon; species Synanthedon tipuliformis. The sequence continues at coordinate 2,415,197 of OX392415.1, read as the reverse complement.
ATTTCATTAGATAACGGTTCTGACTGTGAGCCTTTAGAATTGCTTCTCCTCGAATAATTCCAAAAGCTTTTTAAACTTATTGTACTTTTTTAGCGTAGCGAGTCTTATCAAATATCTAACTGTAGAAAACTTCGTGCATTGTAAAAGGCGCCTTTGAAAGTTCAACGGAAGGTAAAACTGTGAGCCATTTACCCTTTGAGGAAAGTGTTTGAGGTTTGCTAATTAAAAAGATTGAAAAATAAAATAAAATTTAAGTTAATGAGACCCTCTTAATGTAATTCTTACTTTCAATCACTTCAATCATTACTAAACTGTTTGTTTTATAAATGTTTGAAGTTTGTGAACATATTTGTATGATATCATTTATGGATATTTATTAATAACTCACTCGTAAGCCAGTCGATCATACTCGTATGTGGATAATGCTAAAAGTAGGTATAGCAGAAGTAAGCAACTGGTTTGAATTAAACTACCGAGTATTTGATTGAAAATTATTGCGACATACATACCTATTTATCATGTAATAGACTAGCACATAATTATTATCTACTACAATTTTCCAGTGGGATAATATAATTAAATTTCGATATTCATCAAAAACTAGACTAAGCAGTAAAACAATAAATAAATAAGTAAAACAAAGATATATAATAAGAGTTATATAGTACCTAAGGCTAACCGCGCATTAGGCAGTTGAACTTGTCTTGTGCTTGTGACGGTGTGTGGGAGCACCTAGCAATTACAAACCGTCATGTTCAACTGGCTGCCGTAGCTAGGCTGCCTAGTGCGCGGTTAGGCTAAGACTTTAAATATATACAAAAAAAATTTTTTTTCCTCTAACGGTAGAAAATTGCTTCAGATTGAAAATTGTTTTTGCTTACATTCTGAATAATGTATAAATTATAATATGTCACATAATTACTCGACGGCCTACGCGTGTTAGCTGATTGTTATTCCAATTGTGTTCTGAGATCACAATGCTCCACATTCTATAAAACATTCCCTCCTATTGTACTGTGAATATGAGATGAAAACATCGTATTTTTTTTTTTCAGAAACTCCACGACTCCCCCATATCATTACAGAGTCAAAGAAACGCGATCTCCCAAGCATATCAATTTAACTCTCATGAATTTTTAGCTCCTTTAAATAAACCTAGTGGGAAACGAGGATAAAAGAGGATAAAAGAGGATAAAATGGAATCAAAAGATATTCGTTTATAACCATTTCGAAACATAAGAAATTCATTGAATTCGTAATACTGCGACTAAAAATAAAAACTGACTAAACACAGAAATTAACATAAACATAGAACATGAATAAACATAGAATTACTTAAGTATACAATAAAAATATCCACTTTCATTTATTGTATACACATCTCCATACAATGAAGTTTCCACGATACCCCAGTTTCGAAGAATTCATAATTACGTTACAAAAATCAACATCAGATTTCCAAAACCAATTACATTTAAAGTAACATGCCTATGTCAGTAATATATACCTAAGTATAAGTATCAGTAATAAGTATCTTAATCATATTGCTAATATTAATGTTTGGATGTTTGTTCTTCAATAACGCAAATATGGCTAAACGGATTTGGATGAAATTCGGCACACTGATAGTTTATTACCTGGATTGACATATAAGACTTTTATTTCAATCCAGGTAATATGAAAATATTAAAAAAATCGGCGCCACCGTCGTCACAGCCGACGGCGTTATTATAGGTAATGTCAGTCGTTAAAACTCATATATTTGCATTTTTCAATATTTCAACGATTACTAAGTCGCGGGCACCATCTCGTAATATATAAGCATTTAATGTCACTTAGATTCACAACACACATAAGAAATAATCCATTATGACTTCATCGATGGGCACGATTTAGCTTGTGGTAAACATGTCAATATAATTAATAAAAAGAAGTCACCCTTTCGGAACACACTCGTCAAAGCGTCACTATATACAGTTTACATAATTTATGAATGTGTGCGACATTAAGGCGACATCTAAAATAAATACTACCCTAAACGGGCAGTGATTTTAATCATGCATGTACAGTTTTCGATTATAGTTAAAAAAGATGTCTATTCCTTTTTAACTTTAATCGAAAAGTAATAAAATATACTAGATTTGATAAAAAAAATTCACCGATATCTCCCCAACTGAGGTTAGATTACTTCCCAATAAATATTAATGTGGTAACATGAGGTGAATTTATTTATCATTGACGGAAGTTCGGTGTTTACAACCCAAATAATCATAAATGTAGGAGGAAAAATAAATATATATACCTGTTTAGAATTTTGACTCAATATCCACATGACTAGAGCCCGCGGAATACCATATCTATGTACTCGTTGGGTAGTGTATCTAGTGCCGCACAGTTCACACCGCGACTTCCCGGATTCTGTCAACCATCTTTCCAAACACTTAACATGAACTCTTCCAACGGTACCGCGACATGAGCAAGCCTCGATCAAAGGACCAAGTTCAAAAGACAAAGATTCTCCACCGTGACATATCCGACACATATTGCCGACGACAGAATGACTGCTCAACCGGTTATTTTCTACATTATGCACCGTTTCTACCGATTCAATTTCAGTTATCGTGGATGGGGTTACATCAATTTGTTCCATTGCTAATTCACTCCATTCAACCGGACTTACACCTATTGACTTATTATTTTCATTAAATGTGTTCTGAGCACCTAGGGAGAGAATTCGGCGTTTTGGACTCCGAACTTTGACTCGGTGATGGTGAATATATTTTTCTCTTCTAGAAACTCTTTCCTTGTTTACAATTTTTGTGTCTATGTTCTTTGCTCGAAGCTCATTCAGATTTTCATCAGACGGTGTAGATGTGATATCTGCGTAGGGAATACTTGAAAAGTCTATTATGCTAGAAGTGGCGGTAACTTCTTTTTCCACTGTCTTGTGAGTTATAGGTTTAATTTTATCAGTTGTCATTGACGATGAACTGACATCTTGCGTAATCACATCTAAAGCACTGAAGTTTTTTGAGCTTTTGGAAGAGCTTCTGTTATTTGTAATTGTTGATTTAGATGTACTCGTATTTTTACCTAGGTTGCTTCCATAGATTTCGCTAGCTTCTGAATTTGGTTCTTGTTTGCTGTAATATATGAAAATATATAAAGAGAAATTAGTTTGTAATCAATATTATACATGCTTACAATAACTTAGTTTATATCAGCGCGGAATTTTTACAGCCTGTTTTAATTCGTAAATTAAGTTGAATCAACCTTTTCTCTGTTCTCATATAATTGTTATCCCGGAAAATATGTAGCTGTGACTATAATTAAATACTTAATTCATAACAATTTGGTACACTTTCGAGTTTTTGTAAAAATTGTTATTGTCTTTAAATTATTTGCCAACTAACGACCCGTTCCCGGCTTTGCACGGGTGCAAAAATTATATATAATTATATACAGAAACCTTGCTCGTTTAACGCTCTTTCATTTGTATGGTCTATTTTATTTCGGGGTTTATTTTTGTTTGTGGTAATGTTATAAAGCCAAGAATAGAGAGATTGTAGGTCAGTCCAACGAGATATAATAAATTTCAGTAAAACGTTTCTTAAAAGCATAACAATATCGTACCTTGTCTGTAAACTCTTTTGTAATTTGAAACTATCACGACCGCTTGGGTTGTTTTGAACCGAAAATTTTCTACGCCTCGTGTTAGGCATATTACTAAAATTTTGTTGTGTTTTTCAGAATTAAATGTATTTTAGTGTTACATTTCTTTTTGACATTTTATTCTTGACGTATAAATGCGTCAAACAAGTTCATAATATTTCAAAATAAGCATTTTTTATGAGGTGTGAACCAACCTCTTTCAATTAAATTTTTTAAAGGGTTTTCTTTTTAAAATTTTTGTTTATTGTTTGAAATTATGGTAATTGGAACAAATACCGAAGGATGGTTTCTAGGATCGGAAGGTTCTCGAGTGGAGGCCATGGACCAGCAAGCACAGAGTAGAACCATCCACAACCGGGGTGGATCCAGTCTGCTTTCGTGGCGGTTCTTTTGGAAAATTATGGGTGGAACCTATGTCCAGGTGTGGGCTTTCTACGGCTGAGATGATGAACCAAGTTAGAGCTGGAACAAGTACCAGCAATCAAATACGATAATTGGTAATAGTATCATACTAATAAAATTCTACAGAGAGAAATTAAAGAACCTATATATCGTTTCAATTTATTTCCCTATAGTTTTGAAGTTATACAAAATACAAAGTTAATATTAATATTTTGAACTTTTTTTGGTTGGTTATGAGTCATAACTAAAACAATAAGACGTAATTATAATATATACGTAATGTATATTATTATCTGAAATAATAAATGCTTAATAATAATAAAAGAACACTCATACATACCATGATGAAATAACAGCACATGTGCTGCTTGGTTTTGTCGAGTGAATTACAGCTGCCTGAGCCCGTTTCTCTATCCTCTCCTAATCTCCTATCCTTTATCCTAGCATGGTCGATAGCGCATTCTTAAACCGTCGTATTCCCTATGGTATTGCTTCTTTTAATAGGGGACTATATCCACCTATCAACAGCTTGTCTGCATTTACATATTAACATACTATAAAAATGCTTTCCTCATTTCAAATATGAAATAATTTTTTCAATAATATATTCACCGATTTTGAAGTTAATTTATATGTTAAATGGCTTCTGAATAGTTGGTTAAAGTTTGACCTGATTCGAACCAAATCAATCCCACAAATTAATATCGATGTATATCGATATATAGGTATAGGTATATAGGTTCATACACTTCCGGCTTCGCATATGTGCAATTTTTCCATGAGTGAAAAACGCATAAAAATCCGTTCAGTAGTTTTTTTGATCATCGCGCACATACATACCGACAGACGGACAGACGTATAATTCGTATATAGTAGGTACCAATTTAACAAGTACCTACATCCCTGTTTGAGTTTCATTAAAATAAATACATCTAAAACTTTAGTAATATCCAAGTTTCTTACTGGGGTTACTTTTAATTCAACCAGTAAAATGTGCTCCAAGGTATCACAGGAATTTATGGTCCAATTTAATTCGCTGGATCCTGCTCGTACGGAGTTCGGGGCGATAATACGCACTTTGTTTACTCTCCTTTCTTTTCGGATCGTAAAGTATTCTCCACAAAGAAGATCACATAACATCGCATCGTGTCGGCGCGGTGTTACGACCGAAGTTGACGTCGAGATTTTTGAACAAAGTTTGACGAGCCCAGTCGGCTATTTGTTCAAAATCAGCACAATTTGTGCATTGTTCGAGGAAAGTAACGCTGTATGAAATGTGGACAATATATTTTTTATTTAGTTACTATAACTTCATTAGTTATATTAGTTATTATATTATTATTATTAGTTTATTAGTTAGTTTATTAGTTCATTAGTTTTTTATTTATTTAGTTCTTGTTCATTTATTATTTTTCATTATTAGCGCATTTTTTTGTAAAAAGCATATTATATTACGCTCTATATAAACAATGGCGCTAACAATTTATATTCCATACTTTTAATATAAATGTGAAAGTAACTCTGTCAACCTATTATCATGATACTCGCATTGTCAGAGAAAAGTATATAAGTATTAGAGTACTTTTCATCAAAAAAGAAAGTAAATCTCTCGGGACCAGTATCTACTGGTCCCGAGAGATCATCTAAAAATACGAGTAAAAATTCGACGCCTGGCAAGAAACGTAACAGCAAGAAAGATTTCAGGCGTTATATTTTTTATTTTTTAACGCAGACGAAGTATAAGGTTCAAATTGTGTATATAAATTTGAACCTTATAAAGAACCAGCTTGTGACGACGGCGGGCGGCGCCGCCACGGCGACAGTGTTGTCCAACTTTTATATTCTTAGATAAACCTTCAAGACCTAACATTTTTCCATAATAAAAAGTATCCTATATGTTTATCCAGGTAATAAACTGTCTATGTGCCAAATTCCATCCAAATTTTTTAAGTCGTTTTTGCGTGAAAGAGTAGGTAACAAACATCCATCCATATGTCAACTTTCTCAAACTTTCGCATTTATACTTAATGTAAGTAAGTAGGTTTATAAATATGTAATCATTCAACTGAAAACAGTCTACCTCGAAATAACATCAAGAATAAGTAATGCCATAGCCCATTCTCAAAATAGGCAAGTCAGTAAAAAATGTAAAAATGAAAGCCCCCAGTCACGATTGTTTTATTTATTAAACATGTAATGTTATATTCCTTATCCAAAAATGGAACTGAAACAAAAATAGAATCCAATTTAAGTGGGGAACAACATAAACAAAGTATGTAATAAAAATTATAGCTTTATGGCCAAATACTACGATATAAAGAAATAATTGATATATTTTCATACATTACTAATAATGTACATTTGTCCATGGCATGTAGTTAGATAGAATATTATCATATGGTTTTATTTGTTGGTTTCGCCATAAGTAGGAATTCACAATAATTCATATTATTGTTGTGTACATATATAAATATATATAGTAAGTACGTGTACGAATAATAAGTTCTTGCTCAGAAGTTAATAATATATGGCTTTTATTTCCAATGGGTGTTTTCTCTCGCAATGTATTTAATGTAGGTTATGTAATTGAATTTTCTCTTACTTCTTTCTATCATATCTATTTTTTATTGTGGACTACAAATTGGATAAAAATTGGGTGTATGAAACGAAGACATATCTTATCAGGTGCAACTTACTAAAAGGGAAATAAACATCTCTTACTAAATGGTTTATGAATTAAGTCCCTGGACATTAATGTAATATTATATATATACTCGTATGCAAAGACTATATAAGAATATTTGATGCTCGTATGTACATTTGAATCGAGCTAAAATTCATAACAACGAAAGGTGAAGGGTGAAAGCAGACCTTTCTGTTGGTGAAGGGCTTAAATGCATATTTTATTTTCTAATTAATCATTTAAATTGAAAAACTCCACGATAACTTTCGTTGCGTTAAGTTTTTAACTAATGCAGATACGTCAACGAATCTCCGTTAAAATTTAATTAGTTTTTGAAATGTGTGTATATTTAAATAAATTATTAAAATATTTAACCGCCAAAAGTAAATTCACACACTCTTATATATTTTATTCTAATACTGCAAAAGGGATTGATTTTTTTATGGGGTATCTATCACTAATAAAATTGTACCTACTCTCCTGTTTTTATGGAATAAAATTTAAAAAAAAACTACTGTTTACATATATAGGTTTAACGAAATGACAAATTTATTCAACTCAATTTAAATAATGAATAAAAAAAACTTTTTTATAGTTCCGACGTGGTCCATATGGTTTTGCAATAAATGATTGAATTAAATTGAATGGAATATTGAATTGTACAAAATAAAAAGTAAGTGGTATTTTATGTATTTATAAATTGTTTTATAATTAAGTTTTTATTTATATATAGCATTCAAAAACAACAGAAGCCAAATCCGTCTAATCTTAGTTCTTTTCATGTTATTTAATCCAATTCAGACGTTAATCGGCCGTATTCAACACCACAATGAGCTTTAAATTTAGATTAGTTAAGAACAATAAAGCTCGCACAAACACTTGAAATCACAATTCACGCCAGCTTACTGACAAAGACACGTTGAATAACAGAGTCTGAAAGTGATGGGAAAAGTAATTTAGAATTTAGGGCATACAACCCTTATGTCGTACTTGTACTAGCTGGTGTCCGCGACTTCGTCCGCGTTGAAAAATGAAGAATTATAACGCCCGATATAACGTCTGACTACTTTATATTTTTTTAAATGTAATTAAACAATCATATTATTAATCCTTAAGTTTCATAATTAATGTTGACTTTCTACCTACATGTAATTTTCTGTTTAAATTATTTAAGTTGGACCTTTCGTTTAGGGTAGATGTAAAAATGCTGAAAGTAAAAAAAATACACATTGTGAGCGAACAGCGCTACGCTTACTCTACCTACACATTTTATTTTTGTTTAGCTTATAATTATTTTATAAGCTAAACAAGTATAAGTTTTTGTTTTAACAAAATTATAAATTCATATCTTCTATTTCATGAGGACACTCGAACGAAGTCGCGTGCAACAACAAATAACAGCTATACAATGGATGCTATAAATTAATTATCAACCATCTGTTTTCTAGGGCTTTGTTCGCGTCAATTATTGACTAATTGGAACTCATGTATAATTATTATGAACTAATAAATTAGACACAGTTACACGTGACTTGAAATTGTATATTTCAGGAGGCACGCGTGTATCTTTTGAACCATTTCTAATTGTCATAAACTTACGTATACTACTAATATTATGAACTAGCTGGTGCTCGCGACTTCGCCCGCGTGGAATAGTTATTTTGGGAATCATTTGGGTATCTCGAACGGTTTTCGCAGCGCACGCAACGGAAGCCCTCAAAGATGAATAATTTTCCCCGTTTTTTCCACATTTTCGACTGTTTCTTCGCTCCTATTAGTCGCAACGTGATGTTATATAGCCTAAAGCCTTCCTCGATAAATGATCTATCCAACACAAAAAGAATTTTTCAATTCGAACCGGTAGTTCCTGGGATTAGTACGTTCAAACAAACAAACAAACAAACAAACTCTTCAGCTTTATAATATTAGTATAGATGATGTTTGTTATCCTTTCACGCAAAAACGGCTTAACGGATTTGAATCAAATTTAGCATACAGATAGTTTATTGTTTAGATTAATATATCGGATACTTTTTATCCTGAAAATAGCTTTCTATAGCTGAAAGAATATCCCAGTAGTTTTTGAGTTTATTCGTTATAAACAAAAATACAAATCTTCTCTCTTTATAAAGATATATTAAAAATATTAAGAATTAAAAAATAAGTTAACATTACAAATCATTCTATAATTTCGTTACGCGCGTTGCCACGCGACGACCGTGTCACTTTACGTATTATTCATTCGAGAAAATGCGTACGATTTGACCTTGAAAGTTTGCCTGTTCATTATATTGTTGGCACATTCGAAAACGAGGTTCGTTCTGACATTAAAGTTTTTGTGAGACTTATTCTACTTGTTGCGTGCGTAACATCGTAAATTTAAATCAATACAATAGAAATAAAACAATAGAATAAATAGAATAATAAATATTACTTCAAAGTATATTATAGGCCTCATCTTCGCTACACAGATATTAAATTCCTTAAGATATTTCCATCGTGTGTGACCATAGTCCACACGACTATGCTCACACGTAGCTATATACGTTTTCTAAAATACATATTTCTAAATACATAATACATAATACATTTTTCGTTTTCATATTTATGTCTTGTTTCATAAAATAAAACAAGATTCTAAAAATGAAAGTTTCATTAAAGCAATGTATGAACACAGTAAATCTAAAAGTTAATGAAAGCTTCAGCGGAAACCTCGGTTTAGTTAGATGGACTCTCAGTTCATCCTACCATACAGTATGCGGTAGACGTCTCTACGCGCAACTCGTAGCGCCTATACAACTTTCGCTCGTAGCGTGGCCGTGTCTACGAACCTCGTAGCAAGATTTTGTTTTAAAAGTACTCACGAATTATCATAGAAACAAAAAAATATAATTATGTAAAACATTAAAATTATAAAATAATCTTAAAAATAATTATAGTTTATCTTTTGAGAAGAATAAAAAGTTTATGGTGGTCTTTTAATGATTTGATGTATTTGTGTTTTGTGTGATTTGTGGTTTTTGAATTTTAAATACTGAAAACTTTATTGCAATCCTAATCATTGTCATCTGCTGACAGATACTACTGCTGGATACAAGTCTCATTCACATTTTTTAAAAGGTCAGTTCCATGTTAACAAATATATAATTTGTTTGAAAATAATTTATAGGTATAAAAAGTGCATAAAATTCACAGGTTAAGCTGTATATTGTGTTTATAGTGTTTGTACAGGCTTTATATTGTGTTTTTATATTTGATTTGTTTTAAATTTTATAGTTTAACAAATTAACTTGCGCTTTAAAAAATATACTTAATTAAAATTCTAAAATGATTGATTTATTTTAGGTACGTTTCAAAATTTATTACATAAAAACGTAAGTAATTTTTTTATGTTTAAAATAATAACTAATTAGGCAATTATCGATATTTATTTCTACATGAGTGTTAGGTGACCAAGGTTATTCAGAGGTCACCAGTGTGTAATATTATCTCTGCAATTAATTTTCATGTACCCAAAATATAAAGATAGTTTCAATCCATACTACATACTAACATATTATTATAATATTATAAATGTGAAAATAACTCTCTCTGATCTGTTAACATTTCACTTCCTAACCACTCATCCGTTCATCATGAAATTTTGCATACCTAGGGTAATTTTTATCTAGAAAAAAAGTACCTACTATTCCCGAGGAATCATGTAAAATAATAAAAAAAACTAACGCCCGGCAAAAATGTTATAGCAATCCAGAATGTTACATATTTTTTAACGCGGACTACAAATCATGTAGAAAATAATTACATTAAATTTTCAAGCTTTAAAAAAAATAAAACTGTCATTTGGTATTCAGTGAGATAAGATTTTTGTGGATGACTTAGCGATAGCACTAGACGATAATGCGCAGGTAGATTGTGTTTACACAGATTTAGCAAAGGCATTTGATGTAGTAGATCATTATATTTTGTTGGAGAAACTCAAAAGATACGGTATCGGTAGGAATCTGGTTAATTGGTTCGAATCGTACTTAATAAACCGTGAAATGAATGTGGTTATTGGAGGATATCAGTCGCACACATTTATAGCGACGTCAGGAGTGCCACAAGGCTCTAATCTTGGTCCTGCGTTATTTATAATATTTATTAACGATGTAGCCGAGTGTTTCCGGCATTGTCGATTCCAACTATATGCAGACGACCTTAAGATGTATAATAGGATTGGTGATACTAATGATTCCATCAATATGCAAAGTGATTTGGATAGGCTTGCTGCGTGGTGTGATTGCAATAATTTGAAATTGAACCACACAAAATGCTATAGCATCACTTTTAGTAGAAAATTAAAAAATGTTAAATTCGATTATAGTATTAACAACAATGTGCTGGAGAATGTAAACCAAATAAAGGATCTTGGCGTAATAATAGATCAAAAATTGAGTTTTATACCACATATTGATTACGTAACTAAAAATTCATTAAAATTGTTGGGTTTCATCATTAGGAATACAAAGAACTTTAAAAAGTCTTCCACAAAAGTAGTTCTATTTAACTCGTTAATACGTAGCAGACTTGAATACTGTTCTATTGCATGGAGTCCATATTATCAAATACATAATAATAGGATAGAGAGAGTGCAGAAGAAATTCTTGCGACACCTAGGATACAAGGACAAAGTGTTAAAAAAAGTTAATAACTATTCTGATCTCTTAAAATTATACGATGTGTTGTCACTGTCCGATCGCAGAGATCTTTTCGATCTCGCTTTCCTGAAAAAAATTATAGATGGAGGGATCGATTGCCCAAATTTGCTGAGCAGGGTGCGATTGGCGGTACCAAAGTGTAATGCTAGGTCTCATATTAAGAACAGGCTAACGTTCAGACCTAGAATTATCAAAACTAACCTAGGCGGAGCCGCTCCATTGCGCAGAATAGTTGTCGCCTATAATAAATTAATTAGTGGTACTGGCATAGATATTTTTCGATCTTCCGCAGAGTCGTTTAAAAGAGATATCAATAAGTTTCTGTCATCGGGTACTGCTTGATAGTTGTTCTTAGAGTTTGTTTTGCAAAATTTTTTTTTTTTGTTATTTTGTTTTGGTATGGTTTGGTTTATTGTTTTCTTTTTTTTTATTAGTTTTATGTTGAAAAAGAAAAAATGTCTTGTGTTCGTTTTTAATGCATGCTGAGTTAGCCTTTAAGTGGAGTATACAATGCTATAAAATGGTATTTAAATGTTATGTTATAAAATGTACTGTTGTATACTGTGTTGGCTTCCTAATAAATAAATAAATAAATAAATAAATAAAGAACATGCATTTACAGTACTATATAGTCAATGCCTCGCAAAGAGCATTTCCGTATAAGCTGACCTCACAACTGAGTTGACACCGCAATTGGATCGAGTTGTTATCTAGACAGGCACGGATTAATATTAAATGGTTATATTATTGTGCTTTTAATATATTAATCGATTTAATATTTTGCTTTTCTAGTTACCTGAATATTAAACCATCATCTGTATATTAAAAAATTGTCGCGACTCTCTCGCGGCTTTGCAACAAACATTTCTCCTCAAATTCTGTCTGTCTGTTTCTTTCCTTTTCAAGCCTTAACTACTTAACCGATAATCAAGAAATTTTGCATTTATAAGTTGTCAGGAATACAGGAAAGGACATAGGGTACATTTCATCCAGAAAAAGAGTACTGTTCCCGAGGGATCATCCAAACATATAAAAATAGTCATATATTTTCTCAGGTGTTATATTTAACATTTTTTCAACGCGGCCGAAGTCGCGGGCACCAGCTGGTTTAGCAATAAAGGAGCGAGTTAGCGAGTTAGTGGAGTAAAATTACTTTATTATAAAAACAAGCTGCTTCCCGCGACTTCGCCCACGTAACTTTGTAAATTATATACTAAAACCTTCCTTAGAGAACCACTCTATCCATTAGTGAAAACCGCATTAAAATCCGTTGCGTAGTTTTAAAGATCTAAGCATACATAGGGATAGACAGACAGACAGACAGACGCGACGGAGGACTTTGTTTTATATTATAATATGTAGTGATAGTGATATTCAAAGTCTCAAACAATATTATGGCAAGAAGGGAATTAATTATACGAGACGAAATTATCTCTGGCGTGTTATACCTATGTCAGAAATAATTTCGTCTCGTGTATTTTTGTTAAGTTTATAGACAACGTGAGTTGAAGGCATGTTATTTTAGCCCACAGGTCATAGAATCGATTAATTATTGCTAAGCGTGGGATTAATGTAGCTTAAATTATGAAATTTGATATTCTGAGTTTATTTAACATATTATAGTTTGAAGAACAAAAATAATACTTGACATAGTCCATACAGATATACGCGGAAAGCGACTTCAATTTATACTAATACTAATACACTACACACTATACTACTACACGCTCCCGGCTTCGCCAAGGTTCGAAATCTTATCCTATCTTTTAAGTTGGACACATAGTTAAGAAGTTTTATTAAAACCGGTTCAGTAGTTTAGGAGTTCATTGACCTCAAACAACGTGACACGTGATTATTATATATGTAAAGATTAGAACATTGTTTTTGTTACGTTGAAAATAATTGAATTAAGATAACGTTATCGGCTATGAAATTAAAATAGAAAACTAAAAAATTGGGCGCCAGCTAACTAAAAAAATGAAAAAAATCATATGTTAGCACTAAAAATATATTTAAACAAAAAAAATAAAAAAAAACACAGGGGTGGTCCTTAAGCCCGTACGTTATTATATATATATATATATTAAATTTTAAATTTGATTCAATAAATCCGGCTAATAAAAATTAAAAACTTAGCTGGATGTGAATAATGGCTGGATGTAGTAATAATAATATTTTCCTTCTCGGCAAAATAAAACACGCTGCTCATCAGTGTCACCAAAGAAAAAATGAAGAAGGCTCATCAAAATGTAAAATGCGGATAAAACCCAGGATTCATTATATATTATTTATATATCTCAAATTAAATCCATGAATGACAAAAACCAAAAACAAAAAACCCCATATTATAACCGGGGTTTTTTACATAAATATTTTAAATTGAATATAATAAATTTAATAGAATTTCAAAAGAAAATTAACTGGTAAATAAAGGCTATTATCAGCACAAAACTAAACCGCTCTCTGCGAGCGACAGAGAAACAAAGACGCTCTACTAAACTGAAAATTTTGAATATTGAACGTCAAATGCAATTCTATATATTTAAAAAAATAATAATAAGGTTTTAAATACTTAAATAAATAAATAAACAAATAAGGTAATATAACTAATAAAATAAATAAAATAAGTAACACTACGTTACATTTTTATCAATCAATCTTTAAGCCAATTTAAAAGCCACATTATAAGATTATTTATAAGCGTCCTCTGTTGGACATAGGTCTATTTAATTGAAACTTTTTAATTATGCCTGAAAACATTTTTAATCAATATCACTCCGAGCTCGAACAGTAATTTTTCGATATAACTTGACCTTTCGTTTGAAGAAAATGAATGTTTTTTTTTTATTTATAATACTTTTTTCCTTATTTCAGATTTTTACTTCCCCATCTTTTATAAATATTTATCAACTGTTTTATTTTCTTTTAAGTTTACAACGTCCTCTTGTGCATTGACGACCGTACAGAATTACTGGAAACACTTAATTTATTTTTGTGCGCCTTTGAACCCGGCAGTTACTTGTCAATAAATTAGAGTATCATTGAGAAAGATCAAATATAATGTGTGAGGATGTGAGTAAGGGATTCCACACCCCTTTTCCCTATCCCATCCTGATTCCTTAACCTCAACCCAAATATAACAGAGAGCTTACTTCAGCACCTAAAGCTAAATACCGAAACTTAAGGCTTATGTAAAATTATTTATTAATATTCAATATAATAATACCACAGCATATGTGTTGAATACCAATACTATATGTCTTGGTATTCAAACAGTTACAATATATAATAAATATTTTATTTTACCAAATATACCAATATGTACCTATATTTGGTTAACGCACTTTTTTTTTCAAAAACATAAAATGTTAAAATGCGGACAAATTTTTGTTTTGGACAATACATATATATAATGAAAATTCGTGCGTGCAGGATTGTACGTAAACTATGACGTGTTTTACGATACCAGATGTATTTTCAAAAATCCTAGATTATTTTTTTATGTAAGTATTATATAAAGTTTATTATGTCGAAAATTTTACTCAATTTGGGATGTTTATTTGCATCATAAAACTTTTTATAGCCTGTGTTGTTATCAAGGTTTCATATATTTTACTTGAAACCGTGTATTTTATTATTATTGAAAACGTGTAAAAAATGTTTAACGCTTTATTCGAAATGAACTCTATTATAACTTCTCAGTCATGTCCCATACAATCCCGCATACTAAACTGGTCTGC